>OX336898.1:565000-1165000 GCA_946959425.1 Argyrosomus regius | reverse complement strand
AGGAAAAAAAAAAAAGCTTACAGATTAGAAATTTCTAATGAATTTATATAGATTTTATTTAAAGGCAGATTCATTTCTCTTGTAAAACTTTACAAGGAGTAGATGATCCACAACCTTAACTGAAACAAGAACATAATGCATTATTTGGACTGAACTTTAATACCACGATGATTTTTAAGACATTTAACCAAATAATCAGCCTGCATAAGGAAAGAATTGATGGAAAGACCAAAAGATGGTCTTTCCATCTAAGGTGGGCTTCCTTCCAAACCTGTGCTCATACTACTAGGCTGTAAATGTTAATGCTATCTCAGTGTGGCCAAAGGGTTTGAATGGAACAGCCCTCCAAGTGGCTCCAAATTTAAACAACCACAAGCAGTCTGCACACATTCCCTGTTTTGCTCTGTGCACCTTTGTCATCACCTGTCACTAATATTGAAGGAAACCAATCATGAATTGTGTGAGTATTCAGATAATTTCTATTCACTCACCTCTAGTAAATAATTACTGAACAATTATCCAGGAAATTCAGACTGACTGCTACTCTTTGTTGGCTATAACTGTCAACATCTTTCTGCTTCTTTTTCCCAACCACATATTTTTAATTGCATGTCTATGAGTGCTATATGTCCATCATCCCAACCACCACACCTCTACTGCAGACATGCTGCTCACTTCTTAGAATCATTTTATGATTACCATATGAACACAGTGCCCAAAAATAGATATTAGCACTGGACACAAGCCAAAAAAAACAAAAAAAACAAAAAAAGGAAATCTTCTCAGGTTACACCAGAGGCCTGTATTTTGAAGCAAGAGTAGAGATAGGCAAGGTGATTTCAGGTTTAACTCTGGGTTATAAATGTATAAAACATTGCCTATAGGAGGGTCCCCTCCTGTCTTCTTCATTTCATTTTTTTTTCCATTGGCTGCTAACAATGTCAAAGCCCTGTGTATTTTATACCACAGAAGTGCTAGGCGTTCAATCATTCTGCTTTGTAGGATCACATTGGTGTAAAATACACAGTGCTTTGACATTGTTAGCAGCCAACGGTCCGCAGTAATGACAGCATAACTTTAAGGAACTTAATACCTAATTAAGTTAATCTTGACTTTTTGTTTCAAATGTGACATGAATCTTTGTCTCCTGGGTGAAAGTCCTGTTTGTTTGACACCTCACAGACTGCTGCTCTTTACACTACATCACCTGACACAGATGGGTTACACTGGACAAACTGTTAGTATTTGATGCCCTTGGAATGAGAGAAGGCTGCGTAGGCTTACTTCTAAGATATGAAAGTAAGCCTACTTACAACTTTGAAATGTTATATTTTAAAATGTATGTTTTTTATTTGTTCCCAAAGTCCATTTCACATGCTGGAAGAATTCAACCAAAAGAATAGATATAAGCAATATTTTAATTTAGCTCAATGGAATACACAAATGTAATTATAGTCAGATCTACTCATGCCCTTTTGATGAGGCAGTAATATTAAAAACCTATCAGCCTACACATTCACACAGTCTCTCTCAATTTCTTCTTTATTTGTCTAATAATAGAGTTTGCTCTTTGTTTGCTGCTTGTCTGTGTATGTGCTACAAACCTTTTTATGTGAATGTATTTGTGGTTGGATATGGAAAACCAGGGCTGACTTACTGAGATGATAACTGTCATTGTGTGACTGCTAAGCATGATTACAGTTTAATGGAAAGATGCCCTGGGTCTGTTGAGCTGGTTTCGTAGCACAGGCCTCTGGTCAGTCATACCATGTTGAGGCTCCAGCACAAAAAAAACAACACTGTAGTAACGATAGTGATACATCACTGTTGTTTTTTACTCAGCAGTGTTGGTGGACCTGGGATTAGTTTAAACAGCTATGATGTGGTATTAACTCATGATTTATGGGGTGGCATGAATGTTCAGAGGCAGATTCATCATCACCCAGCATTCATCAGAGGCTGCCTGCAGCCCCTTAATGATTTGTTGCTCTGTCAACTTTTAGAGTCTGTCCCAGTGTGGTAGAGGAATGCCAAACTGTTCTGAGGTCAGTGGGAAGAAACATAGATCACTTCCTAAATAATGCTAACACCTAACCTTGTGTAATAAAACAGGAAGCTGACTGTATGTGTTGTCAAATGTATCTTGTGCAGTGGCAACAAGCTCTTACATACTCACTATTCAGTGAATGATGGTGACACAGTTTGTGACAAATATCACAGAGTCATAGTAATTTGTGTATTTCTCTCTTCACAGTGGCGTCTTGAATGTTTATTGGGGATAAATGCCTTCAGATGGATCAAATGCATGCGTTGACAGAAGATGGTGTGTAACTGAAGTTTGGGATCATCTACAAAGTACATGCTAAATGGCCACAAGAACTATTTAGCTATTTCTATTTGTTTCATTTCAACTTTACATTCATTCATCCTGTCCTCCTCCCATTTCATTATACACTACCTACGATCATTTCACTATGATTGTTTGTTATATGTGACAATTAACTTAAAGTCTCCCTAAAGTCAGGCTTCATGTTTGTATGTTTTTTCCCATCTGTCCTCTGTCCTCCAGTATCTGTCCAACACTGATGCAAAGTCATGTTTTCAGTATTTTCAGGTATTCTTCATGGTATTTTAGAGTTTGTCATTTCCTGATAAACTGTAAAAAGTTGTTGATGATGTCATCCTGCACTCGGTGGCGTGTACTAATTTTACATCCAATGAAACGCTTTCTCTCTCCTGATGCCGCCAGAGTGGAGTGCTTCCTGTTTGATCCAGTCTATGAGTGATTGTGAGGGCTGCTAAATGCATCTATAGCTGGGCCTCACTGATTACTGTACAAAAGCACAACTTTAAAACTTTATTCACTGATTTTGGTGAAACTGGATCAGATTTTATACACAATATATTTTCTGTGTTTCCCTCTGACCTATCCTGCAATGCAGGCAACAGAACCGGAACTTTGTTCGAGCACAGCCTTTAACTTTGAAATTTACAGTTTTTCAACTAAAACTAAAATATTCTGATTTGGTTTTTTTTTAGCTTTGTTAAAATCTCTTATTCTTTTATTTAGATTTACTTTTGTCTTTTTTACTTTCTGTAAGTTCAAAGTTATTTTGTATATTTTTTCTTACATACATACATCTGAGTACGAATGTGAATGGATAAAATTCTACACAGACCTTCTTAAGCCTTCTAAATGATTTCCAGGATCGAAGAAATCTGAATGCATATTTGACACCACAACTGATACTGACTGTAGGTGTGAGTCATACCTTCAGTATCTTTATACATATCTTTACCACCAAAAATATATATTATCGTTTTTCCTACAGGCCTTTTCAATGGTCATCATCATTCAATAGAAACTAGGTTGGTTAAGTGTTTTCCCCGCACAGCACATACAAATGTATTTGCATACAGTCCTGAAAAGCAGTTTTCCTCAGCTAGTAACTGTATCCTGACACCGTGAGCTGAACACTCTCCCTCCACAGCTCCCTGACTGTTTCATGTTGCCTCTGTTTGAAGTCAAGGTGGGGTCAGAGGACCAGTGACATAAATCATTGTAGTTAGTTGATGTTGGAGACTGTGAGAGGAGGACAACCTGTGGCTGCTGGGGCAAGAGTCTGGAGAGGCGATGAAACCCAATCTGCAAAGTTTTCATGAAGGCTTGTTTTTCTGGTGCTGAGCTCGGCCGTTGGTCAGCTGTGGTATCCAAACAGAACAGGGCTTTAAGGAGCTCCTGCTGGTTCCTGTGTAGTTTCTTTGGGTTGACTTGGTACACCCCCTCCCTCCTCCTCTTTTCTTTGCCCCCTGCTCCCAGGGGGATGGGGCATATTTAGAGTCCTGGACAGCCTGCTGGGTCTAAGTCCAGGATTTACTCCTGAATCCTCACCTGCAGGGGTCTTTGCTTTGATTAATGCTGAAGACACCAGGGCCTCTGGTTTGGAATCAAATAAACCTGCTCAGTTTTACAATGACATATCCCATATACCTCCTTGTTTAATAGTGAAAAATGCAGAGCTTATACTGAAGGGCAAAGAGCAAAAGAATAAAAATAAAAAATGATGAATTATCCAACTGCATTAGTATCAGCACCAAAATAATGTGAGCTGCATTTCCTAAAGCGCAGCAAAAATGATCATTCTATAGAATTGATACATATACTGTACAATATAAATACATTCTCACTTTAAATGAAAATATATGTAGAAGAGACAATAGTATAAAATTTTTAATTTTTTAATTTTGTGTCGGAAAATTATTTTTTTTTTTAAAGTTGAGTGACAAAATCAGTTTTGAAAAAAGCCTAACTTTTCATGTTAAAACAGGAAATCGAAGGTACTTTCACATAGTGTTTGATCATGGTGGGAATTGTTGGGTCTCTGTAAATAATATTTATAATAAAGATTACATTCTAGACCCGCTCTAAATAGAAAGAGTCATGAGATAACTTCAGTTTGGTGCTATATAAATGAAATTGAAAATTCATCAAACAAAATAGAAAACCAAAAAAAATAAAATAAAAAAAAAACAAGTCTAATTTTTTCCAGATATTTTCAGATTTGTGGATTTCGGACTCTCTTTATCGTGAAGTGATGACAGCACACCACGGAGGGGCACCCAGCGAAGACGTGGAATATTATCAGCCAGATTTAGTGTTGACAGATATTAACCGTTACCATCCGACCATCAGTATTGACAGACGTCCTGTAGCCTGCATGATAATCATATCTGAGGTAAAGACCGAGCATTGTAATGATAAAGAGATACCTCAGCTCTGATGTTCAAAGCTTACAACACACATTATCGCACTTGTTTAAAATTTAAATTCTTTGAAATGTATCTTAATTGAATTTAAAAAATGCTTTAAAATTTAAAAAAATGTATTTTTAAAATGAGTTTTTTGGCTTTGTTGACTTGTTTGTTAGATTATTAATAATTTCAAGATAATAATAAAAAAAAAACACTATCATTTAAAAAACACAAAACAAAAAGAGCTTCATTCAATCACATTGTTTTGTTTTCTTGATTGAATGAAATCATGAAATGAATGATGACACAGGAACAGTAAATGTACGTCACTGTTAGAGGATGTCATTCAGGCCAAAGAAGAAACCCAACCTTTAACCGACCACCACGTTCCTCCATTAACATGAACTGTAAGTTCGACTCAGTCTCACACACACCGCCTGCTGCCCCGAGTCGAGCACCACACGTGGATTAATCCACCACTGAAAATAGTCCCAAACAAATGGACTATATGCTCCTGCTTGTGTAACATTTGCTACAAACTACAGCTGATTCTAAATCTATCCAACTGTCTGTACGTTGACACATGAACATAAAATCTCATTATGAAAGGAGAGAGATTAGAACTTTAAACTTATTCATTGTTCATATGAAGTTTATGTACGACGTTTCAGCACTTCATATTTTATTATATTTCATTTATAAAGTGATTCTATTTCCTCACATAAGAAATAACAAATAAATGTGAAACTCATATATTTCTCTGTCACTCACTATTGTGTTTTTATGACTTTATCCAACTGTAACTTATCATTTTTACATTTTTTACATTTTTTAAACTGCATGACATTAGACTCCATGCTTTTACTAAGATAAGTGTGTGTGTGTGTCCTGTTTGCAAGTGACACAGTGAGAGAGAGTTTGTCTGTACAATCAACGCTGAACAGGACTGATTAATGTAATACAAACAATAATTAATAAGCATTTATTTTGTTCTTTTTCTTCACAATATTTTGAGGATTTTGGACATTTTTGTGTTTCAGAGTCGAGTTTTTAATGATCACCTTTAAGACACACTTGCAGCCTCAAAACCAGTTTTTGCCCAAGAGTCATCAACTGTCCCAACATCATCAAAAGACTTCACACTACAGGATTATAACTGGACAGAGGAATGTGCAATACATCTGTATGTGTAGGTCTGTATATCTCTCTTTAAGTATGAATAAAAGGTGCAATAGCAGCTCTGAATATAATGTTTGTTTGTTTTTTTTATTTTATTACTGACTTTTTTAAATCCACTTTTGTATCTTTCCACTGTAACTATAATTCATCTATGAGCAGGTGAATGTATGCATGAATATATGGAGTGGAGCACATTTTGTCATATATGGAGCAATGGCAATAAATGTCCTTATTCAGTTCTGTTCTGTTCCATGTGGGATTTGCTGCTGAATGTATTTCTGACATGTGACCACATACGAGCCTGAGACCCTCGAGGTCTTTGCTCACAGGTCCAGACTAAAAGTGAGATGAACCCCTCAGCTCTGAAGTCTTTCACACATTATTTAGATTTGCCTGTTCTTAAATTTTTCATACTCATGTCTTCCTGTGCTTTTTAGGAAACCTAATCTAAATTGTATTTTATTTAATTGTATTTATTTATATTTTATTTCATTAAATCTTTAATGACTTCAATATTTTCATGTTCAGATGGCATTGAAAAAAACAACTATTTGAAAGAATCTCTGTGACATGTGATGAGGTCAGTCTGTGCACAGCACACCGTACTGTGACATTCACTGTTTGAGCTGAAAGCTTACACCAGTGTGTCTCTGCACCGTAATGTTATGGGGAGATGCTTGTTGGCCATTGTAGGTCCTCAGACCTCCAGCATGCAGCAGTGACACACGGGGCAGTGAGTGTTTTAAAGCTCCACAACTGGACAAAGGCTCTTTAAGAAAAGCAGACAGGCTCACAGAGAAACCCAGCAGAGAGATGATCTGACAGTCAGACGGCCCGCTGTCAGCACGCTGCCCAGCCTGTCTGGGAGAAAAGCTCAATACAAGAGGCGAGACCACCCAGCTGCAGGGTCCTCCCTCCAACAACACTGCTCTTATCACACAGGACCAACACCAGAACCACAACAAACACGTCAAATGCCGAGAGCGGCACACATTGTTAATGTTAATCACTGTCGTGTAAATTATTCAGGGTCATTAATGTAACATACACTGCTCCTATAAGAGGACAGTGTTATGCAGCTTTTGCATTTTCATAACATTTTTAAGGTTTTTATCTCCTCCCACAGTTTGATAATAAAATTATTATTTAGTCTTCATTAATGCAGCCTCTCTGATACTACACTAGATGATCAGATCATTAAAGTTTATAATTAGATCGATTAGACTGTGGCTATTTTATCAATAAACTCAATAATCTGTCGCCAAATTGTTATACATTTACAACAGCTCATCCAGACTCAGAAAGAAATGATATCCACAGAGCACGGCTGGGTAGTAATAGATTAAATGTAATCAGATTACATAAATAGAAACAAAATAAGTAACTATAATCAGCCTAGATTATGTTTGAAAAAAAAATTGTATTTAGAGTATGGTTACGTTGTTAACGACTACGTAATTACATTTTTATTACATCTAAATACAGAGCTTTTCTTCAAAATATCAATTTTAGAATTATGATTTTTCATAATGTTCTATGAACTAAAGTGTATCTGCTCTGACACACAGCAGAGCTGACAGGAGGAAAAGTAATTGAGTTGGTGATTTGATGAAATGTGAGAATATTTTCACTGAAATTATTTGAGATGTTGAAAAAAAAAAGAAAATATGTTGAACTCATTTTTTTGTTGCTGCGTCTATTTTTTAGTAGAAGGTTCAATAATTTCAAAGTTTGGTTTTGTAATCCAAAAGTATTCAGATTACATTTTCTTTTAATGCAATGGATTGCGTTACTCGTTACAGAAATGATCATTTTATTTGTACTTAATCTGACTGCCTTTATTTTCTGCAGTCATTAAATAAAATGTTCATTTTATTTTTTAATCATTAAAATTCATAATTCCTTCAATAACTCCGTTTTGAAGATGGAAAGAAACGACAGTATGAACTTTGTGACACGTGTTTGAATAAAAAGTGAACAATCCTTCAGCACGCGGCTCAAATACATGCTATTACATTTTCCTTCTTCCACAAACGCCGCACACACACACACACACACACACACACACACACACACACACACACACACACACACACACACACACACACACACTCCGCCCTGAAGGCCCGAGTCTGAGCCATCACACTCGGCGTAAAGCCTTCACACAGCGGCGCTCTTACCTCTGGTAGTCGGCCTTGCAGTACAGTTTGGTGTCCCTGCAGTAGCAGGTGGCGGTGAGCGGCTGCTGGCACGCGGCGCACTGAAGGCACTCCTCGTGCCAGGACGCGTCGTTGACCCGCATCAGGAAGCGGTCTGAGATGATCCGCGTGCAGCCTTCGCACACGGCCTGCTGCGGGGATTCAGCGCCTGACATGCGGGAGAGGAGAGCAGAGGAGCCCGGTGAGCTGCGGCGGTGAGGCTCAGCAGTGAACAGGATTATTTAATTGGTGTTGTGTTCACGGACATTCTGTGTTGAAGTGCTCGATGAGGTTAAAGGGTCACTTCTCAAAAATTATGAGAAAAAAAATAAACATTGTGTCCAGAAATATGTTTAATTTTAACGCATCATGAGGCAGACAATAGAGGTGTACAAAAAAAATGACTGTTTTGATTTGTTCATTTCAGGCTGCTTGTGTTTCATATGGGATGAAAAGCTTCCAGCAGGCCAGTTCAGGGTTTTCTTTCACCTTCTCCTCTGTAATAACGCTGTATTTTCCCCTGAATGTGTCATAGGAATAAGTCAATAAAACGAAGAATACAGGACCTGGTCCCATTCTCTCCATGACGTTTAAATATGAGTGAAGAGTGACGCTTTATATCACGGACATACCTGCTGGCTCCATCAATACTCAATCACCATAGTCACCATCAAACATCAGATATATTTTCATAGACGTGAAAGTCCTCCATGTTTCCACGGTGTTTGAATAAATAAAAATGAATATGAATGTTTAAACTACAACAAAGTGAATTCAGTCACAATGATATAAAAAGAGAAGAAGGAAGCTGCATCGGTGTGAAGATGATCTGATCTGATAATCAGAGCTTCTCTTCTCCTGAATTATTTTCTTATACTGTTATATCAGAGACTCCATGAGTTTTTTTTTAATTTGATTTTTAAAAAATACATAAATTGAACATCAGATGAAAAAAAAAAAAAAACCACACACACACAGGCTTCAAACAGCAGTGATAACAAATAAAAACAAGATTTCTCACCTCGGAGAGAAAAGGAATGAGTAAAAATACATAGCACAGAGGTAAACAGACAGAAAACAGAACAGTTCAAAACTGTCCGCTTCTGTTCAGACTGATGATAGACCGGATTATAATCCGCTCTGTGGCCGCACAGGAGGGAAGAAAATGCGCTGAACTCACCGATCAGATGATCCAGAGAGCTCGCGTCGGTGCGCAGACGGTCTTCTATTTTAATGTCGTTCAGCATCTTTGACAGAGGTGACTGCTGGAGGACCGTCAGACCCGGCCTGTGCGCTCTATCTCTCCTCTCTGGACTTTAGAGCAAAACGAAGCAAAAGGAGTGCGTAAAATCCGCAAAGTTGAAACTTTCACGAGTTTTCAGTCTCCGAGAAATGAAAAAACATCAACCGATGTAAATCCAGAGGGGTGCCATGAAAAGGGTCCAGCAGTCCGGAACTCGATTTGCCATCCTGAGCTCGAGCCTGTCTCAAAGAGGGGAACAGCAGAGGCAGAAACCCTCCCCCTGCCTTTCGCCGAGCACTCTCTCAGCAGATCTGGACTTGTATTGGCGCCCGGAGTCTGGATGGATCCGCCTCCACAAAGTCCACAAAGCCTACAAGGATGAAATCAAATAAATCTGCACTTCAGCATCATGGCGTGATTTAGGTCACATCTAACTCCACACAAACAACAACCCTAATCTCAGCACATGATGACCCCCTCAGTGTCTATCATGACACTCAGCGACCTGAGCGACTTTACTCTTAAAATCCTGCACATGGTTTGTGTTTTACAGACTCACAGTGTCTCTATCTGAAACATTAGAAATAAAATATTCATCATTTTATATTATATTATATATTAACCGTCATATTAATATCATAGTATATCCACCAGTGTGTGCTGCCTACTGTTCAGGATTTATAATTTATTTAAAATGTAACATTTCATTAACATTGAACTACAGTACATGTTTTAAACATGAACATTCTCAATAATTAGAAAAAAATTGTAAACTTTTTTTAACCCAGTCAGATTTTTCTGGGTTTGCTGCTGGAACTTGGAAACATCCTGTCCACGGCCCTGTCCATACGTGTGTCTCATAATATCATAATATGATAATATAATAATATAAAGCTGCGCCTGAAAACACTTTAGTAATGAATTATTCAGGAGTTCCATTATTATTTATGATTAAAAATCAAACATTCTGCGTGTATTGTGAATGAATGTGCACAGATTCAGATTCTTTGGACATTTCTCTGATGTTGTCTCGGGTTGAAAATGAGCTGCTGTCAGTCTGAACGACACAAACCTCACATGATATTTGTGCACGTGCCGCCTGATTGTGAATCTGCATAATGAGCTGATAAGGAAATTTTCTTTTTTTCCCTGCTCTGTTGAATATCAGTCACAGATCACAGATCAGATCAAAGGCAGACATGAAGCGCAGACGATATCCGCCTCTTTCAAATAAAGCATCTCAGATTGATCAGTCCTCCGCTGCAGGCCTGAGATCAGCTGTGTGAAAAGCAATAAAAAGCAATATTCATCAGCTGTCTGCTCTTTTGTTCGCGCGGGGAAATCTTCATGATGCACGAGGAGCTTTTATTAACGGAAATGAAATACTGAGAGATGCGCGCGGGTCAGGTTCAATTGACGAGGGCTGAGGATTAATGTGAAGTGACATTGTGCTATAGACTGCTCCTTTAGTCAATATTATAAAAAAACAAAAACTGAGGGGCTTAATGAGCTGATCAGAGATCTGCTGCCTCTCCAACACACAGGCGATTTTTACGCTGCGTAACTGACATTAATAAGACAAATCACAAACATATAATAAATAGAAGAAAAGGCCTGATGTGGAGAAATAACGCGACATGCAGCATCGTGACTCAGTCATTCTTCTCTCTAAAAGAACTGTCAGAGATTCTCAAATGAAGAGATGGATCTGTGTCTGTTAGTACTCAAAATTTGTCATTTGTTATTTTTTTATTTATTCAAAAAAACATGAAATGAAAGAAATCATGAAATAACATCACTCATCAGTGGTTCAGAATTTCAGCTTAATTTCGTGAGAAAAAAATGTTTAAATATCATTCATTAATTACTACAAACTGATCTGACATTAACACGTTTAATGATGTTAGTTCATCACATGGAGAGATGTGAAAAGTATTATAAAAATATTATAAAGAGTACGGCCTAGACCTGCTCTATATGGAAAGAGTCATGAGATAACTCCTGGTATGATTTGGGACTAGATGAATAAAATTGAATGAAAAAGTAATCAAATGTGTGTGAGGAGGGACATCATAAAATGTTAATTAAGTTCAAAATGATGAAATAATGGACTAAAGAAGGACCTAATTATTAAAATCAGTGTGTGTGTGTGTGTGTATGCTGACATAAAATCAAACCAGTTCTATACCACTTTTTAATAGTGGATTGAGTCCCCTCTGTACAGCTGTCCAATCCTGACGCCCTGTGGTCAGAAGCTGAAGCTCAGCAAACACAGAATGCAGAGCTGGTGGACGGTGAGAGAAGATTTCATTTACAGATTAAAGAAATATTTTTAAAAATGGGACAGTTTTAAATATGGTGATTTATTGAATATAAAAATGTAACTGATCATTTGGGGTGAGGTGATAAACATAAATAAATCAATAAAAACCTATGAGAGGGTAAGAGATGGTTCATCTCTGAACAGACTTCCTGTCAGCGCTGTCGTGTTCTTACGCTACAACCAAAAAATGTTCCATGGTTCACTGTAATGAAGACAAAATGCAGCAACAGCTTCTCATGGACTATTACAGAGCTCAGAGGGTGTGCTATGCTGCAAGGCCTTGCTCTGGTTTTTATATTAGAACTCTGTTCTGTCTGAAAAAATGTCACTTAAATGTGTGTGTGTGAAATTATGGAAAACCAGATGTGCTATGGTCATTAATCAGACTGAGATTGACAACAACATGGTCATCAGACACAAGCTTCTGATTTGATTTGGAGAAGAATCAAACAATATGAAGAAACAGTGTTAAATATGACAACAACAACAAAACTATGATTTCTCTGCACTTAAACTTTTTCTGGCACTTTGAAAGGACAAATGACAAGTCCAGGACTTTATCATTCTATCCCTCACAAAGTCTAATATGTACTTTATGAATGTAGTTAAGCTAAAGGACAACAGCATCTAACACCTGCATTCTTCTGCTGGCTGTGTGTGAGTAACACTGTGGTAACCATTTTGTCCTGACACTTTCTAACAAAGATTAACATTAAAATTAGGCTGGCTTTCTTCAACCATTTCAAGCACAACATTGTCCCTTCTTTAGCTCTGGTGTGGTCTTCAAATCTACTTCATTAGCACTCTAAGTATTTATCAGCCGGTCGTGTAGTGGGTTAATCAGACCATGGTATCATGAACGCACTCCCAAAAAGCTAATTTTCCAGCAGCTGTTGTGTAAAACAGATGCAAAGACAAGAGGAGCTGTGATCTTCTTAACCATCGGATGCCTGTAAATGTGCAGCGACGCACGTATGCACAACATGTGCCCCACACATTGACTTCCATCATTTATATGATTTTAACAAGCAACTTTTGTCAAAGAGAGCTGTAAAACAGGGACTTTGAGGGAAATCAGCAGCAGCTGACGTCCTTGTAAACACGTTTTTATAATGTTGACCGTGTGATGTGTCGGAGCAGTTGGAAAAGGTTGTGGAAAATTAGGCAGCAGTCTTAAGGTAGTTGTGGTAGCGACACAAAGCCCTCTGGGTAGCTGTGCCCAAAAGTCAACAAGCAGAGTCAGGTTTAAATGTGTTCTTTATGAACATGTTGTCATATCTGTGCTGGGACCAGTTTAGCATCCTTTATACTGGACCAGCTCAGACAGTGATTGGGTCGTTGTTCAACTATTCTGCAGGTCCTCTTGACAAATCATAGCATCTATTCCAATCATTAGTTTTGTTTGTTCCCCTAATGCATTTCTTTTCCCTGCTTTAAAGGTGTATAGGATTTTGTGGCATCTAGCGGTGTGGTTGCTGATTGCAAACTCCTCGCCTCACGCTCTCCTTCTTAACGTGAAGGAGAAACTACAGTGACCCCAAAACACATGAAAGGCCCAGAAAGGACAAACTAAACACTGGGTTTGATAGCTCTGTACCTGTTATACTCTCTGTCCTGAACTCTTCTGGTCTCATCTCTGGAATGACAGAGTGACTTTGATAAGAGTGAACTTCTTCCTTTAAATCACACAGTACTATTTAGAATAGTTTCACGCACCATTTCACGTACTCATGGGTCCAAGTTACTGACAAATTTAAGAATCATTGCAAGTATAATTTTTCTCGTCTCCTCTCTCAAATACAACAGGACAGATGGTCATTACTCCCTTTATCTTGGTTAAAATGCATATTCTGTCTCTCCTTCCTATTTCAATGTGTTCCTATCATTATCCCAAAATCATTTTTTTGTACCTGTTGAGACCAGAGAGGTTCAGCTGCAACGTCTAAATACTTCAGTGTCAGCTGCATACAGACCGGCTTGCTCTGGTTGGAAGTGTACGCCATCTTCATGTTCTGCTTTGGTTTACAGGCCTGACGGTCCAACCTGGTCCAGACCATTTTCAAAATCTGGAACCAATTTAGACGCCGTTTGGACTGCAAACCTTTTCACTACAGGCTCCTATTTTCAAAAATCATCCCTCTCTCACAGAGTTGGCTTTTCTATGTGGTCTAACCAAGCATGAAGTCATTTCATGATTTGTATATTGAAGATGTCTTTGTATTCTTCCAACAGATTTCAGCTAAACTTAACATCCCAAAAAGTCATTTTACTGGATATCTAATGGTGCACAGTGCGATTATGAGAAAATCTGTTTTCTTCACTGTTCCTCATTATTAGAAAGGAGCAACCTCTGTGGTGAAGTGAAGCCAATGCAGAAGTGCCAAAACTGCAGTTCCTCTTGTCGTCCACTTAAGGCTGGCTCCAGTAGTGAGTCAGTCTCCATAAGTCCCCATGTTAAAATGTCCAACTTCTCAGCAGAATTAAACATGTTTACAGCCTGGTACAAAAAAGTTTTGGTCTCTATAGCTAATTTCCCCGTTCATGACAACTGTACTGAGGGTGAATTTATTATTTATTTATAACTCACCTGTTCAAATTATATTAAAGGAGAACCCCTTTTCCAGCAGTTCACACAGGTCCCAGGCACCTTAATGACATGTCTGTGAAATCCTTTGGTCAAAATTCCTCACAGATCAAGCACAGCAGCCCTCTCTGTACCCTGTCTGTACCGCGCTGCGCTCAGGCGGTCGGTTTTCGTGTCTGTCCCTTTAAATGCAAATGAGCTGCTGCCAGCGGCTGCTCATTCCGCCCCCCTCTTCCGCCCTGCGTGCCCACAGCGCGTACGGGAGTGACGTCGTCAGGTTGCCGGAGTTTACCTGGGAGAGGAGAAAACGTCGCTTTGCAAAAGGATATATTTAAACTAGAGTCAGACTCTGAGCATGAAGAGGCAACAGAACAAGTCCAAAAAGCGAGGAGAGAAAAGGATATTTCTGAATGGTAAGTTTATGTAATGTGTTTTTCTATCTTTTTATGAACTCTGGCTAACTAGCTGTTGGAACACACACGCACATGCACAGGGTCACACACTCAAATTGACAGATGCACAGTGGTGGGCATCATTCAATGCTCAAGAGCACCTCGGCCGTGGCAATCTCAGCCGGACAATCAGGGTGGTACTGCTCAGCTGCGTGGT
Source organism: Argyrosomus regius (assembly GCA_946959425.1). Classification (NCBI taxonomy): domain Eukaryota; kingdom Metazoa; phylum Chordata; class Actinopteri; family Sciaenidae; genus Argyrosomus; species Argyrosomus regius. Next base: position 1,150,112 of record OX336898.1, on the reverse strand, counting down.
GCGACGGATATGGAGTCCCCACACACTCATAGAAGATACGCAGGGTCAGACCGGTCCTTGATTGAACCTTGACACGTAGCTGGCTACAACCTCTTGCTTCCCTGGTCTTGCAAACTGGGCCGCGAGATCCTCAGGGATGGGGATCTTCAGCACCTCATCCACGTATGGGTCAGAGTCTAGGAAAACCTTCTCGAAGATGAGGTCCAACATAACCTATAAGACAATATAGGAGGGAGAAAATTGGTATACTTTGTGAAATTATAAATTGGTATACTTTGTGAAATTATATACAAGTTAAGAGCCCTGTTTTATGTTATTTATTTTTCACTTGTATAATAGATGTTTGCACATTCTTGGACTTATTGCCATTTTTAATAAAAGGTTGTGAAACTTACAGATGGTTGGTTCTACTTTCACTGTCTTAGCTGTTGCTGTTGTTGAGAAGTTCAATCTGAATAGCAGCTCACCAGCTGATGTTGTAGCTTAGGGACGCCCAGCACTTTCATTGAAGTGGAGGGCTGCCAGGTGGAGTCTAGGGAAGAAAAACAATAACACAGAAATATGAGAAATATGATTGAGAGCACAAATATAAATATACATTGTACTCATTCACTAAGTATCAGAATCACCTTTATTTGCCAGGTGTGTGTACACACACACACACACACACACACACACACACACACACACACACACAAACTGTCCATACATACACATACATTGAGAGCAACATGTAAACAGAGTCAAATTCCTTGTGTGTACACACACCTGGCCAATACAGTGATTCTGAAAGTTACTACTTGCTAATTCTTTCAGTCCAGAAGCCTGCATGAACAGGCAGCCTGACATGTCACTAAAACTGGACAATATCCAGGTGGAGCTCATGGACTGAACTGATGCTGTCCTTGTATTGTAACTGTTTACTTTATGTACCCAGCTCCCTCAGACCGGATCTAGCTTCAGACTACGCTGTAAAATAGCGAGGGGTCTCTCTTTCTCTCAAACCGAGGGGGACACAGTAATAGTGGGTGCCACAGACAATAAAAGTGAGGGGGATCCGTTAACAGAAAGGTGAATGAGAGAAAAGTTATTTTCGTATCGCTAATGACGGCTACGTTCAACAGACAGCTGCATGTGGGACCGATGAGTAGAGGGTGAGTTATACACGTCTTTCGTTATCTCTGTAAACTGAGCAGGAAGTGTTCGTCTTACAGACAGACATCCAACTAAAAACCTACTGGCGTTATTTAGTGTGTATCACAACCAAGTACAGCTGATACGAGACACTAGTTAGCAGTTAGCGCTGATAAGCACGAGCTAACACCAACTAGCCGTTTGGTACAGGCATTACTTGCTTGCTACTTGATCCACACCAATGTAACGCCAGTAGTTTGTAAGTTGAACGTCTGCCTGTATGATAAACACTTTTTGTTCCTGCTCAGTTTACTGAGATTAAAAAAAGACTTGTATAACGGGGTGGCGGTGCTGCCTGTCAGCATGCAGCGGAGCGCTGTGTGTGTTGAACATAACGCTAGCTAGCTGTTAGCGTTAGCTCATGGTAATCTAAAGAAACACAAAGCACACTTACATTTCCATCGTCTGTAGTTTTCCACGGACAGTTGGTATTACTCCTCTTTCATGCAGGTCTCGTTGCCGTCCTGTGTTGTTCTGTGCTGCATTGTATTTGTCCGTTGTGAAACACACAACGGGTCGCGCAGACACACATTCAGGTCTCGTCGACAGTGTGGGGACGTCTCCGGTAAAAGTAGTGGTCACTGCCAACAGCAGAGCAACGGGCATGCGTAGGTCGGAGCCTTGCCCAGCCATTCTTCTCCGTGAAGCAGAAAATGTCGGAGCTTCACCTGAGCTCTGCGCTTTTATCACCTGTAGGGCGTGTCGGGTGGAGACTGGGTGTTGGCCTCTGCTGAAGAGCTCAGGAAGTGGGTCTGGCCTAAAACCTTGTTACGTCGCAACCAGAGCGGAATCTGACTGGCTTACCCAGAGACAAGCAGCAAGAGGGGGGTGCGGCAGCTGTAGCGCACGCAAAATGGACGCAGTTGTTGTTTATAACACTGTGGGGGTTTGTACGCACCCCGAATTCAAAAATATTAGTGTTGAAGAGCTGGAAAAGTGATTTTTGCATAATATGTCCCCTTTAGGCTTAAAGTTATGCAGAATTAAGACTGTGGACACTCTGACTGACAGGTGGTTGCTGTCACAGGTGGCTTGGTTTGAACTGCCAGGCTTCATTCAGCCTGCCTCAGCTCCACCCATGATCCACCTCTTTGCCAATTTTTAGATTATCTGGGAGCCAGCGGAGGCAGGACTGCCATGGTGGAGACAACCAGAACCACCACAGTCTGAAACCTGTGGATGACATCACAGAGACTACGTCCATGTTTTCTACGATCTATGACTGTTAGTTGTCAAAAAATCATGGCAGTAGGATAGAGGTGATGGTGTAGTTACGTATGTGGTCTAATCCAGGGTAAAATCATTGACCACACTCACTGGACAAAACTCTGAAAAATCAGACTGACCCTGTTTGTGACAGATGTTGACAAGTGACCGCCTCACTGATTCATATGTTTTGGTCTTGCCTGTATCTTCATAATTATTGATGCAATGTTTTTGAGGTGTTATCAGGAATACTTCAAGTACCCTTTGATCTAGTGACACTAACAGCACTCTTTGGGGTAATTAAAGTGCAGCAGGGGCTGGCTCAAGTCGTGGCAGCGGCAGCTAGCAGTGGCACTTCCGGTGGCAGCCTCAGCCACTCACCACTGACCTGCCACAGCAGCCAGTATCTGAGGCAGCTGCCGGTGTCCTGCCGCCACAGTTGCCGGTTTCTGGGGCAGCTGCCACTGCCTTAGCGGTGTCTGGGGCAGCTGCCACTGACCTGCCACGGCAACTGCTGCTGTTATGGGCATCTGTTTTTATTTTTTATTTTATAAAACAGTCATCAGAGTTGTATTAGACTCGCTGGCAGTAGCATTTCTATTACGTGACTTCTGCATTAATTTGCTAGGTTTTCTTAATTAATCTTTCAACCGCTGCTGCTGTGCATGTTTGTGTGTGTGTGTGTGTGTGTGTGTGTGTGTGCCACGGCAGTTGCCTGTGTCTGGCACTGCCACGGCAACTGCTGCTGTTATGGGCATTTGTTTTTATTTTATAAAACAGTCATTGTTGTATTAGACTCGATGGAAGTAACATTGCCTTATTTTCCTCAGGCATGCCACTTAGCAAAGCAAAGCCCCTCCAGAAAGTTGAGGGGAACCTGTCATTCAATAAAAATAGTATTTATGAAGTTATTCTGTCACTCTGCAGTCACTGCCTCAGATACTGGCAGCTGCCGCGGCAGGTCAGTGCCACTACTAGCTGCTGCTGCCACAAATTGAGCCAACCCTTTCTCTTAAAGTGACCCTACCAAAATGAAAGCAGACCTTCTTTTTCATAAACAAAAAATCATTTGTAATACATGTATTGGTTTGACTTGTCCAGGGTGTACCTCACCTCCCGCCTCAGCTGGGATAGGCTCCAGCCCCACCGTGACCCTGATGAGAATAAGCAGTTACAGATAATGGGTGGATGGATAGATGGATGTATTGGTTCTACAATAACCAGATATAACATTATCCTCTGTATGAAAAAACAAAAATCATACTGGAACAGTTTGAGAAACCTGAAATTGCTATTATTGATATATTAGCATCACACAGTTGGTGATTTGTCTGCTGCACATCCCAAATCCCCCTACACCATTAGCACCATCAGCAGGGGTGGATCCATGCTTTCATGTTGTTTATGTTGTTTAACCACCTGAATGTTACAGCGCAAATTGAGAAAACCAAACACGAAGCATCTAAATAACTTCTGTTCCTCGTAGAAACCTGACTCCAGTAAAAAACAAAGTCATTTGGCTGACCTGCAGCTCCTCTGTACCAGCTTTCATCACTCCACAGCCTGTCTGTGCTGCCCTCAGGCCAGTCTGCCTCAGCATTTATGTGAAAACAAGTCAGTGTGCCATTAATCATCAGCTAAGTACCACCATCAGCCCACTACAAGCATTCATTTTACAGTAATTGCTGACATGTTAATTACACATAATGACAATCTGTCTCATTCACACTCATCCAGGAGCTGTAGGAGGAGGTGGACTGTGTGTGTGTGTGTGTGTGTGTGTGTGTGTGTGTGTGTGTGTGTGTGTGTGTGTGTGTGTGTGTGTGTGTGTGTGTGTGTGAGAGAGAGAGAGAGAGAGAGAAATGGAGAGATACATAGAGAGAGGGTATCAGTATACCTTTTAAGATGACTTTAACACTGCATAACAATCACTGTTACATCACTGCCCCATAGACTGTATAAAACATGGACGTAGTCTCTGTGACATCACCCACAGGGTTCTAAAGAGCTGTTGAAGCTCAGTGTGGTGACTCTTCTTGGCAGTCCTGCCTCCGCCACCTGCTTACTAATCCAAAAATGGGCAGGAGGTGGAGCTGAGGCAGGCTGAATGATGCCTGGTTGCCAAGCCACCTGTGACAGCAACCACCTGTCAGTCAGAGTGTCCGCACTCTTAATTCTGCATAACTTTAAGCCTTAAAGAGGACATATTATGCAAAAATCACTTTTCCAGCTCTTCAACACTAATATTTTTGAATTCGGGGTGCGTACAAACCCCCACAGTGTTATAAACAACAGCTGCGTCCATTTTGCGTGCGCTGCAGCCGCCGCACCCCCCTCTTGCTGCTTGTCTCTGGGTAAGCCAGTCAGATTCCGCTCTGGTTGCGACGTAACAAGGTTTTAGGCCAGACCCACTTCCTGAGCTCTTCAGCAGAGGCCAACACCCAGTCTCCACCCGCCACGCCCTACAGGTGATAAAAGCGCAGAGCTCAGGTGAAGCTCCGACATTTTCTGCTTCACGGAGAAGAATGGCTGGGCAAGGCTCCGACCTACGCATGCCCGTTGCTCTGCTGTTGGCAGTGACCGACAAAATGTCGACACATGAAAGTACTGTGAAATATATTTCTCAGTAGAAAACTAGATATTTAACAATAACACATTCATCCTCCTACACTGGAAGGTTGAGCTCATTAGCCAAAAAACTGTACTGCTACTCTATACACTATACACACTGGTTTGGCTGTAACGCCTGGTTATTGAATAACTGTGGGCTTCCTGTCAGCTTGAACCAGTCTGTCCATTCAATTCTCACTGCTCTCATTATGAAGGTGTTTTTGGCTACAAAACTGCTGCTGCTTACTAATGTTTCTTGTTTTTCACATTATTGTCTGTAATCTCTGAGACTGACAGCAGATCAGCAGCTTCTAAAATACTCAAACTGCCCTCTGGCACCACTAGCCATTAGTCAAATTCACTTTAGATCACATTTGGTCCGAATTGTTAGAACAACTGAACTTTCTGACCAGGCCTACATGTTTTTGTGCGCTGAGTTTCTGCCACGTGATTGGTAGATGAGATATATCTGCATTACAGAGTAGGTGTGCAGGTTTGTAAGGGGGCAGGCAGTTTCAAAAGAATACCGGCCAGGTGAAAAACATCTTTTCTACCAAGAAAAGGCTTCAGTGTCGTTGCTCTTCTTTCAGTGATGAAATACTCTCCAGTTGTAACTGATGCTAATAGGAAGCTGATTGGTCCATAATAATCCGAATACAATCTGTGTTCGAGCCTGACATGAGAAATGGTGTCATGACACTTTCCATACAGAGCAGGTCCTAGACTGTACTCATTATAATATTATTTACAGAGATACAACAATCACCACCATGAGCAAGCAAGAAAAATATGATAAAGTAGGGTCAACCATATATTAAGTTTTTCCACTTGTACCTTTTGTGGTGTGTAGTGAGTGGTTCAGCTCCAGATGTCTATCAGCCACTTCCCTCCACTCTCTAAAGCTCATGGGGTGGCAGTGACAGAAGCCATATGTTTGCTGGAGAGCTAATTGACTCGTGTTTGTAAGTAAACCGAACAGAAAAAACACACAGAGATGAAATGAACCACCAACCGTTTGGAACCTTCAACATGTGTACAGGTTTAAGGCTATGGAAGACGAGCACACAGAGAGGCTTATGTTGGCTTATATTCTCTGAGGCTCACTGTAAACTGGGCTTTGAAGCTTTAATGGGACACACAGGAAAGTCTGAACACGTGAGACCTTTAAAAGCTGCGATTTTCATAACACCACAAGAGTGGATTGAGCAAATTTACAGACTATTCAGTTATTTGTTTTAAGAAACTTTCCACTTGTGTAATTTGTCCTCATGGTGGCACTGATGATTCTTAAACTGGGGCGTATTCATTCATGCTATTTACAAAAAGCTTCATAGTTCAACAAATTATACTTTTTTTATTTTGTATAATAGTTAATAGATTACATTCTAATATAACAAATCTTACACAAAGCATGCATCATGGGTATTTTGTGTTGGGATGATGCAAATATTTTGAATACAATGTTCTTGTGTTGTTCTTTCACATAACTAAGACTATAGAAATGTAAAAGAAAGACTAAATCAAATGAATCAAATGGACACACATGAGGAGCCCTCAGTATATTCCAGTACTTGGACAACAACTGAAAACCTTGTACCATGCCTGTGTTACAAACACTAACAGTCCCCAGTGCTCTGAGCTCACAGTCCAAGCAACCCGGCTAACAGACTAAGCTAACATTAGCTAACAGCAGCTACAGTTGTCAGCAGTTTACTTCACTGTCCATCAGGAAACTCTGTAAATCACAGAGAGTTGCGGCGGAGCAGCCGGAGGACATCAGAGGGAAAACCAGAAAACATTTTCTCCATAAAATATGATCCAGTTTCACCAAAATCAGTCAAATAGCTGGTGGTGTGTGACGTAAAGCGTTACGTACTTCTGCCGACCCGGAGCCCAAAGTTACATAGTGTGAGAACAGACGTACGAATGACAGAGACACCATTCACCTGATCACAGGTCAGTGTAGATCAACAGGATTCAAAATCTGTTATTTTATGGTTAAAAAGTTAAACTGTTGCTTTAAAGTGAGCACAAATAAACTTCAGCACAGAGTGAAGGCCATCCTGGCTTGGCTGGAGTGTTGTTAAACTCTAAAATATCTTCATGGACCTCAGAGGTCCAGCTCTGATCACCATTGTTATGAAAATAAAAGCAAACCTTAAGCCAAACAGTTCAGTTCATCATAGTTTAATAAAACTTCATTATAATACAAATTCAACTGATGCTGTTTTGTTCATTCTTTAGTGAATAAAATCTATTTACTGTATGAGACAAAATCTGTGACTTCTGATCATAACAAACTACAAAAATAACTGTCCTGATGTTACCATGCATGCAAACTAACAGACATATCAAAGCAGGATTGTTATTGGTTGTTAATGCAGACACCGTATTAGCCATGAAATGTTTCAGCAAAACTGGCTGGAAGTGAACACCACAGCTGAGAAATGCTTACATGTGAAGCTCATCACAGAGAAGGCCGATATACTCAGCTCAAATACACAGAGCTTCACCCTCATCAAACATGACAGCAGTGCAATCGACAATTTAGAACCTTACATCTCTGAAAACAACAAGGGTCACAATACTGAAATGACTAATAAATTAGAAAAACATTAGAAAATAAAGGGAGTTAATCCATGCATTTATGACTTGATAATATTGCAAAAACATTTGCAGGTAAAAAGCAAAACAAAGTATTTTCTTTGAACACTCGTCTCATGAAACAGATGGAGTGAAATAAGCTAAATCAAACAGAGTGCTTCTCAAGACAATACTGTATGAACAGAAAAGTCACACTGAATACACACATCCTGCTGGAGTGACCTGATGTCTCAATGAACGCATGGTTGGGTTTTAAAGTGTCCCTTTACATAAAGATTATGGTCTTTGGGCAATTGGTAGTCTTACTTTGAAACATTTGCAGTGTGAAGTTTAATTTCAGAAGCTTAACAGCAACTGGGAAGGAGTGAATGAAAACAGCATTTCTGTGAGAAGAGCAGCAGAGGGGTGAGTATGACGTGACTCTTATTGTACTAATGGACTTGGTACTGTGGGAATAGACATTAAATTGAAACGATAAAAAAACAAGAGCACAAACAAAATATGATCAATTATATTTAGAAAACAGAGGACATGAGAGGCTAGACATTGAATGTCTGATATATCAGTATCAGCTTATATGGTTACCTGTAAGTAACAAGTCAGTACAGAAATGCCAAAGATATGTTGAGGTTGTTTAGAAACACTGTCACCATTTCTTTGAGCTCGATACACTGGAATATGTCCAGCTCACTACATAGCCTGCTCAGAGGTCTTTCAAAAGTACATTAAACATAAGATATTGTTAGTGTGTGTTGTACGTTTAAGCCAAAAAACAAATATGAGCCATCATCGGTATTTGTGTTAAAAACAGAGTATTGTTGGGCTCAAATTCACTGAGTTCCACTTCTCAGACAGCACTGACCACATTAGTCTCATTAAATATATCTCTAGTGGTTCTCAGTGGATAGTGGTCTTCACATGTCAAATGGGTAAAAAAGAAAACAGCTAAAGTTATCAGAAACCAAGCTAAAAGAAACAGTTTGGAGAAAACAAGCCGACTGTCACAGAGGATAATATACACAAAGTTTTTTCACGTGTAACAAAGTACTCACATAAAATAAGTATGATGAAGAACACCATTTGGAACACTTATACTGTAACATTGTTGTCTGTAACATTGTCTGTTTGTCAGTGTTGTGCTTAAAAAAGTTACTTTAAATAGTGAAGATGGGCTGGGTATCAAAGCTTAATACTTTTTTTGTATCAATCGAAATCTGTGTGGCTAAAGTTAGCATGCGAGAGTATGTTGTGTGGTAAACTTTATATGTCAAAATATGGATGATAATTTTAAAAAAGCAGCGTCTGCAGCTGATACTCAACACAGTCACTAAACTTGAAAAGAAGCTAGTGGAACAGCAGTTCTAGTTACATACGTAACTCACTGTTTACACTGCTGACGTAGACAGATGTGTTGAAAAAATGGATGACTGGAAGTTGTGAATGGAACAGATTCGAATTATGTGTACGCTATGTGTACGCAAAGAAGGAGTGGTTAAAAGAACGTCTGGGACTAAACAGGAAGCACACTGAAATTCCAAAAATTACAAAAAATTACAGTAACATCTAGAGAACAATGACAATCATTCCCCATTAAGAAGACCAGTACAAGATTGAAAAAGAATTCCATGACATGACATTTTCCTTTTGTATTTTTAACACATGAACTGAGATGATGTGCTCTCCCGGTGCCTCGATTCAGACCAATGACAGAGCAGCGGGTGTGTCATGAACGAGGAACGCAAATATGATGAGGCCCAACAGGTGCCCTCCATCTCCTTTTAATCCCTTTGTCTTGTTTGTATCAAGTCCTTCAGATGGGGAGGGGTCATTTGGACTACAGGGAACAACACTCACAGATGTTTGGGGAAAGAAATGTACTTTAAAATTCCCTCTATTAAGCCAGCTCATCAATGTCGTACATAGTGGTTTGAGCCAGACCCACAGAACCTTTTTTCTTGTGTTTTTTTCTTCTCAGTACAGGTGTTTGGGACTGCTTGTAGTGGGGAGGTCCTCAGTAGTTGTGTACGGGTCTCTCCTGCTGGCGTCCATACGGAACAGTGTTGTTAGGGAGGGGATAGGAGGGGATCCTCAGGCCTCAGAGCTCAGGGAGGTCCGTGTTGGACTGGGAGGGAGGCGAGCTGCTGCACTGTGCTCTGTGCGGAAACTGTAATCATACTGAGAGAGGAAGGGAGGGAGGGTCAGTCAAAGATCATTACTTACTAATGTGATCATCCCATTCTACAATGAATTCATCAAACATTCACCCAATCATCTGTGACTTACAATGACTCAGTTCAAAGTAAAGAGCACATCGGCCTCTGGTGGACAAAGTGTGTAATTACAGGAACATTTCCATTTTAATTTTAACCGTTAAACCAGAGCAGATCAAATTCTTCCTGTTTCTTTACATGTTCGGTCCAACAAGTGAGCAACTTTTCAGATGTCTCAGTTTGTCTGATCCACATTACCGCATCTCACCTATTACACTTTGCTGAGTATTATGTTATGATAACCTACAGATGGACACACTTTCATAATAAGAATTCTTCTGTAATACTCACCTCTTTCTCAATCTCAGCCAGTGACTTGATTGTAATGCCCATCAGATCCACCTGCTGCAGCTGAACATGAGAGCAGCGGTACAGTTAGCTTCAGCATCTCAGTGTTACCTACACAGTTCTTTTCAACTAGTACTACTACACATTTCAACACAATATCTAGCAGTCAAACACGAGGACTGCATTACAGGTTAAGCATTTTAGTTTTTCTAACACTGGTTCGACTTCACTGCAGGAGGATAAAACCTGTGACCTGCCACCAAAAGACTAAAGACTCGACTTACATCAGACGAGGCACAGGCAAACTTCTCAGAGATCATGAAAGGCACTCCATCCATTGCTGAAAGAGACAAACAAAAGATACATCAATGTGTTTTCACAGCAAAGAAGTACAGTTCATTCCACCAGAGAAAAGAGTACTGCAGACTAGGGATCGACCGATATGGATTTTTCAGGGCCGATACCGATACCGATTATTAATAACCAAGCGAAACCGATAGCTGATATGTAGAACCGATATTTATTTGCAGTAATAAATGTAAAAAATGGCCTTAACACCAGAGTTTTTCACTTATAGTTGCTTATGTATTATTATATTTATTTATTTAGAGAAATGAAGTCATATTCGGAATCTCAGAACATTAAATGTACACTCTTGTGCTTAGAACTGTATGGCATATTACATAAATAAGAATAAGGCACTTGGCAATTGTAAATGCAAACAATAAAGGCTACTTTACACACGTGAGTTGTAGACGCGACGGTAAATTTATTGATTGAAAAAAACTCGACGTGTGCTCGCTGCTTGACTCATTGAAATGGCCCATCATTTCCCTGGACTTTACGAGTGACCGGCAAACAGACGAATATTTAACATCTATTCTGTGTGATCATAGTGTAGTGAGAGCATGAGCGCTGAGGGAGAGGCAACTGAAAACAAACAAGGACACGTTAGCGTGTGGTGTTAAACTTATAGGCTATAATCACCTCGGGTGTTGTTTATTGATAAACCGGGAGCCGCCCCACGGGCTGAGACACGTTAGAGGATTAATTATTCCCACAAAGTAATGATAACCGTAAGGGTCTCCTATTATTATTATGCGTCTGGCCCCAGCTCTAAAGCGGTCGCGGCAATTATAATGTAGCGGTGGGCCATCATTAAATAGTCTACCCCGTGTTGAAGTTGTGAAAAGTTTAATCTCAAGAGCCAAACTGCAGGTTTTCCTCCCTTATACTTGCTACAGCCTACCTATGTCATATTTTTATTTTATTAAGCAAGGGACTTCAGGTCATCTTCACTTACATCTTTCTTTCTTTTTTTTTTGTCGTGAGTGATGCTAGTCCTATATTGCAAAGTCGTATGCTTGATGTGATTAGACAAGTAGGTTGGTGAAATGTCGACTCTGGGCCTGCATGTTATCACTGAAATTGATCATAAGGTTGTGGTATTTTTTAAAACTTCATCCTAAAGGGCTTTGAAACTTCGACTGACACTGCCTTTTCTGCTGGCTCACCGGAGCAGTCCTCTTTTTCTCCTCCGTCTGTGGCACTGCATGTAGAAGCTTCTGTGTTGATTGATTGGCTACTTGGCACAAGTGAGACAGCCAATCAGTGAGGGCTGTGGGCGGGACATTGTTACACAGCCAAGAGAGTGGTGACTTCAGGCAGAGACGGCTGCATCAGAGCCAAAGGAGCGCGTTTTAAAATACATTAATTAATTTTATCGGTTATCGGTGAAAAAAACGGCCGATGCCGATGATCGCAAAAATGCAGAATATCGGCCGATATTATCGGCCAGGCCGATAATTGGTCGATCCCTACTGCAGACTGTGTGTCTGCCATTTTGTTCATGTATGTGCAGCAGCCCGAACAAAAACAAAAGGCCTGAGTGACTTTAAGGACAGAGAGAGCCAACAGCAATGTGAAAGTCAGATGGAGAGACCGCCATGAAAGCTTTGATTGAAATCAGGGTTATTCCACCAAATATTGAATCTGACCTCTTCCTAACTTAAAACATTGTATAGTGTGATGTTCTTTGCATTCAAAGTATGGAAACATCTTTTGTGTTATTTTAATCTGTTGCCATTTTCTACAAAAACATTATAAATGACATCATTTTGATTTGGAATGTGGCAGAAATGTGGTCAGGAGTTTATAGGATCAAACTAAAATGTTCATTTTACTCAAACACAGACGTCGAAGTAGTAAAACCAGAGAAAGTGATCATTGTGTATATTCAGTGTGTCATGTTGTAGTCTGGATGGAGAAGAGTGTTGAGATGAAAACAGACAGAGGCAGATAACACAACAATGTTGAGGAGGACATTTGTACGATCACATGAATCCACCAATTTGAGTCACAATTCTCCTGGTGTAAACAGTCACATCACATCATAACAGCATTTGCACTGTAACAACCTCAAGACCAAAACTTCACCATAAACTGTCTAAATGAATTGTCCTAAGTGACCACTCTGGTGTGTGGACTGGTGTCGTTTGCACATGATTGTGTGTGTGTGTGTGTGTGTGTGTGTGTGTGTGTGTAAAGACTCTGCTCTCTGCTGTGACACTTCTCAAATCAGAGACTCAACGATTCATCATCAATGTGTGTGTCCTGCTGCCTTCAGGTGGCTGCAGTGGTTAAATGAAGTGAAGGAGAAGCTGGTCAAATGCAGACTGATGTAAACACATTAAACATGATTTTTTTAATGGATGCTGGAATGCTCCAATTTATACTCATTTGGGAAATGTTCCTTTTAAACTAAAAAAGACCAAAAACTCACAATACACACCAGCAAAACACACACTCCCTATTCGTCAGCACAATATGCCTCACGTCAATTTTCCCACAGTTGGAACCTAAACCTAACTCAATAACCCTAACTGTAAAACTGGATCCTAGCCCCTAACAGCCCTCTGAGGACATGAGCCCTGACCACAGTGACCTCACTTATACAAATGTCCTCACTGGGAAACTCAAAAACTGAAAAAAAATGAGTTCTCACAAGGACGGAAGTGCAGAAAGACACGGAGCAAAGGGAGGAACAGTGAGAGGCCGAGGAGGTCGGTGAATGTCTTTAAATAGAACCCTGGTGAACTCCGTTCTGCTCCACTTCTCCAACACTTTGAAGGTTATTCAAAAATTTCTACAATGAACCTGCTCACACTTTTCATTTAGACAATTTGATTTAATGTGTTCTGATGATGAAGATGATGAACACGATAAAGATCCAAGTCTCACAGTCACAGATGTTTAGCAGCTAATTATTTACCATGCTTTAGTCTGTTGGCATGCTAACATTTGCAACATTTTGCAACACAAAATACAGCGGAGGCTGATGGGAATATTATTAGTTCTGCAGGTATTTGGTCATGAAACAAAGAGAAAATTTGATGTTGTCTGAGGTATGAGGTTATTGTTTTATTTTATTTATAGGGCAGTTAGGCTTCTTTCTAGCAAATGATGATATGAATAATAAAGTGAATCCTCTCTGGGGTTCTGCTCTCAGGGAACTGGTGCATGATCCAATAACTGCACATCTCTGTATAATGGTGTTATCAGCATACTAATTAGAACTGATTTCAGGCTTTGCTTTGATATTCTAATGCCAATGATTACACTAAAGCTAATACATCACACTGCAGCATTTAAAGTACATTTTTACTAATAACACGTGTGTGGCATAAGTTTGATTGGCACATAAAAAAATTATTTGCAATTTTGTGGAAAGGATGTTGAGGAGAAGATGTCAAACTGTTGCTGACCTGAGATAGCATACAGGTTGGAGTTCTGGTGTTCATAGTCTGGCCTGGTGGTGTTCTTCCCTCTGAAGCTGGCTGGGAGGGTCATAGAAATATGCCTTGGGACAATAAGAACACAAGCACAGCATCTGGTTAATTCAGTGGAGAAGAATGAGATGAGAAAGAGACAGTGACAAGGGTCAATGTGCATCAGCCAGTCAGGGTAAGAAGCTTAAAGCCTACAACATCCATAGAAACCAACAGAATGTACATGTGGACAGAGGAGTGAACTGACACTTTTTTCAGTGTTTATCAGTGGTGTGTATGAACTACACTGCAGACTGCAGTCTCTGCTGCTCAGCCTTTGTTTATCCTGTGACGCTATTGATGAGCCTTTGGTGGAGTAGGATTTCAGTCCCACTGGCCTTGAGAGTATGTGTGTTTGCTTTGGTGTGGGTGATACCCACACCAAAGCAAAAAGGAAAAGAAAAAAGGCCGGGTCGGGTGAACGCTGGCGCGACTTGCTGCCGCTGCTCGCCGGTAACTTTTTAACTTTTTTGTTTTGAACGTCATTATGGTCTTCCGACCTAATAGACTTTGGTTTATGCTGGTGCAGTGGCTTTGAAACAGTCTGCTCTGCCCGTTTTGGTAAACGGACAGACTGAATATAATAATAATATTGACTACACTACCTGTGGCGTGTTGCTGGACTCCCACTCCTCACCTGGCTGCTGCTACCTGCTAGCTACCACCTCCACTCGTCCATCATGTGGAATAACGGATTGGCAGTTTGGTTTATCCTAGCCTGGATTCTCCTATCCAGTATACTAGGTCCATCGACAGCCCTTCACCAGTACACAGCTGCCGAGCTCCTCCAGCTGCGGATCCACCTGTCAGATCCTCCACCGGTGCTACATCTTTACCCGGACATTGCTCGGCTCCCCCGTCGGAAATACATCCACCGCGGGTCCCGCCTGAGACTCCATATCAACCACTCATCTGCCATCAACTCCATCTGGTCCACAACTCGCCGTCCTCGCAGAAAACCCGACAGACGAGCGAACTGCGGCGTGTTAGCCAACCTAGCCAAGTCGGCTAACCATGTCTTCACCTCTATTTGCAGTGATGTCAACTTCGGACTATTCAACATCCGCTCACTCACGGGCAAAGGACTTTTCTCCAGGACCTCCTCCTCGATTCCAAACTGGATTTTCTTTGCTTGACAGAGACATGGCAGCAACCGAACGACTTTTCTCAATTAAATGAATCCACACCACCTGGGTTTGTTTACCTTTGTCAGCCCCGCCTCACCGGTCGAGGAGGAGGTCTCGCGATAATTCACCACGAAAATGGCGTGTCTCGCCTCTCACTCTTCCCACATACTCATCGTTTGAATCAGTGGCTCGCAAATTACTGGACCAACACCAACTGTAGTAGCTGCTGTTTATCGTCCTCCCAAACCCAACAAGGATTTTATTGATGAGTTCTCCTCTCTTCTCACTCTCCTCTGCACACACTCTCCCAATGCCATTGTGCTTGGTGATTTTAATATACACATGGACAGCATCAACCATATTCTCACGAAGGATTTTACATCATGCTTGGACAGTTTTGATTTTAAGCAACATATAAATTTCCCCACCCATTCCAAGAGTCATATCCTTGATCTGGTGTGCTGCTCTGGTGTCATCCCTTTTAACTGCTCGTCTACTCATTTCCCCATCTCTGACCATATGTTCATATCATTTAATCTGAATCTGTCCATTTCCAAAACTAAACCATCACGTATAATCTCTTTTCGTAACATCAAGGACATTAATCTGACAACCCCTTACCACGGCCATAGAATCACTTCCCAGCATCACCTCCCCTTCCACATCTGATGAACTCGTCCTCCACTACAACAGCAGTCTCCACTCACTGTTGACTTCACTTGCTCCCATAAAAACCCGGACTGTATCATTCACCCGCTCTGCTCCCTGGTTTACACCTCAACTCCGCCTCCTCAAAACTAAAGACGACAACTGGAACGTCTCTACAATAAAACCCGTCTCACTGTTCATAAGGAAATGTATCACCTCCACATCCTCCATTATAAGGACTCAATCAACACAGCCAAATCACAATACTATGCAGGTCTCATCAACGCTGGTGATGGGAACACTCGGACTCTGTTTTCTGTACTTAACAACTCCCTACACCCTCCGGACAACTTCCCCAACACTTCTACTCTGCTGAACAATGTAATTTTCTCATGAACTTTTTCAGTGGTAAAATTGAAACTATCCATCAGCAACTGGTCTCTCACATCTCTTACAATGCATTCCCTCCTGTTCCCCCCGACCCCCTTCCTTTCAACCATTCTCTAATTTCCACCTTCCCTCTGTTGCTGATGTATCAGAACTTATCAGAAAATCGAAACCATCCACCTGTCAACTCGACCCCTTTCCGACACCCCTGGTCAAAGCCTGTCTCCCCCACCTGTCTTCTCTGATCACCACCATCATCCACTCCTCCCTCACCTCTGGTTCTGTCCCACCATCTCTCAAATGTGCTGCAGTAACTCCGATTCTCAAGAAACCTGGTTCAGACCCCAGCAATTTCAATAACCTCCGGCCTATTTCCAATCTGCCATTCCTTTCCAAAATCCTGGAAAAAACAGTTGCATCCCAACTCCACTCTCATCTCTCCGACAATAACCTCTATGAACAGTTCCAATCCGGTTTCGTCCCCATCACAGCACTGAAACAGCTCTACTCAAAATAACCAACGACCTCCTCCTGGCAGCAGACTCTGGACTCCTATCCATTCTCATCCTCCTTGACCTGACAGCAGCTTTTGACACTATTTCCCACCCCATCCTTCTCCATAGACTGGCTTCCATTGGACTATCTGGCACACCCCTGGACTGGTTTCGCCTTATCTCACTGGCCGAACTCAATTCATTCAACTAAAAACTTTTGCATCCCAGCCATCTCCCATCTCCTCTGGTGTACCACAAGGTTCTGTCCTCGGCCCAGTCCTCTTCATCATTTACCTCCTCCCCCTTGGTCACATATTCCATAAATACAATATCCACTTTCACTGCTATGCGGACGACACCCAGCTCTACCTTCCTCTAACCCCACCTCCATCCTCCCTCCCACCTCCCTCTGTGACTGTCTCCAAGAAATCAAGACTTGGTTCTCCTCCAACTTTCTCAAACTGAACAGTGACAAAACTGAGGTTCTTCTCGTTGGTTCTAAATCCACCCTCTCCAAAGCTAACAGTTTCACCATCACCATTGACAACTTCTCTGTCTCCCCCTCCCCTCAAGTCAAGAGTCTGGGTGTCGTCCTGGACAGCACTCTGTCTTACCACTCACACATTAATAACATTACCCGGTCTGCATATTTCCATCTCCGCAATATTAACCGTCTCCGCCCGTCCCTTACCGCCGACAATACCGCCATCCTGGTCCACTCCCTCGTCACCTCCCGCCTGGATTACTGCAACTCACTTCTCACTGGTCTCCCCCTCAAGTCCCTCCGTAAACTACAGCTTGTGCAAAATGCTGCTGCCCGGATTATCACCAGGACCCCTTCTTCTCATCACATCACCCCTGTTCTCCAGCAGCTTCACTGGCTTCCCATCACCCACCGCATCACCTATAAAATCCTGCTCTTAACATTCAAAGCCCTCCACAACCTCGCCCCTCCTTATCTGACAGAACTTCTCCATGTCAACACACCCAGCCGGACTCTTAGATCATCTTCATCCATCAGCCTCACCATCCCTCCTGCCCGCATGACCACCATGGGGTCCAGAGCCTTCAGCCGTTCCGCCCCCGCCTCGGAATTCCCTTCCACCCAACATCCGCAACATTGACACTTTGGCAATTTTCAAATCCCATCTCAAAACCCACCTTTTCTCCAATCATACCCTCCTTGACTGTCACTCTCTCCAGATTTTTTTTTTTTTTTTTTTAATTTTTAAACCGAATCTTTTTTCTTTTTATTGTATCTTTTAGTGTATTACAGTTTGTTAAATGTTTTGATGTCTGTTATGTATTTTAAACCCTGTTTTACCTGTACGGTGACCTTGGGTGTTTTGAAAGGCGCCTATAAATAAAATGTATTATTATTATTATTATTTATACCTAGATACCTGAACTGGCTACCTGATGACCAATCCACTGAGGCTCCACTCACCTCTGACAAACAGGCTCTGTGATCTCACTCTGTAAGTCCTTCACCTTTCCTCACATCTCAGTTAAGGTTTATTGATTTAGTTTTGACTTAGTGACTCCCCCTGAAAACTGCTACTTTGAATATTAAATTTGACGACAATGCATTTAATATTATGCCAGGAGTAGGAAAGAGCAGATAGTATCACTGTCCACTGTCTCATGTTCAGGACACAGGAGAGACAACCTTCAGCTCTAATGTCCTGATAAAATGCAGGATGTAAAGTGAGTGCACAGTCCAAACCCTGATTATGAAATAAGCAGGGATGTTGTGATGTGTGATATTATGTAATGTATATAAATATCAAATTCAAGGACTTTTCAAGAACTCAGTTTCCAGGCTCAATTCCATCAAATTGAAGGACCCAACACAGCAGAGTCTCAGACGCAGATCAAGGTTAATTAATGTTACAATACTGAGAATTTAATCATGAGAACTTGCCGGCTTTACACAAACTCACAAACAAATCTTAAAAAGAGAGACACTTCTCATCTGTGCTGCATATCAGTTATAAAATATATACATTCAAGTACTTGACCCATGTCTATTTATGTCCATTTTAAAAAACCTTCAAGGCCTTGATTTTTTTCGACCCCTTGTACCATGACTAAATATCTTGTCTTTGTACTGGATTTAACAGGTCAAAAAGGACGTTTACACAGCACCTGACTGTTTGAAATCAGAGTTGTACATTAGAAATTCAACTTTACAACAGACAACTTTCCTTTTTTCTGTTTGTCAGCGTGGCAGCAATCTTTCTGTGCTTTTCTTTGTTTTTCAGCTCAAAGCATTGCCTTTTCACTGTCATCTAAAGATAGATCTGCTTCCTTTCCCTTGATGGAAGGATGTTCAAGGACAGAGAACATCCTCTTTCCATGATAGAGAGTCTCAGCTATGTGCAGATATGTGCGAGTTAACTGGATAAGTGAGGATGAATCAGACACAGGTAATCACACACATGTACAAAGCAGAATAGACATACTTGAGCATGGGAGCTGCTGGGACTGGGGCTGAGCTGGAGGAGGAGTTCACATTCTGGATGTTGTTGGTGGTTGGTGTGTGTGTGGAATCCTGGGCCCGAGGTACATTTCCCATGCGATACCAGATTCCCATGTTGTTGAGCTCTCTGTCAAACAAGTTAATGCACATTAATAAACAGAAAGCTGGAAAGATATTTACAGGTAGAAAGGTTATAGCTTTAAAATAAAGCCTGTCCACTGTTTTCTATCCATCACCCTTCCAACTGAACCTCCCTGTACAGTCCAAACACCGGGATAATAAGCTACTGTCTTGTAACGTCTACACCTAAAACTAATGTCTCATCATGTGATCCCAGGCTGCTCACCCTATAAAGGTGTACTGGGGAGGGGCCTGCTTGGAACGTCCCAGGATGCGGATGTCACAGATGGCTGCCTCTGTGGAGTCTCGTGGGATAAACTTGATGCAGAGTCGCCTCTTCCTGAAGGCCTGCTCCTCTGTGGGACACGCATGACAGAGAGACAGGCAGAGAGACAGACAGGCAGACTGTGGGTCACTTCCCTGCAAACAGCTTGCTCATTCATTATACATTAATGGCAGAGAGTTCTTCTTATTAATGTCTGACGGTCTGACATTTAAAGATTGAATTTTATGTGATGATGTGATGCTATCACTGCCTTTTTGCTTGACTTGATAACTTACGAGTATCAACAGTCTCTTGGATGGGAATGAAACCCACAGGCAGAGTGTCCTTTATATCGATTAGCTTCATGTCCACGAGAACATTGCCTAAATGGCTCTGCAGAGACAGCCAAAAAAGAGAGAGGGAGACAAATGAGGCGAAGGAGGAGTGAATCTAACCTGCTCAAAATCTTCATGTTCATTCAAATGCACTGCTGGTTGGTGAGGTGTGTTCACTTACATTTTCTTTAGAGAAGACTCTGGTGAAACAGAGGTAGCGGGTCACCTTGGACTTGAAAAGGCCATCTTTCCACAGGTCAGCATCCAGGCCGTCTGTTGTTGTCGAGACCTGGATGCAGATGAAGAGAGGAGAGGTCATCATAATTATTATTATTATTATTATTATTATTATTATTATTAGTAGTAGTAGTAGTAGTAGTGTAAGACATCAACTATTACAGCTCACAGCAGAAGGAAAGTGATTCTGATGTCTAAAGTCAGGATTAAATGTAAATGAAGAAATTGGATCGGGACATCTCGAAATATTTGAGCTGTCCTGAGTTGTGTTCAGTGCCTTACCACATCATATCCAGTGGGAGCTCTGTTCCTGGAGGCGACTACTCCAACTCCAGTGATTGGGTCCATGGACATCTCTGGCAAAGCTTCAGAAAGCTCCCGAACCTCAGGCATCTTTGTCGAGTTCTGCAAAACAAAGCACCATGACAGATGAAGCTCTTGGAGAATGGTCTGGAATAGGAGCAGAGTGGGATTTGCAGAGTTACTGGGTCAGTTGAACTTGCTTTTTTTCTCCAGTACACATAGAACTGCTGAGCTGACAGCTCTGTTGTTATGCTCAAGCTTCAATCAAGTTTTGTATATATACGACAATGTGTTTCATTTATTACTACTACAATGGATAATGGGCCACAAAGGTCTGACAAGAAACATTCAAGAGCCACCGTATGTTTCACGTCTCTCCTTCTGTCCATACATATTCTTCAATGCAGGTGTATCGCCTGTAAAACACTGAGCTTTAGAAAGAGAATTCAATAAATGTACTTTTCTTTAACTTAGTACAGAATTATTATTCTGAGCAGATTATTTTTGTGTGTAAACATGCTCCCTCACCACCCCAGACTACACTCTTTGCTGGCTTGCACACACACAGTGAGTTTTAATAAAAAGAGGTGAGGAACATTAAACTCACGGAGCTGTGGCTGCAGTTCATGCTCTTTCTACAATAGTGAATATTAAAAATAATATGCATCAGCATGACTAAAACAAAAACAGTTTCATGTCATCATGTGACTGACACATTCACAGTTATAGAGTATTCCTGAGTTTCATGGGTTTCATGCATGACATCAAAACCTGATGACAACGCCCCAAAAACTCACAACACAACATACCTCCACACCTCCCCCACACACATAAACTTTGATACTATGTTTCACTTTGTGTCTTCACTGATTGACTCAGGTGTTAAATAAAAAAAGCAGTGTGTGTGTGTTAAAGAGTGCAGTTACAGCCACAGGAACTTGGTGAGTGTAAGCTGTTAACTGCAGAGGATTCGTGCATGTTTGACTGAACTATCCAGCCTTGTTCTACACTCAAACAGAGCAGCATATTAATAAGATGTATGAAGTGTGGGATCTACACAGAGCAAACCCTCTACAAGCTGCCTGGACAACTGAGGCCTCCTGCATAGGACTCCTTGACTACCATAGTGGTCTGTTCTGAGCCGTGTCACAAAGAGAGAGAAGAAAAGTCTCTCCAGAAGAAAAGGCTGACTGACTCGGTATCAGTGTGTCTCAGGTTAAAGAACAGAACTGCTCCCGGGAGGCTGCAGACCAACGATCGGAAACACTACACTCCTGATATCACTTCAATATCTAGACAGCACACAGACATCTACAGCTGTGTGTGTGTTCACATGCACATCAGAGGCCTATTATTAAAGATCCATGGAACCAGTAAACCTGGTTAACAAGAGAAGCAGCAATGCAGGAAAGATTAAAGCCTGAATGTCACATTATTATATTGACAGACTTTATTTAAATAACTCATTATAGTAACAATAATGAATTAATATATTCATACACAATGGAATGCACAAATTACCAATGATTACTTTCATGATTGATTAAACTCATCATCATTTTTCATCTGTTCATCGTCTGTCAATGAGAAACATCCTCACAACTGGAGGCAGGACAGAGGGACGTGAACCTGTCACCTCTCTGCACCCATCAAACTGCCATGTTTAGGGTTAGGAGATATCCCAGATTAATATTCAAGATTAATATCATGGCTGGGGCAAATATAATGAACGCTTTATGGCTCAGCATTAAAATCAGCCAATCCTATAAAAGGAAACGGAAGTATTCACAGTCTGAGAAGAAGAGCTGCAGTCAACAGCTCCAGTACATCTATATATAGCAAATGAAACCGAGAGAGGAGCTCTCTCATCTGACGTCTGTTCAACAACAAATCATGTTTAGAGCTGTAAAAACCGGATTATTAGTAGTGATCAGATAGAATTAGTCAATGAAATATCAAATTCTCATCCAGCTAAAAATTATGTTCTTAAACTTATTTTACATCAACACCCAAATGTATGAATTCACTTTGAGAAGAATGTGATGGATATACAGTGAGCACAAACACGCTCAGTTTATGTCATCACTGTCCAGACTGCATCTGACCTCCAGTTCTAGTCATGTTTCCGGTGATGACCTGTTTCATAGTGTGCATGTAAATTCAGCTAACAGACACTAAAACAGACACAGACTCTCTCTCTCCCCACATTCCTGTCACTCTTCAGCTGTCTCTGTCAAAAATAAAAAGCTTGAAAAGGCCAAAAAAAACAAAACAAAACTGTTTCCCAACACATTTACAAAATAAAGAGGAACAGCAGGTATGCCTGTGGGCAGGGTTAACTCACTTCTGCTGCTGTTACCCGTTAACCAGTATTAACCAGCTCCTATAATGGCCAAAGTGCAGGAATAGTGTGGCCAACTTTACCACTTCAAATAGTCTGAATGATTTTCTATCCTGATTTGACATGTTGCTATTTTTGATTCATAATGTAGAAAAAAGACCAGATTTACTTTATTCACACTTCCAGTAGCTGGAAGCATCCACTTGATTTACGCAGCTATGTTAGAGCGTTAACATAGCTCTCACACACACTCTCCTCTCTGGGGATAGCAGGTAGACTGTGGAGTGGGACTCACCTGCATGCCAGGTGACTTTAAAGGCCAATCATTTTTTGTCATTTGACAGGTATTGAAGCTGAAACTGAGCTTGTTTTGTGTGATAGAAGGATCGGTGAAACATGTGTTAAGACAAGACTGAAAATGTTACTTTTAACTGGTTCAACCCAAAACCAAAAACCCATTTTCCTCGTGCCTGTTGTGCTATATATCCATCTAGACCAGGGGTCTCAAACTCGCGGCCCGCGGGCCAATTGCGGCCCGCTGGACGATATTTTGTGGCCCCCTACTTGACATCAAAGTTTAGTGTTAGTGCGGCCCATGCGTTTTTCTCAAACGCACCTTTTTGCCCAGTCGTTGCGCGGGCCGCGCTCAGGGTTGCCAGATGGGCGGTTTTGCAATCTATTTTGCGGGCAAAAATGGGTTTGGGCGGGTGGGTAAAAATTGGGCTGGTTTCGGATCAGTTCGGCGTGTTTTTGTAGCCGAAACACGGGCACTTCAGATCCTTCTTCCTGCGACCCTCTGTTCAGCAGGCAGCAGTCTCACTCACTCATTCACTCACACACACACACACACACACTACAGCTCTGGCTGACGTGCCCCCTAAACTCATAACAGACACTCCCACTACCTTCAGCTCCCTTCACGCACGCCGGCCTGGCGATAACGTAGCTTACACACCCACAGAGACCCGTTATTACCGAACTGGACAGCAGCCGAGAGATTTCTTAGGTTAGGCTACGTTATAAGTCAATAATCAGTAAGGGTGACGATATGGCGCGTTACATCCAACACAATCAGTATCTAGTCTGTCCTTAACCTACAAAATAAAGTTTGAGAAATGTCTGCATGGAGCACAGCTGCTTACAGGTGTGCAGCTTACAGTGACAGTTTCCTCATTGCTACCTGAGCCACCATCCGATCCTCCCTCACTCACGTCCTGAGTGTCCTGGACATATCCTATATTCTGTTATTCTCCTCTTTTCATTTCTAACCGGCCCGTTTCAGTTTTTGCCTGTACACGCCCGGTGTCTCCTCTCGTTCTCTCGCTCGCGTGCGTATGCGCGCTCACTTGTGCCCGATTCACATATAAAGGTAAAAATAAATGTGATAGTATGAAAACCTGAATAATAATAATACCTGAAACCCTTTTTTTGTGGAGTACTTGATGCGGCCCAGCCTCACCCAGACTCTACCTCCAGTGGCCCCCAGGTAAATTGAGTTTGAGACCCCTGATCTAGACTGTTTTAGAGTAAGTTACCTATTTTTGAAGATATACAACCAGAGCGCTTCTGTGGTGCTCAATATATATATATATATATATATATATCTGAGGAGGACATCATTAATGTTAATGTCATAAGCATGAGCCTCTCATCCATGAGTAGATGCATGCTTCCTTCTGAGCGGTGATACAGTTAGCAGGTGTAGTTTTTTAGTAGAAAGAAAATAGTTCCTGCATGACACTGCTCACAACAAGGTGAATATCCTGAAAGAGATATTACTGTCGAGTTTTTCAGATGTATTTCTGATGCACAAGACAAGTGCCATCTAGTTCCATGATATTCCTTAATGGAGGCCACATCACAGAGACAAACAATCCAGACTGTCTAGAATACTACTTGGCAGAACAACAGGTAAGAGGAATCACATGGATTTCTGATGGTGGGATGAACTGACCCTTTAACTACAGATATAATGCTGCCCTCTGAATACAAAGGAGTGAGGAGAAGCTTTTCTAACAGCTTATTGAATAAAAGTATTGTGTTGTGTATTCTACCTGATCATTTTAATAAATGTCATTTCGTTTAGTTTAAGTGAGCATCTCTGTTGAAAACAAAAGCATACACAGACCAGCTGAACCGGGCATGTCCCCTTCACACTGGGCTGGGTACCACTGGTTCTGGACTAGCTAACCGTGTAGATAATTAACCCAGTTAACTATCCGTGTATATGTCAATAATAAACGATAACCAGCGTTCGTTTGTCACTCTGCTTCTCTCGGTACAGACCGTACTTTGTCAGCTGGAACGCAGCTGAAATGTAACGTAGCTGAAATAGCTTAGCAACAAGCTAGTTAGCTAGCACGCTACAAGTTAACCGAACATCAGCTGCGACAAACGGGCAGCGCTGTCAGAGCTAACGGTGGTTAACGTGTTCCCGGTCAGCTCTGTGGACAAACGTTATCCGCACATAAGAGTTCACTCTACATATCTAAGTCACTGTAGTACCTCACCGTGTAGCCGTTAAGACAAGCTTTTAACGTCATGGTGTTTGAGTCTGCAGCAACGCTAGCTGCTAATGTTAGCCGACTAGCCGAGTAGCATATTCCACTTACCCAGCGAGGCTAACAGTTTGGATCCGGTCGGTCGTCGTGTGTTTTCTTCGTGTTGTCCTCTCTCACGCCTGTTCACAGTCTTGGGGAGGCTCGCATCTTTACGAAATGACTTGCAAAAACGAACCAATCCAAACCATTAGCCGCTTTGTGTATGTTTTGCATGGTGTTTCTGCAGCTAGCGGTTTGGGGTGGGTGCCATCAGCGGAGCTGTGGAGGGGACTGACGGGGAACGGGGGAGTGATCAGAGGCTGGAGGAGCGGTTCCCCCACTCCCTCCACTCCCTTCCTGAACCTACACACCACATACTGAATGCATGTATACGCCAACATTTGCTCATGGTGTAGTGTTTTATGTATTTAAACACTTTCTCTGAAATTCTGAATAAAACTTTACACTTCTGCAAATAAATTCATGTGTTGTTACAGGAACTAATCAAAGGTGAAAGGTTCCTACCATCATTTCTTTGGTAGGACCCATTTCTATATTCTATTCTATATTATGTTCTTCCATAACCTCAAAGACTTGAGATTCTTCAAGTAGTTTGTAATTAGTTTGTAATAAATAAATAAATTCAAATTTTCTTAATCTGAACCGTTAGAGATGTGAAGACAAAACCTGAGGTGCCATCTTAGGTGGGCCCCACATTTTATGACCTTGTTTCAGTATACATTGCGCTCACGTGGTGTAATTTATAAAATACAATAGTGTAGATTACCAAAACTAATATACAATACAAAAGAATGGTAGACAAGCATGGGGCAGTAGGGGCCACACAACCCCCAAAGATGGTTAATCACACATCAAATTGTTCAAATATGGACAAACACCACAGGGAATTGTGTCGTGTTAGACCTATTTGATTCTTGACAAAATGTGAATAGATCAGTGTGAATGGCATGTAAAACCCATGAGGAAGAATGAGGAAACCCTTCATGTTAACGTGTTCATGGTGTGACTGCATCCAAAATGTCTAAATAAAGAGTTATCATTATCCATTCTACTTCAAACAATCGAATTCATCACTTGGTACAAAAAAAAAATCCCCGTCAACTGCTGATAAAGACAAGTCTTCATTCACTGCTCTAGCACAACATGCTGCAACTTTTTAGAGAGAAAAAACATAGAAAAACATTGTTATTCAACAATTTTGTCATTTGACTAAAGCAAATAGTTTGAGGTTAGCATGCAGATGTCAGCCTAATTAAATGAAGTTAATGAATTCGATGTGGCAGTGTGGTTTTAGGTCTCTAAAGACCTGTGGTCTGTGTTTAAGAGTTGAAGGGAGTCTGGTTCTATCTAATAACCAGACCAGTGTTCTGAAATGTTCTTATTTGATCTCCCACATGTTTCACACAGACACAAAGTCATTTATTTACTTCATTACACTGGACATCTATTATTAGATATTATCTGCTACATTAAAATGAATGATGTTACTTAATTAAGAAAAAACATAAATCATTGTGGCAGTTATTACCACACAACAATAACACATCTACAGCTGTATTAGATAATAGACCGGCAGGAAGCGTGTGTTTTCAGTCATGATGGAGGTTTTTTGGGTATCCTGCCGTTTATTGTGTGGTTGGTGGATTGATTATGTGTTTTTTTTTAGAGTCTTTGTAAACATTTAGAATTTGGAGTCTGACATAGTTAGCAAGTGTACATGACTGTTTCATTACTGCATAATAGTGTGAATACAATTATAAATAAAATATCCATACTTATGCCTGCATATGTTATATAGTTCACAGTACATCTGCTGAATACTGAATACAGTGTTATTGTCTAGCTACATGCAGTGAGTCAGTGCCTTTCCCAGACACAAGATGCTGCAGATGCACTGTATACATTTTATAAGAAGCCTGAAAAGAACCTCTTCATTAATGTAAGCTATGAACCTCCATGTTTTAAATGTCATCCTGAATGTAATCCATCTGATGGGAAGATAAGAGGACTTCTAGGACTTTAAACAAACACAACTCCCCCTGAAGAACAGTTGATACCACTTCCTCAAACATGCAAAGTGCCAAGGCCATATTCACAAGCTTTCAGGGAGCTGTGAGGCCTGTGCAGGGAGCTGCAGGGCTGCAGGGATTTAGTAGAATGAGGAATTATTAAGTTTTAGCTCACAGACGAGGTGTGGGTAAACTGGGCAGTCACTCAATGATCACATTGTTAAGTCTTTTTATGTTTGAAAGTTCATACCACTGTTTTTACATGTTTAAGTGAGTTTTCTTTGAATCATTCAAACCAATGACTTTATCTGTTTTTACCCATAATGCAACTCAACAGCATCTTTTTTAGACCATCCCTGCATGGTAAATGTTCACATGTCCATGATTAATACAGATGTTTTCTGTTAGTTCAAGCTGATGACAGCTTCAGGGATATTTTCTCAGACTTGACAAACTCCTCCAGAGCCACAGAAGACACTTTCCCCCTGGATGGATGAAGTTCATCGTATCTTACATCATATTATGTAGTGTTTATGTAAAGTTGTACTGCCTGAGACTAGTGAACTGACCACTGATCATGTGTAAAGTCAGTGGAAGATAATTTGCACTAAATAGGTACCAGAATGACCTTTTATGGGCTGAACAGTTGAACAGTGGAGAGGGGACATGTTTGGGGTCCTGTTTGAGGTATAAGCAAGTTTCTGTTGAAAAATGAATGAATTCATTCTAAGCATGTTTTGGGATTTTGTTTTTGATTTGCACTGAATGTTGAGTTGGACAACAGAAAGCCTTTAATATAATGTTTAAATTTAATTTAGAAAGTTTCTAACTTTCCCTCTTCAGTCTGTCTCTCTGTGCTTTCACTCCACAGTTCTGCTCTTTGATCACTAGAGGGTGGCACTGACACAAAATATAAAGACACACAAGCTCAGCGTGAACCAACATCTTATATAGGCCGGTAAACCTTGAGATTCTTTTGAATGTAGTTGTTTCATTTCAAAGAGTTTTGGAAGAAGTAAAATAAGGTGTATCAGACAGTATTGCATGAAAACACATGTACATGTAAAAAATGTACTGATGATTTTGCTGTTCTTTGTTAAAACCATTAGAACAGTAAAGCTCTACCTGACTAAAATGATATGTAATTATTCCTTTTAAATATTCATACAAAAGTCTGGCCCATATGCAGATCCCCCAGAGGCCTCCAAAGTTGAAGGTTCACTGTGTGTCAGCTCGTTGGTGGTGATGAGAGTAATGTAATATCTGTTTGTGAATATGCGCAGCTGACATTATGAGGTCCATCTTTATTACATAATCTTGAAGCGCTGTGTCAAAATCTGTTTTTAATGAATATTTTATCGTTGTGCTTACATTTTGCATATTCGCAATTTGTTTTAAATCTAATTACCACACAGCAAATCTGTAAGGGACAATATTGTATTTTAGTGTAGGAATATCATACACCATGCAGGAGTTCTTAGGTCCTAGGTCCTTAGGTTCTGCCACTGAACAGGTCATTGCTGTTTCACTTACAAAATACACTGATCCAAGAGATGATTTTTGTTTGAAATCAGTGATAGTTAATAACAAACTGGGCTTAACACAGTAAGACAGAAAGTAAAACAGACTTTGGTTAAATGTAATGAAGATTGCTTTCCTGGTGTTCATAAAAATAAGCACCCCCCTACTCAGACTGATATAATATCATTCAAAGTATTTTCCATGGAGGTGAGTCTGAGAGGGAGTGTTGATTTTTCTCCACTCATGTAACCCTGGCCAAACCTGACACTCACTACCTACAAATGTATTCCAGCTAGAGAAAATTACCCCTGCATCGCAAAGAGAGATCCAATCTCTCAGTGCATGACACAAGACAGGAAAGGCTTCTTACTGTTATTACGATGTGTCAGCTTGCATTAGGTGCATGGGGAACTCGTTGGCCAATGGGGGGGGGGAGAGGAGGAGGGCTCAAGAGCAGAAATGTCTGCTGCCACCACAACCATCCTCCCTCCACCTCATCGCTATGATTACTGGCCCCAGATGGGTTTTGAATGAGGTAGGGCAGCTGGGGGTGGAGGTCTGTACCTATGGAGGGAGGTGGTAGGAGAACAAATGAGACTCTAGTTTGCACACTAATAAAAAAAGACTGATTTGCTCATCAGCAAACGAAATGTTCTCCGGGATGTTAATATATTTTACTATCATTATATTTTGTAAAACTTTACCTGTACACAATTGAGTTTTGAACAATGAACACAAGGAAGTAGTGTTTTGTAGAGGCCATGGGCTGATGGCTAGCAGAGCATGTGGGGGGAGGTTGCCAAAGAAAGGAGAGGTCATTTGAGGAGAAAGCCGTGTAAACACATGTTGCCACGAGGCATTTGGTGACCTTTCAGCAAATGTTAACAACAAAACTCCAAAGCTCTAATAATCAGAGCAAGCTCCATGCTCTGTCCAAGTTTAATGCATGATAGAGTGATAGAAATGTGGGCCTTATGATCTATCAAGGTTTCACCCCAGGGCACCGACATTCCAGTCGTGTGCTTGTGTGGGTTTCAAGAGCTCACAAGGCAGCAGGGGAGTTGATGATCCGAAGTACAAGACTATTGTCCATCTCTCTGAAGACCAGCAGTCCCAGGTGAAGACTCGATAAATATTCTAGGAGTACCCAGGTCGTACATTGAGCTTAAACATTAAGACAAGAACTTCATTGAAGAAAACTGATTACCAGGATGTTGTGTCTTATTTTCCTCTCAGGGCTTCTGTATGTCATCGATGCAGCGTGTCTGTCCCTCCATATTTTTTTATGGCTTGCGTATGTGCTTTGGTTTGTCTGGCTATATTGGTTTATTTCATATTGCTATGTTTTCTCTGTCTCAGAAAGAAAGCTTATTTCTGATGATGATGATGATGATGTATGTGCAGTCAGGTGAGTTTTGGTGCACCACTGTTTCATACATCTGGAGACAATCAATGTCTGCTGAATCAAATAGACACAAAGGTCAATAATTATTAGCCCACTTTAATGATAGACAAATTTGCTAAATGTCATGACCACAGGTATTATCTCCATGGAAACTACCTATGGATGAACCTCTGTTGTGCAACGTCTCAAGAAATTTAGTTTCATCAGTCAGTTTCATTCATGTATTGTGAACGCCATGTGGCATCAATAAAAAAATGTGTGTTGTCCCTGGATCCCTTAAATGTAACACTTACACACAAAAACAAAACAAAACAAAATCTGAATTATTCAGAGGACACACACACAAACACACACACACACACACACACACACACACACACACACACACACACTGTCACCAAGTAACTAATGCAGATTCCCTCTTGCAAGTGCACAGAACAAATCGGCGGCTGTATGTTTTAGAACATCCCTCAGCTAAACACAGACTAAATGGAAATGTTGTCTGTGGCGTGAAGAGAAAAGACCAAAACAGTCAAAATCCTGGTGTAAGCGTGGATATTTTTATAATCTAATAGCCACAATAAATCAACAATTAAAAGGACAACTTTAGGCAACTTCAGAACACTGTCAGAGTCAAAAAGTAGAAAAGTGAAAGACAGTTTGAAGTAGCACTGCTCTTCTTCGGGTCTTTCAGTAGTTTAGGACCAGACTACATCTCTGAGTATTGTTTACTATGAGAACCTTCTTCATCTGGTAATGTTGCAGTGTGTTAACTGTTTAGTCAGGGTTTCACAGACCCTGTAAAGTTTTGAACGTGATGGGATAATGAGCTTGCTTCTTGTCAGCTCACTTGTCATTTTCTATAATTAATGCAGCGGAAGAGGTCTTCCTGATGGTTCCTATTACTCATGTACAGAGAGGACTTCACCAACAATAATAATTCATTTTAATTATCTCAGTCTGGTATACTGGGGTGTACTGGCAGGATAATTTATTGTGTCACCATTTTATGCAGTGATATTAGTCACTCAGCCCCTGTGTGATTTAATTATTCTCGTTTTGAGCCTTCTGCTCTCATCTAAATGTAACTGAATGAATGTTTAAAGAAACAGTTCAACAGTTTGTGAAATACATTTTTTTTTTTTTTACTGAGAATGAGATGTTCAGATGGACATCTTCCTCACGTGAAAACAGAACCTATTTTACACACACACAAAAAAACTGCTCACTTGCAGATTGAGAGTGATGACAGTTTCACAAATGATCAGGGCATTGGGAGCACTGTGAGAATTCCAGGTGGATTGGCCCGCTGATTGGCCCGGAGTGTCAGGACATATGTCAAAAATGCAAAAAGAAAGTAAATCAAAATAAAGACGACACATGGCAGCTACATTCACTCAGACCTGTAGACCATCAGCCCCCTCGCCTGCAGGTACCTGATTGTATGATCTCTGCCTGTTAGTTTGGTGCATAGAGTGCACTTGGCAGGATTGTGAAAATTGGACAGCACAGGTGAAAGAGAGAAAAACAAGATTCAAAGGAGAGAATCCCTGAAGAAAAATCCTGGAAAGTGACTGTTGTGTTCATAAGCAAGGGACATGGTTAGTGTTTCAGAAAGATGCTAGCAGCATGTCCTAATATCACAACACCCTCCCCAAGGTGATTGTCTGTTTCTAAAAAACAACAACAGTAAATCAACAATTATCTTCTGTAACAGATGTGTGTGCATGAAAATAATCCTTAAAACAATAGTATAATAGTATATAATAGTATTAGTATACTCAAGAAGAAGCAAAACAAACTTTACAAATGTGCGATTGTGTAAAATTGTGAATATTTATTATGTAGGTATGTATTAGTTTTAATAAGGAACTGCCACTTACTAACCGCTTTTAACATTTGTGGTATTTGGACAGTTACAGTGCATGGGGCCTGTTGGCAATGTGTGGAGATTTGCCAGGGCTGACACTAGATCCCTAGCCTGAATTATTATTCCAGTCCAGCCCTGCAAATAATTTTCACTCACAAATTGCAGATACATTTTTGATGGCTCACAAGTATTGACTGAACACAGAAGTGTGAAACCTACAATTTGTGGGTTTTAGGTGGAGTTACTTGCTGGAACTATTCATCACTGTTGTTCACCAAGCTTACTGAAGTCTTGTTGCCACAGTTTGGTACCATTGTGCCAAAAGAGACCAAAACCTGTGTTAACCAACTGCATCTGTAGCTGGAACAGCTGCAGTTGAAGTACTGAGAGTAATTTTAACCTTTTGTGATTTGGCTCCCCAAGTTTCCACATGTTAAACCACTGTGGTAAATATGGACAATATGGGAGTATCTGTTCTGATTACATTACTTATGATCAAAAACTAGTGAGTCATCAACTTTGCTAACAGCCAAACATCAACAAGGTCAACAACAGGAGACATAGCAGCCAGCTAATATTACTTACTAGTCCAACAGCAGTCAGCCCAGCTCGGCGTCTGTCTTTCAAGCCTTTTATTTCACCAAGCTCTCACCAACCACTAACAGTCAGTCCCACATTTACTCTTGTCCGGCGACATTTTGCTTGCATTTTGCACTCTATTTTTCACACTTAGCTCCCTCTGTCAACGTCTTTGGTCTTTTCGACTCTGTCATTAATGTCCATAAAGGCTGCTGAGCCCGGTTACATTGCCCACTTGCCCAGCTCCAGTTCTGGCACAACACTGGCTCCACTACCAGTGGTCTAAAAACATCTGATCAAACAGTGCGCCCAGCCTGGCTAACAAACTGAGCTAACATTAGCTAACAGCAGCTACAGAGAGCTGAGGTGGAGCAGCCAGAGGACATCAGAGGGAAAACCAGAAAACATTTTCTCCATAAAATATGATCCAGTGGTGTGTGACTTAGTGCTGTGTTAATGTATTATTGCTGGTGATCGTAGCTGAAGCACAAAGTTACAATGTTACACATTACTTCCTTCCTTCCTTCCTTCCTTCCTTCCTTCCTTCCTTCCTTCCTTCTTCTGACATTTTTCCTCTTCTTAATCTTTTCTACACATTCTGTCTCACCAATGAGAACATCACATCACCCATTTGAAAGGTGAGTGAAGGTAGTAAGCCTGGCCCTTAAATGGACCAGAACTTCCCATCAGGAGCTAATGGAGGACACACAGTGCATATAAAGTCAGATACGTATCTTCTCTGTTTTTAAGAACTTACCTGCCCTGATCTCAGGCTCTCAGGCAGTTCTTCCTACCAGACTGTGTACTTCTTACAATAAGACCCAGCAGTCAAATGGTTATGTTTAGATTTATTTTAGAGATGCTATGGTTGGGTTAGGTTAGGGCCATGGTCAGGATATAGCATCTTCTAACTGTCTAAGGATGAGGAATTTAAGAACCCAATGAGAAATAGAGTTGCCTGAAAGGTTAGATGTTCCAATTTTCGCCCTGCCCACCCAAGTTCCAGTCAAGCCCAACAGGCAGGCAGTAATGAGATTCATAGGGCAGCTCCACTGCAATGTGACTGATAGGCCCTTCACTTAGGCTTGCTGGTCACTCCTCTTAGAGCCCCCTCCTCTCAGCTACATTATCCCCACCACCACCCCAGGGACCTGAGCCAGGAATGCTGATCCCGTATAAATGATGCTGTGAGGAGGCCAGAGAGAGAAGACAGAATAAAGAGCTGATGATGAGCGGGGCAACAGCAGCAGGTGATGATCTGGCTTACTGAAAAATGTAACATCTTACTATTAACCTTTAAAACATTTTCCAAGCAATCTCCTGCTTATCTCACAGACCTCCTTCATATGCATACTCAGGACCTATAGGAGCTATATTCAACTCATGTCTATTAATAAATCCTAAACCTAAATTAAATTATAACTCATTTGCAAGCCAAAGTTAGTCAGTTCTGTGCTTGGACCAACTCTATTCACCTTATATATGCTTCCTTTAGGCAACATTATCAGGAATCACTCCTTAACTTTCATTGTTATGTCGATGATACCCAATTATATTTATGGATCAAGCCAGATGAATCCAGCTAACTTCAAACATGCTGATGTTAAACTCAGACGAAACTGAAGTTCACCTATGTTACATGGCACATCCTGTCTTAAATGGATGCAAAACTAGTTAATGCATTTGTTGCTAGATTGGATTATTGCAGCTTGTTATCAGACTGCCCCAATAAGTCTGTTAAGACTGGCTCCCTGAAATCAAGAATAGAATTTAAAATACTTCTTATTACCTACAAAGCTCTTCATGGTCACAACTACTAGTAGTCATACTTCTATTATAATAGTTAGATAATATAATGTTGTGGGTGAGCAGGTGGGATCATTCTATTATCAGAAGACTAGAGGCTAGAGGGGGTGTCTAATTCTGAACATGAACAAATGACAAGCCAGAATGAATGAATGAAACTAAGATACCAAAATCATGAAAGCAGCACAACCAGAGACATCATCTTTTTGACACATTATTCTTTTTTATCAAAACCTGAAAACATTACCCATAATGCAGCTTGACCACCAACAGTGAGCCTTCTGGGCCTTGATGATCTGGAAAGCCTGCTTACAAACCGATACCACACATATTAAACATTTGCCCTTTACCAATCAGTAAGGGGAGCAATAGAAATTAGTTATATCTAAGTGGGGTGGGCCCATAAATGACAGCCACACCTACTGGACATCCGCAACACAGAGACAAAAAGGCTCATTCAAGATGAATCAGACCTGTGCAAAATCACTGACTGTCGACTGCTGCACAATGCATGCATTAGATTTATGTCTTACTGGATCCCAACTTGCTCTGATGGGCATGTGACCAATGATAACCTCCACATGCCAAAGTTTTTAAAGCCAGACTCCCTGTATATTCTTTGAAGACTGCTGGAAACTGCTTGACATGACTCACTGCAGCTTTTTGTCGCCTCCTCCTTCTGCTGCCTGATCTCGTCCATTTTCCAGGTGAAGTTCATCTCAACCCTAACCCTAAAGACAAGCAGCCAGGACCCAAAAGAAGCAAGGTAAGAAGTGCAAACTGCACAGTGATAACCGTGTCATTGTCTGACTTGGAATCACTGCACTTTTTCAGACCTAAAACTATTTTTACATATTTCATTTGAGCAAGGCTTTTGAAAAGTAAAATCTCCTCTATTTACCAGCTGTGACAGCGGATATCGATAGCGAATAAAAAAAAAAGAGAGAGAGAGAGATAATGAATTAGAAATAAGTTAAACATTTTATCATGTTTTATTCAGTGGACTGTCATTTTTCATTTAATAATAAAAGAATAATAAACATGAGCAAAAATTCATGTCAGTACCTCTCTCTCTCGCTTGCCATTTCAAAGGATTCCATATAGCTCATGTGACATTTTCTTAACAAAAAGTATCACCAACTTATCACTTTGATGAATCGACATAAACGTCATTTAGCCTGACAATCCTGACATGGGATTTTGAAATATTACTCACTAATCTCCCAGATTTATGGAGGTCTGTGGAGAACTGTGGCAGATTTATCCTCTTTCAGCTGGAATTATTAATGACTGTCAATTTGGTGAGGCTAACGATAGTGCCCAGCTGCTCACGTGTTGTGGAATCAGCAGAGGTTTGTGTGGCCTTTCTCCAGGATTACCCTCTTTAAATGTTGTGATTTATTATTTTTACTTCTTACTACACAGACTCATGTTCATATTTAACATGAGGTAAGCTCAGAAAAATACTGGTGTTGTTGAGTAGATCTTTTATACCTCCAAATGTTAACATGAACTGCAAACAAATAAAATCACTTAAAAATACATGTTACACGTGCTGTCTAGACTCAGAGGGGTGGTTAAGTGAGTGATGGCATCCTCCAGGTTATCAAGTGGTTGCCCTCTTTCCTTTTTGTTTCACTGATAGGTCCATGACACCTCCAGAGGGTTCAGCAGTGAATCCCAGCATCCCAAGCTCATCACCTAGATGCCATCTGCTCTCTTGGGGGCTCCTGTAGAGTCCTTATCTTCATCCAGAGCCACTGACTGCCCTTGGCCGCAGCTCCGGAAAAGTCTTTGAGTGCTCACCAGCGGGCTTTGCACCAAATTCCCATTTCCCAGAGTAGCTGTGATGTGGCTATGAACCCTCTTCAGCATATCCCATCTGGACGGACCTTTATACACCCATGTTGCTGAGTGGCAACTGCCTGCTTAGCACTTCTTGCGCTCATAGGCCTCCTCCGCTGCATCCTCCGAGCACTGTAAGGTTCGATTTAGGGACATTGATTCTCACACACTGCTTTATAATTCTTGAATCTTGACATTTAACCCTCCTGCACTCTGACCATGGCTGTGGTCTCATCTGTCCTCCCCGGGGACACAGTACCCAGCAGCTCTGAAAATGGAACATGGGCTTCTACACTCTCACATCAACATGAGCTGAGGCAGCAGGGAGTTTGTGACATGTCAGCACCCTAACTCAATCCACCCTTTCCCTCTCGGCTCCTTGTGCTAGGAGGGCTGACTCACTGGAGAGAGGTGGCACTTTGCCGGTTTGCAGAAGTGTCTCTGCATGGTTTGTCGCTGCAGCAGAGATGCATGTCATGTTTTGCCACAGGTTAGCGTTGTGGGTTTGCAACTACCCAGTCAGAGATTATCAGAGTAAAAGTTACCCAGGATGCCTGGAGGAATTCCCTCAATTCAGTGCCTTCAAATACCCTTAGAGGAAAGATTTATGTGTTTCTGTTCCATTTGAAGTGTACAACAGCTTCTTATTTCTCAGTGATTTCTCAATCATTGCAGTGTGTGCCTGCACATAAATGAACAGACCTGTCAACCAAATTCTCAGTATTTGAAAATGAGCCCAGGCTTTAAGGCTTTTATTTAAGAATTTGCTCCACTCCCACTGTTGACAGAAAAATCAATACACATGCCACCAGCAAATAGTTCAGCCAGAGCAAATTGAGAAGTGACATCTCGTAGATAAGAGGCTTTGAGAGGGTGAAGGCCATCTGATTTCTCCAGAGAGACGCCAGTATATGCGAGGAGAAAGAGACAAAGAAAGCGAGGTAAAGGAGTAAGAATGGAAGTAAGAGGAGCAAAAGGAGGGAGAATGGAATGGTCAGGTACAAAAGAGCATCAAAGACATGTCATGAAGCTATGGTAAAGCTCTTAAAAAGATGAAAGCGTGTGAATTTGGCTTCAGCCTGGCTCAGTTTATGCCTCGTTCAACTTTTGACACGCTTTCATCTGCCTGTCAAGGAAACTTTACCTTTTGGTCTTACATGAGAGGCCTTCCAAACACTTAAAGGTCTGTTGGCAAATGAAGACGAGTGCAATGATGAACACTCAAAACATTCATTCAGGTATCTTTGAAAAGCCAGCTTTCATATAATGACCATCAACAGCATGGACACTGTCAGCACTGTCTGTAGAGAATAAATAGAAACACTCAAAGCTCCCTTGTGTGGACTTAAAAGGGTAGCCAAGTATCCCAGAATGCATTATGTACCAACCAGCAGCAATTTATCCAAACAATGCCTGAAAATGTATTCCAGTGTTTTTGGAGATGTGGGTGAGACAGACAGCTAGCAGCCTGGACATTTACATGTTCTTGTTGTGGTGTTTCTTTTAATTTAGTATTTAAAAGTCGAGTATGTCTCAACTATGTTCTCATAATCACATGGAAGTAAGAATTGTTATGTTTTTGTTGGAATGAACCTTTTTTTATCTACAGATTTTGTGGGACACTTTCACAGAGTGATGACAGACACACACATGATGAAGTAAACACTGGCTCCTGAGTTTCTCCTTCACACCTTCATGATGAAATTATGTGTAAGTATGATGCAATGTCTTCAATATTAAAATTTTGAGAGCTAATAAACGAAGTCAGAGCATTTAACCAAAAGTTTATTTCACGTCTGAAAATACATATTGACTAACACAGAGGATTCTGTCTGGTTATAAAGTTCTCCATATGAATGGATAAAAAAATGAACACAATATACTTACTTCAACACAGGCACAAATATTTACTTCAAAATGTTATACGATAAAAAATTAATTGGAAGAAGAGAGTCTGAATATACATGTGTGATTATTTAGTTCAGATATGAAAGAGGTACAAAACTCAGCAACATTCAAAATATCCCTCAGTATTTACAGCAGTCTGATTTACTAATGACATAAAGCACAGACACAAAATATGGCCACGAGATAAAACCAGCCACTTTCACCCATTTGAAAGCCTGGATGAAATGTAATAATGAACATTCTGTATCTAAAGGCATATCTTGTTTTGTCTTTATGAATATTTCTGGTTTATTAGTAATGTACCTCAAAATTGCTTTGAGATCTGAGAATATGTCAAAAACTAACTTTGTAAAGTCGCTAAGTGTCTCTACAAGTCCATGTCCATCATTCATTGGCTTTTTGTCATTTTGTGGTAATGCTGCCATGTTTACTAAACT
Source organism: Argyrosomus regius (assembly GCA_946959425.1). Lineage (NCBI taxonomy): Eukaryota > Metazoa > Chordata > Actinopteri > Sciaenidae > Argyrosomus > Argyrosomus regius. The sequence continues at coordinate 1,111,433 of OX336898.1, read as the reverse complement.
GCAACACAGTGAAGATTGAATACAATGCTGATATGATTCAGTATGTTCAGTATTGTCAACAAAGAAATGTAAAAAGTCCTAAAAACCAACAATGTAAGCATATCTCTCAACACTCTCCCTTACAGCTCCAACACACTGACTTCTACAAAAGATGTAAATCTTCAAAAACATCTCAAAAGTATATGTCATGAAAAAATGGAATGGAATAAAACAGCTGGACACTAGTTTTAATTAAGCCTCAAGACTAATCAAACCTTGATTGGTTCCTGTGAAGCTCAGGTGTCTTTTAGTCTCACCCGGTTCCCTCATAATTTTAACACAGTGTGACTCTTACACTGCTTTTTGGAACAATGAAGCTGGCATAGGATAATGATAACACATATCAGGCTTTGAAACCCACACAATACATGTTTTAGGAAACATTCATTGTTGGTTTGGTTCTACACATGGGATTAAACAATATAAAGACCTGATGAAAATAAATGTGGACGAGTTTAGAAGAGGTAGACTACAAGTATTTAACTTAAGTGAAGAGGAAAATAAATTGTGTAAAATTCAACTGGAGAGCCTGTTATCAAATGTGATCATGTCAATTTTTTCATAATTAAGTATTTCACTCAGAAAGTCTTATCATAGCTCCTGTTGAACACTCATTTATTGCAGAATTATCCTGACATCCTGATTGGCTGAGCCATCTCAGTCCATACTGTGAGTGCAGCTCAGAGAGTACAAACAAAATGCAGATGGAAAGTGAGAGTTTTTACACATCTTCCCTCAATTCAGATTTCACTTCTCACTTCAGTTCTTCATCCCAAATAAAAAAAATCAGTGTTTGTAGTCTGTGAATTCACGCAGTGGAGTCTCAACAATGTCCTCCTGCCATCAGAGAGCACCAGTCCTGAAATGTCCAACTGGTAAACATCATCATAGCTGAGCCCGTCGACTGGTTCAGCTGGATTTGGTTGGTTGAGTTGGAGAAGTTAAATGTTGTGGTCCATGATAACACTGTGCTGAGGTTTGAGAGGTCAGGTTGAGGTATCAGAATGCATACTGGCTGGCCTCTCATTAGGGGAGGTCACTGAAGAAGGCCTTGGGGCACCATGCCAGCCCCCATTAACCTGGCAGAGAAATAAAGCTCACATTATTGACTTGTGATGTTACACATGAGCTCTGTTTTGGTTTCCACCAACTCCTTAAGAAGATATCTGAATCTTTAGCTGCTAAATGCTCCACTATGGTCACCAGCTAGTCTCTGTCTGCTCTTTGGTGCTGTGAAGGTCATATAGAGTACTGAGTGCTACTGGAAACTGGTTTCTTGATGTGAGCAACTGGATTACTGGAAATGAAAAGTGATCCTTAAAATTCCTATAAAACAGAAATCAGAGTGCCATCTACTACTCATTTTTATGTGATTCTGTAAAAATGGTCAAATGGTCAGCTTGTATGAGTCTATTTATACTACTTATAAGTTCAATTAATTCAGCTCCTGTACTTATTGCAATGTGGGAATTCTGGGAACAAACACTGACAAATTTAAAATGTGTTTTCATTCATGTGCTGAAAATGACCAATAAGCCGCCTGTTTTTTTATTGTCATCAAGACCATTTTTAATCCAGGTTATTTGAAGAACCTTGTTTGTTTTTTCACATATACCTGTTTCATCTGTGTATCAAGAATAAGATCCTACTTTTCTTTCTACTCCTGAATATGAATATCTGACTCTCTCCGACTTGGTCCCCATTTGTTGTGTTCCTGCTAATAACTCGACTAGCTCTGAGCTGTTATCTTCTCTCCATCCCTCCCCCGCTCTAGTTTCATGAATCAGTGCGTAGGCTGTGTTTGATTCCTTGGACAATCACATCTTTCTTACTTTGCCTAAGCCATGGCCTAGATAAGGAGTTGTGAGTACAAAGAGCAGACAAAGAAACTTGAAGTTGCTCGAGGTTGGCATATTGTTTCTACTGCCCAGGGTAATGCAGGGCACTCAGTAAAACAGAATGACACCATGCTGTCCATGTGCATCAGATCACATGACTTTATTCTTCCCTTAATGCTGTATTATTAGTATGTCTGCTGCATGTCAGCTTAGGTATTGGGTGATAACAAATAAGGCTGAAGGCAGAGTGGTCAGAGTGTCTCGTTCATTTATTTATTTATCTCTTTTTTGTATTCATGGAATCAATACACTGCCTGTTTTTTTCTTGCTTTTTCCAACTACCTCCAGATCACATCAGCATATGCCACTATCATCATCATCATCATCATCATCATCATCGTCGTCGTCGTCGTCGTCGTCGTCGTCGTCCTCACTGTCATTATCACACTTATCATCTTTTCAGCACAGACATTTGTTGCTATGGTTCCTTGTACTTACGTGGAGGCCATCACTGTATCCTGTCTGACTGATAGCATATTGTACGGTATCCACCTAGAGAAAGGACAGAGGAAATGAAGACAGACAGAAAAAGACGATATCAAGATCAAGTAAGAGCGGAGAGACGGCAACAATGTAGGAATATAAAGGCAACTTGAAAGACAAATCATCATCAACATCCTGGATATTCTCTAAAAGGATTGTGATTTAGGGAAGCCAAGGTAGTCAAATGAGCTCACAAGAGACATTATAAAGGAGCGAAAACAAGCATATATAGTACAGACACAATACCCATGTACTGATGACACACCATGGACTGGATATAAAGCTGGACCATGCATTTCCACTTCCTCCCTCACTGCTATCTTGTGCTGGTGTTTGCTCATTTGGAGCCAGAGCACAGTAGTGATCATGGTTGGAGCTGCTGTGTTAAGGTCCTGGCCATAAACCTTGCAAGCTCACTTGACGGTTGGCACCCATAACCAAACTTATAACAAAAAATGAATACTTATACATCAGCATGACAAGAACTACCTACAATGGCAGAAACCAGTTTTGGAAAAAATGTCTTTGAAACTTTCTTTGATTTTTTTGTAGTTAGGCCCATGCCTCATCTGCTAAAATGTAGGGGGCAGGTGTTGGAGCCATGTTAATGTTGGCATTTTCATTTATAGAGGAAATTAATATGAAATCTTTCTGAAAGGAGATAAATGTATGTAAAAATTTAAAAGCATTTATTTCATTTTCACATACTGTATGTGACTTGCCTCCAGGTGGGCTTTAATTTCATGAATGAATGTTTGTGGATGGTTTAGATCAGTTTTCCAGACATACCCACACACACACTTGGTATGTTTTGGAACTCTACATTTAGTTTAGTTTAGTTTAGTTTAGTTTAGTTTAGTTTAGTTTAATTTAGTTTTTGAAAGTCAACCAGAGTTTTATGGTTCAATAAATGACATCACAGTTATTTTGACGAGCCAGTCTTGTTTGTGTGTTGGGAACCCCCCACCTAACCTCATCTGGCTAAAAGCACAATGTTGGACAAAATGCCACTTCAGCTGAGTTTATGACCTATACTGCAGCCAGCCACTTGGAGTGATCAAGATATTTTGGATTCACTTTTGGGGAGCTGCTATGCCACCCATCTTTACAATGCATGGGACAAGGATATAAGAGCAAATGACAAACATAAAGAGCACAAATTCTTGAAAATGAAATGAGGACAACAAGGACTTGAATCAGAGCCAAGTACAGCAATGCCAAAGTAATTTACATTTAAAAAAGGACAAAGAAACTAAAGAAGGCCAGACATCACATGTTAGACATCAGTAAAAGACACGTCATACATCTAAGGAATGCATGAGTTCAGATCTTTAGCTGGCAATTCAACATTCTCCTGACCTGCTGGCCTTGTACTGTACCGAGCTCCTACCTGGGACTGCACATTGACTCCAACTTGAGCCCCCTGGTAAGAGGCCCCATTAACAGTCTGCAAGCTCATGAACATGTCCCCCGAGTTTGGGAGGTTATAAGAACCAGGAGAACCTGGAGAGGGAGAGATGGAAGCAGCTAAACAGAAGAGCCATGCTGAGAAGGCAAACACATGCACACACATACATGCATGCACACACCACAAAACACAGGAATATGGAACTGAAACAGCTTTTTTTTCAAACATTCATGCAGCACTGAAGTGTCTTTGAAGGGGGCAGAACAGAGGTGATTTAGTCACTGAGACGCCAACAAGCCAGTTATCAACAAGGAGCTGTGTGCAGTTGGGGTGGTTGTATGTTTCATTTTTCAAGAGGGTGCAATTATGTAAGGCTCATCCACACAATATATTTGGGGCCTGAAGCTTGGTCATGTAGTGACTACACAAGATGTCATTGTCATGCCTCAGTGTTTTCCTGGCTGACCATCTCATCATCCACCAAGTCAGTCAGCCAGCTCTCACCCATGGGATTTCCTCTGCCAAGACTCCACCCAGACACCTCCACCTCACGCCAGCTAGACATATTTCGCCATTCCTCCCCATATACTTAATAGAAGACCTGTTTTCACCTTACCTGTCTGCCCTGTATCTAGCCTTTCTCAACACAGTATGATCCAGCCAAATGTAAACCCAGCAGACAAAAATTCATCAACATTTTTTTGAAGATTTGATAAATGACTCAAATTGCCTCAAAGATATGTAGAGTAAGACCGTTAATGACTACCATAGAAAGGCAGTCTTGTTTCTTGCACTCCAGAAAGTGTCTCCTAAGCGATAGCTGAGGAACTCCATACCTGCGTGTGCCATGGACTTTCAAATCAAATCAAATTTTATTTGTATAGCCTAAATTCACAAAACACATTTTGCCTCTGAGGGCTTTACAATCTGTACAGGGAGTGACACCCTCTGTCCTTAGACCCTCGGTTCGAGTGAGGAAAAACTTTGTCAACACCCACAAGCCTCAGCCCCAGGTTCCCACTTTTCAGCCCCAAAATGCTAGCTATCACCATTCTAGCTTTCACCCCACAACCTGGCCTGCTGGCTCCTAACGTGCTAGCCACCAGCATGCTAACCGCTGGACCTGTATGTGGTCCTCAGCTCTAAGCTCATTTGTGCCCATGTCACCCAGTGAAACAGTGGAGCTCATTGGTGTGTTGTGTTCTCTTTGTAAAGGGACAGTACCAGAGAACATGCTGCTTAACAGGGAGTTTTTGCTGTCGGCAGCATCCAGCTGGAAATCCTCATCCTTCATTTGGAAGCCTGGGGGGAAAAAAAGAGAAATCATGGCAGTTCAAAATCCCTGTGCTCAACAAAGTGATGCTGACGATCAGCTTTAGGGAACATCATCAAAAAAAAAAAAAAAAGCGCCAAATCAGAACAGAAGTTATCTCATGACACATTTCATATAGAGCAGTTTTACACTGTACTCATGGTATGATTTACAGATGTGGTGACAAATATATCCATTACACAGTTAACCTTTTTACTATTTCATATTTTGCTATATGTATTTTCCTTAAATATAACTATAGGTCTTATTTTGTGGTTGTGAACAAAAACAAGGGCGAGCTGAGAGTTTGGGTAATAAATGTTTAACTTATTTAATTTAAGTTTAAGTTTTTGGTGATAACCTTTGAGGCTTAGGTTAATGATCAGGTTCCTTATTATGGGATAATTCCTTGTGACTTGTCAAAAAAACACTGGGCAGTTTCTCATAATCAAAGACTTTTATATCTACAGACACTGTGCGTCTAAGTAAATACAGAAATACAATATTTTCTTCAACAATATTTTTGAACTCCTACCTGAGTTGGGTGTGGTAGGAGAGTCTTCCTGACCGTTGTGGACGGCAGCAGCTGCTGCTTGGGCTGCTGTTACTGCTGTCTTAGCTGCGTAAAGATTGGCCTCCTCTTGGAACTTGCCAATGTTCTTCTTATACCGAATCCTCTTGTTACCAAACCAGTTAGAAACCTGATGTAGAAGAACAAACAAAAGAATAAGGCAAAAAGCAGCTTTCTCACATCACCTATTTCACCACAAGTCCAACAGAGTTCAAAACCATCCAAAAACAGTGTGTTGACAGTGTACTCCTTGGTTTCAACTCATATGGTTTCATCATATCTGGATGTGTGTGTGTGTGTTTAAAAGAAGGGCAGTGTTGTGGAGTAGGAGTATTCCAGGTCATACACACAAGGCTTATAAAGAGCAACCAAGGATAGACAATAACAACATACGACAGCTTAAAGGTCACTGGTCATGTGTAAATGTGTGTGTGTGTGTGTGTTGGGCTGGTGGCCTTTGTGTGTATGCACTGACATTTACCAAACAGTTAGAATAGAATGAAATGAAAAACCTAGAATGAAATTGCCTTTTTTAAAACACCACACCCTCCTTAAGTTGGTAATTGACAGGTTAATAGCCAATTAAGAAATTGTGACAATGTTGAATAATATTCCAAAAAAATACATTTCAAAAAAGTTCATCCATTCATCTTGCCAGAAGTGGACTGTGCAACACAGCTACAAGCTTCCTGTGTTTTGGACTTTCCCACACTGTTTCCTGAGGTCAGCACTCAAAATGATTGGTCATGTTGTAACTCCACAGACTGTATAAAACATGGACGTCATATCTGTGATGTCACAGGTTTCTGAAGAACCATTGTGAAGCTCAGTTTCGTGGCTGTGGCACGCCTGCATCTGCCACCTCCCAGCTAATCTAAAGATGGGCAAGGAGGTGACGTGTGGGTGGAGCTGAGGCAGGCTGAATGAAGCCTAGTTGCTCAAACAAGCCACCTGTGATAGTACCCACCTGTCAACCAACTTGACCTTGCTCTTGACTGTGCATAATTTTAATCCTTAATATAATGACAGGTGAGTTGTATAGAAAATTCACCCTCAGTACAGTTGTCATAAACAGGGAAATTAGCTATAGAGCAGAGGTTGCCGTTTGTGTAGTTCTGACTACAGAGTATTGCATTATGAGTTGTATGTAACCTTAATGTTGCTATAGTGAGTTGCTATAGTGAGTTTCTTAAAGTCTGTCCATTGTCCAGTTTGTCTTTCAAAGTTAAATAGTGTTTCATTAGTCCAGTTTAATTTTAGTTTAGTTTAATATCTGAAGTCTTCTGTAACATGTTTTGCTGAGAAAATAAAAATAAAAACTAGTTCAAAGTGTCTCTCAGCCTCCTATAATTGCAGTTGTCATATATTCAGGTCAATGCAGTAAACTAATCTTTAAATGCTGATGTGATGGAGCCTTCAGGCTGGAATCCTGACCTTTACTGTAACGTGTGTAGCTCTGTTATAATCTATCTACTGTACTATTCCAGAAGTTTCTGAAATAGTCTCCTGACACTGGTGAATAATCCCACTTTGATGCCACTGATGTTATTTCTGTCTGTCACGCAGTATAAAATTGTGATCACATGGCATAAACGGGTTTGCATTGCAGACTCTGCCAGGGTGTGCCTTTGTTTCTGTCAATAGTCTTTTGGTAGTCAAAGATTAAAAGGATGAGATCATTTTCACAGGCATTCTTTATCTGTGGTGTTCCACAGGGTCAGTCCTCTGTCCATTTCTCTTTTTAATTTCTATGCTTTCTATGCTTCCTTCAGGACTTTATAAGACCTTGCTATGTTGCTATGCAGATGATAAGCCCCTTTATATCTGTCATTAACCCAACAATAACGTCATTCTAATCGTAAACATAACTAATCTAATCTCAGACCACTGTCCAATTTAATTTGAGACCATTTACACCAGTTATGTGAATATTGTTGTCATGTCCAGGAAACTTTGTTAAGTTAATTCATTCAGTTTTGTCTCGTGTCTATGTTGTCTTGTGATTTCCTGTTTTATTTTGGTTCCACTTCCTGTCTGTGTCTATTGTCACCAGTTTTACTTTCTCCCTTTTGTCTGTTTTCCCGCCCTTGGGATTACCTGTCTCCGCCCTGATTGTTTCCACCTGTGCCCTTACCTTGTGTGTATATATAGTCCGTGTCTCCCTTTGTCCTGTGCCAGTTCGTCTTGTCTTATGTCAGAGAACCAGCGCTTTGTCCATTGTCAGGTCTTGTTGTTTTGCTACTTTTCGTAAGAGTGATTTTCTGTTTGTTTCCTTTTTCATAGCATAGCTACGGAAGCCGAGAACGGCCATGGATTTTTCTTTTTTTTATGCACTGTTATCTCGTGATAACGACTTATTATCTCGTTATCTTGATATAACAAAGATTGTTATCTTGTGATAACGAATTAATTATTTCGTTATCTCGATATAACAAAGTTTGTTAGCTCGTGATAACGAATTAATTATTTTGTTATGTTATCTCGTGATAACAAATTAATTAATTCGTTATCTCGACATAACAAAGATCGTTTTCTCGTGATAACGAATTAATTGAATTGATTGATTTATCCTCAGTTGTGACACAGCTTGTAAAGTTGGATTTGATATGAGCGATGAGGTTCAAGTGAGGATGGACGTTATGAAGAGCACGCAGCCGTGTGTAATTTGCGCATAATGACAGCTCCTAGCCGGTGAAACACAATAAACTGCACGTCTTATTTCATGTTCTTTCATGAAGTACATCCTGATGCCTTGATCAATAATGTGATCTGCCATTTTCACCTCCCTGGGACACACCTGGACCAGACAGTGCAGCTTTTGTAGGCTGAAATCAGGACGATCACATTAACCAGCGCGCAATCATCAGACCTGAAAATTATCCCACGAAAACAAAAGTCTTTCTGTTATATCGAGATAACGAAATAATTAATTCGTTATCACGAGATAACGATCTTTGTTATGTCGAGATAACGAGATAATAAGTTTCAATAATTCAAGGGACACTTGAGGAGGTCCCCGGTATATTTTCTTATTGTTGATTCTCTTTTATTACATTTGTCTGTTTTCTTCATCCTTTCTGTCATTTACACCTGCATACCTTATGTCAATACTGTGTGTTCTACATCTTGGCAAGCAATGAAGAAATATACTGTATATATAGAAGATAAGTGTGAAAATACACAGCACCATGAAAAATGAGGGGACAAACAGAGACAGAGAACTATGAGGAACTGAGGTGAGGCAAGGGGATACTAGATGTATTGTGTCATACTGGGAACTGACAGCTGTAACCTCTGCACTTCTCTCCACACAGCTGCACTTAATAATTTACAGGTGCATAGACTCTTTAATATGGTCCTGTGCTCCTTCACACACCGTCCACTGGTGATAAATACCAATACAATACAGCAACAGCTGGATGGCTATGAGCCATTGATGTTGCACCTGAGATTTCAGCCTCTAAACTTTTAAATGGGGGGAGCAAAATTTCAAGATGAGTCTAAAATTTTTAAAAAGGTATCTTTGATTATGTTCATACACCTGCACCATCTATCAAATCCAAAAGGACGTTAATGCACGTGTTTTTATGTGTTTTGTTGCAGGTTTGTTAGGTAAGGGGCTACTCAGTCATAAAATAACTATTACTTGAAATGATCAACATAATAACAGCAGATGAGGAGAGAAATATGTGACATACCTGTGACACTGTGATGGTGCTTCCCCCGCCCTGAGGGCAAAAAAGAACGGGCTTTTTTACAGTACTGGACTCTGCAGATCTAACATTTCACACCCCAACCCCAACACAACAGATACAACAAGTAACATTAAAACCTCTGTAGCTGACAACCAAACAGGGACAGGCAGTGGATCCCACAGGCTATCTTAGTGTGTATATGGCTGACACAACACACAGAGAGTATGGCACATGAACTGGCAATCGGGGAAAGTACACTTACAATGTACAAATCCATTTTAAGCTAAATTCTAAAAGGATCTCCAATCCGTTGTCCAATTAGCCAATATCCTTTAAAATTACAAAATCAGCAAGACAAAAAACAATCAAGTAAAATAATCTGATCCATTCTGCCTGTTTGGTCTCCACCACACAGGCATCCAAGGAAGTTACATTCTTGTTCAACCTGATGCGCACTCCAGGTGGCGCTGTTGGCTGTACTGTAGTTGGACAAGCATTATCTTTGGGCTCCTGGTGCCTAACTTTTATCCCACAAGCCAACAAAGAATTTGATTTTCTTCTAAATCCTAAAGAAACTCCACAAGGATTGCTTTGTGCAAAAATCAGTTTAGCATGTCTTCAGAGTGAGTTAATGTATTAGGATCAAATCCAACAGACCAGACAGATATTCAAGATACAACAATGTGGACCGGACAGTCTTTGGTTGACATTCACAACCAAGCCAACCAAGCACCTCAAAACTGAAGCAAGTCTTGTCAGAGTCTGGTGGTCTCTATATAGTCTTATTATGTTTCTATTGTTTTATGTTTTATGCAAAAAAGAATTTACTCTCATGAGAAAATAAAAACCTGAATGAAGTAAAATGAAAAAGGTTTGGCAGTTTTATCAAGTGTGGGAAACACAGGTGTGAGAATGGCTGTTTGTACCATTATTTTATGATTCAAGCTTCACTGTGATTATTCAGTTCAATTATTCAGCAATTCAATTCAATTTAATCCATTCCAGTTCATTCCAGTTGTTTATATAACAACAAATCATAACAAAAGTTAACTTGTGATACTTCCATATTGAGCAGGTCTAGACTGTACTCTTTATAGACACTCAGTCTTAGAGTCTTCTGTAAGGACATGAACTTTTATCAGATCCCCAGTTCTAATGGAACACTGTGAGCAGTATCTCATCTAAAGGACCTGACCATAGCATTGCAAAGGTTAGACTTCAAACACATCAACAGTTAAGGGCTGCCCAGTGTATCAACAGATTCCTCCTGGTTGCCTCTGAACAGCTTCACATAAGCCGACCTCTTCAGGTCACACAACCCACTTCTAACACCATCCAACACATCTTACTATAAGCTAATAGCTAATAGCTTGTTAACTAAAGTTTCAATTTATCAACAGTATTTGGCAATGTTTGTTTTTTTAGATGGATTATGTTATAGTAATTATAATATACTCTGCTAATGAATGATTCTGTTATTGCAAGGCATTATTAAGTCATTATGAGCATTATCTAGATTATTATTGTTATCCATTATCAGTTTTTAATGTGTTATTGTCATGCTTCAATTACTGTGTCACAAGATGTTTGTGTGTGATCAAAAGACACCTCGATCATGACATGATGAGATAACAAAACTAGGATAACAATATTTTTGCCTAAATAAATGTTGATACTTAAAGGTGCACTGTGTGATTTAGAGATTTAGATTTAGATTTAGAGAGGTTTATTAGCCATGTTGAACTGCCGTGTTTCTACTGTAGCCCAGAACAGCCAAATTAAACAATGGCCCTATATAGGGCAGGTGGCATTATTCGCATGTTTTGCGAGATGTGGACTTGGACTTGACTTGAAAAGTGTGTTTGTCCCACATGTGTTTTCTTACTCACCTGGGAAACAGTGATACTGCACTTTTTAGCGAGCTCTTCTTTGGCCTCCTCACTGGGGTACGGGTTGCTCAGGTGTGAATAAAAATATTCATTCAGGATTTCCGTGGCCTGTTTGCTAAAGTTTCGCCTTTTTCGTCTATGAGAAGAAAAAAAAAAAGAATGAGAAATTAAAAAATCTAAACAGAGAGCACTAAGAGCACCAACTGTACGCACAATTGTCCTTCACTAAGGACACCAGGGCTTTTTTTTACCTTCTACCTATAGTGGCTTTATCAAATTTCTAAAAATTTATTTTAATTTCTCTGTGCATTATTATTTATTAACTATTTTTATTTTAGAGCATGCTGTCTCAGTACAACTATGACACTCCATCTTCAAGATGTTCCTTGTGTGTGGCTTAAAAGAAGTGGAAGTGGTAGCAGTGGAATGCTCAAAAGTCCAAAAGGAGTTAAGACTAAATGTATAAACTGCACATTGTATATACTTGTGTGTTTATAGTCTCACCTAGCATCCAGGAACCTGGAGCGCAGGATCATGACGGCCTCACAGGTGCTCTGCTTGAGCTGCATTTGGATGGAACTGAACTTTTGGTGAATGATGTTCACCATGCGTTGAATCTCTTTGGGTGAGATGGGCCGTGTCCGTGACTGTTCTCTCAGCAGGTTCATTACATGGGTGGTAAATTCATTGCAGGCCTAATAAAATATCACAGACACACAAAGTCATGGATATAAAGCCCCTCCATCACACAGTTCAGCAGCAGTGAAAGGTAAGTTAGGTCTGTTTGTGTTGTTTATGCTGTTAAACAATTTAAAAGAAAAACTTTTGACCCTTGATGAAAGAGACTGTTCTGAAATCAGGCCCTCATCAGGTACTGCATTTCACTACACAACCCTAATCACATCTGCTAACAGAACCTCTAGTTCTAACTTTAAGCTTTTCAACCTTTTTGTATTATATTATAATTATAATTTTGTAAAGTATTCCCAAATTATGAGAAATGTTGCAGCAACCAAAATGAATGGAAACATTAGTGAACATCATTCTATGTCTGATCGACCCACTCAGTCAGCAGGTTTTTATACACCCAACGATGGGACATAAAGGTAGATTTGTGTATCGTCAGCATAGCAATGACAATGAAAATTGGATCTAGCAGGAGAAAGTAGACCCAGAACAAAACCAGTCTGATGACTACTGATCCCAGCTGAACTTTGTGTTTAGCCTTTGATTAAATGTGTCTATCATTATTGTTTATGCCACATTATGTTCTGTGATTTACATATGAGGGGAACCAGACCCCTTGAGACCAATAAGATTCTCATGATGCTTGACTGTGTCATGGTCTATAATTGAGTAAATTATGGATTGATTATAATTTGTGGATAAAACCCTGAGCATCTATTTCAGACTTCATGTTAAAGTATTTTCATTCTATGTAAAACTGTATTAGCTCTGTTTCATTCTTTTAAAGTAAAATACATCAACTAAACAGGAGATGATTTGAATTCACTTACAAAATATATAAATAACAGTCAAATGTCTGGACACACAGTTGACATACAGTAAACATGTAAAGAGAAACAACAGTCCATCATTACTTTCAGACATGAAGGTCAGTCAATCCAGAAAATGTAAATAACTTCGAATGAGCCTTCATGTGCAGTCACAAAGAACATCGAACACTATGATGAAACTGAGGACTGCTCCAGGAAATGAAGACCAAGAGTTAGATCAGCTCCAGAGAAGTTCATTACATTTACCAGCCTCAGAAATCACCAATGAACAGCACCTCAGATTAGAGCCCACATAAATGATTCACAGAGTTCAAGTAGCAGACACATCTCAACATCAGCTGTTCAGAGGAGACTGTGTGAATCACACCTTCATGGTCTGAATTACTGCAAAGAAACCACGACTGAGGGAGACAAGAAGAAGAAGAAGAAGAGAACTGTTTGGACCAAGAAACACAAAGAATAGACATTAGATCAGTGGAAATTTGTCCTTTGGTCCAGCCGTCATGTCTTTGTGAGACACAGAGAAGGTAAATAAAAGGTATCTACACATGTTGTTCCCACCATGAAGCATGGAGGAGGAGGTGTGATGGTGTGGGAGAGCTTTGCTGGTGATACTGTTGGTGATTTATTCCAAATCTTGCATGTCATAGCAAAAACAACATCAGAAGGTGTCCAAACTTTTGACTGGCACTGTAGAATAATAATAATAATAATAACATATTCACAGTAAAAACAGAAGTGGTTCACAGCAGCTACAGAAGTGGAGACTCACCTGTTCATATTTCTCTAGCTCTGTGTGATATATCTGTCTGATCTGTGTTAGCTTGGCTCTGTAGTCAGAGTGCTCGATGGAGTTATCAGTCACGCCACCCGCTGCTGCAGCTGCTGCAGCTGTAGCCACTGCCGCTCCACCCCCTTTCTCGGGTCCAGCCACCCCCTCTGCCAGCAGCATGTTGTCCAGTCTCATCAGCTGGGTGTCTGGAGGCTCTTCTTCCTGTGCACCACGGATACTCAGTCCTGACCAACAAAGACAAAAATACTGCTTATGAATGAAAGTCAAAGTAAAGGTTTTAATGCAGTGTGTGTGTGTGTGTGTGTGTGTGTGTGTGTGTGTGTGTGTGTCAGAGACAGAGACAGAGTGTATCCATGGCACCAGTCTGCAGAGACAGTAACAGTTGAAATCCACAGAGCAGCACTCCTCTGGCTGTAATCCCATCAAGATGAAACAAAACAACATTCACACCTGATCCCACATCCTGCTCACCACCTTCTCTGCTGTGCACATTAACAGCCAACCGATGGGCATTTTCACAAATGACTTCTCACGTCACAAGCTCCAGGCATGAGATGCAACACTATAGTTTTCATAGTCCAGTAACAATTTTGCACAAATAAAGAGAATCAAGTATTTATGTTTTCAACACAAACTGAACCTGTCTTGAACTGATGCACTTATGTTTAGTGATCTATTTTCATAAACCATCATTTTCTATCCATTATACCTCACAATACAAAAGTGTCAGACAGAATATAAACTGTAAAGTTCGTTCTGTGGGTGGCACTACAGAGGGAAGGTCACAAAGTCTAAATCTACAATATAATGGGTTCATCTCATTAGGAAAATGATTGTGCTGAGCAAATGTCATTACAGTCTGCCTTTTAGAGTATGACATATCTAATATTGTTGACATTTTTATCTGATAGTGGGATGAGATGAAAGCTCACAGTGTCAGTGAGACAGTCAGTGAGAGGCTCGGTATCTGCTGCAATACTTTGAGTGAGACGTTAACACGTCCAAAATGACAATGCTAACATGCTGATGTTAGCAGATCATCTTTACCTTGCTCATGTAATCTTTATTTAGCTTGTTAGTATGCTAAAATAATTAATAATTAGTCGTAAAGCAAAGAAAATTCTGATTATCACCAAAGTTATTACAGTTCTTCCTGAGGGGAATATGAATATTTGTATTACAGTGTATGACAGTTACATGTTCAGTAGATTCAGTAGTTGAAACAAGCGGGTCCGTAAATGGATGAATATTTACAGTGTGGGTGACCATTCACCTCCATTTTGTGTTCAGTTCATCTAACCTGAACGTTTCCAACATCAGTCTGATCATCAGACTGCTTCACATTCTTGACCTGTCCTTTCTAGTGATGTCACCATTTTTCTAGATCACTGGGACAACTATTTTTAGCATCAGTATAAATAATGAGGGATACCTCATGTACCCCAGATGTGCTGGAGGAAGAAAAGTCACAATAAAGAAGAGAAGAGTTTCTCACAATCTGACCACTCTTGATCCAAAGTGTTGTGACAAAGTGACAAACCGACAACATTTCCACCTTCAAACAAAAAGAAAATGATGATTTAGCAGACACAAGATAGGTTTCACAAATGGGTTAGTGTTCAGCTTTAGCAAGGCTAAAGAAAGAAACGTGAATACAAATATAGATTAAATGATTCTTTTTGTATGTCTACTTTTTTATCTTTTAGTAAGTAGTCTCTGCATGTGTAGGAGCCTAAAAGCATTTGTTGATGTTAAATTACACAGTTAATTGATTATTAAGTGATTGAAATATTAACAGTAATGCAAAAAGTTAATTGTATGATTCTTTAGATGTAAAATGTGTGGTTATAATTTAAAATATGTAAATTTCACTTGTAATTGATTGGACTGTTTTAGAACTTGTTTGGTCCTTCCTCCATCCCACGTGAAGGGAGTTACCAGGAGGTAATTAAGCAATTCGGGCAGGCAGACAGAGAGAGTGGAGCCACACAGTTTTTCTCTCTCTTTCTCTGTCTCTGTCTCTCCTTTTCTGTATATTGATTTTTATTATTTTGCAAGTGGAAATGATTTTTGTTTGTATCACCTTTTGACTTAAAGCAAAATCATTTAATTTTACAAGTGGTCTCCTGGATTTTTGTGGACTTGGATACGGACGAGAGGGATGATAGAGCGTCAAGCTATGATTTCCATTAGATGGAAACCTACAGCAGGTATTCCTTTACCCCAGTAACCTCACCAATAAGGTGATAGGTCAGCCTGGTTGGTGCCTGAGAGTAAAACTCTGGGGAAATTACCGTTTGTACATAACTCAAACTGCATGTTAAATATATTGCTGTCTGATATGCTGTTCCCCCCCATCCAGCTGTCACTTCCACTGCTACTGCCAGCTGTTTGAGACACTTCACAGGAGGGGAGATTCTGATTTGGGGCTTGTCCAACTCTTTACAGCCCCTACGCAGCTAAAATTAGGAAAGTAGCTCATCCTGGAATAAAGTAGTCCATGAGCATCAGGACCAGGTGATATGTAAGAGAGAGAGAAGTTAGCTGTGTGACATTCACCAGTCCGAGTGCTTTGTATTGTAACAGAAATGGAATGTACATCTACTGAAAATGTGAGGTTTGCTGCCTGATACTGGACCATCATGTTCACCCTGCAGACAACACTTAGGACACACTCTGTTCTTTCTTTCTCTGTTCATTCTGGTGTATATGGGTTAGGAAAAGTTCAACCAGCAAGTGGTGTTTCCTTCTCAAATTGATGCCTGAAATCATGCACATTCATTCATTCACTCATTCATTGGCTGCAGCCAATCCCAGCTGACATTGGGCAGGAGATGGGATACACCCTGGACAGGTCTCCAGTTCACCACAGGGCCCAAAGAGACCATTCACCCCTACGGCCAATTTAGAGTCACCAATGAACCTGTTAAGGCCACAAATTCTACAGCCACAGAACGTACCCAGTACCTTCTCACTGTGAGGCAACAGTACTAACCTGAAAACTCTACTCAAACCCCCTCCTCTCTCTCTCTCTCTCTCTCTCTCTCTCTCTCCCTCCATCACCATCACCATCTTCATCTGTAAACATGCATGTCTCATCACATCTTACTAACTAAACTTCTTCCCTGGAGTTCCTGTGCTCTCTCGTCCAGCAGGTTCTCGTGGATCGTGGCTGCTGCTGTGGTCCTGCATGACGTCCACTACATATATTATTACTGTCATTATTGTTACCATATCTCCATTACAGTTTATAGTTAATTAATGACTTGCTGCTGCTGTGCATCTGTGTCTCTCTATCTCTCTCTATTTATCTGTCTATCCCCCCCTCTCTCTCTATCTGCCCCTCTCTATCTTTAACTCAACCGGTCGTGGTGGATGACCGTCTACCAATCAGCTTGGGTCTGCTCGAGGTTTCTGCCTGTTAAAAGGAAGTTTTTCCTCGCCACCGTCGCCAAGTGCTTGCTCATGGTGGAACTGTTGGTCTCTGTAAATAATATTATAAAGAGTACGGTCTAGACCTGCTCTGTATGAAAAGTGTCATGAGATAACTTTTGTTATGATTTGGCTCTATATAAATAAAATTGAAATGAATTGAATTGAATTAACCACTGCACCTCTGTGCCACTTTGATGCAGATATTCACAATAAAAGTTGTGAATATATTGTTGAGTCTTGTGATTTTTTCATTGCATCTTGTCAACAAATCCAATGTGCAGACTCAAACCAACAATGAATGTATAACAAATATTGCCAATGAAAGCCGGAGCTGGATGTCATACACACCCCATGCTTGTTTCTCCCAGAAAATCAGAAAAGTCTTGTAACATCAAATCTCAATCTATTTAAAGGACAGTTCTTTTAAAAAATAATATTTCACAGTTTCCTCTTCACTACTCCACTGTTGTATTTCTTGATAAAAAATGTTCTTCCACATAACTTAAAAAACAAACACCTAATTGCATTGCATTTGAAAGAAAACCAAACAATTGTGTTCTGCTATTGTGTCTGTTTGGCTGTCCCTGATTGGCTGTCCCTTAATTAAGCTGAACAGGGATCTCTAGCCTCTCTGGTATTCACAACACAAACTGAAGCTGGTCATTATGCCCACAAAACACAGACAGAAACATCGAAAATAATGACGTGGAGAAAAGAAAACACTGCTCAGAGATGCATTTATTCTACACACACACACACACACACACGCACACACACACATAGATGGTGTGGCAGGTGGTCTACGGCTTGTCTCATTCAATAAATTGTGGTTTGTGTGTAGAAAGGGCAGCTGTTTGTCTCTGTGTCCTGACTGCCTCATTGAAATGGACAGGATCATTCCACACATGGCAGCAGCAAATGAGCAGAATGCAGAGGTGTGTAAGTGCCTTTCAATAGTGCAAAACACAATCAATCTTCACTCTTCTTTTGTCTGTGGAACATTTACAGAGCAGCTAGATACTTGGAAAAGGCCGAGGGGTCTGTGACTGCAGACTGCAGCTTTTGCATTTTGAATGTGGAATTCTATGTTGTTATATTTGCACCTCTTTCCTGAGCATGCAATGAGACATTCTGAGAGCAGGAAAACATTTTTTCACACACCGAAATTTAATTTTGTAGAGAAATTATTATACACAAACGAACATTTTATTTTGAGACGACAAAAGACCAATCTGTAATAGCCAGATTTATAACCAGATCTCAGATCTTAGGCCTTTGCTGGCGTTAAATCAATCACAGTTATGTTAGGCAGTGTTAAGCCCAAGATGCAGCACAGTGTCCTGACAAAATAGTGTCATAAGATAGTGGAAGCAGACCAGAATCCTGACTGAAACAGTTGGCCATTGGCAGGCTTACACCCACAGCCTTCTTCCTCTAGCAGCTGCTCTGTGCACTGGCACACATCTGCATCTGCTCTGTGTCAACTTCACCTGCACGCTCGCTCAATGTACCACAAAATCAGCCAAGAAGAATGTGGGGAGATTTTTCTATTTCCAGTCCCAACACATGACAATAAATGAACGAAAAAAAACAAGGAGAGACCACAGGGTCGGAGGAGATGTGATATTTAGGATACTGTGTTTCTGTTTGTCATCAAATCTGAAAGATCATGAACAGTTGTCAAAAGAAGAGTGGTCCAAAACTGCACTACAGAGGTGAAACTAACTCACTGATGGTTACAGGAAACAACTGATTTCAGTTCTTTTTTTCCAAAGGGTGTGCTACCAAATATTAGGTCGAGGGTGCCAATCATTTTGTCCAGTCCATTTTTGGAGTTTCTTGGAAATCTTGTTCCACTGCAAACAAAATAAATAAACGTGAAAATATCCAAGTATTTGTGATTGCAACATCGCAAATGTTTTCTTCGCTCCTCATGTTCACGCTGATCTTATTGCTGAATGTCTTTGC
The DNA here is from genome assembly GCA_946959425.1 of Argyrosomus regius. Taxonomy (NCBI): domain Eukaryota; kingdom Metazoa; phylum Chordata; class Actinopteri; family Sciaenidae; genus Argyrosomus; species Argyrosomus regius. The sequence goes on along the minus strand of OX336898.1, from coordinate 1,092,425 downwards.
TTCCCTCATGCTGCTTGTCATTTTCTTCCTCGTCCTCATCCTCTTGCTAATCTTCCTGCTTTCCTTCGTCGTCCTCCTGATCGTTTGGCTGGTGGTGATCATGTTCCTCGTCGTCCTCCTTTTCTTCTTCCTGATCCTTTTGAGGATGACCATTTTCCTCTTCCTGCTTTCCTTCATTGTCCTCTTCCTCGTCGTCATGCTGCTCCTCATTTTCTTCCTCGTCCTCATCCTCTTGCTAATCTATCTGCTTTCCTTCGTCCTCCTCCTGATCTTTTGGCTTGTGGAGATCATGTAGTTCCTCCTGCTGATTTCCCTCAAGCGCCTCTTCGTCCTCATCTTTTGGATCTGGACGTTTTCCCTCCTCCTCCTTTTCTTCTTCCTCCTCTTCCTCATCCTCCTGCTCATTTCCCTCCTGCGCCTCTTCGTCCTCATCCTTTTGATGATGACGATAATGGTCTTCCTCCTGCTCCTCGACCTGAAGATATTCTTGCTGCTCTCCCTCAGCAGGTTGGTCTTCTTGCTTATCTCCCTCTGGCTTATCATGACTATTTTCCTGATCTTTCTCCTTCTGCTTCTCCTGCCTCCTCTTCTGCCTCCTCTCCTGCCTCCTCTTCTGCCTTCTCTCCTTCTGCTTCTCCTGCCTCCTCTCCTGCCTCCTCTTCTGCCTTCTCTCCTTCTGCTTCTCCTGCCTCCTCTCCTGCCTCCTCTCCTGCCTCCTCTTCTGCCTCCTCTCCTGCTGCTTCTCCTGCCTCCTCTCCCTCTCCTGCCTCCTCTCCTGCCTCCTCTTCTGCCTCCTCTCCTTCTGCTTCTCCTGCCTCCTCTTCTGCCTCCTCTCCTGCCTCCTCTCCTGCCTCCTCTCCTGCCTCCTCTCCCTCTGCTTCTCCTGCCTCCTCTTCTGCCTCCTCTCCTGCCTCCTCTTCTGCCTCCTCTCCTGCGTCCTCTCCTGCCTCCTCTTCTGCCTCCTCTCCTGCCTCCTCTTCTGCCTCCTCTCCTTCTGCTTCTCCTGCCTCCTCTTCTGCCTCCTCTCCTGCCTCCTCTCCTGCCTCCTCTCCTTCTCCTGCCTCCTCTCCTGCCTCCTCTTCTGCCTCCTCTTCTGTCTCCTCTCCTGCCTCCTCTCCTGCCTCCTCTTCTGCCTCCTCTCCTCTCCTGCCTTTGACTCTCTCTCTGACTACGACGATCTTGATGGTGAAATGATGGCTGATTTGTTTGAGGAGTCTGACGAGGACGACTTCCTCCTCGTCAGATCTCCCTCCCCTAATGACAGCCTCTCATCTTCTAACCTAGGGGATCGTGAAGTGCCCTCCACTCCTGTCCTCGGCTCCTCTGGAAGGAGGCGCAGGGAGGACAGCGACGAGGAGGAGGATGAGCCTGCTGCCAAGGTGCCACGCTGGTCTGATGACAGCGACTCGGATTGAGGATGGTCATGAAAACCCAGATACATTAACGCACATCATCTCATACATTTCAAATATTCTTTTCATGTAAATATTTGTATATTTGATCTTTTCTGTCTCGGTTTCTGTTTCTGATTCAGGTAGCATCTTGCACTGGGACCATCCATCATCTCCTTATGTAAATAATTACAAACATGTATTTATTTTTACTTCAAACTTATTTAACTCTGTGGGACAGCCTCTGCTTCTTGCGGGGCTGTCCACAAACCCAGGCAGCATCTGGGTTTTTTGTTGTTTTAATCCTTCCTCCTCGCTTTGACACAATGACTGGGTCGACTTTTCTTTCCTCCTGGGCACCGTCATTTGCATCGGTGATGCCGCAGGAAGCCCTTGCGACTGGCAGGGCTGTCGACCCCTCGCGTACAAGGCAGGATAGGATAACAACTTAAATGTGTGGTGAGAGAGAGAGAGGAAGATGGCAAAAAGCTGCAAAGAACTATAAAACAAAGCCACTTCCACTCTCACCACCAAGAAAGCTCCTCAAAGGAGCATTTTAGACTTAATGCAGCTTTAAAAAAAACACAAAAACACCAAACTCTGACCTAACAGACGACATCTTCTGGAGCTCCGTCTTCTTCACATGGGCGGCTGTGGCTTGGGGGTAGAGCGGGTCATCCACTAATCAGATGATCAGCGGTTCGATCCCCTCCAGTCTGCATGTCGAAGTGTCCATGGGCAAGATACTGAACCCCAAATTGCTCCTGAAGGCTGAGCCATCGGTGTGTGAATGTGTATGAATGGTTAGCTCCTCAAACTGATGAGCAGTTGGCACCTTGCATGGCAGCTAATGCCATCAGTGTATGAATGTGTGTGAATGGGTGAATGAGATATGTACTGTAAAAGCGCTTTGAGTGGTCGGAAGACTAGAAAGGCGCTATATAAGTACAGACCATTTACTATTTACATGGACAAAAAAAAGGTAAGTACGAGCTTCTGAGCAAATTCAACATTGAATATGATTGATTCAATCATTCAAAAACTTCTTACTAACCAATTTTTCTCTCACCGGACGAAAAAAGTAAGTATGAGCTTATCACTAAATATAATATCACTTGCATATTAATTTAAATATTATTTGTCTCCGGAGCTGTGGACAAAAAAAGGTAAGTATGAGCTTCTGATTCAGAAATAAAGTGACTTAGAATAGGGCAGAGTTTTCAAAGCATCCATATAATCACATATTCAATAACTGTACGATTCACAGATTGTCTTACTCACCGTTCTTTCATACTTTTGTCTTTCTCTGCCTCCTGAGCGGCTACCGTTCACCGTACATCGTCATTTATGTTATTGTGAATCATATATTACTTATTTAATAATTCAAAGGTTATTTGTCTGTCTTACTAACTATTCTTTATCATATTTTTATCTCCCCACCCACCGCCTGAGCTGCTGCTGTTCACCGTGTCCTGAGGCCCCCTGAACGAGGATGTAAACTGAAGCACATAAATAAACCATCATGTCAGTCCACTGAGCTGACTTTGTCACTCTACTTTTAAAACTTAACTGCATTGATGTTAAATAAAACACTCAGACGTCTGAAGTGACACTATATATTGTGAGATTTTCTTTTAAATCACTGATGTTTGGTTCATGTGAATCAGTTTGAAGTGTCATAAAATGTAGTTAAACTGTTGCTAAGACAACCAAATTCAGCAAGTACACAGAGTCCTTTTAAATCAGTTCAGACACACACTTTAATCTGTCTATTCAACCAGGGGTCCACGACCCCTAGGGAGTCCGCAGAGGTACTGCAGGGGGTCCGCCAATTTTTTCATAATAACTGACAATTTTCACCAAAATAATGGTGACTGTGAGGGTGCAGTTCATTGAGAAATTATCTTGGCATTTAATAACCAATAATAATTATGCATTAACACATATAGGCTAATAACCCAGTATATAAGTAGGTTAATAAGGTGAAATAAAAGTTGAATAAAGTAAATATAAAAGTTATTATGAGGGTAAGTTATCCTGACTATTCAAATTAATATATAAAACATGAATACCACATCACTCAGTGTGACTTTGTGAACTGTGACGGATGTCCATTGTCCTTCCAGATGCATAAAAAAAAACACTGAGAGTGCACAGGGGGAAGTATCTCGTCTTCCATCTTCTGAAGTTTTATCATGTCAATGACATCCACCGTCGGAAAATGACATAGCCTCTCCTAACTCCTTATGAATTCTCCTTCACATCCTTCCTTGACCTCATGATGTTTTACATGGAGGTCTAGGAACAGTGTTTAGGAAAAGATATAGTAAGTAATCTTTTTTGACTTTTCGACTGTACCCTTGGTTTCTCAAATAAGCCCCCTGTGATGGTACCCATCTGTCAATCAAAGCATCCACACCTTTAATTCTGCATAACTTTAAGCCTTAATATAATTTGAACAGGTGAGTTCTATAAAAATTCACCCTCAGTTGTTGTACAACGAGATTTATGCTGAGATTCCTGATCCCTCAGTATTGACCATCACAAGCATGCGTATAAAAAACAGATTGCAGAGCAGCAGTGAGTGTCCAAACATGCTAACATAGCAAGTGGCATTTTTCCAACCCTTTTATTAACTATATCTTCTGCTCTCTGTGCTGTTGCCTTGTAGAACATGAAGTGTGCTAAAGCTCAGCATGTTAAACTAGCTGTATTAGTAGAGATGAATTATTTCCTGTGGCCTGTTGGTAATGCATACATTTTATCAAGAGGGTGCCATTAATAAAAATCTAGTATTCACTCACTGCCAGTCCTCTCAATACATAAGCATACATAGTCCCAGACATACACATAAATTCAAACACATACACACGCCTTGATAAAGTGTGGTGCCTGCAGGACTCCAGCTGCAGAAAGCTGAGGTGTTTCCTGTCGCTGGTGAGAAAAACAGAACGTTGGTGAGTAAAGCAGGAAGAGAGGAGTATGTTAGGGTGCGGGAAAATATTAATAAATTGTGAATAATTGACATGTAGCACCTTTTTTTTGGCACAAGAGTCTATTATTGGCACAGCAAAAAAGGTAATACACAGCCATACACAGTGTAAATCACTGGAGCACCCATTTCCAAGTATAATTTAATCTTTTCACCACGCCACTCGATGCTGACTTTGCCCCACTGTAATGACATGGAGGGAAAATGAGAGGGAGAAGTGTGGAATTATACAGTGAATGAAAGACCGTGGGTGGTGGAGGATTTCTACACTGAGCCGATAGAAGCAGAAACAACTTATCTAAATGCATATTTCATGTATTTCATGCCAATACACAGATGCTTTATTTCTCTGAAGCTCGCCCGCTGTGCTGCGTAGGCTTTTGTTTTTCATGCCCGCTGATATCCAGCATTAGCCTGCATGAGACAATTAGTCATGTAATTGTTATAGACACACTGAGTAATGCTGCATGAAGCACTGATTATAGGTCAAAGCTGATTTTGTTCTTCTTGAAATAAATTACCAAGCAAACAATCATTTAGCCTCTATTGAAAATAAAGACTGAGGTCTGACCATGCCAAGAAAATACTGGATTACTATTAACTGAGCTTCACCCAAATGATTAGTTTGGGCAGATGTAAGAACAGAGATCATACTCCATGCAGACCAAAGCAACAGCACAGAAACCCTTTAGAGGAAGTGGTCTCAGTCCAGTCACAAATTCATTCTGGAATAGTTTGCAGTGGAACATCTTGGTAAATGAACTGTACTTATATAACTCCTTTTTAGTCTTCTGACCACACATTTATACTACATATCACATCTAAACATTTATTCACACATTCATACATACAGAGAGACTGCCATGCATGGTGTCTTAAGGAACAAGTTGGGGTCCAGCATCTTGCCTAAGGACACTTCAACATGCAGTCTAAAGGAGCCAGGGATTGAACACCCACAGTTCTGATAAGTGGATGACTCGGTCTACCTCAACCTACATGAAGGTGTACTCTGCAAGTTTAGCAAGGTATGCTTTGTATAGGGGGATGTGGATGAGTGAAATCAACAGTTGCTAGACTTTCTCCAGGACCTTCCTGTGTTTACTTTCCCACTTCAGCCCCAAACACACCTAACCAATGAGGAGTGAATGTTGCTTAAATGTTTTTCTGTGTGAAACCAAATAAGGTGAAATCGCATGTGTTTTACCACTGATATCAGCTAGAGCTACAAACTATAGGTTTTAAAATGTCCTCAAGTTTCTGTTGTCCTAAACCTATTTAACAGTACATGTAAGGACCCAGTGACCTCAGTTCTGTAATACTTGGAAAGTATTGTCCCCCAAGGGGACACAAGCAACACTCCTTTTGTAGGTTTCTGGTACACACTGCCATGTGCTCATACCAATCTGGTGCATACTAGAAACTATCAGATGTTTCAAAAGCACCAGAAAGCACCAGTACAAGATGAAATGAAGTGGCTTAGTGTAATGAGTAAAAGGCATTATCAAAACTGTCCAAGGATAATGAAAACATACAGCTTGATGTGGTGGTATCTCTCCACACAGGAAGGATGTTCAGGATGTTCAGGATTCAATGAATTATGGTGGTGTTGAGTCCCAGGTCTTTGTATTGAATGTTGTGTAGAGCTTGGACGATGGCTGTGTCCACTGACCTGTTTGGATCCATCTGGCCAATGATCCAGTCCATCCAACACTGAGCCTGTCTACAGCAGAGATATTGAGTCTCACTCTATTCTCATGTCTATGTGGTGTCCTGGCACCACTCAGCTTGACCCTCCATATGGTACCATAGCTGGTGAAGGTGAAGGGAGCTGGTAGCCCCAAGATAGCCATCTAATTAAGAGAGACTATAGACTGGATAAAGAAGCATTACTTTATTCTAGTACGCAGTACTTACATTTGTTGTACAATATCAGGACACTACATCAACTAAACATACATGAGTACTAGAACATAGTTACTATAAGCAATCATAACCAACTCACCACACAGCTCTCTCTGAGTCCATTACATCAAGACAGAGGTAGGCACCTCTCAGTCTGTGGAACTATTTGGCATTACAGCAGAACTACTATACAGTATATTTCCTGACTATTACAACATGCAGTAGTTGCCTCAGCAACAGTGTTCAACATTTGTTAAAGTCACCAAGGCAATAACTGAGTCCAGGTTTGTCCACTCCGTACATAATATCTAGTCTGTAAGATTACGCTGTGAGTCCTGCATGTTGACCTGTGGTGGAATGTAAACCCTGACCAGTATGAAGGAAGCAATCACAGCTAGAGTAACAAGCACCAACACTCTGAGGCAGCCACCTATGGCCCTGTCATGGATGTCAACTAAACAGTAACAGAACTGCAGCAGCTACAGCAGCTGTAGCTGTAGTCCAGTTGTGACAAAGGCATGTTAAATATGAAGGTGACTGAAGTTTACTAAAGGAAACTTCCTGTTTTCCCTGTTGTCATTATACCTTGCCCACATACAATATATCATGACTGCATGGGTGTATCTGTTCGCAGTCACAGAGGATGTCCTCTGATTGCATCATGCTGTCAGTCTTCATTGTCAGCTCTGATTTATAGGCAAGCTTTTCCGGTTCTAGTTTATCCATGTCAATCTCCATACTGTGTGCTGTGCCGACCCTTTTGGAGGACACACAGGGAAATATTGATAAAACAATTATCTGCTGACCCATCATTTGATTTTCCATTTCAGTTACGGTATACGGAGCAAAGGAAAGAAGATTGCACCACTGATGTTTCACCTCCAATTTGTTCTCTGTTTTTCTGTTCCTATCCAGCCTTGTGACAGATGAAAGACTATGAAAGACTAACTAACTGAACTTGGATAAAAACTAAATAAATTTATTTATTTATTTATTAAATAAAAAAATAAATGTCAGGCTTTTGTTAAACTCCTGAGCCAAAATAAATGCAGCCTCTGCTGTAGGGAGATGTTATACATGGCTGGCCCTGTGCCACTGCCAGTGCCACACAGCTGGACCTCAATAGAGCTTGGTGGTAGGAGAAACTGATAAATCCCTTTCTACAATTCAACAATGTTGATTTTGGCCAGTGAGGCTGAACAGGAAGGCTCTTCAGCTCTTGTTTTTTGTTCTTTTGTCTTGATGAAGTGGAGGCCTCTCAGTCTGTCTCAGCTGTCACAGCTTCACAGGTTAATGTTACAGAACAAACAGAACTAAACAAGAGGAAAAGCTGAAAGATGATGGCACTACAGAAAAAGTATGATCATGAATAATTGAAGTTATTATTCCTACAATAATCTAGCTACTGAGTACTGTTGGACATATGGATAGACCAACTGACCACTGATCTCATATTGTTAAAACTATGCTGTGAGCAGTAATATTACCAAAACATGTAGGTCAGTGACTGTTCAGCAACAATATATTCGTTGACACCAGGTCTAGAACTAGACGTTTCTCTAGCATGCATTTGAATTGGATTAAGGATTTAGGTTTGAGCTGATGCATAAGTTGCGACCTATAAATATCCTCACATAAAAATAAGCCTTCCAGCTATTTTTGAAGCCCTGCAGCAGCTTTAAGATCTTCTGTGGACAGATTTGACATGGTCATATACATTTGCCTTTTGGCAGAAGGCACTGAGAAGTGAGAACTGAGCCCTTCCAAAAGGATGGTTGCTGTAAAAATATAAATATATATAAAATATAAGAAAATGTGAGCAATTTTTGAAAAGAGTCTTTGCACTTTCTTGAAAGTGCTTAAAATGTACATTTTCTACTCTTGTGTGTAGCACACACAGTGTGCTACATGTAAAGAAGTAAAATTTTATAATGAGTGGAACATTTCACTTCAAGTGAGAAGTGTTTCCACTTTTGTATAACTTTGTGAACTGGCTTCAGTTTATTGTTGTCTTTTGAGATCAGTCAGAGGCTAGGCAGGTTTCCTAGACATTATGGTTATAATGTGCAACTAATATGCAGCAACAAATACATTTTGAGGGAGACATAATACCAAATAACTGAATTCCATCCAATTCCATCACCAATGAAATATGTACAGGCATACAATGTTATGATGATTGATAGAAACAATAGACAAACTATAAAACCTTACTACATTGTAATAAACCAGAATTATCCATGAAAACAGCACAGGGTGTTTGTTCGCATTTTCACACAGCTTCACTCTTATAAACACATTTTTGAGAACAAAACTCACAAATAACATGAATACTAGTGATGATGGAGAATGGAAGAGAAAACAGGAAATGGACACTTCATGGTTTCAGAAGTTGAACAACCATGTTAATATAATATTCAGGCTGGAAATGGTGTTATGTGGGTGCACTCCAACACTTTCCTGCTGATGAAATTCTTTGTGACAACACAACCACTTATGTCACAGGAGAGCTGTTGTAAAATATTTTATAGCATGCTCTGTGGAACACTTATTTTTGTCAAATTAAATTGAATACAGCAATACCTGAGCAGAATGAGTGAACCTGCAGATAGGAGAGGAAAACGCTGGTTAGAAAGCAATGCAGAATTCATCAGTTTCCTGTTTTATAATGCAACTGTGTGTGTGTATGTGTGTGTGTGTGTGTGTGTGTGTGCACTACAAGCAGTCCAACAAGGAAATAGATCCATCCTGATGCTTTAACATGATGTGACTCTGATACAGTACTTTGATTAGTCTTCTATTGTACCACATCAAAGTGTCACATCACTGTGTCAGTGACCAGTGAGACAGCTGACGTGATGTGAAGTTCATTCAGCACATCTGGGTAAGAGCATAGATGGATGGTTAACACAACAGTTACATATACATGAATTCTCTTCTTTTCTTCCTTCCCAGTTGAACTTTAATTAACTTTGACTGATGAAGTCACAGCTTCAATCAACAGGACCATGGGCATTCACCTCAGCAGGCAATGGTCGTAAGAGTCTGGAGTTGACTCTTATTTCGTCTCTTAACAGAAATATAAATGGAAGAGAAATTTAAGAGAATGTTGTTGCATGAAGCCCTTTGAACATAGAAGCTTATTCTTGACTGTGGGAACAGTACGTGTAAAACAAAAACACAATAATCTCAACTCAAAAAGTCCACCTAGCTTTTTGGAAGCAGACAATATCAGCTGTCTCTGATCACTAGACCAAAACTACTCAGAGCATCCAGTTCTAGAGGTCAAAGGTCACAACCAGCAGCCAGTGGATGGCTGGAGAAAGATAAAGCAGGCCATTCACATCTGGCAACAGAGACACTGTAAGAGATGTCTTTAGTCTGTATAAAAATGCAAAAAGTTCTCTCTACGTGTTTGCTGAGAGGTGTGGAAAGTTTATAAAATACTTTTATGCGTGTGTTCTTAAATTAGAGCCAAATTCATCACTCTGAGAATGTTTACCCGTACCCGTAGACTCTGAATTTGGGTCCAGTAGCCATTAGAAGATCAGTGCAGTATCTAAGCTATCACATGAGCCTCATGAAAAAAGGAACATACTCATCCCAGCCAAGACAAGTGGAGGCAATTCTCCCAAAACTTTAGAGAGCAACGGAAACAATATCAGGGATTTTTACCATTGATGTCCATGTTTCATCAATTAAACCACCCGATGTGACTGTTAAATAGACTGGTAACAGTCACATTGGGTGGTTGAACCAAAGAAGAAAACAACATGCTGTATCCAATGTGTTTTTTTAACATGTGTTTGCATACACTTTAAATAATGAACATGTGGACAGATTTATTTGTCTCATTAGCTCTCTGTTTGATTGCCCTGAGACTGAAAGCCCCCTCAGGCTTCAGAACTGCTTACCTCCTCATTCCTGAGTCAGCTGCTAAATCAACTTAATGATTTCAATTGGCCTCACTTATTTTTATTACAGTCTGGGCTCACAATTGATTTAGTCACATGCAAACACAGATGAAATGATTCAGTGTGTTTGACGAAATGCTACATTTTGCTTTTTCGCCAGTGAGTTTAAAGATCAGTTCACAGGTCAGTCAGTCTGTCTCTCCAAGAGTGTTATTAGCACTATGACTGTCCTGACATGTGGCATGAACAGCTCCACATGAATATTCCTCGTGGTTTGCTGATTGACTTCTCAGTCTCAAATGTAACTAAATGTACAATGTCAATAGTAGTGTTCCATAGAAAACTGTTGGCTGTCTGTCATGGCTGCCATCAACTGCCATTACTGATGCTTAAAAATGAAAATGCCAATCCATCAAGAGTGTTTTACATTTAATCTTGGCATGTCTTTACACCCCTCTGCTGGACAACAATGAAATGCAAGACCTCCTGGCTGTCATGAAACCCTCTCAGATCTCCCAGTATTCAGGCATTGACAACTTGTCGACACAAATCAGACACTAGAGAAGCAAAAACTATTATAAATGCTCAAATAAAGATAGGCAAGGCCAGTAGGTGTACATGAACAATGCATCAAACAGATAAAGACATAACACTTATGTCGCTATGGTGGTAATTAAAAATACAGTAGCCATTTATTTATTCACCTTTCTTGGTTTTTTTGTGTTTGTGTTTACACCACTAGCAGAGGACTGCTGGGAAGAGGATGTTTTCAGGCCCGGAGCCAGGTGAGCAGGCAAGGTAACCAAACTGAGGTAGAGCATGGCAAGAGAGCAAGAGAATGAAAAAGAGAATAACTGAGCAAGAAGCCGCTGAGCAAGAGTAATCCCAGAGCTTGGTGAAATAAAAGCCTGAAAGACAGACGCCGAGCTGGGCTGACTGCTGTTGGACTAGTAAGTAATATTAGCTGGCTGCTATGTCTGCTGTTGGTGACCTTGTTGATGTTTGGCTGTTAGCAAAGTTGTCGACTCGCTAGTTTTTGATCATAAGTAATGTAATCAGAACAAATACTCGAGTACAGCTGAATGTATTCATGACAGCAGTGTATAAGTGAATTATACTCAACAAACAAATTGCAAAGAAATCTTACATAATGTTGTTTTATGTGAGAAAAAGGCACTTTTCATTTCTAAGTGCTGTGAATACATGAACACTCTGCTGCTTTATGGTCAATACATATGCTGCAGTATGATCTCAGACAATGTACTACTGGATTATGTTCAAGAGATAGAGCCACAAACTCGGTCACTGATCTTCGGTCTAAGGTGTCATAAGAACTTATGAATCATATCATCTATGAAATCCTCAACTCATGTTCAGGTCAGTCAGCGGCCAGTGCCATGAGTAGAGGTGAGTACAACTTTTTCTGTTTGGTCCAGTTTTGCCTCCCACCCTCTGGGTCTTTCCCTACAAGAGAGGTGACATTCCTCGTCCCTAGAACCTGCAATGCCAGGGTCAGCACACCTTGGTCTGGCTCTATGGATCAAGGTGCAGCCATAAGACACTCGCCAGGGAGCTTACCTCCCAGGTCTTGCCCTGCTAGAATATGTCTTCACGTGTTTTTTGACAGTCTGCCAGTATTTTGGTGTCTTAACTGTCTTAGTGAGGATCATTGAGATTACAGATGTTATTTTCTAATTTTCTTTTTGTTTTCCCCAAACGCCTACCGAACTGTGACCCAAAAACCAAGGAACAAACCGAAATGTAAATTCTGTGTATAATTACATCCCTCATGTAAATGTCAGCCTCTTTTCTTGGCATACTGTTATTACTGTGAGAAGTGTTCAGTGTGAGCTTTTTGAACATTATTCAAAAACATACATTACATTATTCCTGTCACATGTTTCTTCATATTGTATGAATGTATGTATGTATCTTCATACATTCTCAGTAACATGAGAGGATGATGATGATGGACCTGCAGCTGACACCACAACAGATCCACACTGTGTTTCCCAAACTGAACCCAGTGTTGTTAACCATCATAATGTTAGCTAGTTACATCACAGCTGCTTTGCCTCTGATGGTTTTCTCACTCACTCATCCTGTCTAATGCTGACCTGAAGTCTTCAGCATCACATTTACCTGTTTGGAGATGGACTATTTTAGTCCAGCCTACTGCAGGAGAGACTATACGAGCTGCACCTTCAGAGTAACATTGTTTTAGATTTAGAAATAGTCTAACTGCTAATTGCATGCTGTCTTTATGCACACAAATCCCAGATGAAAGCTATGATACCTATGAAACCTAACTGTATTGACCAATACACATGACACAATACACACCCCAACAAATGTTTGATATTATGCATCATCACAGAACTTCATGATATATTTGTGGTTGAACAAAGAGCAATAAAAACCTTTCAGAAAGAATAAAACAGCTGATGTGACGCTGTGAACCTGCACTGATGGAGGAAAGTCTGTTGACTTTCACACTGACCAGACTGGTGTGTTTCAGTGCCTACTTTAACAGCCTGCAGTTGTGAATGAATCACTCGTGTGAGAAAGACACATTTTGTGATAAATGGAGAGGTGAGAAGAAAGTGAGACAGTCAGAGAGACAATAAATCACTCACCCGTTTTCTCTTTGATTTCACAGAGGACGCTGAAGAGTGCAGGCTTCATCCTCTGACAGTTCAATCCATGTTTCCTACCAAAATCATGAGAGAACATAAACCAAAGGACAATGATTGAACCATTTAACAAGACAGGAGGGAATTATTTTCATGCAGACAAATATTAAGTCCTACATGCCTAATAAATCAGTTTCAAAGGTAACACAGCTGGATTTAAACAGACCACAGTGAAGCCTAAATGTTATAGGTAATGGATGGAAGGGTTGAGTCTGAGTGTGTAAGAGCAGACTGAGGAGCATAAATAACTTTGCAGGCTTGTGGGGGCTGGGACAGATCGAGAGGCGAGAGGCAGGATACACCCTGCACAGGTTTCCAGTTCATCACAGGGCTGACACACAGAGACGAACAACCATTCACACTCACATTCACACCTACCTACATGCCTTCGGATAGTGGGAGGAAGCCAGAACCCTTGCTTATAGAACCCATGCAGACACGGGGAGAACAGGTAGGGCACAGCCCCAGCCGGCAGTAACTAAGTAGACTGTAACTAACTGATAAATGTCAAGTTTTGACATTTCAGTTGCCATTTGACAGAGTAAGGCGTTACACAAGAGCAGCACAGCAGACAGACACTTTTTCCTGAAGTGGATACAAAACATAAACCCAGTGGACATAAAGTCTGGAGTCACAACAGTGATCTTATGGTTCTTGAAGTTCAGATTTAGGTCATAAAGCATGTTTGTCATAAATAAGATTTTAAAGGATATGATGTTAATCCCATAATACTTTGTCTTTAGAGCATACTGCAAAAGAGAATATTTAGATCCTTGTAGATGAAATGAGCATTTATATTAATGAAACGATGAGGAGGATGTCAGGACTGAGCTCCTTTTGTAAATGTAGACATGAGGAAAGTATGTTCTGCAGACGATGTCAGCAAGATGTCCTGTTTTTTACCAACTTCAGTGAAAGACAGAGACGGTGAAGAGGTTCTTCTGATGGTAGAAGGCAAGTTAACATGAAGAACAGACAGGATGCACGTATGCTCTTTCAAAATTTGGTAAAAACAACAAAATAGTATTTTCACCTCTCCAAAACATGTGTCTGTGAAAATAAATAAATAATGATAAAACACAAATCCTTATTTTTAAATGCAAAAAAATAAATAAATAAATAAAAGATGAATATCTATATAACTTATTTTAAGGCTCATGTAGCAGCCTGGTTTACTTGTATGCAGTTTCTTGGATATTTGTCTGTGGAGGGTGAATGCAGTCTTTATTTGTCTCTCAGTGATTGAGGGTGGCACCTGTTTACCACCCAATCAAACTGTTCATCACTAATGCACCTTGGATCCAGCACAGCCCTTATACTCCACCATTTGTTGGACACACTGCACTTTGTTTCATTTATATTATTATTACTGTTGTTGCAGCCCATGAACAACAACAACAAAAAAAGAAAATCAGGATTTTACGCAGTTCTTGTGCGTAAAATAAATAACATGACACCATATAAACTGTTTGCGACCTCATCAGATTGAATCTATCTTGTTATTGAAACCTGTAGCTTTAGATTACATTGGATTCAGGTAGTCTGGCAGTACCGATCCAGCAGTTAAAATAAAATAGTAAACTCTCTCTGTGTTTCTTGAACTATCTGCATCCATTCATAAAAACAACAACATGAAAAGCACAAAAAGCAGGACGAACTTTGCCTGCGCTTCATCCAGACTCTGGTCAGTGATGGTCATGATCTGATGGAGAATACTCCCGATGTCCTGCTTCCTTCCGTCCCCGTCGGTTCCATCGTGAATGTGAGACACCGACAGTCCGACCGCTTCTTGCACCGAGTGTCCGGCCAGAGTCATACCGCTCAGAGCCTGCATCATCCTGCCTTGATCCTCCATGTCTGCCGCAGCACAATCGATGCGTGAGAGAGAAGAAAAGCTGATTTTCAAAGCTGCAGTTGCATCCAACAGAGAAGGAGCAGGTGGCAGCAGAAGTGCAGTACAGATGGTGGAATGAGGTTGACTCCGCACGTGCAAAATATTCTCCCGGGGGTGTGTTCCGTTACTGCACTTATCAGCGTGCACACACTGTGGCTGCTTTCTGCTTCCCTCCTCTGTCCACACGGTGCACAGCCCCGCTGCTGAGGGTCGCTCAGGCTCCTCTCTGCGTCTCATCCACGACAGACTGGAACACGAGCGCGGTGCGTCCACGCGCTGAGCGGCTGCAAACTTCCAGTGTCTTGTTGAACCAACAGCGCTGTTGATGCTCAGCCTGCAAACCTGTGCTGTCAGCTGATGATTCAGCCTAATCTCAAAAGTTTGGAACTGGAACCATGTTCATCATTTGTGATGCAGCAGCATGACTGTTTCTGCAGGACTGTGAGGAGAGCAGTTGCGTGGATGTGAGGCACTGAACTACACAAGTAATCTGAAAGCTCTGATCTGGAACTCCACCCACTCTAAGGAAAGGAAACCTTTGGCTGTCACAAGAAGGAAGCAGGCATCTTTACTGAGCATCACTTCACCTGTAAGCATGTGGAGAGTCCAGGGTCAGGAAGCATCAGTGTGTTTCTTTGAGATGTCTGGCTACTAGACATCTTAAAGCAACGTTGTGTAACTTTTCTACACTGACTATATTAAGGTGAATGTCATGACTGTTGTGGAGAAATTGCTGAAGTCAAAGGTCAATGGTGAGGTCAGGAGGGAAAAAAGTGTTCAGGAGCCTCTGATGTCTTATGCTGTAATATTTATTGACGCTTGGCCAAGGAGAATTAGAGACACTCTCAAAGTACATCAGAAGTGCCTGAGTCAGTCTCACATTCTGCCCAACTCATGCTGGTGGATAGACTTTAAACCTCAAGATAACACCACAAATACTATACACCCAGAATTAGCCAAAGAGAATGTCTTTACCAAGAACGGTGTTATTGTCAACATATTCTAGTCTGGAGACACAGATGTCTGTTTACGTCAACGGCAAGCTATCTATTATGTCTAGGAAAGCAATAGGTCTCTTTGACCCTGGCCACCACAGCGTTGAGATAGACTGACACCTACTGTTCCCAGTCAAAGCCAAACAATTAGTACTGCCGAGGACCTCAAGGCCCACACGTGACCTCGTGTAACCTAAGGATAGAAAATTCCATAACAATGACAGTGTCTCTGTCATTATATGTCTGTTCTCACACTGTGTAACTTTGGACTCCAGGATTGATCACCTTTGAGAAGTACAGCATTACATCACACACCACCAACTGATTCTGGTGAAACTGGATCATATTTTATGGGGGAAATGTTTTCTGCCTCTCCTTCATTCATTGCCTTGTAATGATTTTCACAAGAATCATGAGAAAATGAAATTCACTGTGCATATTCTTGCTGTCAGAGGATGAATAGCTTCCATTTCATATATTCCATACACTGTCCTCTGTATACACAAGTGATCAACTGTATTTATATAGCACCTTTCAAGAGCAGAATGTCAAAAGAAATAAAACAGCTGACATAAGAAGTAGACATAAATACAGACTAGGAAAGATTAACACACCATAGAATAGAAATAAATTAAAATAAGAGTAAAACAGAAAAAACATACAAAGGCCAAAGAATCCAAACGTTGTTCACAGACATGAAGTCCAAAGGGAGAAACCTCAAAAGCACAGTCTCCTTTAGTTTTGAGACTCAACCAACAGACCCTGAGCAGACGACGTCACACACTTGTTATTAATAGAGATTAAAATGACATTTTGATGCTTCCTGGATCTTTCCACTGACATGCACTTCATCATTTCTTTCGTACCTCCTTGTTGGAGACCTTTAAGACAATGTTTACATTTTCACTACAGCTCTATAAGTTCTATACAATCAATTTCCTGTGCAACTGGTAAATGTGTTTACAGTGGAACCAAATCCACCATCGGCTGAGAGGACTGATCATTTTATGGAGGAGACTTATACTGCCTTTAATTAAAATGTGCCTCACATCCAGCTTGTATGATTTTAATCTGATTACATTTACACCTGGTATTAATATGTGTCTCTAGTTCATGCTTTTGTATTATGGGATGTAATGAGCATTACAGCAACTGGATGATCACAGCATGGCTCCAGACTTTGAGTTCTATCTGTATTATTTTTAGACTCTTTCTGACTTTAATATGCAATGAATGAAATACACAATCACACATATGTTTAGAACTCAGCTCATTCGGCTCAATTATATTTAATTCTGCACATGAACAGAGTTTATTGCAGTCATTTATATCTCATCCCACTTATGTCATTGGCTGGTGCTTGTCTTACTGACTATTGAACACTTTGGGTCTTCCTAATATATAACAATACAGATTACGCTCTCTAACGATCCAACTGATTCCTCCAAATCTTAAACTATGTGAGAAGAATGTGGACAAATGTGGTTAAACACTTCAGCCACAGCTGTCAGTGTTGTGCAATTCTGTACATACATACTCACTGCAAACCTGAAGCTCATTTTGCTCTAACCTACATAGATAGATAGATAGATAGATAGATAGATAGATAGATAGAGTACTTTATTGATCCCCAAAGAACACTATATACAGGCATGAGGTAAAAATGGTGACACAGTATAAATAGAATCAATAAACTCAAAAATATACATAAGAAAAATATCCATATGGACTCTTGTGCAGTAACTTGTGCAAATGTGCATCCCTTATTATGTCCATCAGATCAACTGTTCCAGAATGAGTCTCCTCTCTCTACACAGAGGGGAGTCATTGTACATAGTTATAGCAGTTGGTAGGAATGTAGTTGAATACCAGCATTCTTCTCTGTTTAATACAGATATATTTTAATTTGAACATTGATTACCTCGTTGCAAATAATCTCCATTGATTAGTTGGTAATTGACCAAAAAAAACAAAAAAACACAAATCGCCTTTTATTCTGAAGAAATGGAACCGGAAGTGAAAGTGAGCTGCTGCCGCTGGGTTGAGCACAGCAGAGTGTATTGACCTGCAGTTGTGTTATGATTTTGCTGTAGTGCTTTATTATGAAAAGAGTTGTTGTCACCGCTGGCAGTGTGCGTGAATGAAACATGGACAGTGTGGAGATTTGTTTGCCTCCTCGGATGTGACCTCTGAAGGTGAGACGCCGTCATCAACTAACTAGTCTGGGATGCTATGCTAGCAGCTAAGTTAGCCACAGCCAGCTAACGTTGGTGTTAGCCTAAACAAGCTAACGAGCTAAACAAGCAATGCTACTTGCACTCACATTCATTCATAAATGTACATACAGTCTGAACACAGAGTACATACCTTGTTGTTAATTTGAAGTGAGGTGGAGTGAACACTGACGTAGCTCATGGTGGAGTTTGAAGTTAGCCACTTAGCTAGATTCAGGATAGCTAGGAAGCACAGTAGCTACACTAGCTTACGTCAAGCTCAGCAGTTAGCCGGGCTGTGAAGGTATTTAAGAGCATCACTGAGCATCAGCAGCTAAGAAGCAGCACGTCCTGCTTTTGATGAGCTCACAGTAGTCGACAGTCGACATGTAATGTTTGTTTATATGACGAAGCTAACTTGATATCCCACTGCAGCATTAGCTGCAGCTAGCATCAATCGGAGAAGCTCTTTGCAGGACCTGAATATTAAAAATGAACCACACACACACAGAGGAAACTATTATGTTTGCACCAATGCTTTGCTGAATATCTGCTGTGTGTTTGCAGATGAAGTTGTCAGCGTCCTATTTTAAGCATGCTAACAGAGGTATCTGAGCTAGGCTAACGTAGCACGTTGGGGTGGATTGTTTTGCCCTCGCGCACAGTCTCTCATGTCCGTGTTGAAATCACCAACAGCTCTGTGTTCACAGTGTAAATACTCAGGACAGGCAGACTGTGCTTTGTTTACTGCTCAATAAAAGTGTTCAACACAAAGTCACATCATTATGGAGTGACTCCTGGTTAGTCCAAATAATCTGCCCTGGCCCTGACAGGTGACATTATCTAATAATACCAATAATAATGTCTAATAGATGATCTAAAATATGATGGAACACGTTGAATGGTAGATGGTTTCTAAAGTAAACTCACAGTACAGATTTCAATGTAGGCTGACTGCACAAAGTTTTGTGCAGCCTGTAAGTCTAACTGGCTTTATTTCTGTTTTTGTTTGTTTGTTTGTTTGTTTTTGTTTTTTTGCAGCTATTCGATAACAAAGGTGTTAAGCAACAAATAAACTATGCTTTTGATTTTTGAATATGCTGTTCATTCCTTGGCTGAATATTTGCTTTTGAAATAAATCAGTGATCTAGTGAACTTTGTAGGTTTCTACTGGAAGGCATTCATTGTGTTTCACTCAGTTGGTCACAAGTGACAGAAACAAACAGTGTCGGTAATAAAAAAGAGAGGTTCAAATCAAAATGTGCATGAAAAGGTCCCCAACACATCAAACTGAAGTTTTGCCCTATCAGAAATAATTGATAGAATCATGAATGTTAATAAATGTATGTTTGTATGTTTTAAACAGATTTGGGTTTCTTAAGCTTAATTGACCCTTTTCATCCTGAACCGGATTCATGTTATCTCACTTCAAACAGGTACTGTCACCTTTCCTCTGGGCACAGAGAATAAGCAAGAGAAGGAGATGGAAAAGATGACTGCTCTCCACTTGTCATCAGCCACTTTTTTAACACTCTCAGAGAGAGACTGAAAGGAGGTGAACGGATCATCTGGCGTTCAGGCAAGAGAGTGTCACAAAGAGGAGACATCCGAAGCTATAAGGCACACTTTAATAAAGCAGAGAAAATGGCTTTCTTGGACAATCCAGCCATTATTCTGGCCCACATCAGACAGTCTCATGTGACCAGTGATGATACAGGAATGTGTGAGATGGTACTAATAGACCAGGATGTGGATCTGGAGAAGTGCCAGCTGACTTTGGTGCCCGGCAGCAGCTGTGGGTCAACAGGGTCGGGCTCCCTGAGCGAGGGGGGCAGCAGTGTGACAGACAATCATGCCTGTGACCTCTCCCAGTCCATGGACATCACCTCCAGCTGGGACTTTGGCATCCGGCGGCGCTCCAACACAGGTAGGCTCATCTCCAGGCTGTGGCTGTTTAGCAGTGCAGGCTTCCTGTCATTATGGTGGGGGCAGTCAGAAAGCCTGTTCTGCTGTTTGGAGCGGGTCTGTGTGTCTAATCTGGGCCAGTGGTTTAGTGAGACTAAAGTCAAATTGTGTGTTATTGTAGGCTGATGCTGTACACGTGGAAAGGTTGGGCTTACACTGAATTTTATCTTTGCAATGAGGGGGAGTAGCACAGATCATATTAACAATGATTTCTACACCTTCTGTTTGTTATTGTACTTTGTAAATCAAGCGGTCAGAGTGTGATTATTGTTTTGAAATATAAAATCAAGTAGACTAGTGATGCTTTGTAGAACTTAATATGTCAGCAGCTTTGGAGGAGCGGGACTCTTTCCTTTGGGCATTCATGACTTTATATTTATAAAATTGCCAACATGCATCTGAAACCAAAAGGCCAATGGGATGCCGCGGTGCCCTTTCCTCTAAGACCCAGAGCACCTACACTGACCTACACCATCCCTCCATGTTCACAGGCTTACAGACTACTGATGACTTATTATTATGAGCAGTTATGTCATAATTTATCAGTAGTGATAACGTTGAACTCATCAAAGTAAACTGAAGTTTTTCTTTCTTTAGTCGGCTCGATCCAGTTTTTTTCAGACTGAAAGAAGGCTGCTCAGTGTTTCCTAGTCGTGGTCTCGCCTGAAATAAAGAGAGCCTCCACCAAGAAATGATTTCCTTTTTATGAAATATAATATCCGTCCTATTAACTTTTAGAATAGACAAACACTTGCACTACATCACAAAGAAGCTAAAAGCAGCCACATGTTCATGAGAGCGCTGACTGTTTGTAACTATGAAGAAGGAGCGCTCTGATGCCGCTCAGCAGGAGCTGATCAGGTTGTACGTTTGCTTCTCAGTGCTGCATGTTGTCATGTCGGGGGAACAAAGAAAACCTCCTGAACTTTGACACGATGGGAAAAGTCAAGACAGACGCCTCTAAAATCACAAGCTGGATCATGTACATTTATTACAAGGGGCCTACCATAGCACTGCAACAAAAACACCTTTCCTTAGACCACTATTAAAAAAACACTGTCCATTTTATCTGCTTCACCCCCAAAGTGTCCATTACATTTCTCCTCCTGCTTCATTTGGATTTGGCTCAGGCACAATGTTTGGATGTGAATGTCCTTACATTTATTTTCAATTTTGCTGTATAATATGGTGATATATATCATGTGACGATAAACAATAGACGATCACAAGTCACACTCTTTACGGCAACGTTTTGCGTCATTTGGACGACACGTTGTGACACACAGCGTGGATGCAGGCTGCAGGCCAGACAGGAGAAAGACTCCACCAGTCATCACACAGCCAGTTCACCAGAGGGAAGAAGAGATGCAATAATTACGCAGAATGTTTGACAGCTGTCAGAGTCGCTTTTCTCCAGTGCACAGATGTAACACGTATTACGTGAATGATAGCAAAACCAGTTACTTTGCTTATGATTCTTGTTTACTGAGAAAAGATCCAGTATAACACTCCTCATGCTGAGCAACAACGTTTCTTTTTCAAGATTCAAAATTCAGCTAAATTCCTTGAATTCCCTTAAATCTCAAGGTTTGGTGGTCTAATCATCAAATTAATGCATTGTATTTAAGTTGGGACGTGGGTGTGTAATATGATATGAGATAATATGAGAGTTAGAATCACATGAACAATGTGAGTCTATTCCAAGCTACATCCAGGGGGTTTATTTTGGAAGGTAAATGTGGTTTTGGTGGTAGAGGGAGTCCAAAGGTAGACAGCATGTCTCCTTTTGGCTCCTTTTGACCTGACGTTTGGTGGAGTGCTGGTCCTGGTTCTGGGTTGTGGGTAGAAAGCTGCAATCCTCAGACTTGAGATTGAGTACTGACCTGTGGTGGCTGTCTCATCAGGACTCCAACAAGACAGCCGCGAGAAACCTGGGGCTGCTGGTAAGATAAGAGGGTCAAAGCACAAACATTTGAACAACGTTTAATTTGATGTTAGCTCTTCTCTCTGTGTGTACTGTACATATTGAGTGTGTCACTGTCTTCATAGGGTGGGTCATGTCAGATAGTCAGTGTGTCTTCCTGAAAGCAATCAGATTGCTCTCACAGGCCCAATGAAAGATAGACCAAATGTTCAATGTACTCATACCTCCATGGTGTGGTTTGTGTAATGATGATGGATTTTTCTGTTTCAGCGACTTCGGCTTGTTTTTTGTTTTGAAATTTAAAAGTGGTTCTTTCTTTTCAGCCCAAAGACTTGAAAGGTTAAGGAAAGAGCGGCAGAACCAAATCAAGTGTAAGAACATTCAGTGGAAAGAGAGGTCATCCTCCCAGTCAGGTAGTGTTTGTAACCATATTTAAAGTACACATTCAACTCATAAAGACTTTTCCTGTTTCTCTCTGTTCTGTTGTCTATGACTATGAAACCACAGTTAGACCACTGGGTCATTCTTAAGGCCAGTGGTTCCCAACCTGGGGTTAGGACCTCCTTAAGTGGCAAGACAAATCCAAGGTGTTAGGAGATGATTCACAGGATTGTTACATACTTTCTAGCCACAGAAAATTGATCTTATATCTTTAACAAAGTAAAACAATAAAGTAAAAGTTTCATGCTTTGCAAGATGATTTTCTGTCCACATATAAAATGCTTCCATTTATCTGGAAATGAAAAAAATAAGTGCTGTGTTCAAGTGCTGTGCTGCATGTTATGTCTGCTTCCTGTCCAGTGGAGGATCTCGGGTCCTTGTTTGAAAAACGGGACTTTAAAGACAGGCCGCGGACAGCAGGAACCAAATCCACCCTTTCACTGCGGCTGGAGCAGTGTCCCCAGCAGCTCAACAACCCCTTCAATGAATACTCCAAATTTGATGGCAAGGTGAGTCACTCCACATTTAGTCCTTGTTCATTTGTATCTTCCAGTTTAAAGAAAAAAATATATATATATAAGTGTATGAGTGTATTACACTGTAGCAAAGCAAAAAATGTCAATCATTTTGTACAGGATGAAAAATAGGAAGTGTTTATGTGAATGTTTTCTGCTTTCCTCTGTTTGTTTTAATTAAATACAGCAGACCATGAGTTTAGATTAAGAAATGCAAAACCACTTATTGTGATTTAAGGATTAGGACATTTCTATGGGCTGAAATATGTGCCAGCAGAACTGAATTTGAATCATTTATATTTGAATTTGAATTGCTTAACTTGAATAATTGTGTGTGTGTGTGTGTGGGTGTGGGTGTGGGTGTGTGTGTGTGTTTGTGTGCGCCACGGCAGTTGCCGGTGTCTGGGGCAGTTACCACTGCCCTGCCACGGCAACTGCTGCTGTTATGGGCATTTGTTTTATTTGTTTTTTATTTTTTTTATTAAAATAAAAAGTAAAAACAAATGCCCATAACAGCAGCAGTTGCCGCAGGCACATGTAGGTGCTGATTGGCCGAAGAGGCGTCCTGTGTATCTGTGCTCGATTGCTCTGCCTCATCTACCCGGATGTTTGTCACAGAAAATTGAAATTGAATTGTGAGAACTGAATTTGAATTGTGAGAACTGAATGTTCAGTTCCAAACTAATAAATTCAATTTCAAATTACAATTCAGATTCAGTTTTTCAATGCAGTGATTCAAATTGAACAATACAAATTCAAATTATGTGAGCCAAATTCAGTTTTTTAATGCAATTATTCAAGTTAAGCAATTCAAATTAATATATTTCAATTTATAATATATTTAATATATAATATAATTCAAATATAAATGATTCAAATTCAGTTTCTGGTGGCACATATTTCAGCCCATACATTTCACTCAATCTTTATTTGTAGCTATTACTCACTGTTAGGGTTGCAAAATTCTGGGAACTTTCCATGGGAATTAACAGGAATAAACGTGAATAAACCATGAATTTACTAAACTGAAGGTTGGCCCTTGGACAGGGAACTTAAATATAGTTGGTAAAAATATATTTTAGCATAATCTTTCATACAGGTACACTTGAATATCTGCTATTCCTCAATCACATGCACATAGGGTTTAAGGACAGAGGGTGTCACTCCCTGTACAGATTGTAAAGCCCTCAGAGGCAAATGTATTTTGTGACTTTGGGCTATACAAATAAAATTTGATTTGATTTGATTTGACATAGCAGACTGCTTACTGCAGGGCTATTGAGGCCACGCCCCCTACCTGCACAGGTGATTTCTGTACCTGGACCACACTTTAGAGCCCAGAGCACACAGAGACTATTGAAGACAAACATTTGAGCTCGTGGACTACATAATATTGTTCAATAGAATAATTCAAACTAGATAAAGTTCTACTTACAAATAAAACTGTTGAAATGTTTTTTAAATTGTTTTATTTTGCATGTCTGCTTATGACAAAGCAAAATGTTTAGATTTATGTTTGGATATGATACACTTTGTTTTACTGTTAATTCACATAAATTCCCATAAATAATATTTCCAAAGTTCCCCAACATAACTTCCCATGGAAAGTTTCCAGAAAGTTTCCACAAACTTTCTACCCCTTTGCAACCCTACTCACTGTAACTGTCAAAGGAAGCTAGTGGGACATACCAAAATCTAAAGCACTGTTCTTCAGGAGTGTAAAACTTACCCCGTCCCTCCTGTTTATTTATATATTTGTGTCATTTCTTTGTCCTTCTCATCCTTCACTATTATATCCCATTCTTCATATGAACCCAATTTAATTCTGCTGGCCTGGGTTGGGTTGTTTGGTGTCCTCCTGGTGGAGTAATGGGGGGAGCTGGGATGTAAATGAATACTAACTGTAGTCCCCATGGTAATTGATGAATTAATAATTGATTAATAAATAAATAACGATTTTAACAACCAAAATTAAAAATAACATTTTTAACATGACTAACAGTTGATTTCTCCTGTGAGGACGGTTCCTGTCAGAGTGAATACTAAAGTTTTAGTTACCCTTTACTCTCTGTATAATCTGTGCATGACGTACTCACTGTCTCTTCACCTTTAGGGCCACATTGGCACAACGGCTACAAAAAAGATAGACGTCTACCTCTCGATGCAGATGGCTCAGGAGAAAGTACATCCAATGACAGTGGTGACCATCGCCAACGCCCGTGTCCACGACCTCATCGGGCTCATCTGTTGGCAGTACACTAGCGAGGGACGAGAACCCAAACTCAAGTGAGTGCAAACACAATTTCAGTAGCAGTTTCACTGAATGCCAGTTTCTGTGTTACAAGCTCACGTCTCTCCACAGTGAGAATGTGAACGCCTACTGCCTCCACATCGCTGAGGATGATGGTGAGGTGGACACTGACTTCCCTCCGTTAGACTCCAATGAGCCGATCCATAAGTTTGGTTTCAGCACTTTGGCCTTGGTGGAGAAATACTCGTCACCTGGCCTCACTTCCAGACAGTCGCTATTCGTCAGAATGTAAGTCATTCATAAATGAGTAACATATTCATACTTCTAATCATCAGTAAGGTTCAGTATTTGGACATGGTGTTTATCCTGATATTTCCAGGTGAGAGTAAAGATTTCCAGATATTAAAATAATATATATGAATATTGCATGATGTTTCCAAACAAATACTGAATAAAAGCCATGAGGAAGTGAAATTCTGAATATTTGTTTTAACTGTATTTGTGACATCAAGGCCTCATACTCTATTTTTAGATTTTTAGCTTTTGAAATGTGTCTGTAGCACAGAGCATGGTAAACTGTCACTGCACTGAACATTAATTCCATAATCTGACCAGACTTAATCTGATTTAATTGTTGTTTCAACCATTTTAGACTGGACTAGACTTCACCGTGTTATTTAGAGAAAAGTTCTAGAAAGCATTTAACATATTTTGGCTCTGAAGTTTGCCCGTTCTGTATTTTATGAATATGCACACAGTGTAAACACATCAGGCTAAAGATGTCTGACTTTGTGGAATCAGTGATGGGTGTGGTAATATTTGGATGGAGGTTTTTGAAGATGGAGCATAATCTAGCTGTTTAAAGCTCATAAAAGAGGTCAAGCTCCACATACCTTTTATATAGTTTTTGTCATGGATGCAAAGATATGTATATACTGTCAGTCTCAGAGTGAGGAGAGGGAATACTCACACTCCCAGCTTGGCTGTGTGTGACTCCATCACTGCCGGTTTAGTGCTGTGAAACTAGACGTCCACATGTTAAGATGTTTTCAGTTGTACTGTTCCAGGTTCTTTGTATGTCTGGATGATTGAGATAAATCTACTGAGGCATCTTTAACCTTTTCTGCTTTTTTTTTCCATTTCAGAAATGCTGCTCATGGTTTCTCTCTAATCCCTGTGGACAGTCTGAAGGTAACCATGAAGGAAATTCTCCAGAAAGCACTCAAGAAGAGGAAAGGCTCACAGAAAGGTTCAGGTAAGGCCATGTTGAACCACCCTCTCCCTTTAATGTAAAGATACTGAGCCCCAAATTGCTGCGCCATTGGTGTGAATGTGTGTGAGTGGTTAGCTCCTAAAACTGATGAGCAGTTGGCATTTACCATAGACAGACAGGTGTGAAGTCTTTATGAATGAGTAAGTACATGTTGTCCTTACATGTCTCTGGTTAGTTTGACTCTCTCATCTCTCAACACATTAGTACTGTGCATTTATGCACACCTTCTATACTATGAACAACGTCCTCCATGCATTTGCCATCCAAATCTGTCTCCACCTCCACCTCCACCATATATGAAAGATGCTGATGAGACTGTTGTCCACTGTCTGTGGCAAACTACTAGATGGTAACTTAATCCACCCAAACCTCCCATCCTCTACACACACACACACACACACACACACACACACACACACACACACACATGCACACACACACACACAGAGATGTGTGTACATCCACACACAAACAGTCAGGAGAGGTCTATTGTCTCATTTACATTTAGATGAGTATTGATCATTTACTGTATTCACTCACAAGAGTCAGACTCTTCCTCTTCTCTCTCACACACTCTCATTCTCTTTGCACAAGGACAGTCCAAGGTCCAATAGTGCTGAATTAACGATTTCTGTCTTCTCACTGGCACTGTAGTCATGTCATGAACGTATAGAATGTGATCAGCAGCCCTGAACGTCACTCCAAACACTCCTCACACTTGGTTGTTGATACGATACTCGTCATTTCACCCTGTACTCAGACAAAAAAAAAAACTAATTACTGATTGGCCAGACAGTGGCACTATGACAACACTAACACTAACCATGGAGCCCACAGGCTGCCAAAGATCCAGTTTGTTGTAAGAAAATGTGTGGAAAGCAACGTCTGTCGTCAGTATGTCACCTTCTCTGAGGATCCAAAGGTCCCTGGTTCGAGGCCCAACTCAATCTTTCCACCATGTGACAATTCATATATGTGCTGAGTTTTCAAGTGTTCAATGAGGTCATATAAAGTTGAAAATTGCCTAATGTGTTTGGACCTCAGGAATATTTCTTCTTCTTATTATTTTTCTCGGCTAAAAAATGAAGAACTTGAAACACAAAAATTGGCAGGTGGCCTCCCACTGCTCGTCACATGTAAAGACACAGTATGTGTACTGAAATATTCAAGTTTATGTTTTTGTAATTTTCTAAACAGGCTTGGCCCAGAGTCCAAATTCTAATTAATTTAATGGCTTCAGTTGATTTTCTCATAATCTTAGTTTTGAACATCTCGTCAGAAACTGCTGGACCAATCACACATCTACAAACTTCACTGATCTTAAGTTGTTAAAGAAACTTTGATACGTAAATCTGTTTAAATTATTCAAGCCAATTGATTTTTAATTGATTTATTCACATTGAAGCACAGGTTCATTTTTGGTTTCAGAGAAGTTGTTATGCTAATTATACTGTACTATATGTTGTTGGATGTGTGCTGCACCTGATGGGAGTGGCAGTCAGCCAGTAATAGTGTAGAGGTTAGACACAGAACATGTTTTATTTGTATCATGTATCATTTTTATGTGAGACTAGAAGCCAGGTGTTTTCAGGTGTAACGTGTGCTTGAACAATTGCATGATTTTGCTCTCACTTTAAATGCCCTCCTCACAAGGTCGTGAATTAAAAACACATTTAAAACATTTTTTAAAAATGCACAAAAATATCTGAGCATAATTTTGAAATTCTGAAGCCAGCACCATGAAGACGTGGTGCTAATTTGGTGTCAGGCTCCGGCAGAAACGGGGATGAAAGGAGCAGACACGGCTGACTGGAAGAGACAGTGAAATATGATGTGCTGGAAGGCTGCAGTGGAATATAAAACGATGTGGCCTGTGCCAGTAGATAAGAGAGTATTGAATGGTGCTTGTGCACATTATCAGGCAAACTGTGGTGACATTTGGATAGGTGGGTGATGGCTGGGCCTGAGATGACTGGCTGTGTTTGAACTGCAAATGAGCTGCCAGAGCTCAGGGGAAGTGAGTGCGAATGCCTGACGTCTGTACAGTATACTCTGTTTAAACCTTTACTAAACCTCTGCTCCATACAATATGAACTGTAACCTGTTGACTTAAAGACATGTATATTTAAAAGCAGGCCTCCATTTGTTTCCATTCATTTCCATATAAAAATTAAAGCAGCAGACTCGTGAAATTTGTTTGAAAGTTGTTCAGTCGTTATAGTGAATATCAAGTTAGCACTCATTTTTGGGAACGGTACATTTTTTGTGAGCTAAAGCAGTGCAGACATTTCTGCACAGATCACATCCCCACACATTCATGATAATGTAACATTGATAAAACTTAATAGTGACTTGATGTTGACTGTAATGTGTATTTGCACAACTCAAACTAATTTCAGGAGACTGTTTATTGATTTTCATGCTGATATGAACGAACGGAAAAATCCATCCAAATGCTAAAATGCAAACAGTGTGGTTTGTTTCTTGGTTAGCTGTGATGCAAAGGGAATAGTTTGATTTGGGAAGTACAGTTCTTTTTTTTCTTGCCAGGCGTTCCATGAAAGGATGGATTTCACTCTCATGTCTGTGTAGAGCCGATGGAACCAGCAGCACGTTTTCTTAGCTTAGCATAAAGAGGTTACTTTTATTTTGAAGAATGGGGAGGGGGGTTAGCTCTGTTGAATACAGAGCCAAGCTCTAAAGCTCATTAATCTTACACTTAATCTTTTGTTGTAAAATATATAAATGCATAGTTTTGCTATTGGCTATTTGTTGGCTGAGAACTTCCTGGAGTTTCTGCTGTGTGCCTTGCACATGTTCTGAGCCAAGAAAGCATCTGGTCCATAACCGCCAGAAAACAGAGAATAATCATACTTCCCAAGTCAGTTCTTTTTCACTGGTTCCCAACCTAGAAACTTGTGTCCAGTCTAAGGTTGCAAAGGGGTGAAAAGTTTCTGGTAAATTTCTGGAAAAATGTTTGGAAACTTTCCATGGGAAGTTACAGTGGGGAATTTTGGAAATATTCCAAATTTAGTCAAGATTATGCTAAAATATATTTTCACCAACTATATTTAAGTTCCCTGTTAAGGGCCAACCTTCAATTTTGTAAATGTTTATTCCTACGTTCCTGGTAATTCCCATGCAAAGTTTCCAACTTTGAAAATTCCTGGAATTTTGCAACCCCACTAGGGTTACCAAGGCATTGTCGGGGATCGCTTGATTTTAACGCGTGTAAGAAAACATGTACAGTATGACTATATGTCAGCATTTCATTCATTTCTGTGCAAACTAAACTAAATGAAATAGTTATTTTTAATGTTTAGATGATTCTTTAAGATGTAAAGGTAAATAAATGTGACAGGATAAGAGCACAGTAAAGACCTGAACACAAACTATATTTTTTCCCTTAAATTGTTCAGCTGTACTCTGTTTCTCAAACTCCAGCAGTGTTTTATAATGAGAGAATCTCTGTCAAACTGCGGGGCTGAAACCCAGAGCAGATTGGTTTTCCCGGTCGGATAAAGAGCAGAGTAATCCCTCTGTCAAACAAACCTCAGCAGATTATTTTTCTGTTGTTTTCCTTTTAGATCATGTTCTCCTTAGAGACTGTGACATCAGATGACATTTTAGTAACCTGCAGTTTTTATTAAAGGGAAAATGTTATCTGAGGTTTTGGCCTAATTCAACCCGTCGCGTTCATTTCTATCTTTCTTTGTCCTTGAAGGGACAAAGAAAGTCCAGCCTTCTTTGACCCTTGTACTTTCAATTCATTGAAGAGCAAATGTATGACTTCCATTTATTGTGTCAGTCTCAGACATATTTATTGAATCAGAGAGAGTTCCTTCAAGTTTCTCATGTATTTGTTCAGTGATCATCTTCCCACGAGCTAATTCTACAACAATGTCCACAGCAGTCAACAAAAGTAAAATCATTTCTCTGATTAAAAAAGTAAAATGGTGGTTACTGCTTTGGCTGACTTCCGGGACAATCCATTTTCTACGTGTATTTTTTTATTTTCATTTCTGTTTGTATTTCATTATTGAGGACAGGTAATTACATCTTGCTGTATCTGACCTGAAGAGGTCAAAAAGAAGTGTGTCCACATTACAGGAAGTCAGAGAAGAGGAAGAGAGTGGAATCTAATAACAGACAGAGGGAGAGGGAAACACGCTGAATACAAGCTTTTGTTGGTCTGCCAACTGAGGTAGAGTCGAGCTGCAGTGACCCAGGTGACATTGGTTCTTTGATGAGTGCGACAGCAGCCAGTGGGCAGTGGTAACCAAGGAGTCCAAACCTTTTCACTTTGCACTCATCTGATTAAAGTTTGTCAGACATGTTTGTAAGGTGTGCTGGAACAGTGATGGCAAAGTTACACACAAGACATAGTTGAGTTGTTACAGAGAAATCTGAGGCAGTGTGATGCAGCTAGAAGACTTTTCACCTCGCCTATGATGGACTATAAAAACATTTCTGCCTACTGACATGGTTGGACGACACATCGTACAAACTAATGAGTTTGAAACATTTGATGGGGGATAGACGACGATAGTTTTACAGGAATGCAGAATTCTCCAGGACAGACTAGATCTGATAAAATTGTGGTTTAAAATTGGGAAATTATTCCCCAAAAAGAGGACCAAAACATTTTCTGACAGAGTAATTACTGATAGTAAAGTAGAGTTTATTTATCTAATATGTGTGCTTGTAACACAGTGTTAGGGATACAATAGGAACGCAACCGTTATAGATTTTGGTGGTGCAATAGTGAGGAAACATCCTGGTTTCATGATTATAATGTATGTATTGTCATATTTATTTAACAACACTGCAGGTGAATAAAATCACATGATCACTTTTTGTTTGTTTGTTTTGAGGCATTGGTAAAAGTGAACATCTCTTGTCAGGATTTCATGTTTAAGTGAGCTTTTCATAAACGTTTTCCTGCTTTGTTTCGTTGTTCTCTGTTGCCCTGAAACATAAACTCTTAACTCACTGCTGATTGTAAGTGGCTAAAGACAGTCAGACGATAAGATTAGTTTGGATGTGGAACAAACTAAATCCTGAGTATTGTCATATTGCTGGTAGTACTAATGGCCTAAAACTGAACTGAAAATATGTGGAAAAAAACAGAAGAATCCCTTTAAGATGGAGCTCTGCAGCATCAACAAGAATGATACTGGCCCCCCACACACACCTCGAAAACTTAAACCTGGCTCCATCATTGTCCAACAGGGCCCATGTATCGTCTGGAGAAGCAGACGGAGCCGAACGTTGCAGTAGACCTGGACTCGACACTGGAGAGCCAGAACACCCTGGAGTTTTGCCTGGTCAGAGAAAACAGTAAGTAATCCCACCACGACTGTCCTATCTTCAGTTATCTTCTCAGTGTATGACACTGTGTCACTCCTCCAGCTTCACTTCACACCTTATCATCTGACACGAGTTGTAGATAAACTGTTACTGAGCTTTGTGATTTTCTCCACTCAGATGTGAGATCACTGTGTTCTGCCATGAATCTGTTTTGTTTTTTTTTATTTTTTTTTTATTGCAATCCATATTGTTCATATGACACAGACGGTACAAAGAAAGTCATCATTAGCTAGTGATAAAAGACACACTGCTTTTTATTCAAACAGCAGCTCCATAAAGGTTAAATTCAAGAATAATCAACCTTCAGTTATAGCCTGTCGTCCGCTGCGTCAAACACCTGCTCCACCCTGTGATCTTCTAAAATCCTCCAATAAGTGTCATCATTGTCATGTTTGTATCTAGTTCCACACAGCAGACTGCACTATGTTTTAACAGAGGTTTTGTCAGTGGGGGACATATTTTGTTGAACTTCATAGACGGCTGAATTGTTAAACTTTGTTGGTTTGGATCGGTTCTCTTCTTCTGTCTCCAGGCTCCAGAGGGGAGGAAAGCTCAGAGGAAGATCCTCCTATTGACATCACCACAGTCCAGGACATGTTGAGCAGTCACCACTATAAGTCCTTCAAGATCAGTATGATCCACAAGCTGCGCTTCACCACAGATGTCCAGCTAGGTGCATAAGAACTCTGACGTGCTTCCATTTTTCTCCAGGTCCAAAAGTTACAAACACTGTTTGGTTGTTGCATGTGATAGTATCTAATTTTTCAGTAGCAGATTTTATCAGCTGTAGCTATCATTAAGTTGGTTAGCCAGTGTGCATTTATGATATCATGCTAACTCTGCAACATGTAATGATGCTAAAAGACTGAGGCAGACGCTAACAGTTCAGGCAAAAAGTCAGCATCCATGTTCTGCAGGAGACATGGAAATAATGTCTAGCATTATAGAGTTAGCCCAAGTTTGGCAAATCTTAAGTAAACCCAAATTTAACACAAAGCAGGACAGTCACAAATATTATATATATATATATATATATTATAGCATAACATTCGCAGTTCTGATGTTGTGTCCGTTGATGTTGGGATACTATTCGTAATATCAGTCTTAACCTCACAAAACAATGAAGTTAGCTAACGGCATGATCATTCTTGGCCAGAAAAGTCTTAGGTCACTGTTGTAGCATGCACGCTTGTGTGCAGACAAATTTCCCAGACTTCCATGTGGCTGAAGAGCCCAGTTTGACTCCCAGTAGGAAACTGATGATGACTTGCTTCACTTCTGGGTTCATCTCCTGTCTCTTTCTTTGTATTTCTCACGTTCAAAGATATGATTGGAAGCTGACAAACCTATCGTATACCAGCAGCTGTGTGTGTAGAGGAGAGTGTGTTTGGTTCTGTAGTCCATACCTCTGTTACTTTAGTAAAACTCATGAAAGTGTAGTCAACACAAACATGTAGCTTATAACCAGAGGTGCAGCTGTCACCACTGGTGGCTTTGATGGAGCTTGTTTATCACAATTTAAAACAACAAAACAGGAAACCAAACAGTGACTGTCAAATGAAACGTGCATGTCAGCTCCACATGTAGCATCAGCAGGATTCATCTTTACTGTTTCTGCAAAACAATACAAAATAAAAAGTGTGAGACCACTAACAGGAGTCTTCAGCTATGCTGGCTCAATAACAACCTTTATTTATTTGAGCAACACATTCACACCTGGAAGCTGCTCAGTACAACCACAGTCTGATCTGCTGCCTCTGAGCAGCTCCACTCAAGCACTTGGGGTTAAATGCCTTGCTCAAGGGCACCTCAGTAGTGACAATGAGGGAGGGGGGCAAGCACTGTTTTTTTTTTCACTTTTCCTCACCAAGATTTATCGTGCTGTCACAAGCTCACTTCTCTAATCTTTAGGCCACGACTTCCTCAGACAAATACAAACAAACAGATGGACAACTCTGTCAAAGTCAGCAGTGTAAAGGGTGGATCAGTTCAACTTACAGTAGACTTGATCTAGAGTTGTGTTTTTTCCATATCTGTATGTTTTTTTTAATGATAAAGCCTTCTGTTGTAGGTTGCTATGGCAACACACAAACATTGCCCATGGTGTAAAGGTAACAGAAGAACCTGACAGTGACAACCAGAACTGAAACGCTTCACCAAGTTCAACCCAACGAGAAACCAAATGAATGATTTGTTTCAGGTTTATTAGTCATCAACCTGTTGAACATGACATTTGCACTTCAACAGCTTTAACATTAAATCTTGTATGTAACATGCATCTGAAGTGTAAAAAAATCCAACAAGAGCTGCGTTCCCTCCTCCTGAACTAACAGTTTACAGTCAGTTTGTTTTATTGGTTGATTGGTTGGAGACACTCAAATTCACCGTGATGAAACATTCTTAAAACCCACAGTTTAATCCATAAAGTAAGGATAGTAGAATTTAGGTTAAAAAACAACACAGAGACAATTTACAGTAACTGATGGAGAGACAACATACATAGTTAACACCTTTTAAGCTACAACATTCACCATTTTGAGTTTCCTGTATGTTTTTATGGCGTGCCGTCCAGAAAAACCAAAGAAGAAAAGTCACACTGCAGAGGTGTGAGGACAGAGGTGGCCTTTACTGGACTGCTTCTGCTCTGGCTCTTTTGCATGGGGGGATACTGGGCCCAGGTTTGGCCCATGCCACTTATTACACTGTTACAGGTCTGCAGCCCTGTAGACAGAAAACAGCAGGACAAAGTAGGGGATCCAACATTTACCTGTGAGGTTGTACACAGCTGAGTGCTAATGTCAGCATGAACAATGACAATGTTAACATGTTCAGCAGGTACAATATTCTGAGACATCTTAGTTTGAGCTGATGATGGTGCTGAATGAAAAGTCATGGCTTCACCATGTTATTAAAATGTAACCTTTGTGGAATGTGTGTGTGCCGATATTTGAGATATTTTACTGCAAACCAGTAGTGATGATGGGCAGTGGACCGACTGCCTGGCATTGATACTCTGAGAGCTCCACACAGGAAACCCTCCTGATATGTTGAGATTTCAAACAGACTTTCCAGGTGCTCTCTTACTTGTAGTCAAACAATGAGTTGTTAGCACGTGTATGAAATGTTTCTATTCGTGAACTGACATGCACATTTTTTTTCTTCAGGCGTTTCAGGTGAGAAAGTGGAGATCGATCCTGTCACCAATCAAAAGGCCAGTACTAAGTTTTGGATTCGACAGAAACCCATATCTATCGACTCGGACCACCTCTGTGCCTGTGACCTCGTAGAGGAGAGAAGCCCCAGTGAGTAGACCAACAGAAATATTTCCACATGATTCACAGGAGAAGCCACAGCACGGACGCAGACCCTTTTTTTTTTTTCCCCTCAGTACATGTTTGTGAACATCCACATTCAGTATGATTGGCATGAGCACACATCTATCTACCTACTGACCCACTCCCTTTTGTTTTTACTCGTGTCATGATTTGAGGTAAAAGATCTCAGACTTCTTCTCTGCACACAAAAAGTTCATTACTCTCAAATTTTGTCACTAATTTATGAAAATCATGTCAGTGCGCATTTCTCCTTTGCCAAGATAGACTGTCCACCTGACAGCTGTGGCACATCAACATGCTGATTATGACACAGGTGTGACTTGGACTGGTCACAGTAACATCCCAATCTAAAATGTGCAGTTTTTATCACACAACAGATGTCACAAGGTTTGAGCGAACTGGCTGCTGACTGCACAGATGTTCACCAGAGCTGAGGCCCAAGTCACACCTGTGTCATAATTATGTTGTTTAATCAGCACGTTGATGTGCCACAGCTGTCAGGTGGGATGGATTATTTTAGCAAAGGAGAAGTGCTCACTAACACACATTGAGAGGAACAAACCTTTTGTGTGCACAGAAGTTTTCGATCTTT
This sequence comes from Argyrosomus regius, assembly GCA_946959425.1. Lineage (NCBI taxonomy): Eukaryota > Metazoa > Chordata > Actinopteri > Sciaenidae > Argyrosomus > Argyrosomus regius. Next base: position 1,056,765 of record OX336898.1, on the reverse strand, counting down.
TACTAACAAAAAGTTTGCTGAGGAAGGGCTCGGCCTAGAACGTCCCTGCACTGAATAATACTTCCTACATAAGTCACGATTTGCAGACTTGTATTGGTTCTAACACTCAAGCATAACATTTCAAAGAGGAAGAAGGGAGTCGAGCCCTGTCTCTACATTTCTCTTCTTTCCTGAGTGTTAAAAGGATCAGTGATCACTGATGAGTTCATTGTGATATGATCAAAGTCTCCACAACAGCCAGAAAAATGGATTTTGGATACAGAGATCCACTCAATCTTTCTAAGAAACAGAGGAGCGATCAAAGATTCATTAGTGTGTTTTACAATCCACCCTGTCAGAGTCACTCACCAGTGCACCAAAATAATGTTTCATATTCAGCCTCTGTGATGCGCGATGACATGCTGCCCTGTAGATGAGAGCAGGCTGAGGTTAAACACAGAGTGAAGGAAGGAGCAGCATCTCTTTTAGTTGATACTGATCCATTCAAATCTGAGTGGATCAGCCTCAGGATCAGCTCGTGCCATCTCTCGTCTTAAATATTTGCAGTGACATTTTGTGTCCCGTGTTTAACATGCTCAACAGGCTCGTCGGAGCTAATTGGATTACATTTGTTCACGTTGAAGCTGACAGTCATGAATACAGTCACATACTGTGAATATTGACTTTGCTTTTTTATGTCATCTCCAGGTATTTTTCATGTTATCAGTATCATGCCAGTCTTTTTCTTATTATAGCACCTTCCTCTCTCATGATAATGATAATCTTATTAACAAATCAACAGTAACAAATCAGATGGCTTTTTTCCTGCTCTCATTCTGCAGCCAATCCTCTTCCTCAACTGGCTTATTGTCCATTTGTGTCTCATTAAACATGCTTTTCCTCTGTCTTACAGGTCATGCGATATTTAAGGTCACTTATCTAAGCAACCATGACTACAAGCCTCTTTACTTTGAGTCTGATGCTGCTACTGTCAATGAAATCGTGCTAAAGGTGAGTTCTGACTGGATGTCTGTGCTCTGTGCCCCGTGTCTCTTTTCTTCTATGAGCTGTCCAGGGTGCCTTTGTTTCAATTTCTCCTTCAAATATCAAGTACTGGTATTAACTTCATAAGTTTTGTTTATAGTTTTAATGCACAGCATCACTGCAGTACTCTTCAGTGCATGAAAACACAAATGTCAAATGTCTTCTCTGTGTATGGAAACTGCTATATAAGTATAGAGTTATATAAGTGGCGTTTGATAGTGTTCACCAGGCAGAAAGGAACTAATGAAAAGATTCTATCATTCGCATTATGGGAAAGACCAATATTAGGTACTAAAAGTCAAGTCAATATCTCAGCCTCTGCTGCTGTAACTTAATGCCATTCACCTTCTGTTTATTCAACCATTCGTTTGTCAGTTGGACCTTGTGAGTTCCTAACAGTATGGAAGCGTGATCCTTCTAAGTAAACGTTTGAATGTAAAACTTTAAATCTATAAAGAAATGTTTTTTTATGGTTCTTCCTTAAAGCTGCAGTCCATCAACAGTAAGTCGACCAACAGAGGGTACGGTCGAATAGTCCAAAAAAATGACCTCCTAAGTCCTTTCCTAACCACTTTTCCTTGACCTCGATGGAAAACGTCACAAGGTCAAGGAAAGATGTGAAGGAGAGTTCATAAGGAGTTAGGAGAAGACGACCAGGTGACTGCTCTTACACTAGACTATGTCATGAAGCGACGGTGAATGTCATTGATTTGATCTGTGGTAAAACTACAAAGTCCAGAAGACTACAAAACGCTCATATGAGATACTTACTAGATACTCCCTGTGCGCTCTGACCGTGTAGTTTCATGCAGGAAATATAAACGTGGACAACCCGGTGAAATATATGACTTCATTATCAACATCAGAATTCAAATAATAAATGAATATTGTTCACCTGTCACAGAAGTCGAATGAAGTGTTTGTTACGCTGGTATGGTCGCTCACCCTCCTGTCCACTCATATAGAAACATATTAACAAGTTATGGCAAAGATATATGATTAATAATCAACGGTAACTTCATGATGATCTGCAGGACGCTGGATGTCACAGTTACAAACAGTTTTTACTCTGTGTGTGAACGCAGCTCTACAGTCAACAACAGAACACACTTCATGATCAAAGTTTTACATCACGTCAACACGTACGTTCAAATTCACACGCTCTCTCTGCTGCAGGCTGCATCACACTGTTTAAATAAATGTTGTTGATGTTTTATTTTTAATGTCTGATTGTGAATGGATGAACGGTGTGACGATTTTTTTGTCGCTGCCGCAAGGAATTGTGGGACGGCATTACCTCTTTTCCTTTCCTAAAGGATGGTCCGGTGTATCCTATGCTAAAGGAGATATATCATATCATAGATCTTATCATGGCGGCTACGTTAATACTTCCAGGTCATTTCACACAGTGAGGAACCTTTATGAGAAAAATGAACTATTCAACCGCACCCAGAGACTAGCTGGTGGAGTTGGTGGAGACCAGAACTGAGCTAAAAGAATATTGGACTTTATTTGTCAGGTTAAGAGCAACTAAGTAATCTAAGTAATCTTACAATTTTGCTGTTCCCACATGACCGAGAATCATTTAATACTGCTTCAACTTATTCAGTTATTTACAAGCTCATAAGTTATGAAAATGTTGCTCTGTAATTTCAGTGATAACAGTAGTGATGTTTTATTTTGTGACATTTATCTCAGTGCATCAGTAACAGTTTACTTCAACACCCTGATGACATTTCTGTTTATAAGCAGTTATTAAATGGTTAATAACACATCAGGACATTTTACAGTCATCACTGTGAAGCGTCTGTACTTGTGTTGATGAGTGATTAATAACACTGGGTTACAAAAAAAAAATAAATAAATTGTAAGTTGTCTATGTTTTTTCAACTGAATTAGGACCATTTTGCACCGCTGAATCCAAAAATGACATCCATTTTTCTCAATCAGGTCAGGTTTTTATGCTAATTAGATTTTGAAAAATCCGGTCTTCTGACTAAATTGATTACATTTTTGTGACATTATCAGTTGATTTTTTTTTTTTTTTGAGAAAAAAAAAATCGTTTTCTAATAGAATGTATTAATTAAATGTTACAAACTTCAATTTCTGTAAATTGAATAATAGACATTGATAAAGGTAAGTACATGTAAATTGAACGTTACGTCGTCATTGTGCAAAATTCAGGGCATGAACTTCCGTTTCTTCGAACCCCTCGAATGCTCAGCAGCAGGGATGTCTCTCTTCAGAGTCCAACAGTAATCAGCCATCATGACTGCATCCCAGCGTCCCTGATACCTGGTCTCCATCTCTTTTATGTCCTGATGGAATCTCTCCCCCTGCTCATCACTCACTGATCCCAGATTCTCAGGAAACCGATCCATATGTGAGAATAAGTAATGCATTTTGATGCTCATGTTGCATCCAAGGTTTCTGAAAGCAGTCAGCATATTGGTGACAAGTTCTGCATAGTTCCTGGCCTTGTTGTTCATCACAGTGAGCTACAGGACGATGTGCTGATTCAAGATCAGGATACCTAAGGCTGCTTCGGTTCTTTCTGTTGATCCCAGTCACATCAATAGCGCAGAAGTAGCAGTCAGTGACATGACATACTCGGTGCATGACTTGCATACCATGTGTGGCGCCCAAGCTTTATCCCGGTCACCAAGTTTAATACCAAAATAAGCATGGTAAGCACGCTTTATGAAACTTGTGACTAGATTCCTGTTAGGAACAATGGTGTATTCACCGCAGATGTAGCAGAATATGTCAGGCTTATTTTTGCAAGATCTTCTAGTCGAAGCCATTTCATTCACTTGTAATATAAAAAAAAACAATTAGTCATAAGTTGGCACATGCAAAATCTTCAGAATTTGTTTATTGCAAGAAATATAAAAGAATTTTGCATCATATGACGTGAAAATACCCGTACAGGTAAACAAAATGTCAAAAAACAAATATGTAGCTTAGTTCAGAAAGTTGACTTGATTGAGCAAAACCAATGTGATTTTTGGATTCAGCACATCAAAATTATCCTAAATCAGCTAAAAAAACTTAAACAATAAATTTGGTGTTGACCAGTGTAATCAACACAATATAAACAGTTGAAATCATGAAATATGGTGACACATGAACGTGTGTTACAATGTGTTTTTTTATTCTGCCTCCACTCGATGCAGTGTGAGGAAGCATTTAGAAATACCTACATACTTTGTGTGATTTCATGTTTCAATAAATGCTTTATATTTCATGTTGTCAATGATTTATATCTGTTAATACATCAGCTGCAGAGAATAGACCTTTGTGTCTGAGTTGAGAATGTGGTGGCATGATGGAGATCAGTTTGATGATGTGACGTCTTTGTTATATCATTGTATCCACACTGAAGGCCTGTGAATATTTTAAATGAACATATTCTATTTTCTGTTTATCTTCAGGTGAACTATATCCTGGAGTCCCGGGCCAGCACCTCACGGGCTGATTACTTTGCCCAGAAGCAGAGGAAACTGAGTCGCCGGACCAGCTTCAGTTTCCAGAAGGAGAAGAAAACTGGCCAGTAGACAGACTGAAGCTGCTCAGCCACCTGTCTGTCTGTCTGTCTGTCCCGTCTGTCTGTCTGTCTGTCTGTCTGTCTGTCTGTCTGTCTGTCTGTCTGTCTGTCTGTCTGTCTGTCTGTCTGTCTGTCTGTCTGTCTGTCTGTCTGTCTGTCTTTATCTGTACAGACAGATGTGTAAATGAGGCCCGGCAGTCTCACACAGACAGCATCATGCTAAACAGAAGTGGAGGCTGACTGGAAAGTCAAAGTCAGAGGAAGATGAGAGGAAGAGAGTGACGAGCAGAAAATGGACCTAAAAGACACATCTCTGCTTCAGCCCATCGAGATGGAAGCCTCTGAAAGTCCATGAGCAAAGAGAGTCCACGAGCAACTTGTTCTTTGTCTAAAAGAAGGAAAAGACTTGTGGGACAGAGTTTTGGCTGCCAAGTCACTGTCAGTTTTTGTTCATTCACTGCCTCTGAATTTATGCTCCATCCTTCAGGATGGAAATGTACAGCTTCAACAAGTTGGTTATGTAGAACCCAACAAACAAATCAAAGCTACATGCTAAATCTTTGCTTCAGTCCTCAATCTTTAAGAGATTTAACACGACATGAAAGGAAAGCCTTCACATTTTTAATGTACTGTACATAAACATTTTACCTTCAGGAAATGAAATGATGATGATGATGATGATGATGATGATGATGATGATGATGATGATGATGAAAATGGAAATAAACTAGCCCATTCTGAATTTTTAAAAACAGATCATTGCCCCTCTGCCTTGAATCCAGATAGCAAATCCTAATCTGCACTCACATGCCAGTTTATGAGGTACACCCAGTTTAAACTAACTCACTCTAATACAAACTCTGCCTTCATGAAGGGAACGTGAACTGTTTTAGACAGAGGTGTCGAGTCAACTTTTGTAAATCTTTGTCAAATTGTATTTAACTTTAAGTTTAACTGCTTTATTGATAGGGGGTAGACAAAATAATAGAAACGCCTTTGCGTAACACAATACAGCTAAAACAGCAGCAGAGGGAGGGAAGCGAGGATTGGATGCAAAGGCTTTTCTAATAGACTGTGCTAGTTTGAGTGAGGTTTACCTAATAAACTGGCAACTTAACACTGTTGATTCAGGGTGTTTGTTTTTTTACTTTGTTATATGGCCCATGGGGGTGTTTTGAACTTCCCTGAGTTTGACAGAGGAAAATGGCTGCCGTGTGAATAAGGTGAATACTCCAACAAAAGGCACTTTGGAAAAAAAAGGTTACTGTGAAATGTTTTTAACACCTTTGTTATGGTGCTTCCAGGTACAAAGACACAGGCAGTCTGTTGTTGCTCCTCAGCCTGCAGCTTACAAGTTCTCATAGACCAAAGTTGCTCCATGATTTGGCCTACATACTTGTTAAAACTGTATTCGATATATATATATATATATATCTATATCTCAATCACTGCAGGCAGCGTGGCCCCATGTGGTAACGTTAGCTAAGAGCTAGCAGCCTCTCTGTCTGTGGGTCAGTTTGGCTACATAACAGGCCACAACCACAGTCTACAGAGTTAGGAGATACTGGGTGGAGGAGTGTACAGACAGTCGGGTTGATTGGTGACGAGCTGCCAAACAATTGCAGTCTTCCAACATTTGATTCACAATCAATGACGCCTCGTCACATCTCCATTGTTTGAGTCTGTATGTATTAACAGAGTATATACACTATGTGGTTACAAAAAACGGGACCTTTAAAGAATAGTTTTGGACATTTTCCATTTTAACACAACACTCACCCATGCCATGTATCTCTCATTCCTTCTGTCCAAATGGGACAATATCCACAGTCCTGTGCAGGTCTGCTAAAATGAAGCTACTAAGAGATTCATCTGAATTAAGGCCCCGATATAACAGATGAGAATTTGGTTCTGTGCATGCTACACTGGGGGTCTGTGTAGACAGACGTGTACATGTGTAGGTGGTGTGTATGGTTGAGCTTTAACCAAATGAATCAGGTATCCTGTCCTGGCAGTAGGTTCGTTATATTTTGTTTTGGTAAAACTTAGTAGTTTTGGATTTGTTCTTTAAGATTAACAGCCAACAAATCGATCATTTTATTTCAGCTCATACCTTTAAGTCTCTTTTTGACATTACTGCCATCTGCAAAGAAAAACACTGTTGACGTATACAAACGTACTAACTCAGCAGCACAGCTGAGTGAACATGGTGAACCCCCAAAGTGTGTCAGCTGCCATGCTGTATCTGTAGATACAGGACAAAGCAGAGGATGACGAGCTGCTTGCATAAATATTTATCTAGCGTCCATCATGTTAAAGTAAAAAACCTCTAGAAACTTCAAAATCTCGACATTATTTCTACTATGTTTTTACTTCTGTAGCATCAGTGAGGAGCAAACGCAGCAGGTCAGGGTGAGGGACGGTGGGGAAAGCTCTACACTCAACACAGTGTGTGTCTGTGCTTTAGAGATGATACTGAGTGAAATAAAAACTGCACAGATATTTAAACTAAAAGATGTCTTTATTCAACATCAAACAAACTATCCAAAAACATTTGATTCAGATCTAAAGATACATATTTGATTTGTGTCATGAATTATGAGTAATCTAAGCAAAGTCTGGTCTGTACCTCAAACAGACTCTCTGGAAGTCCACAGAAAAGTCGACTTGAGGCCCGTTTCGGACTTGAACGCACCCATCGAGTCTTTGAGTATGGTGAGGTCTGTACAGTATGTCTGGATTCAGGAGGCAAACACTGCATATAGCAACAGCCATGTGTTGGGCTCAGGTCCAGGTGATACTTCTATATTCTAATAAAGAAGAGTGCCAACACATCAGTTTAGAAAACATGTTTAATAATGATGCACAGAATGATTCAAACATTCAAATCATTCTTTGGTGTTCAGGGATGAAGACGTTCAAAACACAAGTTTGGTTTCATTTTATTGTCTTTGATCAGACAGTTTAAATAAATCGCTTTAAAATCATCAGTGAGAAACATTTATATACATACATACATACATATACATAACATATGCTTTTTTATTACATTTTACAATATTTATATTGGATTTTAGCAGTTATAATAGTCAGTCATATAATTGAATTGATGAAGATGCAGCCCTGCACTGATTATTGTCTTTGACAAAGTTACACTGCCATCTGGTGGTCAATACCAATATGAACATTAACACATTTCATGTCCCACAAAAATATTATCTATAGAAACTCTGCTACAAAGCTCCTGATCCACTGTGAGCAAACTGATCTGAGAGCTACAAACCAAAAATGTTTTTACAGTTGGACTTGAAATCTTTCAAACACGTTCAAATCACTTATTTTAAACCACTTTAAATTATTTTTGGTTTTTTAATTGTGCAATAAGGTGCTACACAGTAAGACAAAGACAAACTACAGAAACAAAGAGGACATGGTGGATGTAGTAAAAAAAACCTACAACTGCAGTATGTGGTGGCAGTGGGGCAAGCCTCAGGTTCGGCCACCAGAGAAGCATCTCGTGACCCGAAGTGTGGAGCTCAGAGGAAAAGAACTGACCTGAACTGATCAGTAGATGGTAAGTAAAATACTATCCATCCATCCATCCATTATCTGTAACTGCTTAATCCTCATCAAGGTCACGGGAGGCTGGAGCCTATCCAGTACTTCATTTCACTTCTTGACTTCATATATGACAACTTGGTCTCCCTTAATTTCCAAATTCGAGGCTGTTAAACAACTCCTCTGTTCATCTCAGGGTTATATGAGGTCTCTGCACATGCTCCATAAAGAAGGAGGATTATGCAAATGAAGGGATTATGAGGAGCCAGTGTTCAGGGACCACCGAGGTTTCTTGGCCTATCTTGATCATTAGTTTATTAGCTGACTTCACTTATCAAGAGCTGTAGAACTTTGTACTGGACTCAGCATTAAATCTGATCAACCCAGACACTCTACGCTGATCCTCTACAAGTGTGCACCACTGTGGGTGTCTTTGCAGCAGGGACATTTCAGAGGGATGATCATATTAGATGATTCCTCACGATTTATGTAAAGTACCAACATTCAGTGCCAAAGCAGGAAGCAGTGTGTCCTTTATGCAGTAAAGCTTTCGAGGCCCGGCTGGTGGACAGGTGTGCAGCATGTCCAGATTTCCTGCAGGAGACCAGATGTGTTCTGTCACAGACCTGCAGGAAAGCTGTGAACTGCAGCTGCACCCTGCACAGGTACTGTTCTGTAGAAACAAATCATTGTGAAAACAATAATATTGAATATTATATTAATATGTTATATCTATGTTCTGTGTGGTGATGAGGCTGATAGGCCTTTGTGATTATCTAAACCACCACAGATCAAACTGAAAGTGAACTCACCTGAAATGTCACTGCACAGGTGTCTCATTTCAACACCTATCGTGTCTCCATAGGGTAGGATCAGGGTTTGGCTCCCGTGCCTCGTGAATGTGAGCCATACTGTGTGAGCATGTGCTATTTTGCACAATGAGACACGGTGTAATGGCATCCATTTACCCCCAGACATTAGCTTCACTGACCCTGATCCACATACTATCATTACTGAGCTGTGCATCTGTGCAAACAGATAAACTGTATTTTCTTTGTTTTGTTTTTATTTTGAAAAGTTATTTTAAAAAAACTATAATTCAGATGTTAAAAGCTTTTAAAAGCACTTTCTTTATGCAGCTGTTAAATATTACAATGACCAAAAATGGCAATGTTTTGAATATACTGCAGATTAATGATATTAATAGTGATATATTGCTTGTGAATGGCTATATATTAAATATATGAAAAGTAAAAAAGTGATATTTCTAGTTACTCTTTTGCTTTAGATGCTCTTACTCACATGACCTACATTCTGATCAGACATTCTCTGGTGGCTTTTCAGAGCACTTGCATTGACTACAGTTGAGCTGCTCTCTTCAATGAGCTACAGTGCACTAATGTGCTGCACTTATTGGAGCCTCCACAATCCTGTCAGACTGCCAGCAGTCACAAAAGATGCTGAGCCGAGTGGCTTCATGCCCAGCCAGAGGAATGAGGCCCGCACGGTTTTCTTACTGCTTTACATTCTTTCACTGTCATGGCCTACATTCAGTGTGAACTTGAAGCTGTGGCTTGGAGGCAGAGCGGGTCGTCCACTAATCACATGATCGGCGGTTCGATCCCCTCCAGTCTGCATGTCGAAGTGTCCTTGGGCAAGATACTGAACCCCAAATTGCTCCTGAAGGCTGTGCCATCGGTGTGTGAATGCGTATGAATGGTTAGCTCCTCAAACTGATGAGCAGTTGGCACCTTGCATGGCAGCTAATGCCATCAGTGTATGAATGTGTGTGAATGGGTGAAGAGATACATACTGTAAAGAGCTTTGAGTGGTCAGAAGACTAGAAAGGCGCTATATACGTACAGTCCATTTACCATTTACACACACACACACACCGTGCACACCGTGCACATACACAGAGCTGTAACAAAGCCCAAGACTGAGGAAGTTCAATGATTTATTGATTGTGAAATCGAAGGTGGAGCATACATGGCTGTAGGACTGATGGAGGTCAGTGCCTGAAACAGTTATGGGGTCATCTCATCTTTAGAGTCTGAGGCTCCATCAAGTCCCACTGAGGCCCCTGAAGAGAGAGAGAGAGACAGACAGACACAGAGAGAGAGAGAGAGAGAGAGAGAGAGAGACACACAGACAGACAGACAGAGAGATAGAGGAGGATAGACAGATAGAACAGAGGGGAGGGAGCGCAAAACCAAACCAGACAAAGTGAAGAGAAGATAGGTGCTCTAGGAGCCCAGATGAGGTCTTACACCTTAAATCAAGCCACGCACAATGATCCATGTTATCAGCCTCCCTGTGCATGCTGGTCCTGAAATTATACCTCCAAAAGAAACCACAAACAAAGAAAAATAAATGCATGCAGAAGGTTCACTCAATAACTTCTTCCAGAGCTTTCGCCTGCATCCCACAGCCTTCTTCAGCAGATGGTTAATGGACTTGTATTTTCCGGTCTACTGACCATTGAAAGCACTTCACAACACTTCACATTCATAGAAGGTGCCAACTGCTCATCAGGAGCAATACAGCACTTCCTATCCAAAGAGTTCACTCAGTAGTTCACACACACACACACACACACACACACACACACACACACACACACACACACAGAGTAAACTGAGCTGTAAAACTTTTTAAATATTTTCCAAATTACTTTAAATTGAAATGACTTAACTAAGTTTGTGCTGTAACTATTTGTTGTATGTTTCTATTGTCATGCCATCTTCCTGCAGGCCTTATGTGGCTTACTGTATATATGCAGTACATGTACAGTAGTTTATTATTAATTGTGATAATTACACCAACATTTCTCTATTATTTCTAATTTCTCATTGTAGAATAGACACACACAGACAGTAGATCTGTGTAGATCCTGTTTATAACCCCACTTCCTGTTCCCTTCACTCTGAAAAAATATAAAAAAGACTTGACGGTCTGATATACTTGGACAGTGGCACTTCACTGTTGTTGCACTTCACTTAAGGAACAGACAGCAGCACCCAGAGTTCCCATTCCATTTATTAGATATGGTTTATAAATAGACACACTCAGACACATATGTTGAAAGTATAAAAAATACAAGATTACTAGACATTTTAGTGAGGTCTCTTCTTCATTGCCTTTGACACGTTATTTTAACTTGAATGACTGACAAAAAATGGAAAATTCATTTATTTTTTCTTACACAGCATAGTAGTTTTCACTTTCACAAGTCCATTCATCGAGCAAGTTACTATCATCAATGTCATGTTAAATTGAGATCAGAGGATAGAAAAAGAGTCACATGCAGCAACTTTTCACTGAATCTGTACAGCACGTCCTTTCAGCCAAACAAGTGTAACTCAGTGAAACAGGATTTTCAAATATATATGTGTGCTTCAAGTTTCACTGTACTTTGTCTTACAAACTCTAAGGAAAGCTGAAACCACAAGGGAAAAGGTTGACGGAGAACAATGATTAATAATGGGAGAAAACAGCTTATTCAACCTTTACTGAGGACTGATTGACAAATGCTCATTCACATCTTCCAGATACATCACGAGTCATTCGTCAAATGGGGTCAGTCAGACCATTTGCCTGCTGCACTAGTTTGGATATTAGCACAGTGTACAGTGTGTTCCAGCTACGGTGTGGATTTTTTTCACTCAGTGGTAAGATTCAAATCCTCATCACTGTGCTGGGAGGAAATTTGGGATTTAGTACACTACAAAAACAAAATGGAGAAATGTACTGTATCTGGAGAGATGAGGCAACAATGTTGCTAAAACTTCAACCGATGAGCAATGCAATGGTTCTGATTTGCTAAAACTGAAAAAAGGACAATATAAATCACACATGTAATAAACCTAGTGCAGCACAAATACACAACTAATGTCTTCTTCAAGCATTTTTGTACCATATAGCTACTGTGCCAAGTCTGGCTCACCTTGTTCTAAGGACAATAACTTCTGCTGCTAATTCATATATTTTTATTTTGTAAATATGTCTAAAAATACAACTCATCAACTTCAGCGTTATAGGAAATTGCATGATTTCTTGGTATTAAACCAAGTTTTGCTTTTGTAGTAGATAACTCTCACTATTCACAGTGTTTAAAACTGAACAGTACAGGCCAACACCTACCGTGTGGCTGGTAACTGGCACCATTTCAATATTGTGGAGGTTGCTTTCAAGTCCAGTGGCGCTTCTTTAATTCTGCACTGCAGAATTAAAGAAGTACTGAATTTAGCCTCTTCAAAGTACAGCATTAGAGGAACATGTTAACTTTCAGTATAGTACTCCTATCTAAGCAACAATAAGATTGTGTGCCTTGTTTTTTTTATAGATGTTTTAAGTAGCACATCTTTTTTATCTTTTCATTATTTTCTTATGATGAGGATTCACGTTGCACCAAAACTTTCAACATTTTATGTCAATTTCAACAAAAAACCTTCTTTACAGATATAATATAATATAATATAATATAATATAATATAATATAATATAATATAATAATAGAAACAACTCCTTCTACAGGAATGTGGTACTTAGCTCATGAAGCAACTTTGCATAGAAAGTATTATGTGGCTAAGAAAATAATGTTTAATATTTTCTGCCTGATATACCATTAAACTCACATATGAAAAATAGTCATGTTGTACTCACTTACAGAACATACTTACTGACACTCTCGTTTAAAGAGGCCAAGTTTAGAAGAACATACAGCTGTTGCTAACAATTTGAATAAATCAAAATACCAGAAAGTCAGTTCAGGTAATCCCTACCAAAGGGAACGTGTTGTAACAGTAAATGACCAGGATACAGATAAATGACTTGTGGTGGATAAAAAGTATGTACTTGTTAAAAAGAGTAAAATAAATAATGTACTGTACTCATTCTGCACCTGACAGGAAATATTCTGAAAAAGAATAATACTGACCAAGCAGACATGAATATATATAATTTTGATAACAAAATACTTATCTACAAATGTTTGTAATTGGATTGATATATAAATATGTGTAACAATATATATGTATTTCTATACATATATATTTACAACAAAGGGCACACCTAAATAATGTCATCAAGGAGATGCGGGGTGCCTACCCAGTCCAAAGTCCTGGGCTCTGAGGCAGCCATAATCATGCACATAAACTGTTTACCGGTCCTCTTATCAATAGGATAAATAGTTGTGGGTGTGAACCTTCTGTTACTCTCCACAAACTCACAGAGCTGCTGATACACCTGTGGGTATTCGTGGCGTAGGAAAACCCCTCGAATCCTTAACTCCCGTTGTATATTGATGAAACAGATCTCCCTGGCCTTCCTGCCTTCCTCTCCCTCTTTGTCGATATCTGCTGTTCCTGGAGGTGGAGTGAGGATCAGTGTTTCCATGTCACTCTCTTTCTTGTGAACCTTTCTCTCAGGGCTGAATGAAGCCAGTGCTACCTTTGCATATTTTCTGACAGTTGGGGCTTGGTTCCTTGGTGATGGCCCCTCAGGCAATTGCTCACCGACAGCAATAGATACATTCAAGATGAAACATTCGTTAGGGTCATACTCTTTACCAGCTTCCTGCAGCTCCTTACAGTACTCCCCTAGATTGTCCTTGAAGCTTTCAAGCTCTCGTAGGGACAGGTATGTAGGAGACATAAGTAGACTATCCAGACCATACTGCAGGAAGTTACTGGATGACAAAGGGTTTGGAAAACCAAGGAAGAGAACTCCTCTACCTCGAGAAAGGTAGCCAACTTTGGCAATGCGGGAGAAGGCTTTATGGACTTCAGCAGTCTCCCGGCAGTGTTTGATGATGTGACGGCATGTGCTGCCAATTCTTCCATAGAGACAGCTTTCTTTATGAATGTCCCAGTCCTCCCTGCGACAGTTACGAGAGCAGTAGTAAGTGTAGCAGCTGTGGCAGGATTTAAAATATAGGCAAGCATTAAATAGAGTCTCTGTCCTCCGGCATTTGTTGTTAGAGCACATCATTGTATCATCCTCATCTGGGCTCTGATCTGGGGAGCACTCATCGGCACTCTTCATTGCATCACTGGCCCCATCCATGTCTCTAAAAGCATCAGGATTCATTCTAAATGAGGTTGGCTGCTTGTCAAGAGGAGGTGGTTCCTCTGTACCTGCCTTTGAGCTCTTTCTGGACAGAGATACTGCTTCTTCCTCATCAATTAACTTTTTCAGTTGATCTAGAATATCCTCGCTTGCCCTTCTACTGGGCGGTTTGTAATCAGTCACAAGATCTGCCAGAAGCTCATCCAGTTGTTCAAGGCTTTGCTGTAGTGAGGCATTGTCATGTGTCTTCTCTTTGGTTGAGCTTTGAAAGTCACGCTGAGTCAGTTCTGGACCCTCAGTGCTTCTGGAGTCAAGAATGTCCCAACTGGCAGACCGTCCTTCAGCCTTATTAAGTTTCCCTGGTCGAATGTCATTATCAGTGATTGTTATCTCAGGAGTCACAAACCAGAGTTTACCAGTAGTGCTCTTTGATGTCTCTGTTGGGCTTTTGTCAATTAGTGAATTATCAGACATTGATAAGGCTGCATAGCGTCTTGGTGAACTGGAGAGATTGACAACCACTGGTTGTGGTTTGTCACCTGTGGCTGTTGCAGGCTTTCTGGACTCAAGAAGATCATCATAGCTCTGACCCCGCTGAACAGGAAGAGGTTGTTCCCTCTCTACACGAGAGTTGAGAATATTGTCCCATGACCTTGAGTAAGATTTGGAATCTGTGCCAATTCTTTGAGGTTCTACACACGGGTTGGCATACCATGGTGTTAATGCAGGGTCTTGACGGACTCTGGTTGGAGTGACTTGAGATACATATGAGGCAGGATTGGTGGAATAACCAGATGCATCTGAGCCATACCAGTCATCTGTCTGTGCCTGAATGACTCTAGCATGTCTTCTGCCCTCTGTATAATACGCCCTTGCTGGGATGTGATGCTCTGGTGGCATTGCATACATGTCACTGGAATAATAAAACCTTGGCGGTGCTGTCTGGATTTGATAAGATCTTGGATCATCCCCATAAAATATTCTTGTTGGGGGTGTCTGTATAATGTATGGCCCTGGTTCATTTGCTGCATAGGGTTTGGGATACCCCGTCTGCACAGAGTATGGATAGGTCTCCACCTCAGGATAATAAGGTCTTGTAGCTACAGCATGCACCATTCGAGTCCTTGGATCTTGCACATATTGCACTTTTGGAGAATATGTTTGTCCTGGTGTGTAACGTTCATCATGAAAGTAAGGACTTGGCTGAGGAGGGGCAGTGGTAACATATCTCCCTGGGTCATCTGCATAAAAGAACTTGGTTGGCACATTAGGACTGGAATGAGCTCTGCGTTCCCTACCATAGTAATCACCTGATGAAGGCATTCTTTGCAAAGGAATCTCCATGGGTTGTAAGTAACTATTTGGCATGCTGCGGGAATATTGATAAGCTTGCCTGCTCTCTGTACCTAATGAATCAGTTGGAGTTGGTGTTCTAGAGTAGGAGAAATGGCGTGGCACAGTCAGACTCCTACTCCCTGCACTGTGGTGCCTCTGCCAGGGTATGTCCATTTGAGGTGTAGCCTGTTTCCGTCCTGAATTATGTAATGCTGCGTCATCGGGTTTGATGTCCACCCTACACCTTACATGAGGACTCGTTGCTGGTTTATCTAGCCCTCCATCCTCAGAATGATCAGCACCATAGTGAGGTGAATATTTACCACTGTCACTCATTTGAGGCTGCAACTTAATGGGATGGACTTCATGCATATGAGCCCTAGTTGCTGCATAGGAGGACTCCCTACGTGGTGATACTTCTGGTCTCCAGCGAGAGTCTCTTGGAGCCCTTTGGGACTCCCTGCCCTTCCTTCCTGAAGATGAGGACCCTTCAAAAGACACAGGGGTGAGACTGGTCTGGACCCGAGGGGCACTTTTTGACCTAGTCCTTCTTTTCTGTTCAGGGACAACTACCTCACTGGCCATATCGGCAGCCATTGGTTGAGGAGTTAACCTATGGCTGAAAATGTCCGGAGCAGAAAAGCGATATCTCTGCTGGCGTCCCAAGGCATTCCAGGCAGTGTCTGGGTTAGCTGCATGCTTGTCAGCCTTCCTGTATGGGGACTCCATTGAGTATGTGTGTGATTTTGGGTACTCCAATGACCTATAGTCAAAGGTACGGCAGTGCCTCTTATTTACTTTGCTCTTACTGTCCTCCAGTTTGCTGTAATTTATAGAATCACATTGTTTGGAGGGTTGCAAGGACTTGTAGTGTGAAGAAATGGGGACCACTTTTATATCTTGATGCACAGTTGATACCAGTATGTCAGGCGGGTCTGTGCGTGTCATCTTAAAGGGACTCCTCTAGTTTTCTCCATCAAGTTGCGTTAATGTTGATGTTGCCTGGAAGTAAACAAAGAATATCAGTCAGTGACATTTATCCAGGCATTACAAATTTGTTCCAGGAACTATGTAAGGAGAAGAATTAAAATTCATATGGGTTACTAAGTAGCAAATTAGTCCCTAAACTCAACTTCAGCAGAAGTATTAAACAAAACACAGAATATGAACATATTCAGTCTGGCAGATTTGTTTGTGGAAAAAAAAGAGCTGTGTTGCAAATTTAATCCAATTTTCCGATTTTCTGCTTACAATGATCTTCCACATGAAAATGAATTGTGGTGTTGTAATTCAGGTGGTGGAGGGGTGGCAGAAGCCTTCTGGATTCTCTAGCTACACCAGATTAGACAAGGGCATGTGCTTGTCCTTAAATGAGTTTATGCAGAAACATTAATGAATTTCCACATAATCATGTGGCAAGATTATCAATTTTTCTGTGAGACAGCTCATAGTCAGTGATGTGATTGTTTTATGTGCAAAAACAACAGGCCCTCCCCCATATCTAACCTTGACTGGGCAACAGTCAGGTACTAGAAGAGGGGTGATAAATGATGTTATTCGTTCACAATGGTTTGCACCAGGCATTACACAAGTCTCACAAACGCTTGTAGACAGTTGTATGACATGTCAACAGACCAGAAAGAAGAATAGCACAGTGAAGCATGACCATCTGGAACCTCCATCAGGTCCCTTTGTAAATTTGCAAATAGACTTTGTACATATGCCAAGTTGTCAAGGCTACAAACATTTGTTAGTTGTGACAGATCGATTCTCAAAATGGGTTGAGGCTTTTGCGACGAGAAAAGAAGACACTAGAACAGTTGTTAAGTATCTGCTAAAAGAGGTGATCCCCAGGTTTGGAGTGCCACAGGGAATAGATAGTGACAGAGATCCAGCTTTTGTATCAAGAATCACGCAGGGTCTGTCAGATATCTTAGGGTTCAAGTGGCAGTTACATGTTCCGTATCACCCACAAAGTTCTGGTGAAGTTGAGAGAATGAACGCAACTATCAAAGAACGGTTGACCAAAACAGTGCTAACAACAGGCCTAAAATGGCCCGATGCACTGCCTATTGTGCTGTATTCCAACCGAAGCGCACCAAGCGCAACAACAGGACTAAGTCCTCATGAGGTGCTAATGGGGAGACCAATGTCCACAGGGATAAGTCCCCCTCTGACACCACACAAAACTTCTCTGCTTTGGACAGATGAGTTTATGACTGAATATGTAAAAAGACTAACTGAAATTCATCATCAATCATTTTCAGGTGGCTGACAGGCTCCCAAAGCCCTCGGAGGAGCCAATTCATCCTTTTAAAGAAGGAGATTTTGTATTAATCAAATGTCTGGAAAAAGTGTCTTTGTCTCCCAGGTGGAAAGGCCCATACCAGGTGTTACTGACAACTAGGACTGCCCTAAAAGTCGAGGGCAGAGCAGAATGGGTTCATGCCACAAGGTGCAGGTTGGCTCCACCAACCGCTGGCGAAGGAATGCTGAACCCTGGCGAGTAACCTGGAGGTTGCTTTTCGTTTCCCTCCTACTGTCCAGGCTTGGACAAGGAGCTGATCAGGGCTTTCCAGATCGTGGAGAGCAGGACAACTCTTCGACTCCGCAAAACAGAGAGCAGGGAGGCTTTCCTGCTCAGGACGCAGTCGTGTCATTAACCCCTCACCCCAAAAGGAGGGGCGTTCTTTGCTGAATGTTCTTGGAAAGGCGAACACTGAGCCCGACTCTGAACGTAAGCACGGTTCGACGGGTCCCTGTCAACTCTGCAGTAACGTGAGTTCTGACATAACAAAAACACAAATTGACAATGTTACTATAAGAGAACCTAAAGGAAGAATGCCTGAAAAGACTGATGAATTTGCACTTCCTGCTCTCTTACGAACTAAACAAACTGTTAATCCTATTGTGTTTGAATGTCCAATTGACAGATGTGATGAGAATGATTGTTATGTTGCTCACCCCTTGATTTTCTCCCAAGGTAAATGGTAAACGCATAATAAAGCTCAGATTAAGACAGAGCTGAGTGCATCCAGGGTAATGAAGGTAACATTCACACCTACAGTGTCTATGATTGAACCTCTGGAGCTGTGGTGTTTCACTAAACTGCAAATTGAAAATGACCCAGATTGTAAATTGTGGAATGTTAATTACCAAGATTTTCCAGGGGAGGTGCACAGCTGTAAGACCTCTGATGAGGGAGAAACCGATGAAGGTGATAGGTTTCTCTATGCTGGTCATTTTTCTTCCATACACTCACCAATTTCTCACCCAATTCCATTCACTAGAGCGGATTATGAATTGTTTAATTGGAATGATCTGGCCACGAGATTTGAAGATGAAGCAGATGAGTGCTATACTCCTGCCTACCCTGTAGATTCTGCAAAGTCTCCACGTAATGCTGAAATTGCCTTATACGTTGCTAAAACAGTCAATGAACAGTACCTACCGAGCGGTTTCAATTATACTATACTTCTCCGCCTTATTCATATACAAATGTATGTAAAATTAGGTTTTGAATATAGAGTTCAAATAGTTCTGGCCCAAACAAACTGTTCAAAACCTCTTGGAGATCAGGTGTGTGTTCCCCAACCATATACTGCATCTATAATGGTAGAGGCCCTAGTTTCTGTGCAGCCGTGGTCCGGCGTTAGGTCCATAGAATCAATTCAAATACAGAAACGTAACTGTGCAGTGCCACAACAAACAGAGCGAACTCTACAACGTGATTGCTCAACTTATGTGCCTCCGGTGTTCACCCATGAACTGCAAAATGTTTCTTTGTGTTTTCAGGGAGTAGGAGACGGACCTGATAATTTAGGACAAAGCAGCTGTAATACAGTAGTAAATGTCACTCTAAAACAGTCTTCGTTACCTGAAAGAGTGTATCTAGTCTGTGGAGATAAAGCTTATCGCTGCATGCCCTATGAGCTGTTTCGTGGTGTCTGCTACTTGGCGTACCTAATTCCCTTGATCAGAGAAGTGAAATCAGCTGAAGTTGCTTCGTTATACCCGCCTCTACATAAATATAAAAGAGAAATCTCAACACCTCAAAAGATAGCCAGCTTCCTCTTGCCTTGGTATGGTATGTATGTAACCCAACAGGAGCTCGAATCTCTGTCTAAAGTCCTGGAGAATCATCTCAATGCCTCCAGTAGAGCCATGTTAGCTGAACATAAGGAGCTGCAGGAAGTTAAAACTGTAGCTTTACAGAATCGTATGGCACTTGATCTCCTGTTGGCAGCACAGGGAGGAACTTGTAAAATTATAGGTACTGAATGTTGCTCCTACGTCTCTGACGCGACTGCTGAGGTCATGGATATGGCGCATGACACAGCTCAAGGTATCAAAGAGTTACATGATAAACATGGGTTCAACTTTGGGGATTTTTCTGGTACATTGGGGTCATGGGGATCAGGGTTGGTTAAACTTTTGACTACTCTATTTGTTGGTGGTCTCCTTATTCTTTTCCTCTGCACTTGTATGATCTCATTGATTAAACTGATGGTGAAGAAGACCACAAGGTCTATGGTTCAGGCACCCCAGGTGTGTATACGCCCAGAGGCTGCCAATCCGGTGGGTAAGAGGTATTATGATTTTGAAGGTTTTGAGGAAAGGATTCAAGGCTTTGGCCTGGATGACCTTTCTCTGGACGAAAATAATGAGGAGGAGACTTGTGGTCTGTAAAAGAATGGTATCTATGGAACAACAGAGGGCTGAATAGATGAATAAAAAATAAATAAAGTTGAGAAGAAACATATTCTATCTTCAGAAATAAAATCAGTTTTCTGTTACCTCTGTGTTCCATTTTCGTTTAGCTTTAATGTGATGATTCTGGCTTTACTGGTTGTTTAGTGTTCTAAAAGATGTGATTGTTAATCATTTAGAAATTGTCATTTTATGAATCAGTTTAAAATCTACTTCAATGATGGTTTTCACAGTAATGTAGTACATGATTAAAAGGAAATGTTACAATTATGTTATGATGATATGCAGCGGATGGATATCGACTGTTCATGGAAATATTCTACGAAGATGGATTCCACGCCACCATGCATCGTATGTGCTAGTAACCTCTCCATGGTGGTGACCCTCGACTAGAGTTGTTCCGATTCCGATACCAGTATCGGAAATTGCTCCGATAGACCGATTGTCTCTCTACCAAAGTTCTCTCTCTCTCTCTCTCTCTCTCTCTCTCTCTCTCTCTCTAATCATCGGACACAAATCAAATTAAACTTCTTCGTGTCATTATATTTTGCGGAGTAAATTGCGAGTCAGACTCAGATTTAGAAGCTAGTACATGAAATAAACAAAGTGAGAACACACACACAGGTAGATTATCAGAGTTTAGTCCGTGAATCCACCTGGATAGTCTCTGCTAAAAGACTGCGACATGCAACATATGCAAAGATGTGGCTGCACTTTAATTTTTTTTTTTAATAATTATTCCTAGATTTATTTAGTCAAATTGCATTTGCACACTACTGTTTTTTATACTGTCCTATTTAAAAATAAATGGCTTGAATTTGCTGTATTTATTCATGTTTTACAAAGGGTTTAACCTGAGCCAGGCCTTACCACAATGATAATCATATCACAGTCATGCAGGCGTAGTATGATATTTTTTTTATAACATACTGGTATCGGATCGGTACTTGGTATCGGCCGATACCCACAGCACAAGTATCGGAATCGGTATCGGGAGGGAACAAATGGTATCGGATCATCTCTACCCTCGACTGTACATAATGTGCATGGGTTGAAGATTTTTCAATATCTTGATTGCAACGATGATTGTGGTGATTGATTGAAAAAAGAGAGAAAAAAAAGAAATTTTAATCTAGGATGTTAAATCAATTGTTTTATGGAACCCCTTCTAATTGCTAGGGTTTTATCTACTAGGTGATAGAATAAATTTGATCTTTCTCCTCTCCCAGTGGTATATTTGCACGTGATCTGTGACCTCCCTGATGACCTCCTTTAACACCTTGGTGTTGTAGGGGATCTTCACTCGCTTAAAGGCCCTTGTTGACCTGAAAGTGGAACTCACACATCATGGGAATGAGATGAGGGGGTATATAAGAGGGGTTCTTAAAGTTTCTCACTGATTGTATGAATTAATCTTAACTGACTGTTTTGTTTGACAAATGATTTCTACTGATGTTCTTTTAGAGTAACTTGGATTTCAAATACTCCTGATTTCTGTGTGATTAAGAATGTTTTGTAATGTTTGTGTCGATCCCATTCTGACTGTACTCCCTGGTGGTCTCTAAATAATTGTGGAGAATTTGCTGGAATCAATGGTCAATGGTGAGGTCAGGAATGAAGAAGTGTTCAGAAGCCTTTGATGTCTTATGCTGTAGTATTTATTGTCGCTTGATCAAGGAGAATTAGAGACACTCTCATAGTGCATCAGAAGTGCCTGAGTCGGTCTCACATTCTGCCGAACTCGTGCTGGTGGATAGACTTTAAACCCCAAGATAACACCACAAATACTATATGCCCCAAATGAGACAAAGAGAATGTATTTACCAAGGACGGTGTTATTGTGAACATATTCTAGTCTGGAGACACAGATGTCTGTTTATGTCAACGGCAAGCTTTCTATTATGTCTAAGCAGGCAGCAAGAGTCTCTTCGACCCTGGCCACCACAGTGCTGAGATAGACTGGCACCTACTGCTCCCAGTCAAAGCCAAACAATTAATACCGCCGAGGACCTCAAGGCCCACACGTGACCTCATGTAACCTAAGGATAGAAAATTCCATAACGCTAGCAACATATAACCTACATAAGTATGGCTAGGAAAAATGGGAGATTAATGCTAATGTAATATGTTTTCCTTTCACAACTTCTTCACTTCCAAAAACACTGAATATTCCAGTTACTAAAATGTAAAGATGAATGAAAGAATTAATAAACCATTCTGAAACCTTGTCATATTTTCTTGTCTTGTCTTTCTTCATAACATTCATTCTAAAATAAGTTTCTCTAATTAGTTTTGACTTCAAACTTACTTATATGATGGCAATGTCAAAAGTATGGACACAGTGTCAATAGTAAATGGACTGTACTTATATAGCGCCTTTCTAGTCTTCCGACCACTCAAAGTGCTTTTACACTACATATCTCATTCACACACATTCATACACTGATGGCATTAGCTGCCATGCAAGGTGCCAACTGCTCATCAGTTTTAGAAGCTAACCATTAATACACATTCGGGAGTAATTTGGGGTTCAGTATCTTGCCCAAGGACACTTCAACATGCAGACTGGAGGAGCCGGGAAAATCATCTGATTAGTGGACGACCCACTCGACCTCTGAGCCACAGCCGCCACAAAAATATGGACACATTTTAATAGATTAGTCTAAATCTGTATGAAGACATCCAGCACTGGTTATTCTAACAACAAGCTATGCAGCAACTGTATTACCCAGTCTAAAACTTGTGCCAAAATGTATGTCCCTTTGTCTCTTAATACTGCAACTAATCAAGTCAACCTTACTTTGGTAGATGTGATGCATGTGGAAACGCGTTCTAATGCCAGGTGTAAACTGACATAGAGCTACCTACTTGTGATTGGAACACTGCATGATAATACCAAGTTAATACCAGGTGCAAATTGAGTCTGACTTAGACAATGTTCTATGTAATTGAGTAAAGATGACAAAGTATTTGTTTTCTTGAGAATATAAAGCAAGGCTACAGATGAGATTGAAATTACAGCATTCAAACACATGTACTTATGTGTGTACATATAGATATATACTTATACGTATGTATTATATATACGTAATAAACAAACAAATAATCATACGTTTGGGTATGTCATTCTAAGCAAAAAGAGGCTTTCTCTGCATCAAATCACGGCTAGACTCAATGTTTCTAAGGGAGCAGTGCATGGAACTCTAAAACACTTTGTAGAAACTGGATCAGATGTATCTAAAACAGGATCAGACAGACCAAAAGTGACCACACTATCAAAAGAAAAATACATTCCCTGAGAGATAGAAAAACAACTTCATCACAAATATAGAATTGGCTAAATAAAGAAGACTTGAATTAGCAAAGGTTCTGTTAACACAGAACACACCTCAAAGCTTTGCAAGAACTACATGAAGATCAAGGAGTCCTGACTGTCATGGACCTCCACAGTCCCCTGACCGCAACTCCATTGAACATTCATGTTGGCACTTGAAGACTGAGAAATTTGATCATTCTGTGACATCACAATAAGCTCTTTGGAACATTGTCAAATATCATGGATCATGCTCATGGATAGCATGAGTCATCAGGTTTTACACAAACTCATGGGGTCCATGCCAGCTCCAGTGCATGCTGTCATAAAAGCTAAACAGGGACATATATTCTGAAATTAATGTCCATTTTTCAAACATTCAATTGTTCATTTGTTAAGCTAATATTATCATTTGTAATGAAAAAAATAGTATTACATTCAAAACAAATGCAAAATATTAGTATCTTGACTCATCCCTTCGCATAATGCATTCCCTAGCAACTGACCCTTACCCTAAACCTGATCCTCACAAAGATAGTACAAATAATCCCATTATTAGGTTTAAGTTAAAGGAACAATGCATAGGATTTAGTGGCATCTAGTGTTGTAGTTGCAGATTGCAACCCCCTCGTTTCATCCTACTGCGGTGATGTTCACCCTGTGAAGATCTCCAACCACACAAAAAACACCTGAACAGGAAAATAATTGGCAGAAAACAAAACTGTGCATCGCAGTCAACACTGGGTCAGTGGAAAACAGCCCGGTGGCTTCCTTGATATGACCTACACTGTGTTTTAATACAACTGGCTTTATGATTATTGCTCCTGTTGTCAAGCAGTAAAAAAAGTACAAAATAGTTATTTGATCATTACCTGTTACTCGCTCAATCATTATTTTTTGTTTATGTCAGCCATTTGGCAATACAAAATACATTCAATTACAGGTTGAAGACAATGTGTCAGTTATAATGACACTTAAAATGAGAGATCACAGAGAGGGTTAGAGGAGACAGAATATTGTTTGCTTACTGCCAGGCATGAGAGAGTTGAGTGTATGTACAGTTTGGGTCCTGATGTAGACTTCCTAATTTTAACCTTTTTTCCCCTAATTTTCTGATTTTATATTTATAAGCATAGATGTCTAAAGCTTTCTATACAATCAATACGTTTATATTGACTTTGATTAAGTCAAGGATTAGACAGTAAGAAGCCTTTAATTTGGTGTCTGTGAGGAATCATGAATTGCAGCCATGTGGATGATAAATTATGTTGTATGGTGCCTCTGATCACAGACTGCATTCACAATCTGCATGAATTTAACATGTGTCCAGATGTTAGCTGACGATACTGTGATCTTTACCCATGCCGAGGATCAATAATTCAGTCAATCCTGACATTTAAATAACGGAGAAGTTACCACACCTGCTACACATGTTAAATATCTTGGCATTATACATTATACACATATCTGTTAGCAGGTTCATCAGCAATGTTAGATTTAATTTGAATAATCTGAGGAGCATCAGGCACCAGCTGCTGCATAGTATTGTATATCAATATGGTCACGGGCAGGTGTGACTTCACTTAAGCCTGTGTGCTCACTCTACAAGCAAATCCTAAAAGTACCAGATATATGAATACATGAAATGAAAAAAAAATAGAATTACAAAGACGCAGGAATTAATAAAAAAGACTGCTGACAAATAAATAAAAAACAAAAAATACAAGCTGCTCCAACCTGTGTGAGACCACCCCAGGAGAAGGAGCTGACCTAGATCAAGCAACTGGTCGAGCAGACGCTCAGACTACAGCAGATGGAGCATGATAATAGTGTTGACACGGCTGATGTCTTCCTAAAATCCAGTGGCAACTGCAGCCAAGTGTATTTGTAAATGTCAACTGTCAGAGTGCAGTAACACCTCAGTGAAGGTCATGTTCAAATTTAATGACCACAAAAAGTTACAAATCTTTCTCCAGTCAACCATACTGTAAGCATTTTCAGGCCACACGTGTGGTGTTTACAGTATGGTCGACTGGAAATGGATCCAATTTAAAACCAGCTTTAAAAACCAACCACACTCATTATTTTCCTGAATGCTCAATCCAACCAAGCGATATCCTCTGTGGCTGTGAAATGAACCCAACACACAAAAACTGAAGTTCCTCTATTGTCCACTTGAGGCTGGCTCCAGAAGTGAGTCTCCATAAGTCTCCATGTTAAAATGTCCAACTTCACAGCAGAAATATGTTTACAGCCTGGTACAAAAAACAGTTTTGGTCTCTATAGCTAATTTCCCCGTTCATGACAACTGTACTGAGGGTGCTTTGATTCACAGATTTTTAAATTAGCCGGGAAGTGGTGGAGGCAGGACTGCCAAGATGGAGATAACCAGAGCCACCACACTAAGCTCCATAGCAGCTCTTTCAGAAGACTGTGGGTGACATCACTACATACATGTTCTAGACCAGTGATTCCCAAAGTGTGGGCCGCGGCCCCCTGGTGGGCCCCGGTGGTACTGCAGGTGGGCCGCGAGAGGTCATTCAAAATAAACAAATAAATATGTTAAATCCTTGATTTTGTAAATATGTTTTTAATTACTGTAAAATATGTATGACATGATTTTTTAAAAATATTTGGAAGTAGTAAAACAAACCGATTGAGTGTTATTCTACTGTCATATGACAGGTGTCACTTTTTTGTTCACCCGCCGTCACATTAATATCGGAACGTTATCTCTCGTCATCAATCGGGGATCATAATTGTGGAACACTTCATCTTGTGTTGTGGCGGGCAAGATGAAGCAGTGGCTCACAGGCACAGGTGTCAAAAGGAAAACAGAAAATGAAGCGGCAAATGAAACCCACACCGATAATCAAAACGAATCTGCCAAAACAAAAAAAAGGTGTCGTAGAAAATATTCAAGTGAGTACCTATCGTTTGGATTCACAAGTGTTGGACCAGAGGACAACCCTCAACCTGTCTGTGTGTTATGCTCCGAGGTGCTATCAAACGAGGCCCTGAAACCGTGGAAGCTGCGCCGCCATCTGGAAACTAAACATGGACAATATTCATCCAAGCCTCGAGAATTTTTTGAGATCAAACTAAGAGAGTATCTGAGCCGAAGGAAATCAATTGAATCAACCTGTGTCACTGGGAGTGAAAACATGAAAGCAGTGGAGGCGTCATACCGAGTTGCAAAACTGATAGCAAAAAATGGGAAGCCACACACCATTGGGGAAGATTTAATTTTGCCTGCTGCCAAAGAGATGGTTGGCGTGGTGATCGGTGAGAAAGCAGCTAAACAACTGAATGCAGTTTCTTTGTCAGACAACACGGTGAAACGGCGTATTGACGACATGGCCGAAGACACGTTGAAGCAGCTAGTGAGCAGAATACGTGAAAGCAGCTGTTATGCTCTCCAGATTGACGAGTCCACAGACATCGCAAGCTTGTCCAATTTGCTTGCTTGTGTGAGATATCAACATGAAGGAGAAATACATGAAGAGTTTCTGTTTTGCAAACCTTTACCTTCACAGTGCACAGCGGAGAAAATATTTGAAACTTTGAATGAATTTATGGTTTCAAATGAAATAGACTGGACAAAGTGTGTAGGACTCAGCACCGACGGAGCTCGGGCCATGGTGGGAAAACTCTCAGGAGTCGTGAAACGGGTAAAAGACGCGGCACCGCTGGTTACAGCTGTCCACTGCTGTATCCACAGAGAGGCACTGGCCACCAAAACGATGCCGGCAGATTTAAAGACAGTTTTGGATGATGCAGTGAGGACAGTAAATTTCATCAAAAGTCGCCCACTACAGTCACGCTTGTTTGCCATATTATGTGCGGAGATGGGGAGCGACCACCGGCAGCTTCTCCTGCACACTGAGGTGAGGTGGCTTTCACGCGGCAAAGTGCTCACTCGACTCTATGAACTGCGTGATGAAGTCCGGACGTTTTTTGTGGACTCCCGGTTTGAACTGTCAGACCGATTCTGTGACTTTGAGTGGCTGTGTAAGTTAGCGTATTTGGCCGACATTTTCAGCTACTTAAATGGATTGAATCTATCGCTCCAAGGAAAAGCAGTGACCATGTTTCATGTCCACGGCAAAATAGAGGCCACCATAAAGAAGCTCGCGCTGTGGGACAAAAGAGTGGCTCAGAGCAACTACGAGTCCTTTGACAACCTGTGTGAATTTCTCAACACAGAGAAGAGGGAGATCCCGATCACCGTGGCAGGTGTCATCAGAGCGCACCTGCAAATCCTGAGAACGCAGCTCCGAGCCTACTTCCCTGCGCTGAGCGCGGAGCACAGCTGGATCCAGAACCCCTTTGTCACCCATAATGAGGACGCTGTTGCAGGTCTGAGTTCCAAGGAGCAGGACAGCCTTGTGGAGTTGTCTTGTGATACTGCTTTGAAACTGATTTTCACACAGAAGCACCTGGGACAATTCTGGATGCATGTGTACTCAGAATATACTGCTCTGTCTAAGAAGGCATTGATGTTTCTTATGCCCTTTGCGACAACATATCTGTGTGAAACTGGATTTTCAGCACTTGTGGCTATAAAGACTAAATACAGGAATAAGTTGGATGTTCAGTCCGATCTCCGTCTGAAGCTGACATCCATTCAGCCAGACATCCACAAACTGACAGCTGCTATGCAGCAACATCACCCCTCCCACTAGGTGAGTTGTACCTGACTGGTGATTGAGTCCTGTATGTTGATTACAGTTGTGATAAAAGGTTTGGGTGGGCCCCAGAGATTTTTCACATTTCAAAGTGGGCCTTGGTGTTCTGAAGTTTGGGAATGGCTGTTCTAGACAGTCTGAGTCCAACATGCTCATGCCCTGTGTTCTTTGCACACATTTATTTCCTGCATTTTTATAAATCAATTGAGCAATTTTCAAAATAACAAGTTTATAATAACAATATAAGTAATTTTGCTTTGATTAAAGTCTGTGTAAAGGCAATTCAGAGATTTCTTTCAAAATACATTAGATACGTATGTTGGAAAGTAGTTGCTGAAAACATGTGAAAAGACTTTGAATGATATATTACTGAAATGTGTTCAAACTGTTTTTCACCAGTTCGAGGGTGGCTCGATGACACGCTGAGGCCACCCTGAGCATACCCCTGCACCCCTAGCAGAGAGATAGAGATGAATTCATCTCGTTCAGAGTGTTTCAAAGTTAGTCATGTCATTTTCTGAACTCATCTGACACGTTTCAGTCGCTTCAAAATGGCTGCTTGACTGCTCCCACGAGTGGGCGTGGCTTCAGCGCATTCAGAGGATACGCCCTCACAGTCCTGGAGCTGAGAATTCATTTTTACCTGATTTTAACACCTAATTTCATAAACTTACTTTACACAGACTTTAATACTGGTAGTATAACAAAACATAATAATGCTGTGTATTGTAAAACAATGTTTAGTTGCCTCTATGATGGTACCATAGATATCTTAGAAAGAGCCATGACCTTTACTATCTTATTTTTGATGTCTTATTCTCATTCTTTTCAGGAAAGATTCTTGTAAATTTCTGTACACCAAGGTAGTGCAGCTGCACCTCCACTCATCAGTCCGTCATGCTCCACAACACCACCCTCACTGGACTGATCTCAGATGGGTATGAGTCCGCCCTCCAGTGGGACATTGACCATCTGGTGACCTGGTGCAGTTTGAACAACTTTGGAACTCAATGCTCTAAAAAGAGAGTTAAGATGGATGTGGACTTCAGAAAGAACTCATCCTCGCCTGTCCCCATCACTGAATGACTCCCCAGCTGACTCTGTGGAGTCTTTCCTCTTCCTGGGTACCTCAATAGGAACTGAACATCAGCTCCCTCACCAAGCCCCTGTCCCTGGCAGACCATCCTCATCTCCTTGTACCAGATAATGATGGAGGAGGTGAGGATGGTCTGCCAGGGACAAGGGCAGACTGCAGCGTATCATTTGGCAGAAGGTGATCATCTACAATCTGCCAATCTGCCAAGATTGTGGCTGATCCTTTGAGACACTCAAACGTTACTGCAGTCCATCGGGATCAAACCTCACATCACAAGAACAGTTTTTTCACAACTGCAGCTAGCCTCATCAACAAAACCAGGGATCACCACCAACAATAGAACATAGATTGAAGTAAAAAGAGTCAATTATAGTATACAGTGGTCCCTCGTTAATCGCGGGAGTTACGTTCTAAAAATAACCCGCAATATGCGAAATCCGCGAAGTAGTCAGCTTTATTTTTTACAATGATTATAAATGTTTTAAGGTTGTGCGATGGTTAGCATCTTTCTCTGCCTTTTGGGTGCGACCGCAGGTGCCTTTGTCGGTGCAGAACGTTTCGTCGACATTGTGGGTTTTGTCGGGGAGAAAACTTGCAAACATGCCGCACTTCAGTCACACTGCCAGCGATCAAAGATACTGTATATGTAAATTTGGCAAGCTGAACGCATTCTGTACTGTACAAGAGACACTGTACGGAGTAGAGATGTTCCGATACCATTTGTTCCCTCCCGATACCGATTCCGATACTTGTGCTGTGGGTATCGGCCGATACCAAGTACCGATCCGATACCAGTATGTTATAAAAAAAATATCATACTACGCCTGCATGACTGTGATATGATTATCATTGTGGTAAGGCCTGGCTCAGGTTAAACCCTTTGTAAAACATAAATAAATACAGCAAATTCAAGCCATTTATTTTTAAATAGGACAGTATAAAAAACAGTAGTGCAAATGCAATTTGACTAAATAAATCTAGGAATAATTATTAAAAAAAAAAATTAAAGTGCAGCCACATCTTTGCATATGTTGCATGTCGCAGTCTTTTAGCAGAGACTATCCAGGTGGATTCACGGACTAAACTCTGATAATCTACCTGTGTGTGTGTTCTCACTTTGTTTATTTCATGTACCAGCTTCTAAATCTGAGTCTGACTCGCAATTTACGCCGCAAAATATAATGACACGAAGAAGTTTAATTTGATTTGTGTCCGATGATTAGAGAGAGAGAGAGAGAGAGAGAGAGAGAGAGAGAACTTTGGTAGAGAGACATAGAGTAACAACACAGAGAGCGAGCGCCGGCCTCAATAAAGCTGTTATTAATCAGAGAAATAAAAAGTTATTTCCTGATTGTTTCACAGCGGTTACATTCAGCAGGTATAGACACGCCCACGGTAACCCACCTCAGCTCCCCCCCCCCCCCCCCCCCCCCCCCCCACCACCACCACCACCACCACCGCACTCCCCCACCACCGGTTGCCGGTTTGCCTGTCCCTGTCTGAACACGCGCGTTACTGGTAGGAGCATCCAGCATGAAATACTGCCACACCGCCGACATGATATGCTAGTGCTAGTTAGCTGCTAGTTAGCTTAGCTCCAAGCCTCGTCAACCGGCTCTGACACACGTGTGTGTCTGTTGTGTCGGTGTCACGTGATCAACTCGTCCCTCTAAAACAGCAGGCTGCAGGTTGGTACGTGGTATCGGATCGGTGCCTGGACTCCAGTAGTCGCCGATACCGATGCCAGCATTTTCGGCAGTATCGGAGCAATTTCCGATACTGGTATCGGAATCGGAACAACTGTAGTACGGAGGAGATTGATTGACAATGGTCTACAGTCCCTTAGCCAATCAGGACGCAGAAGACGACGCACGGGCTCTCCCTTAGCCAATCAGGACACAGAAAACAATGCGCTGTAAAAAAAAAAAAAAAGCATGCAAAATTGCACTAAAAAAATCTGCGAAACTGCGAGGCCGCGAAAGGTGAACCGCGTTATAGCGAGGGACAACTGTATTATATATTTATTATTAGTATATTTAAGTATGGACACTAAAAGGTAGTGTAGATAGTAGAGCGTGACCATTAAGTCAGCCAGTATCATTATGTTGGCTCGTGCACATAGAGAAATGATAGATGAAACCTGAGGCCTGATCTGCTAAAGCTTTGCAAACTTTGCACAAAAGTGTATGAAGAATAAGAATGTAATGGTTGCAGTAAGGAGGTATCAACCTTTCCCGAAGGTGACCCTGTCTTATCATTAAGTACACTGACGACCTCTGACTAAGTGACAAATTTTTTCATATTATATCCAATGCATAACAATAACAGAACAGACCAACTGATAAACTGAACAATGAACCCAAACAGTGAATAAAATAACTGCAGGATGTTTGTGTCAAACGATTTTTTTAAAATGATTATTTCCTGTAAATATTTCATCAGGGATGAGTTTTCCTGATATTTTGAGGAACTTTTTACAGAATTCTCTGTCTGAATTATGTATATATTTTTTATTTTAACAATCATACATACTTAATGTTCTTCTTTATGATAGACTTAGCGTTTTCTTCTCATGGTTTTTTGAGCTCTTTGGTTGTTTTAACTTTCCTCACTGTGCCCTCATCCAGTCACATTTATTTCAAACATTTCATTTAGTTTTGTTCACAGAAATGAATGAAATGCTGTGACTTGGGTATATATTTAAAGAAATAAGTTTTCTTACACCCCTTAAAATGGGGCGGCTGTGGCTTGGAGGTAGAGCAGGTCGTCCACTAATCAGGTGATCGGCCGTTCGTTCCCCTCCAGTCTGCATGTCGAAGTGTCCTTGGGCAAAATACTGAACCCCAAATTGCTCCTGAAGGCTGTGCCATCGGTGTGTGAATGTGTGTGAATGGGTGAATAAGATATGTAGTGTAAAAGCGCTCAAGAGTGGTCGGAAGACTAGAAAGGCGCTATATAAGTACAGTCCATTTACCATTTAAAATCAAGGTGCGACCCCTAGTGGAGGTCGGGCTCGCAGGTTAACTGAGCTCTCTGTCGGAGTTCTGGTTGAGCAGATGAGCGTGGATGGTGGATCATGGAAGTTGAGCACATTTTGGCACTCTGTGTTTCTGCTGTCTGAATGATAATCATGTAAAGTCAACTCAGCCTTTGGATTCCCACTGACAATGAACTTGAGTTCTTTTTTCATTTGTACATAATGATAATGATAATGGATATATGCATATATTCATAATGAATATAATGTAACAAACAGTTGGATTCCAACACTTTAGGTCTGTTAAATGATAAATGAGTGGACTACGCTGAATAAAATGTAATAGTGTTAACTTACTGACTTTTTAAATCAAATATTATGGTCTGTATTGGCACACAGTGATGTCTATCTCAGCTGGATTAAAATGGAGGATCTGATCTTTATTTACCCGTTTCCATGGTGAATCAGAGCTCCGTTGGTGATTGCTTTTTTTCATTCCCCATGGGCTTCACTCAGTTTGAACATAATTAGAGTTGATTGAAGTAACTTAGATGAGCAGAATACTCACTTCACTCACACACTGCTGTGACAGTAACGAAGCTCACTCAGGAATCTTTCTCTCTCTCATTATTCAGCTGAGCACGGGCAGTTACTCTTAAAGTTAAACCAACCAGATTCTGCCGCAATCTCATCAGCCAATCAAACTTTAAATCTGTTCTCCTTCCTGCTGCTGTCAGCGGTCATTACAGTGTCAAATCGTTTGCGACCCTCCACTAAAACCTTAACCTCTAGTCCATCAGTAGCAGTACCCATGTGGAGCTCATCAGAAGTCCACTCTTCATCACATCCAGATCTTCAGTCATTCCCTTTATGACCTCACTACCACCACCATTGTCCAGGCTCCGTCAGGGGATCTTTATTGTGCACATCAATAAATATATTTTATTCAAATGAAGTCTCTCCTGATTGAAATTGTATATTCAGCCACAAATCCACTCCATAAAAAAAGAAAAACAATAGGAGTGACAACATCTGCATAGGCACCATGGTTCTTGGAACACTGACACTCGCTTCATTCATATCCAAATCTATAGATCTTTTAGGACAGATTTATCTTGCAAATTAGACATGGCATAGAGAGGACATGTAAATAAAGCTTTATACATGCCTTCATACAGTGAGTGAGTTCTCCTGCAGGATATGATATCAATGACAGTAAGAATCCAAGTGCTGATGCTAATATATGTCATTTTCATGTAACGTCATGTAATGTGGGTAATTCCTCTAATCAGAACACCTGGAATGGAAACACTAAGAGCTGGCTGACAATCTCGTCGGTGTTCAACTACAATGTAACACTTGTAATGAGATGTACGAAGACGATGTAACACTAAGGTCATATCATACCAATGTAACGCTCACGGTGTACTAAGATAATGAAGACTGTGTATCAAATTGTATCACGATACTGCAACACTTGCAGTGAGGTGTCAGTGAGGTGTATCAAGATGATGTAACGCTCGTAGTAAGGTGTGTCAAGATTATGTAAAGCTTGCACAAAAGTGTATGTATGTATAATAAGAATGTAATGGTTGCAGTAAGGAGGTATCAAGAAGATATAATGCTTAGATTAAGGTATACCAAGACCATGAGACACTTGCAGAAAGGTGTATTAAGATGATGTATGCCATAGAACACTACACAGCGAGGTCAGAGAAAGGGGAAAGAAAGACCATATCTTCCACTATGTGGCTCCTAACAGAAATTAGGTTATGTGTCATTCTTCCACTTTCCACTCATACAGCTGGGATGGTGAGTCAGGCAAGTAACTACACACACTGTGCGCAAAAGAAAGGCAGCAATACTTACTATTGGGTTGCAAGCTCCATTATAATTCAGTCAGTGAGCTATGCTTTCTTAGTGTTCAGTGACCCATAGCACTGCAAATAAAGAAGCTGTTAGCCAAGGGTCAAATAATTAGGCCTTTGAATTCAGAGATGATATGAAGATGTTTTATTAAGCAGTCTTCAACAATGTTTCAGTAAAGTGTAAGTTCAATTCTTAGCCTTAAATCTTACCTATTCCTACCTAAAGTGCTATAAAATATCAGTATAATGCTGTTATTATTTTAACATCAACAGCCTGGGGCTCTGGGTTGAGCGGTTGGCAATCCAGAATTGCTTAATATCTGCCAAACTGACAAGATCAAGATGGTGAGACCAACTACAGACTGTAAGAAGTCCCCTCAGTAAACGAAAGGAGATGTTCGAGGGAATATCTCAGACACCATTGTGGTAATATAGTCTTGTGCTCTTCATAGCGTTAAAGAAACGTTACAAACATCTCTTTCCAGAAACAGTGTACTTGTTTCACTGAACAATACACAGAACACACTGACATGAGTTCTTATTTAGGTTAGTTCTTTAGTGGAACATAGCTCCTCTATTGTCCCTGTGAGCATCACAAAGTCTTTCTATACAAGAACACATGACATTTCTACGTGTACATCAGTGGTACACAAAGGTTTGTGTGCTCTACATGTTTGTTACTAATTCCACTGGAGTAGCCTCTTACATCCCGTGCCGCAGTCTCTTGACTAAAGTGTGCCATTACATGTGAGCTGGCTAGCTGACTCTTCAGCTCTGTAAATGCTGTTTCCTGCTCCATTTCCCACATCCATTTGCAGCACTGCCTCATGATTCTCTTCAATCCTTGTGATGTGGTGGCCACATTGGGGATAAATCTGTCAATGTAGTTTAGTAGCCCCAAGAGGCTTCAGCAACATTTCTAGGATGGCCTGTGTTCTCTACTACATCTACATCATCCTCAATGCTATTTCATACATAATAAAGCTCATAAACATAAGTTCACTATGAAAGAGGAATATATATGTCCACTGCTCACCTAGAAGGTGGCACCTGTTCTGGTCCACTGTCTTGTCATCTCACATCTAGACAACTGCATCGCACTCCTGTGCCTACATACACTATTTCCTGCTTTGGCACTGAACATTAGCACTGGCCTCTCTAGACATCATATCAGATACTGGGCTGGTTAAAGTTGTGTCTTTCTTCACCCCACGTTTAGCCCTTACTTTCATATATCAGGGCATCTCATCATGCACCCCATATACCCCGCATATGCCTTTTTTTCCATGGCAACGCTTCATTGGGGTGGCCCATTCACCAGCAACTAATGTCCGCAATCATTTCTCATCTCCATGACTGCAGATATTCCTCTCCAAGATGGAGGCCCCTCCTGGACAACCAGTGTAATATATTCTGGAGAACCCTGTTAACGGGATCCTGGTGAGCCCTTATCCTGGTTCTGAGAAACCTAAATACTGTATGTGTGTAAAACCTCAAATGATGATCAAAGGATCAAATGATGTAGTAACTAGTCAGAAAAACGAAACCTGACAAAAGTACAAGAGAGAATACACTTCTTGCTCTAATTTTACCATTACTGTTGATGAGACGAAGAAACCAAACCCAGCAGGCAGGGTTTAAATGCAGGAGTGTCGAGACAACTCTAATCCTCAAAGCTGAAATGACTTCAGAAATAAATGACTAAGAGTGGGGGGGTGGAAGAGTCAAAGACTATTCTGCACAGACAGCAGACTGATCAGAAACCCTCAAAGGTTCACATCAAACGTTCTACACAGATATAAATACCAAAGTTACTCTATGTTCCCCGGAAACAGTCCAAATTTGATCAAAGGCAAGAAAAAAAAAACACTCACCAGGATGCTACTGGTGCACAGACAATACTCACATGAGACAACAGATTATACATAGGCTGAGTCAATTCAATCACTGGCAGCTTGGTTTAATCTATTTTCACAGCAGTGAATTATGTGTGACTGCTAGTTTTGGACCACTGGATTATTCTGCCACCGAGCTGAGGAACAACACATTAGTCCAGATGGAATGTCTCTACAATTATTGGATGGATTTCTGGTTCAGACATCCCATGTCCCTCCTCAGGATGAATTGTAATAATGTTGGTGATCGTCTGACTTTTCATCTAGTGCTATCATCATGCCAAGGTTTATTTCTTTATTATTATTATCTATGGTCAAATAGCTGCAGCACTAATGCCATCAGCTGTACGTTGTCTTTACTGCTAATTAGAACATTTTAGCATGCTACAATGATGAACTATGATGGTGAATATGGTAACTATAACTAACTATACCTGCTAAATATCAATGTTTAAACCAAAGGCTGTGAAGTGGAGCCAACACGGTGCCAAAAACTGCAGTTCCTCAAAAGGCCACTTGAGGCTAAAATGTCCACCCATGCTCCACGTCTTCACCCATTTTTAGATTAGCTGGGAGGCAGCACGGGCAGGACTGACAAGAAATCACTGCACTGAGCTTCATAACAGCTCTCGCCTGTGGGCGATGTCACGGAGACTACGTCCATGTTTTATTCAGTCTATGGACTTCATTGTGAGACTTATGTTGCATGCTAATTAGCATTTTGCTCAAACTACACCTACAGCACCTCACAAAGTTAATCAGCCACTGCAAGTGATTGATGGCTGAAGTCAGATTAAACCATCAGCAATCACTGAGCCTATCTCACGATACTTTGAGTCGATTCACTTAGAGTTCAACAGAAAATAAACTGGGCTCAACTTCAACCCCCTCGGTGGGTCTTAGTGTTAGTTTTAATCTTCGTTAGTCTTGTTGAAAAACATATGAAGGTGAAGACAACAAACAGGAATAAAAGTGATGTACTAACTCACTCACTGTTGGTAGGTGTGTTGGTGTGTTGGTTGTGGCCTCTGCTGCAGTTTCCTCACTCTATCACTATCTTTCTTCAGTCATACCCATATTTGGCCACCTGGGTACTGCAGACTGAGAGGCTCCTCTCTATTGGTCTCACTGTATTGAATGAGTAACATGGTGAATAAGACTTGGTAAATAAGTCACTGACCAAAAATTGATGACTAATCTTATAACCAACTGGGACAAAAATACCAAGATAGATGTGCACGCTTCAGCTTCTTTATGAGAGTTTGCTGCTTTTGTATATTTCATTATATATATTATGAATGAATCTTTGGGCGGTTATGTGCTCATCATATGTCAGTGGTTTTTGACAATACATGGCTTGATGAAGTTCATGAATGGGATAAATCATTAATAATTCAAAATCAAATTGTCATCATGACAGTTGGTGGAATTTAATAAGTTCTTTAAATTGTTCTATAATTCTTCTAATCTATCTATCTATCTATCTATCTATCTATCTATCTATCTATCTATCTATCTATCTATCTGCACACATATTGTGGCCTCTGTAAACTCTGCAGCATCTGGCTAGGCTGTTCTGCCTCTCTACTCATGACAAAATCAGAACCACCCATCCAATCTGTATAACACTGCATCAGTGCAGCGCTCCGGGCCTGTCTTGTTTGAAATCAAACGAACTTGGGTCGCAGAGAAATGCATCAAGTCCGAACAAACGTCGCATTGACGCGCTGAGCTAGCAAACACTGCGTACTCTCTCCTGACTGCTGCTGCTGCATGGAGAGCTGCTGCTGCTGCCTCGAGCCTCAGTCCTGATGAGGATGATGTCAGCGTTCCAGGATGGGAACACATTAGTCCAACATCAGCCAGCAGGGAAATGACTGCACAGGGCAGTAATGAGCAAATAACCCCGTGCACCCCATCTGTGCTCAGAACACGCACGCTTTGCAGCCTGATGAAGGTTCAAATGTGATTTAATGTGTGCACAGAGCCGAGGATGAGATGCACGGTGTGAACACGCTCAATCTGTGTGACCGTCGCAGTGATGTCAAATCAAACAGAATGAAGAGTTCAAATGCAGAATGTGATCCGAGTCTTCCTGCAGCTACAGCCGTGCACAGAGCACAACAACACGTTTAGTGCAAATCAAAAGCTCCATGTCTTACCGCATCAGTCCGGACTCCCAGCCCGTGCTTGTCCATTTTTTGTCAGGGATGATCCGAGGCAGTGCGATGGTGGTTTCCCAATGACGACATCGGACATGTGCAAAGGTAAAGCTGCAATATCCGCCTTATTGGTCACACTCCCCGGATTTTTTCTCTCCTCCTCCAAAACGTTACATCGTTGGTGGATTGCTGCGCTGCGCCACCCCGCTGCACCATCCACTACTGTATGTGGCCGCAACCACAACCGCCCTCCACACACACACACGCGCGCGCGCGCGCTCTTCCTCCCACCCTCCCTCTCTCTCTCTGCCTCCATCATCGTGCCTGCAGCACCGACAGAAGCCTCCGTCCTCCATCTGTTTGTCTGTGACGAACATATTTTCATAAAGCAAATCTGCTGTGCACATTCATGTTGCCATCAGGAGGGACTCTGTCAGCTGTGGTGACCCCCCCCTCACGAGCATGTTGCAGAGCTACACTCATCAATGCGTCAATCAAGTAGAAAATTAATCAGCAATAGTTCTGATAACAAGAAAACAATAATCATTTTTATGCAAAACCAGCGTGACCATCTGCTCTGGGGTACACAGTTTACAGACCAAACGCTTAATTGATTAATTGATAAAATAATCATCAGCAAATGGAAACATTCTAATCTGAACATCAGTTTTCAACACAGTGATCCAAAGTGCAGATCAACACTCAACTGTGGCTTTATCACAGTGCTCGTGGACAGTTCAGAGGGTCACCATGAGGTGTACAAGGCCAGGCCAGGCCATCTTCCTCTGTACTGAGGCAGACATGACATCATGCATCACACACACAGGCTGTAACTCTTCTATAGATACACAGTTCAGAGGTGGATAAAGTATTCAGGTCCTTCACTTCATGAAAAATACTACATTGCGAAATATGATGCAAATAAAAGTTTGCATTTAAGATAGGGAACACTTAAAGTGTAGATGAAAACAGTGTATCTGTGTATTCAGTCGTGTTGTTGATCAA
This sequence comes from Argyrosomus regius, assembly GCA_946959425.1. NCBI lineage: Eukaryota > Metazoa > Chordata > Actinopteri > Sciaenidae > Argyrosomus > Argyrosomus regius. The sequence goes on along the minus strand of OX336898.1, from coordinate 1,017,518 downwards.
TTCAGGTCCAAATCTCGACAGTTTAGTTCAAAGTATTTAAATCCCACATATTGTGTTAGATATATGCAGGAACCTGCCTCTGCTGGTTAAAACTTGGTTATTGCAATTGAATTTTGCTATTGGCTGATCTGGAGGCAGATGACATGTATGGTGGCAGCTTTCATCAGCAACCACCCCAACTCCCAGTCCCCTCATATAAAACCAGTGTTTTTTGACCCTGCAAAGCCTGAGCCTGCTACATAGCCATACTGACACTCTCAGACAGACACACACCAGAGCCTCTCTGAGTTGCTATCCTAGCTAACATTACAACAGATTTACCACACAGAAACTTTCATGGTTGTAAATGAGCTCCAGCTCATTGTTCAGTTTGGTTAGATTTGACTACAAGTAGCTGTTCCTGCTACACTCAGTGGTGGTCAGTCTGATCGGCATTACCTTACAGGACACCCACAGTTTTCTGAAGAGCTGTTGTGAAGCTCAGTGTGGTGGCTCTGGTCATCTCCATCCAACTGTCATGCCCTCCACCGCCTCCAGTCTAATCCAAAAATGAGCAAAGAGGTGGATCCTGGGTGGAGTTGAGGCGGGCTGAATGAAGCTTGGTTGCTCAAAAAAGCCACCTGTTACGGCACCCACCTTTCAATCACAGCAGCCACACTCTTAATTCTGCATAACTTTAAGCCTTAATATAATTTGAACAGGTGAGTTGTATACAAATTCACCCTCAGTACAGTTGTCATGAATGGGGAAATTAGCTATAGAGACCAAAACTGTTTTTTGTACCAGGCTGTAAACATGTTTATTTCTGCTGTGAAGTTGGACATTTGAACATGGGGACTTATGGAGACTGACTCATAAACTGACTCAAGTGGACGTTTGGGGAACTGCAGTTTTCGGCACTTCTGTGTTGGCTTCACCTAACAGCCACAGAGGTTGTTGCTTGGTCACACACTATGTAGCCATGAGGCCAAATTAGCTGGTAAAGAGGGAGCTAGCAGAATTTGGGGCTTTAGTTAAACTTGTATGTAACTATAATCAGGAATATGTACTGACTTAAAATACATATAAAATATGAAAATAGTGAAAAATGCTGTCAGCCAAAGTGGTTCACAATATGTTTGTGTGTTTTGTATGAGTCAGTGTGTTTAGTCACATTTCACCACTGTCAAGTTTTATGTAACACAATACTCAGATGACTTCTGTCTCCCTCTTTCCCCCCTCCCTCTCTCTCTCTCTTTCTCTCTCTCCCTCTCTTTCTCTCTCTCCTGTCAATAATCCCACACTACACTGTTGCTCCTCAGCGTCAGGCTCTTAATGGTCAGGTTGGGTTACACACACCTGCAAGTGATACAGGCTCATAAATATCTTGCTCTTCATGAATTATTACAAAGCTTTGCAAGTTGTAGTGAGCATGTGCATCCATCCAGGCTGCCGGCGGGTGTAGCAGTCAGTGTGGATGGAGCAACAGAGCCAGGATGGACATCTCTGTTCTGCCCAACAACAACCACCCGGAGAAGTTCCTCCAGCTGGACGTTGGGATGCTGCCGGCCACACACGGCATGTTTCAGGTCGGGGCGGTTATGTCCAGTCAGAGACACTGGCAGAACAGGGTCTACTCCCAGGTATGGACTGTGTCACAGCCACTCTTCCTGTATGTTCATCTGTGTGTGCCTTTGTCCCCTTTGACATTGATTTGGTTCCTTAAATGTTATTCCACATCACAGATGTGCCCAAATATATTATTCATGATGTGTATTTAGTCTGCATGAATGATCTTCTAGCAGAGATCACCATCACAATCTGCAGTTGTGTGGATATAGTAGCTTGAAACAGGAGAGCAGGATGGTGCATTATGTGATTACCAGTGTCTGAAGCTGCTAATTCTGGGTTTGTCAAAGAAGAAGAAGGTTTGCTTTCTTCATCTCTTAAGTTTTTCACATACAGGCCTGAAATTCACACATATACATGCACCAGTCCACCGTCCATACTGTGATCCATTCTGGATTGAACCGGACACCCTCCGGTTCCTTGTGTGTTCATGAAAAATTCTTCATCACGGCAACTTCATCAGAACCCTGAATGAATCCTTAATATGATGAGATCAAATGATGATACCTGTTGACAGCACCACTAGAGTAGAATAAGGAGTTGTAGAGAATAGAAATGATTTGAAGTAAGGTTAAGGCTACAAGAGTGAAATATCACATCTTTTCATTTTCAACAGAAGCGCTTTTTTTGTCTGATGGTGTCTATTATTAGTCACAGTATTATACTAATATTAATGTGTGATACACTGAAAAAGTTCAAAGTAATGTGAGAGGAGAGGAGAGGAGAGAAGAAAAGAGGAGTATTTTGATCCAGTGTGTCAGATTTAAGGGGCTCTATTTACAGAATATGACAGAATCAGAATACAATCTTCGTAATTCTGTTTTCATGAGTGTGTATAATCACCTGAAAGAGAACCTTTATGTTATCTTAGAATGATCATCTCCTCTTTGTGTTGAAGGCCTGGAGGTGGATTGTGAGAATTCACATCTCTGACCTGTTGTCTCCACAGAGGGAGGAAAGGGTAATCACTGAAAGCTGGTCTCCCCCATCCCCAGAGCGCTCTCCTGTGGTGTTTGTGGACAGATACCTGGAGAAGCACATCGCTCCAGTCACTCTCAAGTCTAACATTAAAAGGAACCCTCTGTACATGGCCATAAGATCAGCGGAAGCAGAGGACAACAAGAAGCCCAAACCTTGCTGGACTGTCAGGGAGTACGACACACAAACAATCCATGGCAACCTGGAAGATTATTTAAAGGTCATTTATGGAGAGTGACAGAGACTGTGGATGATTGACAGCATGACTGGGTGTTTGGGGGATGCAGAAACAGAGAGACAGCTGGACAGCTGGATAGATGAAGGGACACACTGTTCTGATTTCATAACGTTAGCAGCGCCAACAGATTCTCAAATCTGCAACCACTCACTATGTGACGAATATTTTAAAACTCTGAGATAAATAAATATAAAGCTGGAGGAGGAAAAAGAACAAAATCCTTAGCATTTTACTTCCATATTACTGTTCATCTGCCATGCTGGAGGATCAGCAATGGCTGACATCCAATTAAAAAAACAAAACAAAAGAGTGAGCACTGAGTCAAGGTTCAAGGCTGCTCTATCAGCTGACCCACAGTGGTTCACTGCATGTCACATAAACTGATGATTTGTAGATTTCCAAGGAATTTTACACCGCAATACAATACAATAACAACAAAGTCTGTCTTGTAAAGGGATCCTGTTTTAAAGTCCGTCTAAAGTCAGAATAAATATGTGTTCTGAGTTTGTCAGACTAAAGAAGAAAGTGTTATTAACCACCAGCCAAATTTGAATGATTAAAAATATCGACAAGTTTATGAAATTAGGTGTCAAAATCAGGTAAAAATGAATTCTCAGCTCCAGGACTGTGGGCGTGGCTTCAGCACATTCAGCGGACACGTCCACTCGTGGGAGCAGTCAAGCAGCCATTTTGAAGCGATTGAAACATGTCTGATGAGTTCAGAAAATGACATGACTAACTTTGAAACACTCTGAACGAGATGAATTCATCTCTATCTCTCTGCTAGGGGTGCAGGGCTATGCTCAGGCCTCAGTATGTCATCGAGCCACCCTTTAAGGACCGCCCACAAAATCCTGGACTGAAAACTGGTGAAAAACTGTTTGAACCTCTAACTCCACATTTAAGTAATATATCGTTTTTTCACATGTTTTCAGCAACTATTTTGCAACACATTTATTGTATTTTGAAAGAAATCTCAGAATTGTCTTTACACAGACTTTAATGACTTGTACACAACACACACAGAAAACCAGGCAGTGGTCTAGCAGAAGAGTAGTTAGTTGGTGTCAGGTGACCTATTAAAAGTATAATTCATTTGTCATGTGTGGTCAGTGACAGGTTTGTGGGTGAGGGTTCAACAGGGGCCCCCCAACAAGTTCATGCAGCCCTGTTTGCTGTGATTGTCTTAAACTCCCACACCAACTGACCCCACTCATCACGACTTTACCAGCCAGGTCATCCTTCACACAGAAAAGTTGTTTATTAACATTATTAAATGAGTACACTATTCTACTATATTATCAGAGCTATTATTTACTATGAATAAATTAATAAATCAAAGCATTGCCCTTCTACAGAGCCCATGCAAATGTGACCTCACTGGTCAGCTGATTCGTTTTTTTTTATTTGATCAACTAAAAAAATTAAATAGATTTATTTATTTATGTACTTGCACAATAAAGTATTACAATTATATATTAAAAAAGATATATGATATGATACATGATGACTCAACATAATATACAGACATATGTTTAGCTATATACACTGAGATATACATGAATTTAAACAAAAACTTTGCAAATGGCACATAAGTTAAATTCATGACAATAAAAAAAATCCAAACAAAATAAAGAAGAAGAAGAAAATGGATAAAATGTCATATAAGTCCAATCCTTGATCTGCATACACACAAGCAACAAGGGAAACATGTGACACGTGGACTGATGATTGGGGCTTCAGTAAGTTTACTCATGGTCATATGACCTGATCAGACAGCTTTACCAAATATGACACACAGAAAGTCATTTTGCATCCTTCAACTGTGCTGTTCAAGAAATTCATCAATTCAAGTGTAACAACAGCAGTGATCACAGGGCTTACTCATACATGATGATGATGATGATGTATTTTCATTTTCCTTGCAGGAGGAGGAGAAGTCTCCTAAAGATCTGGACTTTTGGCTGGAGGATCTCTACACACCAGGATTCGACTCTTTACTGAAGAAGACAGAAGCCGAACACAAAAGAAAAAGACTTTGTAAAATCCTTTCTTCAGTCCTTTTGTCTATTTGTGCCATTCTTATTGTTATCGTGGTACCTGTCATGGTTCTAAAGAAGAAGAACTGACTGATGAGGACTCTGTTATTGTACAGTAAAACCTTTAGGACCTCTTCTTAAGTAGTGGTCATATTTATAGTTCTGCTCTTATTTTTTTATTAGAATGAGAAGTAGAAAACTGTCTGGAGTCTGGAGCAGTCATGGTGGATGTGTTTTGGCTCCACAGCTGGAACACACTCTCTGTGGACCATGAAATCCACAGCAAAGTTTATGGTAACCTGCCAAGTAGTTGCTGAAATATGTGGAAATACAGACAGATGATCAGCAGAGACAAAAGGTTGCAGTTGATCTTTTAGACCTTTTCACGTTATAACGTGAAAACATCTTATGTCGAAAGAAAGTATGGTTTTACGTTATTTCAAGATAAGACAGAAACAGTTGAGAGGCAAGAATAGGCTATGGCTCATTAACATGATTTAATTAAATTATACTTTAATCTTGGTTTGAGACATGGTGAGACTTTACAGTTATTGAACACAGTGGATGATATTGTTATTAGTATGCGTACTCTAAAAAGGATTTTGAAATGCCTGGGTTTGTGCCGAAGAAAGAACGAATCCCACCCTCTTGAGATAGTGTCGTTCCTCATTGATCAACTGGATGGGCACGGAAGGCTCTTGAAATAATGTGATAATTTCGCGTTATAACGTGAAAATGTCGTTTCTTGAAATAACGTGATAGTTTCACGTTATAACGTGATAAATATATTGTTAAAACGTGAAAAAGATATTGTTATAACAATAAACTTTTCACGTAATTACGTGATACTGAGCCTATTTTTTTTCGTAGTGTGGCAGCAATACGCTTCCGTATAAAGGGGACATCTTATGAAAAAAAAAAATCACTTCTTCAGCTCTTCTACACTAATATTTTTGAATTCAGGGTGTGTTCAAACCCAACTGTGTTAAAAACCACAAGCGCCTCCATTTTGCGTGAGCTGCTGCAGCCACACTGTCTCTTGTGGTTTGTCTTTAAAACATGCTGTTCAGATTTTGAGCCCCTAGTGACATCACCAACAGGCTCATGAACATATTCCAGAACCAAAACCATGTTTCTCTCAGTGCTCGAGCTCACCTGTTGTCATGGTAGCCTGACGCCAAACATCATTGACACAATGACCACGCAAGGTGCAGCTCTCACACTGATTCTAAGCTCACCCACACACACACACACACACACACACACATCCACACACCAACGTCTGGGGTTCAGTATCTTGCTAAAGGACCATTTGACTTGACTGGGGGAGCTGGGAGTCCATCAGTAACCCTTCGATTATTTGATGACCCTGAGCCACAGCAGTGGTTTCAAACTTTTAACCAATGTGGACAGTTAAAGCCTGAAAAACAGATTTGATGTCCTGAGATGAGATTTTTAACATGTGATCTCAAACCTGTTGATTTTCATCATTAGATCAATGATCTTTTTTTTAAAATCATTTTTAATGTTTGCACTTTCAGTTCCAAAGTGAACAGCTAAAGATTCAGCAGATGGTTTATTTTATTTAAATTATTTTAATTGTGATTGATAATTGATGTGCACATGAAGTTAATAACTTGAAACAATAAACAGCTTAAACAGATGATAGCCCGCCTCAGTTTTCTCTTCCTGAATAACACAGAGCACAAAAGCAGACGTCAGATGTAAGTGATTTCATTTGATTTATTTATTGCAATAAAGATGTACAAAGTATTGGTAATCATAAATGTTAAAATGTTAGAAAAAGCATATCTGTGACTGTTAACAGTACAGTGTATCAAAACATTACTGCTTTAACCAGCTGGGTCGATTCCATCCACGTTTGTGTGAAAGCAGGAGAAAACAGGTTTGATCTGCTTCTGTTGTCATGTCTTTTCTTCAAAAGGCATCGAAAAGATTGAAATACACAGACTCAAGAAGAGAAACAAAAGACAGAATTTGCTAAAATCAAAAGGCAACAAAACAAAAGAGAAAAAAAAATCAACATGCAAATTAACTTACAACCAAAACCAGATATTAAAGACAAAAGAGGAGAAACTTCTACACTAAAATAAATATCTTTCTCCATGAAATTCGACATAATTATTCCTCTCCCTTAATTTATGTCATTAGACTAAGTGTATTTACAGGTTAGTTCATGTTTGCAGTGTGGACGAGGTCGGCCACCACGAGACAGAAAGACCAGTTTATGATTTTGGTACACAGTCATCCATCATCACGGCTCGACACACGACGGATGGGGACTGGAGAGGAAGAGGGGGGCTTTGGCAAAAAAAAAGAAGAAAATAATAATACACACAATAATCAGGAGATGTCAGATGATGACATGGCTGACATGAGCACAGGTGACATTTGGTTTCTTCAGTAGAACACAGTAGTTTTGTCAGACAGGCTTTAGAATCTATCTATCAGACATAAATGAAGAAAACAACACACAAACACTATTATTTGGTTGTAAAATGTTGACAGGAGGTCTTTGTTTCACTTAATGTGATGTATCAAAGACAAAGATCCCCCTGGACTGATACATTTATATATGTGTATATATAGGCATATATATATTCTTTATTATACAAATATAGAGTAACCCGTGTTCTTGTTTGTAATGTTGTTGCTCTGTAACACTAAAGGAGAGCGAGTGCTTCACAGCAGAACAATGAACAGAGGTTAAAGACACACTCCTTGATTGCGTTATAGTGCACAACAGCGCCCCCCAAATGTCAGAATCTCCCTTGAGCTCACAGGTGGTGTGTCTAAAATGCAGACTACAAACAAAAAGTACAATATGTGCTATATATGAATTGTTATATTCTCTTCGCAGTAACTTTCGGAGAAATCAGTGTACTTTTTATTCTTTGGAATGCCACTGGTGATTCAAGTAGCACTTTCATTCAGTCTGGTGACTGTCAAGATCTTTTGGATTTTTAGTGCCTAGTTTTGGTGATTAGTGCATCTACAGAGCCACTTGATTACTCAAAACCAAGGTCAAAATTAAATTTGGTCTAACTGGACTGGTCTGGACTGGTCCTGGTCTGTTTGTTATTATCCCGATGGTTTTGAGGGGACTGTCAGGAGTCTGTCTGGCTCGGGTCTCTTCTTTTGAAAAGTTGTGCCATGTTTTTTGGGGGTGCTACTGTGTGCTATACCTTAACCAGGGAGAGTCTTTGACTGTGCCTTAAGAGTTTCAGGTTTACAGTTCCTCACCCAGTACATGCTTTTCACATACTTGGAAAGTACTCTGGGTATATTTAATACACTGTGACCATGAGAGTGTATATAGTTAAAGTGTATGCACTGAATGCTTATATACATTCATAAGAACAGCACTGAGTGATGAGTGACGGGATGCAGCTGTATGAACGCTAACAGCACAATGAAGCTGACACACAGTACACCGCACTGTGCTAACTGCAGTCTATGCAGGAAACAATTCATATACATGAGAATAGAAAACAAAAGCAGACTACGTATGCTAACTCCTAGCGGTAGTGTTCATTATTATACAGTACATTCAACCTAACCTAAGAATCGTGTCACATTCCTCTTTTGAAATTGCATACAGTAAAGGACATGAAGGACGTGATAGTCAAAATGCTCGACCTGCCTGTTTCTGGAGGAAACGCAGAAAAAGAAGGAGGACATTAGAAAGAAAGAGAACCCTGTTTTAATCCATTGGATTTGTGGCAGTTTTTAATAAGAACCAAGTCGTAACAGACCTGTTCTTCTGGATTATGTTGCAGTTTAGGTCCAGGTTCAGTTTCTGTGAACTGCTCACGTTAGAAAACAGTGGAAGTTTTCAGTTTTAATAAACTGCACAGCGAGTGAAACATTAGCATGACCTCTTCTGTGGATTCATATCACAGGTCAGTACACTGAACAGAGTGTGATTACACTGAACATGTCTTATGTTATCCATGCAAATTTGACAGTTGAAGTTTGTTCAATAGTCCGTGTTTATTTGCTTTTAATGACTGTACACTGGCTTTTAAAATGTACCAGTACCTTCCAGCTCATTCATGTATTGTTTTTAGGAACAGGAAGTCAGCACAGCACTGCCACAAATTCACTTTGCATTCAGACTGAACACACTTTTAGAATAAATGGAACCTAACACTCCAAACAGTAGCAGCTGTCGCTCAGTTACAGCAGAAACCAGTTTTAATTTAAGACGTCAGAGCTCTGTGGTTATCTGAAAAGAATCAGGTCAAGTTGACATTCTTTGACCGTTATAGAACAGAATACATCAGACCTGTTAGAAAGTGTGAAATGGTCTACACATGGTACCCTTAAAAAGACTACAAGCAAGTCTTTGTGTACGAAACAATCAGCGTAAAGAAAAGGAACGTGCCTAAAGTGCTCCTTAAATGAACTGAGGCGAGGAGATCCGTTCACATGAAGGAGCGATGGACTTTTATTACAAGTGCTTATGCAACACAAGCTCATATGCATAGAGGTATATCTTCACTCAGCCTTGACACATTCTAATGTCACACTCCTCCTGCCAGTCTTCACTCTCTCTCTCTGCCCTTTCTAGGCTTAGTGGGAATGGGAGGCCGTCGTACGCCGGACAAACGAGCAGGACCGTGGCGCTAACGCTGGCAAAGTGGAATATGTTACGATCTGTTGATTGATCACTTCACCGGCAACACATACAGGTCTACAGCGAGGAATGTGAGACTAAAGCAGGTGGACTATGGGAAGGAATTTTGAGATGCATATACAGTACAGAAAACCTTTGTGCTGAAACGCTTCTCTAACGTTTAACTAATGGATCGTTATCTGCATTTACCCACAAACCGTCCAGCCAGTATGGCTTATAAGAGGAAAGGAACTCTTTGACAATCGTTAGTTCTAGCATTAAGGCAAGGTTTGAACTTATTTTCAGGGGAAGAACCGCACACGTGGACACAAACAGTTGTTGAAAGAAATACTTAATCTAGTGGATCAGCAGCTACATGGGAGAGATAGTCTTTCCACCTGAACAAGGCTATTGAAAAACTATGTTCACATCTTTTTCTGACATACAGCGAGATCTTAAATTTAAGACCCATATAAACATTTTTTAGGCAACGTGCCTAAAAGATAAATTGTGTCTTGTGTTTAGTAGCTGAGGCCATCTTAAATATTCAACAGCTTTAAAAAGGAAGACTCAAAAGTGAATACAAAATAAAAGAACCCAAAATAAAACATGTTGATTAGGGTAAAAGAGAGAAATGACAGAAAAAGTCTTCATGCAATCAAGTGGACACCCTTCATTAAATTCATGCAATCCACTCGCATAAATGCAACGCTCCAACTAAGAAAGAATCACATTTAAAACTCAATAAAACTAACTATCATCCACCATTATAATAGGTAATATTGTCAATCTGGATAGAGATTATAATTATTTCATCTGATTCAGCTGGAAGGCACATCCATAAGGCTTTAGACGGTGTTGCAAAGCTTTCTGCATGGTTCTCTCCCAATATTGAAGGAAAAACAACAGGATAGGGTGATTATTGCTGCATCACAAACACGACAGCTGGTCCAATTAAACACGTATGACATCAAGATATTCCATATCATGAGAACAATGTGGACATTGTGCACAACTGCTTTGGAGCCTGAGAGAAATCAACGTTGACAAAAATGAAATTTACAGGAGGAAATTTAAAGAAACTAGAGCTACAAGAGAAAAACCTCGTAAAACATCGTAGAATAAATAGAAAGAAGGAGCTGAGTGGGCAACCCCCCCCACCCTCCCACCCCACCCTGACTTTTTTTTTTTTTTTTTTTTTTACACATCTCAACCATCATCACTTCCTTCATCTTTATTCATATTACCAGCATTGTTTCCATCAGTGGCTGTGTTTTCTACCGTCTCTGGAGTGTATGTGGTGCACCTTTAGGTTTGGACTGGATCTGGGATGTGTATGTGGTTCTGCTCCAGAAGCAGAAATGGATGTGAGGCTTTTAAAAAAAACGTGGATTTTCTTCTCTGTGTGTGTGTGTTTAAGAGTAGAAGGTGAGGACACTCTGGTGGTTTCCGCGCACCAGGAGGATGGGCGGCAGGTCCTTAGACAACGCCTCCAGCCAGGCCATGTACAGAGCGCTGGACACGGTGCCCTTCCTGGCCAACGGCAGACTCCTGCAAAGAGAAAGAGAGGGCAGTCATTAACAGGGCTGCTTTTAAATACAGAAAGACCTGTGACCACATTTAGAAGCTCCCATGATGCCTAGGAGTAAAGGGGAGCTGGGTCCAATTCAAAGGATAATCATGTGTCAACTAAACAAGTGAACTTGCAGGAGTCAGTGTTAACTCCTGCTCCAAAACACACACGTTACCAAAGTGAAAGTGACTTAAGCTAAAGTCAGGACAGAGTTTATCAAATTACTGACATGTGACTCTCTTATCAAGTTTGCAGCCTTGCTAGATCCACATGTACTAAGTTTCTTCATCAGCTGTGTTTTATTCAAGATGCTGCTGTGCCAAAGAGGGGGCTGCAGAATTTTCCCCTTGCAGAGTTAATATCTGTCTGATTGCTGCCTTAAAGTTCATATGACAGGTTATCCCATAGGTGGAAAGGCTAAACTGTGGCCTGAAAAGTCTGGTGAGTGTGGCCGATGATCAGTCAGTCTCTCCTCAAACGCTGCCTACTTCATTTTTGGTTTGGGAAGTTAAAAAATAGCCGGACACAGTTCCCCCATGTGACACCGGAAAGGTGTGAGGGCAGGAGGCCGACAAAAACCTCTTTCAGAGCATTCAGGTGCCTATAGAACTACTTCTATTAGACTTCTGTTAGAGTAAGTTAGTTAAATGTGTTCGTGTTTTGGTCTTTTCAAATGTCCAGACTGAGTCTTTAGCGTTAAAGGAACAGGAGGGTTGATACGGCCTCAGCTGCTACATGAGAACACTCCCCATTAACACTGTCGCCTTATCTCACTGTGCACAACACACACACACACACACACACACACACACACACACACACACACACACACACACACACACACACACACACACACACACACACACACACACACACACACACACACACACACACACACACACACACACACACACACACACACACACACACACACACACACACAGGCTGCTTACATGACGATGAGGTTGGCTGTGCTTGAGTGCTCCTTCAGCAGTTCGTTGAGTCTGATCTGACGATTACTCTGCAAACACAAACAAACAGCTTTAAACATTTAGGTATCAACTTACCAGATAATTATCACAAGCTGCTGGAACACTGACTCTCAGCCAGTGCCACAGTTAGCTTACACTCTACAATTTAGAACAGTGAACAGTATTCACTCCACTGGACTTCTTTTCTTAGTAACATGGAACTCTGTTCAACATTCACAAAATGTTCCATACCACTTAAACATTACATTTAAGGACTTCCAGGACTTTCCAGCTAACAACAGACAATCTAAATCTAAAAACTTGCCACATGTCTATTTTCAAAGACTTTCAAGGCTATCATTTCCCCCCCCTTAAATTCACTAATTTTCAAGAATTTCAAGGAGCTTAGGGAAGCATGTAGTGTGCTGACCTTGGCACGGTACAGTTCCAGCTCGTTGTCAGTGATCCTCCAGGGTTCTCTGTTCTTCAGACTCTCAGCTGCCTCTTGCTCCATGTCGTCCTCCTTCAGCCGATACGGCTCGATCATGTCCTCGAAGGCCGTCACGCTGCACAACAACAGCTTGGTGGTTAATCCCCTCATACATGACGGGAATAGCATCACACCAACATCATCACACTGGTCTGATCGTCTGTGTCTGACTTAGCTTTAGTGATGTGTTCTATCATGTGTCACATATTAACTCAGTTAGTGCAATGAAGTAGAACTCGAGCTGTAATCATCTGGAATGATCAATGAAGTTACAGGAAAAAGACAAAACAATACTGTTATGAACCCACATGACCAAAACCAACCATTCACTCTCACATTCACACCTACGGCCAATTTAGAGTCACCAGTGAACCTGTTAAGGTTCATGTCTTTGGACTGTGGGAGGAATCCAGAGTACCCGGAGAGAACCCACACAGACATGATGAGAACATGCAAACTGAGAGAAATATATATGTATCATACTCATGACACCTGTTGAAAGCAGAGTGAAATCCAAACTCATCTGTCCCAGTGTGATGTCTTTACACAAACAGACCACATGGGGGAGCCAGTGATTCTCTCTTCACATGTGCTCTGGACACACTCATCCATCTATCATTATTTATTAATGCAGGCTGATGACAGATGTGAAACACTGGACTTTAAATATTCATAGAGTGGAGATAAAACCATTATTGTCCATTAAAAATGTGTTCATTTTATCTTTACACAGAAACAAATGTCAGGACACCAGAGCAGGGAATGATTCAGACGTGGCTCAAGTCTTTTTTTTGTTACACATGATGAGTGTCAGCACAGAGTGCATGTGCACAGGCCAACGACCAGGAAGGTTTAACATGTTATTTTAATGACATACATCTGTTCGACTTCAGGGTTCAACTTTGTCCTACCAGAGTTAATGCAGACAGTAAGACAATAATGGATCATTTCTTCATGTTTCCACTTTTGAGGTAAGCGGTTAAATAACTGGTTTAAACTGGGATTTGCTGAACTCTGTGTGGTGGTTGAAGCCCACCACAGCCCTTTTTTTTAAAACTCACCAGTAGAGAGAAGCTTTTGTTGAGAGCCTGATCCCTGCTTCATGCAAACTCTCCCTCCATGCTCATTTTAGAATATCAATTTTCAGAGTCATGTCATACTCTCACAGAAATCCTGTTTTCATTCACTAAATATTTCCATGAATAAAACTCACTGGCGTTTTGTTTCAAACAGGCTCAATCAGTGGATGTAATCCCTGCCTTTGTTCCTTCAATGTGAAACATCTGCAGGGAATGATCATTCCACAGACGGTAGCTTAAGGCTGCAGTCACATTAGGCGATGCAGTGGAGTTCACCACAGATGAATTCCATGTGAGGAATTCACGTATGTGTGACGGCAGCAGTGAATAAAGTATGTCAGTATGACGTTGAACTAACAGAATTAGTGCTGAGGAAATGGACAGTTTATTGAGTTTACTATCATAGCGCAGGTCATCTGAACCCCCTACATGCATTAATAACTACTCTTTAACAGAGAAAAACTTACTGCTCCTTCTTGGGCTTGGTGTTTATGTCTCCCAGCACGGTGATGTCAGAGAAGTCTATCCTGAACTTGCTCAGCAGAGTGGCCATCCTGCGCAGGAAAAAACAAAAACACAGAGCTTCAGGTGAAATACTGGAAACCAGCTGCAAGACATTTTCAAGTGAAGGAGCTGTGGACAGAGATAACAGCACTGAGTCATCATGGAGGCCAGGGGAAGCTGCTTTAAATAGCTCTGTTTGAACACCGACATTCTGGGAGGGTGGAGGCAGGTACGGCAGGCTTTACTGGGAGCGCTGTGGCATTCTGTGTATGAGAGTCATTTCCTGTAGCTTCAGCTTCAAAGAAGCCCAGAGGCTGAAATCATCATCTGTCACCAGTGGAGAGATTTTATTTTCATACAACCGTCACATTCCTGCTTTCAAATGAAACCTGCTGCCCACATCAGTATTTAAGATTAATAATCAGTCACATCACCATGTGTTCCTCAGCTCTATGAAGCTTTACAATGGACTGCAACTCATTGTTTTGCTTTTACGGCGCACAACTTTATAGTTTGGTTCAGTCTCAGCGCTCCCATCAACTCTGTTTCCAGCAGCTGTGATAAACTCACTGTACTCCACCTGCTCAGCACCACACAGACAGTTAGAGACCAAGCGTCAACCGTCAAGGCGGTTAGGTGAAGCCAGCACAAGAAGTGCCAAAAACTGCAGTTCCTGTTCTCGTCCACTTGAGGCTGGCTCCAGAAGTGAGTCAGTCTCCATAAGTCCCCATGTTCAAATGTCCAACTTCACAGCAGAAATAAACATGTTTACAGTAGTGGTACAAAAAACAGTTTTGGTCTCTATAGCTAATTTCCCCGTTCATGACAACTGTACTGAGGGTGAATTTATATACAACTCACCTGTTCAGATTATATTAAGGCTTAAAGTTATGCAGGATTAAGAGAGTGGCTGCTTTGATTGACAGGTGGGTGCTGTCAGAGGGGGCTTGTTTGAGCAACCAGGCTTAAATCAGCCCAACTCAGCTCCACCCACAATACATTTTTAGCCAATGGAGGCAGGACGGCCAGGCCAGAGCCACGTCACAAACCTGTGAGTGACGTCACAGAGACTACATCCATGTTTTTATACCGTCTATGTTACAGACTAGAAATATATAAACCTCCGCTTAGGTGTGATGCTTCTACAGTGAGGTTTGAGTGTTTCACTTTAATTCTAACAGGTTCACAGTGAATTCAGTTCTGTCTGACATAGACACTGGTGTTACAGTATAACCTCCTTGCATAACCTCCTCCTTTGCCCATGCTACACCCTTCCCACCTAATGAACTGGATCAGTTCAAGGTTTAACAGACATGCAGGCACCTGCAGGTCAAAAATACTATTTGAACAAACACACGCTGCAGTCTTCTTTCCTTGACAGTTTGGCAGAGAAGCAGTGACGCGTCATCTCTGATGAAACGTTCAGTTTGTGGTTCTGCAGTAAACAAACACAAGGAGGATTTCAGAGTGCGCAGAGAGCTGTGCGCTCGCACACAGAGATGAAAGGCTCGGCTGCTAGCACCAAGCTAATTTTATCCAACAAAAGGAGGTAGGAGGCAGCTGTAGGGGACAATGAGAGACAGGGTGTGTGTGTGTGTGTGTGTGTGTGTGTGTGTGTGTGTGTGTGTGGTAGAGGGTGAGAGTTGCATTTATGCTGAAAACTTGAAAACAGAATCTGTCCTGAAGGTTCATGCAGAGAAACCAGATGCAGCACAGAACTTCAGCTGTTGGTGGCTGTATTTGGACAGAACCAGGCTAGCGGTTTCCCCGTGCTTCCAGTCTTTATGCTAAGCTAGGCTAACCATGTCCTGACTCCAGCTCTGTACTTAGAGATTGATTTCAATATTCTCATCTCACTCCAGGAAAGAAAAGTTCCTCCTCCGAATGTCTGAAGATGCAGACAGAGTTGAACTGTGAGTGAGAGTGAGTGAGGCACGATGGGAAAAGCTTCTCCCCACAAGAACAAGGAAATGACCCGACGATAATGATTCTGGTGAAGACACAACAATCAAGGGACAGACAGGATGTTCACATGACGTGCTGTGGTTCCAGTATACACTCTGCAGTCTGTTTTTCCTCCTCAAAGGATCACACTGCTGCTTCTCCTGTGTTTATACTCATTAACCACAGTAGTGGTTCAGGCACTCAGCTCTATAACCACACGACAATAACATAAATAATAACAAAGTTTGATACAAACATGGAATCATTCACTCACGTGGATCAGCTGTCTGCAGCTGTGACGAGTCCATTAATGCTCAGAAAGACACTTCATGAAGTCAGTAAAGACTTGTATCAGAGCTTTCACATTTGTGCTCACTAAACACTAAAACAACATAAAAACAGCTGAAGTTTCACTGTTTGTCATGCAGAGATAAATCAGTCATTTTATGCAGCGTTGCGTCTCAAAGTATGTGCCAAGGACAGCAACCAAACTCAGAACAGCCTAAACTTCACAAGAATTTTTTGGATGAATTTGAAATAAATTTTCTGTCATCTGAGTCGTACATGAACAAAAACTGGAGTGCTCTCTGCGCCAGAGAAAATGTACACAACATGAAGTCAGTGTTACTCTTTAGAGATGAATACATCAAGTTCTTCTGGCTAACGTGAACAAACACAATGTGTGTGTGTGTGTGTGTGTTTGTGTGTCATGTTGTCAGCAGCAGCTGAGCACACGAGTGGTGCTGAAGGGAAAGCAGATGGCTGCACCGTGTTCCACCGCTCACGAGCTGCATCTCTGCTTTAATATGACAGGCTTTCTGAAGTCTGAGAGAGACGTGCTGAAACTTGGAGCTGAGGATGCATCGTCACTCTGCATCAGTGCGGCAAGCAGATGGAAATGGGAGTTTGCAGCCTGCACAAAATGACATCTGACCGTCCTCACTGTTTTGGCCTCAGCTGGGAAAAAGTTGTAAAGTTCCATGTTACCTGGCAACGTTACTCTTGCATTGAACTGTGGGCAAACATTAAGCTAACAGAGCATCTTTCTGGGTGAAAGTGAGATAACTGCTGAGAACTGAGGAGGCGCTTTCAACTTTGCCTTCCAACTCAGAGAGGGAAGAGAATTATCTGAGTGTTTGTATTAAGTGATGAACAAGCAGCCATGTGCAGCGATACAGAATCTCATCTCATCCTCTTGCTGACCTTCAAACGTGACACAGTGGATGGAGAGAACACTACGAGTACTTACGCTCGGCGATCGTGATCAATCCTGTTGATCTTGCCTCCGATGAAGACGCGGATCTTGCAGTCCTTCCACCTCTTCTTGTTGGTCAGTAGGTAGGGGATCAGCAGGGTCAGACCTGGACAGGAGACATCAAACTGGTTTGTCATGGAAACATTATGCATCGGAGTTAAAGTGAAAACATCAGAGCTCCAGAATGTCTCCACGTTCTGCCTGTTAGGCCTTCAAACATTCTTCAGACGAGGACAGCTTGTTGGGGAGTATTTTAGATTTCAGGAGCAGTCACTGCTTCAGCAACAGAAATACGATTGCTCCCAAAATAATGTTGGTTGGTTCTGACTTTTAGTCAGAGGACGTGTTCACACATTTAAACTAAATGTAAACACATCAGGACATCGTCCAGAAAAAGATCAGCTGTTTGCAGCAGTTTGATCGCTGCACTTCCTCTGCTGTCGACAGTGAAGAGGCTGACATGATGATGATGATGAGCCGGATTTGAGATGTCACATGTCACAGAGTGTTGAATGCGAGTCGTGCCTCTGGCCTCGTTCTCTTCTTTACGGCCTGCCGGGCTGACAAACACTCTTACTCATCTAAGGATGAGTCCTATTAACATATTGGCTTCATCAGCTCCAACTGATAAACTGATCCTTCTAACGGCTCTGGATTGATTTGACATTTAAGTCAGTCAGCAGGCGGCAGACTCAAACCTGCCATCTTTAGATTTCTCATGTTGTTCTGTGCACGTCTGTGTCCAGAACTTTTAATGTATTTATGCGAAACTTAAGAGAATATTTCATGTTTGACAGAGGTTCTTCTCAGTTCTAACAGTAAGATTTATGTTTTTTGAAGGGATGTGGATCATAATTAGGATGTTAGTTCATAATTACTGTATGATACTGAAGTCATGTCTAACTTTACTTTCAGGAGCAGTTCACAAAATGAACATATGAAACAACGAGCAAAGAACTGACAGAATGTTGAAAGAAACATTTCTAAAACGTTCCGCTGCAGTGCAGTGATGCTCACAGCTGTTTGGACTATGATGCTAATCTCCCAAAAACCAGACACGTTTCTTTCTCCCAGACTCACCTCCGTCATCAAACAGCCACCAGACGTCCACTGTGCCCTTCCCCTGTTTCTTCTGGAACTGCTGGCTGGCCTCCAGCAGCCTCTGGTCGGACACATTCAGTGGTACAGTCGGGCTCTTCTTGTCTACACACACACACATACACACACAAACGCAGCAAAAAGTCATTTAGACGGCAGTAGAAGACATTTCAGTCATTTCTATCATTTGCTGGCCTGCTGAGAGTCCTGAGAGAGAGAACAGACCTGTGTGTTCTTCAGCTCTGTGGACTGTTTACTGTCAGTGTGTGTGTGTGTGTGTGTGTGTGTGTGTGTGTGTGTGTGTGTGTGTGTGTGTGTGGGGGGTGGGTGGGTGTGGGTGGGTGTGGGTGTGTGTGTGAGTGAGAATGACAGCAGAACTACTGTGGTTTTGAAAAAAGGTGTGATGTGATGGTGAGCACGTCAGAACATATTATTCTAATAAACCATGAAGAGAAGAGAGACAGACAGTCAGCACTACAGTCAGCTGTGATCAATGTTTCCACTGGACATGTTGTTTGGAGTTGAATTGTAGTTTTTGGAGCCGTTAGTTCTGTCGGGTTAAAAAGCAGCAGAAGTTCAACTGAACAACAAATCTATCCACAGCAATGTCAAGTGTCTGTGATATGAATCACTATTTATGATCAGCCTTCAAATTATTGAACAATAAATAAATAAATATATATATCAATAAATTATGATTTAAGTTTTCTTGTCTCAAATTCCCACAGAGAACAAATAAAACATTTCAAATGAGTTCAATCTAAAGTTTCATTAATCAGATCTTTAAGGCGGACTGACTGTTCGCTCTGTTTCAGTGGTTGCCATGGTAACGGTGGAGGCATCACGTATACTACATACTACGTATGCCAGTGATGCAGCTTTCCAATGTGGAAGCAGCTTTGTCTGGACAGGAGCCTCCTCAAAGTGCCAGCAGACAGTTTATTAGAGATATGTTATGTCGCGGTCCACAGACTGGCACGACTCTGCTCAGCCTCTCTGGATTTGATGTCATCGTGTCACACAAAGTGACTCAAAGACACTGATTAGAGCGACTGAGACACATCTGTAGAAAAGTGTGGTTTGGATCAGACTTCAGGTTGTCTTTTGTGTTTTTGCTGTCCAGACTTTCTAAAATAATTCTGCCAAAAAATGGATTTGGCAGTCGAATGTGGAGAGTAGAATCAGTGAAGTGACTTTAAAAGTCCTCAAAAGTTTGCTAACATTATCCATCATAAGCTACTGCTAATACCAGAGCAGGTGAAATCAAGAAGTGTACTGACTTGAGCAAGGGGAGTTTACTGCTTTCACTGAGGCTTTTCTTTTCTTTAAGGAGTCACACAGGAAGTTTCATTATGCATGTTTTTTCTAATTTGATTTGGGCTTTATGAACACAGAGGAAACACCAATCAATACTACCAACAGCAAACAAACAGAGAGAGAAGCTGTGAGAGGCTCGGGGGTTAGCTGGAAACATGAAAACAGGAGAGCAGTTTTCATCCTGGAAAAGAACGCTACAGACAAACTGTCACCTTGAGAGAGAGAGAGAGAGAGAGAGACGAGAAGCAGCAGGCAAGAGAGGCCCAAGACGCTTTGGAGGAAAGTGAAATGTTGGCACGCGCTCACAACATTTAATACTCAAGACTTGGAGGAAGTTGAAGGCACTATGACATACAGTATAGCTACAGAGACTGTTAACAGGAGAGCAGGAGAAAGAGAGGAAAAGACAAAGTGTTAATCCCCAAAGCCAAGTAGCTAGCAGGCCTGAAACACGGGACACAAGACAGAGACAGCAGGGTGCGAGACGGTATGTTAATACAAGAGGAATTCAAAATATACTGTGAAGAACGAGGTGATGGAAGGAGAAAGAGAGCAGGAGGACAGGAAAATACGAAACGAGAGGAAAGGAGCACACAAAAGATAACAAAGGGAGACAGATCGATAGAAGAAGATCAAAACAAAGCAGAGAAAGCAAGAGGAAGGTTTAAGGCAACCCAAGTAAGTGGATCTCCTGCCTTTTTTCAACAGGGGCTGAGTTGGAGCTTTGCCATCCTCGTCGTCATCTGGATAATGTGAGACAAAAGGAGAGAAAAAAAAGTTGAAATGAAATGTTGATGTGACACACACACACACACACACACACACACACACACACACACACACACACACACACACACACACACACACACACACACACACACACACACACACACACACACACACACACACACACACCTTTTTTCAAGCTTTTTTTTCTACTGGCAGCGGTTTTTGTCCTCTCATTTCTGGAAAGTTCTGATCCCGACCCCAGCAATAAAAAGCAGCAGCTCAGAGCCAGGACTCTCCAGTTAACTCAATCTGGCTTCAACTGGACATTTGTTCAGAAACATTCGTGGACATGTGAGAGCATTAAATACGCATGAATCACTTCTGATTCTCAAAGCTCGACTACTCCACAGAGACTGTGCTCGGATTAAAATGAGAGTCACACAGTGTGGAGGCCTGAGCTCAGGTAGAAGCCTTGGCTGGGACTAAGAGGATTACTTAAATCAAGACATCCATCTTCACCAAACCAACATGTTATCAATGTGAGCAGCATTCATAAATACAGACCTATTTCTATAATCTAATGTGGTAGCTCATTAACAGACAGAAACAGTATTGAGCTGCTCCCTGATGAAGGTTTGATCCAAACAGACTCACATGGTGGACTCAGAGTGCAGAGTCACGTCATCTCTTAACACAGACACTCTTTTCATTCACTAATCACAGTAGCTGTGAAGCTCCTGTCACTGAAACTCAACACTTCCTGTAGGTGTTTCAAGTTAAAAGTCTTTCAGGAAAGTGAATTCAACTCTATTTATATAGCTCCAAGTCACAACAGAAGTTATCTCATGACTCCTTCCATACAGAGCAGCTCTACACTGTACTCTATGTAACATTATTTACAGAGATACAACAATGTCCACCATGAGCGAGCTGCCCTTTGAGTCACCAGAAGGTTTTCAATGTGAAACATCTGCAGGAAATGTTTTATGTCACTGACAGTAACTTAATATCATTCATAAAAATGAAGTAGAATGTAGAATCAAGAAGTGACTGTTTAAATGACACTGATGTTGTGTTGATGAGGAACTGATGTGTACATGTATGAAGACAACAGGACGACATGGAGGAGACGTTCAGTCACATGATCTTGAGGTCAGGCTGAAGTCAGCTTCCTTTGTTTTCATATTGTCACTGCACTTTGACCAAACATCATTTCATTTAGTATCAACGTATCATCTTATATTTTATATTTCAGACAATGTGTTAAACACATGTTGGTTACATTCAGATGTAATCAAATAAATATGGACAGTGAACACTGGATCAGCACTGGACCTGGGAATGTTTATTACTACAGTTCCCACACACACACACACACACACACACACACAGTGTGGCCCAAGCCATCTATGGACTAACAAACTGGGCCCAGTGGGAAGACTGGGGTCACGGGTCACTGAGGTGACTTCCTGTCAGGGCAGTGTGTGTGTGTGTGTGTGTGCGTGCGCAATAAGGGAAGCTATTGATGGATTAGGAGGGATCTCTCAGTGTGGTGTTAAACTGATTTCCTGCCTGAAAAGCCTTCCTCTGTCACAACTTCTGCTTGTGTTTGAGCAACAACACCACGTTAAAATGCTGTGAATAACAATATGTTTATGCTATAGAAGTACTTTAATGGGCTGAATATGCAAATAGATTGATAAATGATCACATCCCTCCTGCCACATCAACACTGTCTCACCTAAAGTCTGCTCAGTAGATGAAGTAGGAATATAAAAAAAATCATTAAATGAATGAAGACACATGCAGAGTGAGGCTGGCTGACCTTTCTGTACAGCCGGGCTGTTCTGGAGGCTGGTGGCCTTTGAGGACGGCTTGGATGAATCAGCGTCAGAGTCTTTGCTGGTGTCTATGGACACGATCACATCTTTCATCCCTGAAGACTTCTCCTGGGAGGACAGCAAGTCATCTGGGAGGAAGTGGAGTTAAAGGGCAGATGGAGGACGAGGTGCAGGAAGAAGAGAACAGAAGGCAATAAGAGGGAGAGAAACAGGAAATCAACTATAGAGGGAACTGTACGGCTATCTGCATTATTGTTTTATATGAGAAGACTGAAAGACCATAGTGTGTGTGATACCTTGTCCTTGGATGTGGGACACATCCAGGCCCTCTTTCAGTCGCAGAATAACGGCACCAAACTGGAAGTCGAAGGAATCACTGAGAGGAAAAAGAAATGAAAAATTGTCATCAGCAGCAGACAAAATGAAGCGTGTCTTGGCGGACCAAACAGAGACTCACACACACATGGAACATTTAAAAAAAAAAAAAAAAGACTGATAAGAGCTGCACCAGACAAACTCCAGCTTCAAACATCTCTCAGGCCTGCAGGCTGGATGGAAAGTAAAGGGCACATTGCTGAGAGCATTAGCTGTGATTTTAATATTGGAGAGCTGAACCATCTCTGACCTTCAGCTCGTAATCCCTACACTTCACAATCAGGAACTCATTCAGCTTAAGTCCTTCACTTGGTCTCACATGACTGGTTTAGGGTTCAGCAGGCTCACAAACACTGTACTCATGTTAATACAAGTACACACAGAGTGAGTGTAGTAGCAGCTCTTACTGGACTGGCTATCACAAACACGGCTCAGCGTTTAAGTTTGAAATATCTCGAGTGTCTCTGCTGCGGGGCCCTGACACTCAGAGGACCTGCTGAAGGCTCCAATCTTTTTGTTATTTAGCAACATTTATATGGTGATTGATGATTTGAGATGAGAACTCTGCTAGGGGACACTTCACTGCTGCCTGTGAGGGGCGACAACATCAGGTTTATAAGAAGAGCTTTGACAACAACAATAAATGCACAGCTCTTACCGTCTGTTTGGCTGAGTGAACTAACCTCCTGTATGCCCAGCGAGAAAATAGTGTAAGGCTGGACAAATCTGAGGGAGTATGGGGTAATCTGATTGAACATCTGATACAGCAGATATTGATGACTGAAGAGTGATACCAAAAAGAGACATGTTGCTGACGAGCAAAATCTAATTACTATTACGTGATCATGTGACTAGAGTCTGTCTGAAGACAAAATGACACAAAATATGATGGTGGGCAGGAATATACTGCATATAGTATATGGCATATCGTATATATATATATCAAACAGTGGATTCATGGATTAAGCATCATCAGCATGATTAGCATAGCCCTCCTGAAAACAGCCATGATGCATCATTATTCTACTTTACAGAGTCTGAGTGTCTCTTCACTAATGTACAGAAAAAACAAACAGTCTATATTTAGCTCTCTCTGTGAGTGCTAGAACACAAACTATAACATGACTGCTGACTCAACTTACTGGATCATACTGATGTAAGTCTCCACATTCATCATGTCGCCGTCCCTCCAGTCGTTCTTGAAGCCCATCACGAGTGTGTTCGGCTTGAGGCGTCCCAGGCCGGCAGCCTTAAGAGGGAGAAGAATTCAAATCACAATCAAAAGAAATCAAACCTCGACTACAACAATCATCAATGCTGGAGCAGCAAATAAAATTCTGGGTTGACTGTTGAGCCCGTCACTGGTGATCACTGAGCACGACTCAGCGCTGTGAGAACTTTGAATGCTACCCCAGTTTCACAGGTGCCTGCAAGGTTCACCTTGGTTTTGTTTCCATTAATATTTCAAACTGCTGTCATTCATCTCCATGGACATCACAGCAGCTTCTAAAACTAGTTTCACATCTTAAACAGCAGATTTAGGATCATGGATACCTCTGTGGATAGTCTGTGATATACAGTATCTTCTTCCTCATGTCAGTGAGCCATATCTGGCTTTATCACCATGAACACACACACTTATTTTAAACCCCACACACACTGAAAGTAGTCCCGATCCTCTTTGAGTATCGTCTGATAAAAAACTCTGAATCCTGGTCTTCAGTAGGAACCAGCAGGCTTAAAGCTCACAGTGCAACAATGGATTGGGATTTGTGGGAAATAAGAAAAAGGTCAGTTGTATCTTTTAACAGAGGAAATCTCTCTCCTTAAGTGTTTCCTCTGTTGAGACCTTGTATTCAGTTTACTTTGATCTGGCATGAACTGAGATGATTTGAGACAGTTTAAGGACACACAGAGTCTTAGTAAACTGTGCAGACAGTGAACAGAACTATCTGTGAAATAATGAAGAGTGTGCCATTAGAGAAGCATGCGCTCATCAACACCAGCAAATACAAACACACTGAGCCAACACTGCTGGCTGTTGGTACACTTGCTGTGCGAGTCTACTCGAGGCTTGAACACCTCGGTGCAGTTGTTGCCTGTTTACTTGGTGATATCATCCAGAGCAACAGAGGCTCAATCCACTGGAGATCTCATTCCCAACACCTCTGCAGCACAGCTGTTTTCCTACCTGGAGCAGGTACTGTGCCCCCTGACGCAGGTCCTCAGCGAACACCGGCGTGTAGAAGGCCTTGCTCTCATTCTTCAGCAGCCAGCGCTGATACCGGGCCTGGTCTGTCGCCAGCTCTTTGAAGTTTGGCCTTCTGTAGCCCTGTGGGAAGGCACGCACACACACACACACACACACACACACACACACACACACAGAAAATGTTACTACTTCACATTTAGCCATGCTGGAAGTTTGGAGCAAATGAAATGATTCTGTTGATCCACATTTCTAAGTCCACGAGATGCTTTATCTAATCTGATTTTCCACTCAAGAATTCAACATACAGTATAAAGTAAGGTCCCGCTCTGAACGTTGTCATCAGGGTCTTTGTTTATTTCTGCTCACAAAGATGCTCTTCAGACAGGAAACTGTAATGCAATTAGCTGGGAATGTTTACACTGTTTAACTGGCACTGAGCTCTTTCAGCCCTAATGGAAGCAATAGGAGCAGGCAGGAGGGCGGATCAGAGGCCGCTTGTGGAGGGTGGCGTGTTCCACATAGCCAGAGAGCTGCCGGACTGCACAGAGCCTCATTCATCCAATCAAAATGGACTTTCCATTGTGAAGTGGTTATGCCTGGCAGGGGATTTGTAAAAGGTCTTTTACACTGTGTATACGAGAGAGGAACAACCATGAGCCGTATCACCACAGAGGCTCACTAAGCTGACAGAGGTACATTGTGTCTGAGTACATACAAGTCAGAGATCACACCGTAGTGGGGGGGTTTAAAGGGGAGCAGCACATTGATCAGGAGCGATTGTTACAGCAGTTGTTCCAAAGTTTAAAGCTGGTCTGAGTACAGCGTAAAAGACTGATAGACTCTATTATTATTATTATATACTATATGAGACACATTAAAAAGTCAGATTATGTTTCATCTACTCGTTCACCCATCACAAATGCTTCAGCACACAAAGGCTGATGTCACTGACGAACAACTGAACTGGAAATATGCGTAAATCCATTATTTAGTGAGTCTGTAAAGTCCCCACTAAGCTCTTCATAATGACTACATAGTGTCAGACCGCTGATTCAATAAACACAGAGCTCCACCCAAACATAAGTACTGTCTCAGCTTGTAAAGAGTGTTCATCTAAATTTGTGGCGCCTTCCAAATGTCACAAATCATTTTCATCTACAGGCAGGAAAATGACGCACACACCACTGACCACTTTTACCATCGTCAAGAAGAGTCACGTCAAACTACAGAGTCAGTGAATGAGAGCCACAAAAGTACCTCTGAGTGAACAAACACACACTCTCATGTTAATGTGAGATTTTGTCTTTAATTGAAAAATTGCATCAGAGTTCTAAAAGGAGAAAAATAATCAGATTTGAGAAAGTACCATTTATATGTTGAGTGTGTAACGATACACAGATACACATGGGCTCATTTCATATAAACTACTGACAGAAAATGTGCTCATATTGTGTATGCGTCATTGTCTGGATATGACATTTTGGTCATATGGCACAGCCCCAGTGGATCCTCTGCAGCATGACGAGCTGTTTGAACAATGTGAAGGAGCCGAATGAAATCATATGATATGAATATATGACCTAATGCATGCTTTACAATGTCCATGCACTTCAGAGTTAAAGTGAATATTGTTAAAGGTCCAGTGTGTAGAATTTAGTTGCATCTAGTGGTGTGATCACTATTCCATGTCTGCCTTATTCAGAAATCTTACACACTGCAGCTTTAAGAACATATTAGATAATGATTAACTGAAATTCATTAATATCTGTCTGAGTTGGCAGCTTCATTAAGTTTTTTAGGACCATTTGCAGGTTTTTAAAGGCATCTTTTTAAAAACCACAAACAGGAAGAGGACAACAGTAACAGAGTATCTGCTCACCGTGCGAATATGCCCGCAGATCATCAGGCCTACGTTCTTGGTGAAGGTGTGGACCAGGTCGAGGAGAGCTGGACGAGAGTTGGGGTAACCGGTCATCACCAAACACTGGGGTCTGCAGTCAAACACGTCCAAGAGAAAACAGCGTCAGTGTGAGTTTTTTTGTCTTCAGATTTTGCCCTGATATTTACAGCTTTTACATCTGCAGCCACTTTCTCTGCTGACCTTCACAGTGGCCTCTAGTCTTCTTAACACGAGGCAAAAAAAAAAAAAAAAAAAAACAGGAGCAGAGTAGCGCACATCAAAGCAAATATGTTAAGCACCAAAGGATTTAACGGAGGCGGCGAGAGGAGACAAGAGGGAGGTCAGAAGAAACACACGGGTCACTCTGAAGACACGTCTAATCTCCTGCTTGGTTCGCTGCCATGGGAACAGCCCGAAGACACATTATCACTGACATGTCCTCAAAAACACACCGCACCGTGTGTGAACATCCAGAGAACACACACATAACACATTATAATACCTGCCTTCTGTTTTCAGTAATAAATATGTGCTTCACATTGGACACAAACAGAGCTGGATGATTCAACATTATCATCTACAACCTGCAGGGAAATCACATTTTTATTCTATACATTTGTTTTATGAATTCAACAAATGATTAATGATTCCAAACTGACTCATGTTACACATCACATGGTCATAATGTAATGTGTAAACGTTCTATTATTTCAGATAGCATACATCCATATTGGAGGATATGCTGTTAATAAGGATGTAAACGCTACCGTGCAGCCACAAACTAAGCTGAGAATTTCGCCTCACAGCACAGAAAACTGTGTTTATGCTGACTTACTTGCAGCAAACATTTGTGTGTCAAATTAAACAATAACTACACTTGTGAGTGTGTTGGTAGCATTAAGTGTTTTGACTTTGTACTTTTGTCAAGTACAGGATGTTGCTCTCAGGCTTGTTTACTTCTTTGAGCAGATAGTTCCTGTTAAAGATCAGGAAGCTCCTCACTTCTGATTATTTTATGACTTCTTTATGTAACACCCTTAAAAGGGTTAGAAACGTGCTGTGTCTCAATTCACATACTTCCGTGCAGACACTTGCTGGATAAGTGCTAAAGTCATTGTACTGTGCGTACCCGGATGGTGCATTCACAAACAAAAAAGTGGAATGTTGAACAATAGACACTTTTTGCCCTCACTGGTCGCCATCTTGGCAGTCAAATGTTGGAGCTAATGCTCGACTCGGCTGAAATTGGGTGAAGAAAAAAAAAAAAGAAATGGTAAAAGGTTGCAATCATCATTTCCGGTAAGATCACAACGGCCGTTCTCAAACACTACCCAGCACTAGACAAGGAAATACATGCATGTACACAGTGTAGTACACGTTGGAGTGTTCTTTTTTTGGCCTTTTTAAGCTTTTATTTGACAAAGACAGCTGAAGAGTGACAGGAATGTGGGGAGAGAGAGAAAGACGGGGAATGACATGCGGGAAAGAGCCACAGGTCGGATTCGAACCCTGGGCTGCCACGGCAAGGACTGAGCCTTTGTACATGGGGCGGATGCTCTACCAGCTGAGCTAAACGACACCCCCACATAGGAGTGTTCTAATGAAAACATTCAACTTAAGACACAGCGATGGGGATGTTCCCTGAACTAAGATATCAATACTACTGGCACCGACTCATTAGAACATTTTCTACCAAAACACATGTACACACAGAAAACAAAAGGCCTGTGTACTAGTACACATGTATAGATGTACACTTGTGAAGCTTATGATGGTAGCTGTGACCTGTCACATAATTTAAATATCACCACCAAATATGGTTAAGAAGGTTATTCTGTGTCAGATGACAGCTGCTGCACCACAAGTCCTAACACAGTCACTGGGTAATGTGTTAGCATGCTAACAAATCTGATTGTTTCAATAGAACCTGACCTGGTTCTGCATTAATGATAGAAACCATGTTTTGTTAGTAAGTTTGTTCCTCTTTGTGTTTGGTACCTGAAGTTCTTGATGTGGTCTTCCACTCCGCTGAGGTGCAGAGTGTGAGTCAGGGCCTGGTGGTAGGTCAGAGCCTGGGTCGACGAGCCCCAGTTCACATCTGGAGGGGAGGACGCATGCAGGCAGAAACACAGTGCAGTTAGGAAGTGTGTTTACGGGTCGTCTCCGCTGGGCCAAAGGGCCGTCTGACCCATGTGGTGTTACAGGCACTGAGAAGGCCTTGTATGTGTGTGTAGCTGCATGTCAAACTGAGTGTGCATGCAGCAGTGTGTGCAGAGCTGCGTTGTGTTTGAAGAGGTGCAAGGGAAGTGTGTTTGGGGGGTGGAACGACTTGACAGCTCAGTATCATGTAGACGCGATAAAATGAGCTGTGCGTGTTTTTCTTCCCGCTTCAGTCTTTAAATGTTTCAGTTCATTCAACATTCTCATACAAATGTGTGATGAGGTTACAGTACATGTTAAAGTCACTACATAGATCATGATTTAAAGCATTTTCATGGTATACATGTCCATGATCAGGAACAAGGAATATTGCCATGAGCTCATCAGCCAAATAAATATTTAGTAACTCACCTGGCTTCTTGTAACTGACGTAGATAAATAGACCGAGAACGATGACGTTGGTCAGCAGAGCAGCCCACCAGTTGATGACAAACATCACCACGCAGCACAGTATGGCTCCAGCCAGAGAAACCCACATGTTGTAGTATTTGAAGCTGGGACGCCACCCTACAGCACCAATGAAAACAAGTCACAACACTGCAACGAAAGTCAAAGGACACTTAACAAACAAGAGTGCGACTCATCTGTGTGTGTCATAATGTTTGAACATGAATTATGTTAAGCTGCGGGAATGCACTCGATGTTAAAGTCAAATTTGTTTCCTGAACTGGGACCAAATGAAGTAAAACCTGCGATTTAAAAGAATAAAAATCAGGAATAACTGTAGTCATCCTCCATGAGAGGAAACATTTTCATCAGCAACATGGTCTTAAGATATTAATTATTATGTTTCTGTTAAAGAGCGTGGATAAAGTTAAAGTTGGAACTGGATATGCGCTGGGGTTAAAGAATGGGAGTTAGCAGCCATTAGACTGGAGACCAGAACCGCTATTAGGGACCAGATTTATTTACAGAGTATCACAGAAACTAGACTAGTGGGGTTTTAGTGATGGGATACAGTCAGACTGCGTGTGGTTACACAATGACAGAGTCTAAAACAAACAACAGGACATAAAGGGTACATTGATGGTGCTGCTCCTCTCTTTTATGTGGCCCCCGAGGCTGGAGAGAGATTGGCCCTGATGAGGCCAGAACACCAAATGGGGTTTATAGTTTGTGGTTGCAAAGGCAGTAAAATCCATTAGTCAATGTCCGCATTACTGCTTGCCTCTAATTGAGTCATGTACCATTTAAGTCCATGTAATTATATGACCTGCTTGGAAGAATTAGAAGCACATAGAGAATCTGTACCTGGAGTTCTGCTAGAGCTTTGGTATCGAGGGGGAAGAAAGCACAGAACTCAATATATAAAAAAACAACTGCATGCATTTCATTCAGCTATTCACTACAGTCTGAAGATCAGTTCACCCAAAGTACAAAAACCTAATACAACACAGTGATATCCATCCACACACACAGCTTTGGTTTCATTTGTTTTGAGATGTGTGCGTCTGAGATTTCTGATTCCATCACAACAGAGGACAATGTTTCCATCACTCGGAATAATTCGACACTTTTCATTAAGGATCAAGCATTTTATTCTAGTACTGAATCTATTTATTGAACCTAATCTTTTCTAATTCTCCTGGATGTGGTGATTTCATTCACCTCTTTTCTAAGAATATCATATTAGACATAATAATAGTAATACTTAAATATCTCTGTGGAAAACAGTGTTAAGTCATGTAAATGATCGCCTGACTGCTGCTGCTGCACCTGGAAATACACATTTCATTTGACCCCAAACTATGTGTGAGCTGTTCCATGGACAGTGGTAGTACTGACTCTCACTCTAAGCTCTTTGAGGCACTCTGCAGCTCAGGACATGTGCTTCAAGTAACTCCTTTTGAAATCCCATCATTTCCCATCACAATCATTAAAAAAGCAGACAACTCGTGACTGTGCTATCATGGCTGCTTGTTTTTACACTCAGACAGGGGGTCTTAACTGCTTCATCTTTATCAGTCTTACTTGTTTTTTTCTTGATCTTACCTGGTGAGTTAGCCAGTGACGCATGGAACACAGAAAAGTTGATCAAGGCATAGGACGCCAAGAAGAAGTTGGAGATGATGGGGGCGATTATGTTCAACTCAGCTGAAAGAAAGAAACATGACACAGGTCAGAGCTGGGCTGACTGCTGTTGGACTAGTCAGTAATATTAGCTGGCTGCTATGTCTCCTGTTGTTGACCTTGTTGATGTTTGGCTGTTAGCAAAGTTGTCGACTCGCTAGTTTTTGATCATAAGTAATGTAATCAGAACAAATACTCGAGTACAGCTGAACATATTTACCACAGTGGGATTACACTCTGAAAGTGGAGGTGCTAAATTTCAAAATATACCAAAATGTTGCTTAAAAATAGTTTCAATCAATTGTCAATGCACCAATTGACTTTATAATGCCATCAGGCCAAATAACTTTCCAGGAAATGTCATTAAAATTATTCTGAAAATACAGAGTAAAGAAAAAGAATTCATTACGCCAAAAATCATCATTTTGTTGTTAGTTCAGTCCAACATTTTCATACTGTAGAGTGGACAGCCTCTAAGCTTTAAGGCTTTTGTTCATTGCCATCTCGAATAGTAACAATGCCTAACTGTACAGGTGTGCAGTCGTACCGATGAGGATGAAGGCCAGAGCGATACCAAAGGTCAGGATGTAGCCTCGGAGGGGCTCGTTGTTCTTGCCGTAACCTTTGGCGAACATGCCCAGGCCGGGGTAGATGTTGTCCTTACACAAAGCCTGCACAAACAAGACAGTTTGAGTTATTCATAATTCAAAATTTACCATAATCTAAACGTGTGCCATGATGCGGATTAGCTCGGGTCTTACCTGAAACACTTTTGGTGCGCTGACTAAAGAGGCCAGAGCTGAAGACAGAGTGGCGGAAAAGATTCCAGCAGTGATGATGGGCCCAAAACCAGAAACCAGACTCATCACCTGAACAGAAGATAAACAAAAACTCAAATGTTTGATTTTTGCAGCCAATAACACTTTTTTAACCCCCCCATCTCTGAACTGCTCCTCATATACTTCAAACCTCATCTTCTGATAGAGCTGCTTTATACCTGGAAGTCATTATGGAGTCCAAAGCCACAGTTATTTTCGCTCTTACAGGTGGAGAAGTCGTAGCCGAATTTGCATGCTGCGTCAGTGCAGTTCGCCATGAACTGAGAACTGACATTGTCATTCAGACTTCCACTGGCGTCTCTCACGATGCAGGAGCCTGGGGTGGAAAAAAAAAATACAATCTGGGTTCCCACAACTTGTTAAACATCAAACTAGAAGTAGCAGAATGTTGTCTGTTTTCTAACATGAAGTAAAAAATGCATGACAAGAACTTAAAATATATAAATTCAATGACACGTCTATTTTCAAAAACTTCTGACATTCACAGTTTGAAAGATTTTCAAGGCCTCATGTGAAGCGTGTATTATGCTCATATTAAAACTCATCACATGACTGCACCTGTTGAAACAGCAACACCCAGGTAGACAATTCCTGTGATCAAAATGGCCAGAAGGGTTCCTCTGGGGATGGCCAGCTGTGGGTCCTGCAACAAACAACCACAGCACAGACTCCATCAATAATCTGGAACACTAATATTCACCTTGTAGCGGTTTGTCTAGGAGCATGGGTGTGTCAGAGTTGACGTCTGACAAAGAATCTACCCACATGACGAGTTTTCTTTGGTCACGTGTTACATCAGGAACTTGAGAACTCTTTTTTCCTGAGCAGGTTTGTGTTCTGTGATAGTTACGGGACACTTACAGCAAGGTCTCCTGAGATGTTGGCTCCAGCCAGAATACCAGTGGCTGCGGGGAAGAAGATGGCGAAGACGGAGAAAAATGTTTCTTCTCGGAAGTCCGGACCCATGTTTTCCCACATGATCGCACCTGACATGAAAACAGAGCTCTTAACACCAAAAAGGCCTCTCACAAGCTTTCAGTAACACTGCTGAAGCTGGGTGTGTGGTCATACCGTCATAGCCAAAGTAGCCCTTTGGTTCCTTTGACTTGAGTGGAATGAAGGTTCCGATGAAGTAGTTGATGATGGCTGTGATGAGGACAATGAGCAGGAAGATCTGAGCCTATAGAGAAGCACATTCACCAATCATCAGTCACCACTGATCTCTTAAACCAACGTGTGCGTCAGTCGTACTGTGTGCCTCTTGTTGAGTGATTGGACCTTGATCATACCTTTGCCTCCCATTCCATTCCTGCCACAGAAATGCCCAGGAGCAGGATTACTGTGATGGTGCCCACGATTCGGATATCGTTGATGTTGTCTGTCATGATGGCATCTACACCCTGAGAGACGATACGAAGAGTTGTTAAATGGAATAACAATGAAGAACAAAGATTCATTGATTATGTATTTTTACTTGACATGGGACCTCCACAGAGCAATCACACATTACATTTGCCTTCAGAGAAACAGGAAGTATGTCAACATGAACCTTTCAGCTCACTCTACTTCTGCTTTGGTTCAGTTGAGTGGCTAATGTCACCACCTCCACAACTCCCCAACAGCTGCTGCTCTTGCATATGTGTGCGTCTATTTGCTGACAATTTAACTTTTCAGCTCACTTTGCAGCTCCACGTGTCCCCATGGCAACCACAAAAACTAAACGATGGAGCACCTAAGACATGTCTAAAGGGTCATGTAATGGATTCACATTGGCTTCAAGGCGATTTTTCCAGAATGGGCAGCTCGGTGGAGCAGTGAGTTAGGGTTAGGTTGGCCCTGGGATAGAAGCTGCAGGCATGCTGTTTGCCTGTGCTCCAGGCACTCTGGTTTCCACCCACAGTCTAAGCCTCAGATTGCCTGTACTGTAGGTGTGAATGTGAACTGTTGTCTGTGTCCGCCCTGTGATTGACAGGCAACCTGTCCTCTCACCCACTATTAGCTGGGTTTGGATAATAAGTATAGCTAATGGATGAATGCATGGAGGGACTATTCTGTCTCTTGGCCCAAGCTGCCTGCAGGACTGAGGAAAGCTTGGTCGAAGTGGTGGAATTGCATCAACAGGCCAAGACACACAGCAGGAGTCAATACATGTTTTGAAGCACAGAGACTTACGGCGAGAAGTTCCACCACGGTTTCAGCAAAGCCCACCACATACATGGCCACAGCCACTGCATTGGCGAAGGCAAAGATAAGACCGATGGAGCCTCCAAACTCTGGGCCCAGACTCCTCGAAATCAAGTAATACGCCCCACCTGGAGACAAAGGTAAAGGACAAGATGTTAGTGCACTGGAGTGAAAACATTGTCATTAAACTGATAGCATGGATTTGCTATTCCTTTATTGACTTTGTTTAGGCATAACATATAGTCTGAAGATGATATTACAATGTTTACAATATCATCTGAAGTATTGCACCGGCACAGGGGAACAACTGTCAGCAGCCTGTCCCTGGCCAAGAATAAATATGGTCCAAACTGTCAGTCCCCCCAGAGTTACAGCCTGATTCATCTACTTACAAACCTGCTCAGATCTGTGTGTCGTTTGGGCCAAATGTGGCCATCAGAGGCTTCCATTAGCACAATTATCACTGGTCACATAGAGAGCTCTCAGAGTGTGGAGAACACCAGCCACACAAAACCAACAGTTGGGAGAGGTTGTCAAAGAAGTCCAAGCTCCAAATCACAGTTATTTTAGAGTCACATATCACAATCCCAATCAGCTGTTTGAAGCAGCGCGTCTGACTGGACGTGGTACTTCACACACTGGACTCAGAGATTTGCCGCTAACAGCGCAACTTCCTATGAAGCTGAATCCTCCAGATGGGCCTCTCTGTAACTCTAAGCTGCTTTATGCTGTGAAAGGATAATGTAGTTCATTTCGGGCTGTTTATTCAACTACAGGAGAAACTTCTGCGGTGTTCTGCAATTAGCTGGGTAAAATATGTGCATATATCGATATTGGAAAGCAGCCAAAGTGAGATTGAAAATATCTGCATATCAGATATCGGCAAAAATACAATATCGTGCATCCCCAGTTGTACAGTAAAAGCAGCACAGCAGCTGTAGTCATCCATCACCCCGTTCTCACAAACACCGGAGGTGTGTCAGGCTGCTATTCATTGAGAACAGAACCTCAAAATAACATCCAAGCACTGCCAACTCAAAGAAAGATATACAGGTCACCCACGGTGATGTGAGAATGGGAAGCCAACAGCTATACGATGTAACAGAACTTAAATATGAACTGCTTAGAGAGAGACAACCACTCAGAGTGTTTATGTATGTGCAGGAGATTGATGTTAACTGTCATGAACAAGCTTTTGTTGCACCTTCTCTTCAACGAATTTGAGTTTCATTTTGCTGTTTATTACTCTTCTACTGCAGACAGCAGCCACGACATCCAGGACATTTGTGCACGGCAGCAGGTCCATCGCCCCTTGTGACAGGCTGTTAGTTTAGGAAGCTTTTGATTTGTTCTGCAGTGAAGTTGTTTCATGGTGGGGATCTAAAATCGTGATGATTAATATTCGATTCATTGTGCCGCCCTGTTGAGCAGCTCTTGAGCTACTAAAGACAAACTAACTTGATGGGTTTACCAATAAAATATTGATTTACAATGATTAAAGATCATTATTATTAATCATTCAAAAAGGTCAATCTTTTGTTATGATATCATTGTAAAGTATCTCATTCGGTAAGTGGAGCAGACATCATGGAAAACCTGGAATGATGCAGTATATTTGAACAAACAGGCTCTGGCTGACTGTGTTACAGTTAGTTCCAGGACATGTGATTAAACCCACTCACACTGAGCTGGGCAGACTTCTTTCACCTCACTACCTAACTGGGCTTGTTGACAATAGAAATAAAAACTCCAAGCTCAATTCAAAAATTGAAACACAGGACTCTGCTAAAAGCAGCTCCTGCTCTTTACAAACATCTCATCTTACACAAACGTGATAAAGAATCCAGCTCAGAGTAACTCTGCATTAATTACCCTCAATGACTTTGCTTTGACATTTCGCTAAGGTCTTACATTTCATCTGTCACTCTGCAGACAGTGACAAACCAAACACTTAAATTAGGCTCTCAAGCGTTAAGGTAATGACAGGAAAGAGATTTGAACATAGGCACTCTGCAGGCTGCAGCTAATGTGTGGTGGTCTAACAGACAGATAAGTGGCTGTGTGCGGACTGTGGCAATTAAACGCTGAACAAGCATTCCACTTATGCTGCAAAGCAATGTGATGTGATCTATCAAGACACTGTGTCGGCCAGTGTTGAATGACTTTGTAAGGCTGACGGGATTCTACTGTTTAGATCTGTCTTCAAGATGGAGGATAAAATGACAGAGTTGTGAAATCCTGTCTCATAGTGTTGTAAAATGTGTGCAGTGTTTTGATACCTGCTAAACCCCCAAACTCATGGATCTATTTCCCATTTGATGTTCTCAACAGTACCTGAGCAACCGGAACATTGTGTACTCTGATCTCTGGTGAGTTCACATGTTTGAGGCAGCAGGTGTTTCAATGTTTCCAGCGATGTTCCAAACCAAACCTCGATCAGAACTTGACAAAATAATCCTAACTCGAGGTTTACGTGCGAGCTTCGGACCAACACATTACATTACACAGATGAAATGTGCTGCCGTTGTCGTGGAGATGTGAGCAGTGGCTGTTCTCGTCTGTGATGTGCTTTAAAGCTACAGATGATGCCAATAGGTGGACTTATTCCAGGATCAACCATCAGAACTTTTTAACACACAAAGTCAAGTCCTGGTATGAAGTACTTCATTAGCATATGACTGACTACAAGGAGGATGGACTCACATTCAACAGACACTAAAGTTCTTTCTCCTCACTGAGTCTAAACACCCAACATACTCTCTGTTTGTCTCAAAGCAGACAAAGAATCCATTTTATTCTCTACTCCAATCGGATTTTATCTCAATATGAAATATTAAACTCATTCCGAGCCCATTTAGTCATGCAGTGAGTGAGGAATGTGTTCATATCTGTGTCGGACCACCCAACCAGAGCTACAAAGTGTGCAATCTGAAAACTGATTGAATTTCTGCTCTCGCTGAGACGACGGGCCGAGCTGTGTGTTTAACCCTTCTGTATCACCCGACTTGAGTATAGCTGCACACATGCCTGGTGACTGATAGGTGGTCATGCTGGTTGGAATCACACATGTGGATCACCTCTTTCACTCCAAACAGCGTGAAGAGGCCAAAAGTTACACGAGAACTCTGAATCGCTGTTTTGTGAGGCAGACTCTGGTTCTAGAAAACAAAGTGACATACCTCCTCGTACGAATCCGTTGGTGGCGATGGCAGAGGTGGAAAGGCCAGTGATGGTTGTCACTACGGTAGCCATGGCAACAATCAAACAGGAGAGAGCTGCAGAAGAAAAACACATTTAGGTTTTATACACACACACGTCTGAATGAAAAGAGCGCGCAGTGCTGTCAA
This sequence comes from Argyrosomus regius, assembly GCA_946959425.1. Lineage (NCBI taxonomy): Eukaryota > Metazoa > Chordata > Actinopteri > Sciaenidae > Argyrosomus > Argyrosomus regius. The sequence continues at coordinate 980,068 of OX336898.1, read as the reverse complement.
CAGTTTTCTAGCAGGCGCTCAAATCACTCTGAGCTCTCTGTGAAAAGTAACAGCACGGAAGTCTGCCACATGTGGCACCGTGTGGAGATATTTCACATCAGAGTGGAGAATTATCAACACCGAGCGGTGAACACCGGGTCTGAGATGACCGCCCTGTGAGCACCACCGTGTCAGTAAATACGGGCAGTGTGCCACGCGGCTCGCTGACTTCTCTGGACGGTGATGTTTGAGTCTGTCGGTTATGTGCAGTCTTTGTCACATCAAAGTCAGACACTGGCTGTGTATCAACGGGATCCCAGCGGGCCGAGCAGCCTGGATTATCCAACATAAGGAGGGGAAAGGGGGCATTAAAGGGTCAGTTGACCCAAATAACAAAAATCATCATCTTTCCTCCATGCATGGAGTGATAGATTAGTGTGATGTGTCCAGGTTTGGAGGATGAATCTGTATTTTTTACTTGTTACTCTCTGATTTATGTTATTGGGGGTCCAGTGCAGGCTGCCTGCTGTGAAGTATTTTGTAACCTGCTTTTTGACTGCTTTGCAGTACATGTGCATAATATTTGTAATAAGTGGTCTGAATTGTCTTCTTGTTGTTGTCCAGCTGTCACATTATGACTGTACAGGCAGCAGGACACTTCATAGCACAGACTGTGACGGAGCATCACAATACAGTGACGCGCTGACTCACCTTATTTATGATCATTTGAATGTTTTAAACAAAATGTCAAACCGTGTGCTGTGTTTGTTCCTCAGCATTACTCCACAAAGAGGCTACAAGTCTTACACCATCTAGTTTTTCCTGTGAGGCAACAGTGTTCTCACCACACACGCATGCACACACACACACACACGTCACTGTAATTAAAAAGATCTCTGCTTACCAATCCCAGCCTGACCCACGATCCACGACATGCGGATGAAGAGCATCACACCCCAGATGTTTAACATGCAGCGGACCTGCAGACAGAAGGAGCTGTTACTGTGGCTGCACAGACTACCAAACACAAACATGAACTCAGTTTAAATACTTTATTTCCACTGTGCACCATAAAGAATCTATCCCACCCCTCCAGGGTACAGGTCTTCAGCTCACCCTGACCCTCTTCTCCCCCGCAGGGATCATCTGAGCATCATCACACTTGAAGATGATTATATTAAGAAAACATCTTCCACCACTTGATAAAAGCTATTAGAAACCAAGAAATATGAGAATTAGCGCACGGTTTATATTGGAGGGGAAGTAAGGATGCCTCGTGTCAAAATAAATGCAGGATGAGAACATCCAGACATGAAAGCTTCATCCTGCTTTCAAGAAAATTAAACATGTCCGAGCTGTGAGAGATTTCTTCCTCAGTGGTTTAACCAGCAACCAACCAGCCGGAGCCGACAGTCCTTCACACTCACTCCCCAAAATCCTTAACAGAGTGTCTCCTACTTCACATACAGTTCAGATGATAGAGCGGCACACTTCTCACCTGTGATCCACCTCACTGACTAACTGACCACTTGGACATATGACTGAGACCGGACTGAGACCGGACTGAGACCGGACTGAGACCGGACTGAGACCGGACTGAGACCGGACTGAGACCACTAATACTGACTGAACGGGATTCACAGGAGTGAGCGTGTATGGTTCTTTGGTTCTTAATTGTGTTTGTGGGTAACTTGACTTGGAGATGTCTTGAAAAACAAATAAAAGTGTAGAAGTTTGAATCAGTACAACAGATTTTTTTAAAAAGGGACTCACCAACACCCCTTTAATCCAGCCAAACTTGACCACTCCTTTGGACTCGGCTGCTTCTTTAGCGGCAGCCTCTTCAGCCGGTGTCAGCTCATCACCGTTGGCGAAGCCATCCTCAAACGGCTCCTAGAAGGCACGAAAATAAAATCATATTTATATGAGGAACATACAGTAGACTGAGAAACATGAAGGCTGCACAGGCATGTTGAATCCTGGACTGAGTGTGTCATGGTAACGTGGTTGGAGCAGAGGGAACGGGAAGAAAATAAATAAACTGGACAAAAACATGATCAGGGCTGCTTTGTGGATTGGTTGCTGAGGGAAATAAAATGTATTTTCAAGGATCTAAACTGAAATAAAGACTGCTCTCTGTAAAGCATGCAGGCATCCGACATGCCTATATTTCCCTGTGACAGAGCAGCAGAATCTGCCTACATGAAATGACACTGAGAGGTAAAATAAGCATGTAATGTCAAGGTGATAAAAGCCTCGGGCTCTTTAAAACAGACTGCAGTTAAAAGACAGGAAGCCTCCCTCCTGTGCACACACAATGTTGTGACGTTGGTGGCTTCCCTGCGAGGATTCTTCGGGTATACAGCGTATTGTCCGTCCCACATTTATAGGCCATGTAACAACCTCGGGATGAATCCTGGATGTCTGCGTCTGTCCCAATCTTTTGTCTTATTCTGGAGCGTTTCCTGCCTCCACTGGACGGGAACATTGTACATAAAAATAAGCTTCACAGCATGACCTGAGAACAGCTCTGACATCAGCTGAGGAAAAGTGAGTCATTACCATCATTTTCAGAGAATGTTATAAGGTAGTTAGTTGCCCGGGGGCTGCTGTGCTTATTACAAGTCACAGTAAAAGTTGAGGGTTGGAGTGAAAACATAATGAGAACCTCTCAGAGTTTTGGAGCCCTGCTGCTCAAAAAGATGAAAATGTTGCTGTCCCACTGCTCATGTAAAAGGGCCTGTGGATGCAAAGATGTTTACATTGAGCGGTCAGGGTGGAACAAATGTGTTGACAGGTTTCCCTCAGAATGTATTTGCACTCACATTTAAATAATTTACGTATTGTAAATCCACCAGTGTATCACTGTATGTTCACCAGCGTGTGTCTCGTTCATGGTCATGTTGGCGCTTTGCAGCACATCCCTGCATGTTTGCAGCACCTGTTGATCAGTGGAATGGTGTGACACACACTGTGCGTGTGTGCATGAGATTAACAGAACAACTCCAAAGTTGTTCTGCTGGATCAGAGTGAGAGGAAGTATAGTTCAATACAGCCCTCCGGCAGCATGACAGCCACTACAGACTCTTCATCTTTATCTACATTACATCAGAAAGCTCAGAGGAAAGTTTCCCAAAACTCCATCTACACAAGGGTCACCTAAACACTGAGGAACAGGAAGCCTCGGGCCCGACCACTAGCCATCACAAAAGGCTGGATCAGAGTGAGAGGAAGCATCGACTTGTGCAAAAGTTCACTTATCGATGTGTTGCCAATGTCCAATACAATAGTACACACAGAGTCTATACGTGCTGTGTAGAATATGAAAGACTGGACTTATGTGCCAGGAGGTTTGGAAAAATTAGTCAACTAGTGACAATTATTGATGGAGCAGAATGTCCAGAAATTGGAAATCTATGGTTAGATAAAGACATGTAAGTGAACATCTCCCAGCAGAGGGGCTCTGTTACTTTCTGGTGGGCTTATAAATAGGTGTTATTAATTATCCGAGAATAGCGGGGCTCTGGCATGACAGAACTGAGCTGTGGGAGGGAGGGGCGGAGCATCGCTCAGCATCGCTTCACCTGAGCCATCTGTCAACGTGAATATCCCGCCTGTGTCCCCTCAGTGACTCAGCAACACCACTGTGATCCGGCTGTGACAGCGAGATGAGCTCCATGTCAGGTTAGCTTCTGTTCAAAATGTTTTTTTTACAGTCACACAGAACACTTTTCCTCGTGGAGGGTTCGAGCCATCGTCCTCCTCTAAAGCCAAAACGTGATATAAGAGTAATCTGTGAGGGGCAGCAAACACACTACACGACATGTCAGCCAACACAAATCAGGTGTGGGGTTGAATCACTTTGATGAGTTAATGTTGCTGCAGAGCAGAGCATCACTGTTCAGAGCACTTCTTGGTAGAAAACTTACTGAGTGTCTGAGGGGTCACATACATCTTAGAGGTCACATGTGCTATATGCATTTGTAACGTCTGTTTAATGGAAGACAATAGGAGGATGTCCACCATCGCCCAGTCACTTCAGCAAAGTAAACTGTGCAAACAGACAGAGTGGACCCGTCAGGTATCTAACAGAGACCAGTGGAGGTAAAAAATACAGTTCTTGGCAGGAGCTGCATTGGGATCAGTCCAAAAGATAGTCAGTGTACACAGACACACAGCACAAAGCAGGAAATTAAAGGATGAACAGCCAATAAGCCGTGACACAGAGGGTGTCCTCTCACTGTAATCTGATGAGTCATGCTCCCATCCTTTAATTTTTAGTATTTGCTGTCTGACCCATTGTTCTTTGTAAGAAACCCCACAGGAGTCCAGAGACTGGAGGGCAGTGACCCTCTAACGGTGAAGTCATGATATCACGCACGGTCTACGTTCATCCTGAAAGAAATGTCATCTGAATGGCACTACATGTAAGTTACCCATCATGCTATGGGCACTAACACACCAGATGCTAGCTTCTGAACCTGGAGCTGGATAGTCCTTTTCCTGTATTAGCCCAGAGGACACGGTCACACAGCAGGTACTTTAACCAGCTGGACAAGCGCAAAATAAAATTGTCAAGATTGTGATTTCAATCAGTCACCTGAACAAAGAATGAGTAAATATGGCTGTAATGAAAGCCTTTGGTACTTGACCATTCTGGGTACTCGGTCAGTACCCAAAAAGTACACTGTAACAGCTTCTGTGAACGGACTGAAGGGAGAGAACACCGATAAGTTTTAGTTCGACATGGAAGAGAGTTTGTGTCGGCTTTTCACTATTTATCTCCTGTATTCATTTTAAGTGAACTGAGTTTGGACACTGCGCTCTAAATGACAGCCAGGCTCGGTTCGACGTGGGAGATTTAATGAATTCGTGGCTGCAGCTCTGAGCCTGAGGCCGGGCTTCAGCGTACCTTTATGAGGCATGAGGTGGGAGATAATTCTGCTTCTGGCACAAATGATTGAAACAGATGGGCAATGGGACATACCATTCTTAGCCAGGTCAGGTCATGCTGCTGATGTCATTATGCAACACTGGAATGAAGGTCTGCTGCCCTTGTGTGGCATTAGGGACACTGTCAGCCAAGGAGCATCTGTTTGCTTGATTGGTAGAAGCGGTTCGGACATGATGTCAACTCCATCCAGATAACAGCTTTTTTTCCCCTGCTGCCATCAGGAAGAAAGTTCTGGTCTGGACACCAGACCAGAGCCTCGCCAGCTTTGCCTCACCTCAGTGACATGTTTGAGGTGGAAACAGTTCTGTCACTGATGTTAGTTGAAATTAGCACATAATGCAAAACATCTTATTTGAAGTAGATGGAGGAGACACTTTGTTTGCTCTATAAGGGAAGAGGTTTAAGGTATCGCTGCAGCATTCTTCCTCAGTCACTTCTTACACAACACCAGCATTATATTCTACCGAGCAGACTCAAGCTAACTTAAACTCAAAAGTGGATGTGGTGTGGCTGAATGCACAGCGCAGAGAACAGTGGAGACAACACGTGATGAGTTGGTGAATATTATCTAAATGGCTGAAGCAACACAAAGGCTGGCTTTGCACCACAATGACAAAGCATCGAGAGTGCAGCACGGCAGTGCAAACTGTACCATGAGTCGTCACGAAGGGCACTGTTAACATAAAAGAAATGCTAATGTTGCAATTAGATTTGAATGAATAGATTAGGAGTCAACCTTGGTCAAAGACAGTCAAGTGAGTTTTTAAGAAGCCTTTCAAGGCCTACTACAAATCCTGTCAACAAAAATCGCCCTCAATGACAGCGCTTCATTTCCAGGAAACACTGGCATGTTCTGCTGGCTACATATTCATGAATAATCCGTCCCCTGGTAAATTATCAGGACTGACGTAACATGCCTAATCAAAAAATAAATAAGGCTCCTGTTTATGTCAGTGAGGCTGGAACTGCCAGTTTCCCCCTGAACTACACAGCACATACGGAAAAACAGACATCACTTAGTTTCACTGAAGAGACGATTGTGTTGGGTTTGCGTAAGAGTGAAGGTAGGCATCATTTAAAGGGGGGGGGGGGCTCTAATTTATTCTATGAATTTGTCATGCCAATACTCCTGGAAACATGTTGTCCAAGGTCTCTGATGATATGAAAATTGAAACTCAGCTGCTTTAAATGAGACTGGCTCTTCAGGGAGCGTGTGTGATGATCACGAGTGTGAGAGAATCTAGTCTACAGCAACACAACATGTAGTGTATGTACAGTTTAAAGGCTTTTAACTGACTCAGAAACTTAGTCAACAAGTTGAATTATTAAGTAATTTATTAGGCAGAAAAAAATTATTCTTCTCTAATATGAGGATTTCTACGTTGAATACTTATGATGTATTTATGAGACTGTTGGATTAAACTCTTTGTTAATAATATCTCAATAACACTGTGTCCTATATACGTATTAGTTTACATCATAGTGGTCAGCATCTTTTGAGTCAGGCTGATGCTGATGGATTCACAGATACCTATTTCAGGCCGACAGCTCCCCCCCCCTGCATGACTCTATCAGTGATTGGGAAGAACGATCAGATGTCCACCGTCTCAGACATCTCACCATTGTTTGGAAAAACCTCCCACCACTCGGCTCATTATTCTTTTACTTCACTGAAACTCTCCCAGAGTTGGATTCCCTGCTGCCCACTGAGGCCTGTTGATGGAAGCGAAAAGGCCCGGCCCTCACACTGCAGAGATTTTTGTTTTGGAATTGTGTCGAGTTACTTTCGGACTCTGGCATGAGCGTGAAAGAGGTGACGAGTGAGGCACCTGCAAACAGTGAGGAGCTTTGTTGCTCTGCGAGGTAACAGCTTCTGTGAACGGACTGAAGGGAGAGAACACCGATAAGTTTTAGTTCGACATGGAAGAGAGTTTGTGTCGGCTTTTCACTATTTATCTCCTGTATTCATTTTAAGCTGATGGATCTGAAGTGGAGACTGTGACAGAATCACATTTTCACACTATGAGTACTGTGGTCAAAAGTATGAAGGTACTATCAGAAAATGACACGACACCAAACAAATGAAGGCGCATGATGGAGACTACGTCCATGTTTTATACAGTCTATGCTTTCACACTGTCACAGTGTTACATTGTTGTTATAAAAAATGACTATAGTGACAGACTGATAAATGAATATGTATTCTGGAACATTCCAGTGGCATTTCAGCTCTTCTCTTGCCCTGTTAACTTCTAACTTTCCGTCACACGTGCTTTGCATACATGTTTATAAAAGCGGGCCACCAAGAACGACTTCACTCTGCAATTGAACACAAATTGAGCGAGCTGTGGGTACATCCTGCCATACAGCTTGCATCTGTACACACAAGCAACACATGTGGCGGCTTGTAAACATGTATATAAAAGGATGTCTGCCAGTTTTCCATGATGCACCAACGAGACCACAGGAAGTTGATCTTAGCTCCATGAAAAACAGGCTGCTTCAACGAGCAGGACGAGAGGCCATCACATCAAACTGACCCCAAACATCATCAAACAACAACAACATGCACATGTGACACACACACACTCTCATTGTCAAAGTGTCCTCAGTTCAAAGACAGGAATGACGGGAGTAAGAGACAGCAGTCATTTCCTGAGACGAGGTGAAACGAATGTTTGACTTCTCCACGAGAGACAAAGATGAGGACGGCCAGTCGTGTGTGTGTGTGTGTGTGTGTGTGTGTGTGTGTGGGTGTGTGTGTGTGTGTGTGTGTGCGTGCGTGCGTGCGTGTGTGTGTGTGTGTGTCTGCTGGTCTGTGGATCAGATACTCGCTGAATTAAACACCATTAATTCACCAACCAGTTCAAGGCCGGGCATGCCACAATGGACGTGTATAGCACTGACCGCTTGGCCCTGGAATAGTTACTGCTACTGCTACTTTTTCAATACCCAACTACGAGGACAAAATATATACGACTTTCTGATCGAACAAGGAGAGAAGAGAAGATTTACAAGTCTGAGTGAGACTTTGAGGCTTTCTAACACACCTGATTCATACAGAATGTGTCTCACCGAGCCACAGCGAGCTTGTTGTGCCCCATGTGGGGGTGGGAGGGGTCAGGGAGGTATCATGTGAGATAGTGATGTCAACATTCACCCCTCATACTGTGACCGAGCCCCCCGGTGAAAATAGTGCGTGTGCTTTGTGATGTGCTGAGCTTAGCAGTGTTGGGTGGAGGATGGTCGATCTGTCGTGCAGCAAGAGCGAGGACTGTGGGCAACAGGAAATGTGATTATGAAGGTCATCGCTGGCGTTCAAAATTCCACTGAGAGCGCAGAGGAGGGAATACTGCGTGGGCTGCTAGAAAATATTATTCTAACCCACTTCCGCAGTTTGTAGAAATCCCTGAAAATGACTCTCAGGGTGACTTTGATAGTGCGTGTCACTGTTTTCTCACACGTTTCTTCAGGAACTCAAATACATCAGATGTGCATCACTGAGAAGGAATCCTGAAAGTCAACATGAAAAGCTGTGCGATAGCCCAGATGACTCATTACATGTATTTATTGTTGTTGTACTTCAAATCCAGACTCCTGCCCGTCAGCGTCACAGTTTCACTGACGGCTCTGTAAAGATGAATAGCTGAACTTTGGACGTATGCGTTCCCCAAAGGTCTCGAACACGGGGAGCTGGGTGTCAGGTGTCGGGGGTCTGCTCACAAGTGACTAAACATAGAGGCTGAATGTGCTCTTTGCATGGAGTTCTTTAAGTTTTTATTCACTGCTCCAGTCAGCAATAAGCTCCAGTGTACACTGGCCTCAGCAGCAGGCGACCATTATTGTTAAACCCTAGCATGTCTGCTTTAGTCAATACAGCCACAGTGTTTGCAAATTGGAGCACATCTAACAGGAGCTAATCTGATCTCACTGCAGCTACTGCTGCCATGTTCTCCAGTGATGTCATTCTAAACTACATTTACAGATATGAACAGTAGAAACTCAAACAGATTATTGGTTTCCATCCAAACATATAAAATATAATAGAAAATATGAATGAATGCTTTGAGCCACTATAGTTAAGATAAGTAGTGTGTGATTGATTTTAATGAGTTGCAGTCAACACTCAGATTTTTCATCTCTTTGGTGGAGTCATTTTAAAAATAAGTAGCCAGCTGTTTGTATGAAAGAAACATATTACAAACTGAATGTGTTTCTTTGTTCCTTCAAACCGCAACAACAACCGACCAAACGTAAAGAAAAGTTCAAACTGTGTGACCGAACATGTGATCGAGCAGATTATTCTGAAGACACACACATTCACGTCTGAATAAATCTGCTTGCTTGGACTCTGTGCAGCAGCTGCTGACACCTCACTTTATTTGGAGGTTAGGGGCAGAATAAGCGAACCCTCCCGTGTGCTCTCAGTTTAATCACTGTACATGGAAGCTGGTACAAATGGTCTCGGGAGGCGGGGTGGGGTCGTCGTGCTATTTCTGACATCAGACTGTGTGTGACGCACTTGGATGAGGGAATAAGAAGGAAACCAGGTCCTCGGCAGACAGAAAGCACACACGCTCTCACACACGCTCACACACGCTCACACACGCTCACACACGCTCACACACACACACACACGCTCACACACACACACACACGCTCACACACACACACACACACGCTCACACACACACACACACACACACACACACACACACACACACACACACACACACACACACACACGGAGGTTTACAAGCTGTTGCCAAACAGCTCGTGTGTGTGTGTGTGTGTGTGTGTGTGTGTGTGTGTGTGTGTGTGTGTGTGTGTGTGTGTGTGTGTGTGTGTGTGTGTTACAACAGCTGTAAGGCCATCAGCCATGGCTGATGCTGAGACAAAAGGACTCCCTCTCCTGTCAAAGGCCACGCCAGAAGCCCAGGGCGTCTTTCGCTTCCTGTTTCTGTGTACAATGTGAACACAGAGGGAGAGGTGGAGGGGGGGGGGGGGGGGGGGGGTTGGTCTGCCACAGAGGTTCCATTGTGCAACCTCACATCTCCTGTAAAGAGCAGCAAACTCAACACGTGTACCTCGCAAACGTGTCGGCAGAGTGGTTGGTTTTTCCTCATTTTCATAAAAAAAATTCTGTAATTTCATAATCACAAAAATTCACTCAGTGATAAGGGTGTGAGCCTAAACTCCAATTTCATGAGTACCTAATTGAATCAGTACACTGGACAGATGTCAGAACATGTTGTTCCACTGCTCAGCAGTGAGCCTCCGTCCCTCTAAAGCACAATAATCCAACATCTATTTATCAGATTTTATACAACAGAAAGGTCCTAACAGGCCGCTCCTGAATGCAGCTGTGACGTGCCAACACACCTCAATCCAAACTGTGAGTTCAGGACTACATCCAGGTGATGGGGGTAAAACTAGAGGAAGAATCAAGTAGACGCAGAGCTAAAGGGCTGAGTGTCTTGTGAGTCAGAAGGAACCGGGTTTACACAAGTAACCAAAACCTTTATACAAATCCATTTTCGTCATTAAACAAAAGAAGGCAAAGTTGTCAAATATGAAATATCGTCAAGACACAAGCTCTTTTTCAAGAACTTTAGAAATAACATCTAAAAATGGCACAAATACTCTACTGCTGCAGATATACTCAGTGCTGCAGACGCTTATCAAAAATGTATTCAGGCCACAGCACCAAACTTTCATTTTGTCAGTTATTCAATAAGTAATTCAGGCTGTTAAAAAAAAAAAAAAAACAACTTTCAGTGCAGTTAAATGTCTCAGTTAGTGTGAAACTGTTTACCATCATACATAAAGTTACAGAACACACACACAGGGCCACACTGACTGACCCAAATGTAATGCACAGGAGGCCAACTGTAGGGACCGCTGAGGAGACACTGTACGACAATAATGTGGGTCAGTGCAGAGAGGCATGCGTTCATTTCAGCATCAAGTCCAGCTGTGGAATCTGAACGGAGCCTGACGCTTTGCTTTAGTTACAGATGAGGTGGCAGACATTATTCACATTCATGCAGTGTGTGTGTGATATCTGACCAATCAGTGTGAGAACACTGCAGCGGGGATGGTGAGGGAGGGAAGATGTCTGAGCTTGTATTCAACGCAAGGAGCGCCCAGAAAAGAGCTTTCAGCTGCCACACGTAGACGCAGAATGTGCAGCGACGGGCACATTAATACAGCCAGGATACAAATATCTGAGTTTTCTACGTTGCAAATCACTCAGACTGTAACTGGAGATCAGTGAGATCAGATAATGCTGAAACTAAAATACAGAGGCATCAGTTACCGCAGAGCTCTGCACTGCAGCAACGTTCTGCTCATCGGAGATGATCTCTATACAGCCCACCTACAGCTGTCAGAATGCATGTGTGAAACAGAGAGCTGAGGACACGAAGTCTCATGACAGAAAAATACATCTAGAGATATTAAAGGAAGAAAGGAGGCACGGTTCAAACAGGAGCTTGAAACTATTTCAAGGAAATAAATGAACAATTCATCAGTGAACGAGCAAACGGTGACATCACGGTCGGCTAACGAGCTCGGGTTCAAATTTCTCAATCACACCTTTTCTGAACACGGCTGTGGTTCAAGTGAGCTGAATCAGTAAAATGATGAACAATTAATCACAGATCATTTGATAATTGATTTTCCTTTCAAGCAAAAATGCCAAATATTCTCTGTTTCTCTGTGTGGGATCATTGTAAACTGAACAGTTTGGGGTTATTAGATGGAAAGAAACAGCTCTTTAAAAGAAGCCGTGTCCTTGAGTCTGGGAGGTCGTACTCGGCATTTCCCTAAATTTTTTTTCTGCCATTTTATAGACCAAAACAATAAAAGCATTCAATGGAAAGTCCAGTAACTGTCACTTTTGTCTCCTGGTCAGAATGGTACAAATGCAACAAGTGGCACAAGCAGTGTGCCATGTATGCATGGGTGATAAGAGCACATCACAGAAACATGTTGGACTGGACACGTCTTCCAGCTGAGGTGCCACATCCAAACTACAGTCATTAAATATTACTCAGAAAGTTTGAGGTATTCTATGACTTCACATGATGTTCCAGCATTTTCAGAAGCAGTGGAGCAACCATCAATATTTAAGCATGACGCATTCATGCTTGGCCGCTCTGGACTGAATAGATCTGCCCTGTCACCCACAGAAAACTGCTGGCGTGGCTGCTGCCACCTGATCTACGGCCCAATACACCAGGATAGTCCTGGCTGTCCATCCAGTCCATGCTCCATCCCACCAAATACACCCAACTGTCCTGTTGTGGCACTCCCCATCACTGCCATTATCAGGTTACATGAAGAACCTGAAGTGTTCAGCAGTAATGAGGGGAAACGCAGTGGCGCTCAGCCTCTTTAACTGCCTGACAGTACACTGAATGACTCATTGATTGCTGAGAAAAAGTCCACGGGCGACAGTCAATTAGTACAGTGGAATTTCCATTCCGCATTTCGATCTGGGCACGCGTCACACATGGGTGGGGGGTGAGACATGATACAAAGGAAGCACCACGGTCACCATGACCTTCAAACCACCGCAAACCTCCTGGATTTCAAAGTCCAAAAGCTATTTCCCAGATATCGAGCCACGCGGCGCTGCCTCTGTGGATGTGAGCTAACCTCGGCAGCTAATTAAATCCTGTCGTCAATCGGTTGATCGCGCATATCTGCTCGCAGCACTAATTTTGTGGTGATGAAACAGGCTTGACTCCCGATTCTGTCCTACATGCTTGCCAATAAGAGCCAATATATCAGGACTAAGGAACACAATAGGAACCCTCTTTCAGTTACACAACCTTGAGAAAATATGAGAGCAGCTTTTCATCACAAGCTACTTGACGGCTGGATATGAGAACAGCTCATCAGCTGCTTCAGAGATTACGGGAAGAGGATTGCTTTTCACCATTTTTTCATTTACTCTTCATCTGACTGGAGGAAGTGATCTTGGACAAAGGTATCCTGCTTACGTTCAGGGACATACGAGACACTCTAGTAGACCTTGACATCTCAAGCTGTAACCTGTTCCAGGAAACAGGCTTATCGAGCTATCTGGAAAAATTCTGAGAGAAACCCAGGAAACATTCCCAGCCCTCGATAGCTGAATCAAACTTACAACAGGCAAAGAGCAGGAGCAGCTTACACACTGCTGCTGATGGTGTTTTACTACTCCCAACACAGCAGCAGCATGCACGATCAATTGTGTTGCATCACATCCTGTGTATCGATGACCTTAATAGTCATACCATTTCCAGTAGTAACTGTATGGCTTAGGGCAGCAGATGTCTTTCTACATCTGTATGCATGGCAGCATGTATGGCACCACTTAGACCAATTAGAGCCCAGCCAGTACTGTTTTTGAGGCTGATAATCAACGTTGATATTAAAGCATTCTTACAGTCTTTGGAATTATCCACTGAATTTGAGGCAGGCTATTTGAGTCTTTTTACGCCTGGCCCTGTGGCTGATACATACAGTATACTGTAGGGATCGACCAATTATCGGCCTGGCCGATAATATCGGCCGATATTCTGCATTTTTGCGATCATCGGCATCGGCCGTTTTTTTCACCGATAACCGATAAAATTAATTAATGTATTTTAAAACGCGCTCCTTTGGCTCTGATGCAGCCGTCTCTGCCTGAAGTCACCACTCTCTTGGCTGTGTAACAATGTCCCGCCCACAGCCCTCACTGATTGGCTGTCTCACTTGTGCCAAGTAGCCAATCAATCAACACAGAAGCTTCTACATGCAGTGCCACTGCCTGTAGCAAGTATAAGGGAGGAAAACCTGCAGTTTGGCTCTTGAGATTAAACTTTTCACAACTTCAACACGGGGTAGACTATTTAATGATGGCCCACCGCTCCATTATAATTGCCGCGACCGCTTTAGAGCTGGGGCCAGACGCACAATAATAATAGGAGACCCTTACGGTTATCATTACTTTGTGGGAATAATTAATCTCCTAACGTGTCTCAGCCCGTGGGGCGGCTCCCGGTTTATCAATAAACATAACCCGAGGTGATTATAGCCTATAAGTTTAACACCACACGCTAACGTGTCCTTGTTTGTTTTCAGTTGCCTCTCCCTCAGCGCTCATGCTCTCACTACACTATGATCACACAGAATAGATGTTAAATATTCGTCTGTTTGCCGGTCACTCGTAAAGTCCAGGGAAATGATGGGCCATTTCAATGAGTCAAGCAGCGAGCACACGTCGAGTTTTTTTCAATCAATAAATTTACCGTCGCGTCTACAACTCACGTGTGTAAAGTAGCCTTTATTGTTTGCATTTACAATTGCCAAGTGCCTTATTCTTATTTATGTAATATGACATACAGTTCTAAGCACAAGAGTGTACATTTAATGTTCTGAGATTCCGAATATGACTTCATTTCTCTAAATAAATATATATAATAATACATAAGGAACTATAAGTGAAAAACTCTGGTGTTAAGGCCATTTTTTACATTTATTACTGCAAATAAATATCAGTTCTACATATCGGCTATCGGTTTCGCTTGGTTATTAATAATCGGTATCGGTATCGGCCCTGAAAAATCCATATCGGTCGATCCCTAGTATACTGTGACGTTTGCCATGGAACATAATTGAAGTTGAAATGAGAGATGTGGTGTGTGTAGTGTGTGCTGCTGGCCATTTTTCCTCAGAATCCTATCTCACTGTGGAATGTTAACATTGTCAATTGTCAACATGATGGCCTTCCCTTGAACAGGCTGATATTTCAGCTCACTAATTTGATAAAGTGAAAAAGGAGTTCAGTGAGGTCATCACTACTCACATAAGGACCACATACACCGCTCATGATTTACTAACAATCAGTTCTCACGACGGCTCGGACCATGGACAGCAGGCCAGTCGTTGCTTTTCAAAAAAACTAAAAATAAATCACCTCAACATCCGGATGACAAACGCTCACGGCTGGACACAAAGCAGCGCTCCTGACACACTGATAAAAGGCATTTGTCTTCTAGGATTTTATCACTTCCTTTGTTGTGTTTAACACCATTTCTTTGGTCCCCATACAGATTTATTGTGGGCAGACCAAACACTGCAAACTCTACATGGATAACATTGAAATAGCTTCATCAAGTCCAACAACTAGTACAAAGACAGGTCAAATACCAGTCAGATTTTATCACCTTTGGAAGAAGCATTCAGCTCCTCCAACTAATGGAGCTCCATTTCCAATTTATGACCACTTTGTTTTACATGCTGGACTCAAGATGGACACTGATCCACAATGGTGGAACATCTGAGCTGACTCCAAGCTACAGAACAGCTTCTAAATGAACCAAGATCGTTTTCTCATTGCGTTGTTTCATGTTGCCAAATTGGATTCATTCAATTGGGAAGGAGAGAAGTGGTCCATGTGAAAGCAGCCAGCACTCGTACTGATGACTGAAGTGTTTCCATTATTTGTATGTGGAGCGGCTGTGTTTGTGCCACTGCAAAGCATGAAGCCAGCTTCTTTGTCTGATACTCCTCTGTCCATGACTGCTGCCGCCACTGGAATGTGAGCCATGTAGACTCGGCCGTCATGTGATCACCAGGGCAGTATATAGAGCTTTTCCATACACGTGCTGGCTTGTCTTGATTTGGTTTGACTCAGCACGTCAGCAGCTCGGCACAACTCGTTTAAATTGGTAATGGAATGCAAATCAAAGTGGTTTTACTCAGTGTGGCCAACAGGGTCGATGGGAAAGCCCTGCTAGTTACCTTGGACTGAGCCAAACTGGGCCTCTAACAAAGTACCATACACACCACACAACATAATCACTCCTGCAGCACTTTCGAAACCAGATCATGGTGTTTCTGTTTGTTGATATGCATTTCTCACCAAGAGTTTTTTGTTTTCATTATTTTCCAGAACATATTAAAAAAGATCTGCCTGCAGAGACATGAACAGTGCCAATGTTAGGTAATCCATCACAGAACATTAAACCTGTTTGTTCTGTTATACAGTAATGCTCCATGGGGTCGATGTGCTACAATTAGAACATGACAAAAGAAGACAATGTCAGCTGTGACAGATTTAACCATGCCAACATCAAGCCTGCACAAGTTCATGTGCCACCGTACAAAAGCAAAGCGTCTGCTGTAACGCTCGTTCATCTGTGCACTCACACACCAGGACACATGCAGTGCAGACGTTCAACAACATCAGGGATTTACACTGTGAACACATACCAACAGTCCAATTCCAATCGTGTAGCTAGTGAGGGCATGAAGATGTGGCAACAGGAAGTTACTTCCTGCCGGTGTGGCTTAGTTACTTCCTGTTGGTGTTACTTACTTAACACTGGCACAGGACGTGTTTGCAATGAACATGACTCTCCACCTAAACTACAGCAGGCGGTTACCAGAGCATGAGAATGTGTGGCTTGTAGTCTTGATGGAGGTTTGATAAGAAGGTCGATATCAGTTTTCTCTGTACACTCAGTTCTACTCGCTTAGCATAAAAACTAGAAGTAAACGTCTCGTTGTCTCGTTCAACAGTGCGTTGAATAACCTCATGGTTTGTCACCAAAGTGCAGAGAGACCTTTTTACCATGACAACAGGTGTTAAAATGTTGCAGAGTTCTAATGCTTAACTGATCAATGAGCCACTGTGCCTCATCTTCTAGATCTACACATATTTAACACACACATCTGATTTTATGGGTTTCCAGATTAAAACAACATGGACTGGAGATACATCGTCTACAATGCCAAAGAGGCCAAAGTTCTGAATTATTAAATGTCGTCTAAACACGAGCAGCTTTACGAGAACTTCACAAATAAATAAAATGCTGTGATCAAAGTACATGAGACATTCTACAGCAGCTGTCAGTATATTATAGGGCTGGGTGATTGGACTAATGCGGTAATATATCAGCGATTTGTGTCATGTCATTTAACTAATTTAATGATCTCTGCCACCTCTGAAGAACAAGTGAGAGCTGCTGCTCAGAGACACACACATTACACACATGCAAATAAATTACAATAAGCATTATTATAATAATATGATAAAGATAGAATGTTTTTGAGTGTGTGTGACCCTCAAACATCCGGTATCAGACTCATTAAACTTGATCAACGTTCTTTTATAGCAGCTGACTCAGTTACTAGACATTTAACAGAACACGGTCTAGCAGCTACATAAACAATGCTGCACTGATTCATGCTGTTATCCACATGTGTTATCAGTTATGATAATCATCTGCATCAAAGGACTGGATTTCTAATTTGGGAAAACACATTTAGGGATATGAAGTTTAAGAAAGGGGGCAGCCACAGATTACGTACTCGCTGGATGAATGTCTTCTATTCATAGCTGAGATGTTTACAGTACGAGCTCTCTATTCCACAGTGAGTAACCAGCGCAAATTCATCAGGACTGTGATGTATTAGTCAGGCTACTGCTGCCAACAGTCACTCTGAAGTTTATCAAAATTTAACCTTGACAATTAAAAGGCTACTCGGGGTCAGACAAACACACGTCAGTTCGCTGTGCTCCAGCAGAAAGACTCTTTCAAAAGATCATCTCCAAGAGCCGTCATCAGTCACATGCAGCTGTGACCTGAGTGTCCTTCCAACCAAAACCCAGCAGCTGATTTCACCAAGGAGAACATGCACAGAGGAGAGGCTAATCAGACCGGTCAGCTGCTGTTCAGCTTGCCTGTATGATGGGACATGATTGAAGCTCATCAGTACCAAACTGAGCTCAAGTCAGCAGACCAATCAGATCAGGAGAAGAAATCACTACACTGTAGGGACACACTTGTCCACATACTTTTGGCCATTTGTAAAACTGTTACTTCTCTTGGTACAAGATGAGCTATAGGTAGCCCGTTATGGCCAAAAGTATGTGGACATCCAGGCCCACACACACTTAGACTGTAAACAGACCATACCACCATCATCAGTGTTCTGCTGAAGGAGAGGAAAGCCTTAAAAACAGCACATGGTGCTGCATCAGCTGACACATATGGGGGCAACGTTGAAGCATCCACATACTCCTGTCCATATGGAATCATAAGGATCATTTCACTACACCCCTATAAAGCAACAAACGTGGCTTTGAGTCAGTGCAGGAATGAGCTGAGGCTGCGATGTTCCTTTAGAATTCAGGGGCACCGTGAAAGCATCATCGACACCTGGAAGCAGCCTCCAGTCATTTTCATAAGACCTTTGTCAGTGCTGAGAAAACACAAAGCAGCCGTGAATGCTCACTGTGAAGCACATGTTGTTTCTGTCTGCACATGTGCACACACAGCACATGACCCGGACTGATCTGCTCTGTAGTGTTTGTGGATGGACGGATCTCTGGAGACATGCTGAACATTTAGACACGTATTAACTGATTCCTACTATGGTGTCGTGCCGTCTCTGTCGGTGTTCTCTCGGCCATGTGTGGGGCTTACCTTGTCCAGCTCGTCGTGCAGCTCCGACAGGGTGGGTCTGATGAGCTTCTCGCCCAGCGGGGCTGCTGTCTGCCGGTAGAAATCGATGTTGGGCACGGCATCGATGGTGTTGTGGCCAAAAGTCCTCAGGTAATAGGTGTTGGTGTGGGTGTCATAGTGATAATGTTGCTGGCCCCCTGTGGACGAATGCAAGCTGGTCTCGCTCATCACCGTGTCACCGTTCTGTAGCCCCTCGGTCGGCGGTGCCTCCGGAGAGGCCGCGCAGCCCGCTCCGCTCGGATCCGCGAAGTTCACCACCCGAAACCGACCTTTGGCTTCCTCTCCGCCGACACCTGAATCAGTACCCGAACCATCTGGAGGAGCGGTGGGAGTCGCCTTATCGCTGGATGGGACAGTGGTGGAGGCGTCGGAGCTCGTTGATTTATCTTCGGTGGCGCCCGCAGCCTCCGCCACCAGATCCACCTGGAATCGGCTCAGGCTGGGCGTCGGACCGGGCGGCCTCAGCCCCGAATCCTGGGTTAAAAAATCAGTTTCCGTCGCGGCGCTGTCCGCCGGGGCGGAAGACGTGGAGGATGGCGCTGACATGGCACAAAAAACACAAACGAACGTGACACCGTGTGGGAAAAAGCCACGCTACGGCTCGTAAAACTCACGGAGGGAAGTGTGAAAGTCCGGGAGGTGCCCCGTGACAGATGCACGACTAGCTTCCAATTCACAGGGACGAACACACCGCTCTGCCCGGACAGGAAAGGTGCAGAGGGGGGGGGGGGGGGGCAGACGGTTAACGTTTGTAGTGAAGGATAGCTCGCTAGCTGCCTCGCAACATGAGGCTACAGGCTGGGAACTTTCAACCACTCTCCTCCTCTTCCTCCTTCTTCTTCTTTATCTTCTTCTTCCGACACAGTAAATCCAAAATTCCTCCTCTGACTTTAGCTCGCTAGCCGCCAGACTTAATCCCGTCCACCTCGCGCCTTACTGTCGTTCAGGACAGGATGCTGTTGTCGACCTTGCCGCAGCTCCTCCTAGACTCCCGGAGCTTCCATCGCTGCTATTATACACACTGCAGTCGGCATCACTGAAGGGTGGGCTCCCTCCGAGCGAGACCTCGCGAGATGTCATCGATCTCGTCTGATTTTTTTTGGGAGGGGAGGCAAATGTCGCGAGAGAACATCACAATACCCAAACAGTAGGCGTGACGTTAATAGGCTCCTATGAGAGGAAGAGACGGGGACGAGGAGGAGGGGTGGGGGTGAAACTGCACCAACAGGCCAACCAAACAGTCTTTGTGTGTGTGTGTGTGTGTGTGTGTGTGTGTGTGTGTGTGTGTGTGTGTGTGTGTGTGTGTGTGTGTGTGTGCGCGTGCGCTGCTGTCTGTCAGTATGGAAGCTTGCTGTATTGACGAGGGGAGCCTGTGACAGGCTGTGGGGGGTGTTTGTTGCCTGAATGTGGGGGTCCTGCAGTGTTTCTCAAACCACCCCACACCTGTGCCCTCGAGGCCTCAGCACACATATGTTCACTACAACAGAGCACACTTGAACATATGTCTCACAAACTGTAGAGCGTACATGGTCACACAGCACTCTGAGCAAGCTGTGAGAGCTAGCTGTTACTTCACAGCACAGTACTGCTTCCTGATTTCATTGCATTTACGGTATTTAAAGCTAACTCATGATATTCTAATGAGTTAACACATTTTTCAAATTTCATGAACTCACTTTTTTCTCTTCCCACTGCAAAAGATAACACAAACGTATTGTACATTTGCTACATTTAGCTGCATCTATGTACATCTGAAATATAAAAATGCATGAACTCCTAATTGGGACATATGAGCTGATGTTTCATGGTTTGCGTTGTGTCATTGCATTACTGGAACAACTGCAGTTTTTGCACCTTATTTTTGTTGTCATTGAATCTTAATTTAGACTAAATAAATTCAAATATACTTTTTACAAAGACAACAGGGACACTTGGTGAGTTTTCTGCATTTTGGATGTGAGCTGACCTGGCTGTTGGTGAACAGAACCATGTGTTTGCAATTGAGTGAATGTATTAGTCACACTCCATCATTGGTTAAGTATGAGGTATAGTGTAGTGAAAATTACACAACAAACAAGCATATTAGCAATAAACTATAACCAACGTTAACACAAGTAACATTGTGCCAATGACACATGAATCTGCAGCTTTATGGCTGTCTGGCTATAACATTATTGTTGTAGTTCACTCTCATAGCTTTGTTTTTAGCCACAGCAGGCAGCTGTTATCAAAGAAAAAGTTGTAAAAACTCTCTGTACACCTCCTCAGCAGTAAAAAGACACCGCGAACAGTCGAGCATTTAGCAGCTAAAGAGCCACATATTATCCCCAGGAGCTGCCCCCTACACATGACGTCATAGCTGGAGCAAATAATGTTATTTAGTGTGTAAATAATTCGTAACCAGGTTTGTTTGTATACTGACAAGCATCTTTTCTCTTGCTAAGCAGCAATTGTTTGCGTCAAAGGAAGGAGTGGGGGCCAGAGGTGTTGCCAGCCAATCAGAGTAGGGACTCATGAATAATGGTATTATTACATTAACAAACAGCCTGCTCTGTTCAAGCTGGGTGTGGACATGTGGAGACAGCTTTGGGTGAAACTGAACAACCTTTGAGTGTTTGAGTGAAAGTGTTGCAAATGTTTTTGAGACAAACTGAAGTCTCAGTCGTTTTCAGTAAGCGTCATGAAAAATAATAATGTGTCAGTCTGTGATAAGTTGTGGAATGTTGGTGGCACAAGATGAAAGCTCAGGGGCCGAGCACAAAACAAGGACGAGGACTCAAACACAACACATACTTAGAACATGAAGGTAACCATAGAAACACATACACACAGGAAAGATGAAACGTTAGCTCTAATAAAGGTAACGGTATTGGTTGAAGATGCAGTCACATCTCCCTTTACTGAAAACTTGTAATTCATTGTCATTTTATCATTCATTGTAATTGTACAATATGTTTGTGTTGATTTGTTCTGTGCACGTGACATCTATTGCACGTCTGTCCGTCCTGGGAGAGGGATCCCTCCTCTGTGGCTCTTCCTGAGGTTTCTTCCACCTTTTTTCCCTGTTAAAAGGGTTTTTTGTGGGCAAGTTTTTCCTCACTCGAACCGAGGGTCTAAGGACAGAGGGTGTCACTCCCTGTACAGATTGTAAAGCCCTCAGAGGCTAAATGTGTTTTGTGAATCTGGGCTATACAAATAAAATTTGATTTGATTTGATAATAATAATAATAATAATAATAATAATAATAATAATAGCCTCAGTAGGACTCACTGTAGACCAGGGGTGTCAAACATACAGCCTGTGGGCCAAAACTGGCCCTCCAGTGGGTCCAATCCAGCCACTTTGCAAAGTGTAAAAATTACGTTAAAGAAAACATCAACTGGTGTACTACTATTTTCTGAACAGAGACCAAATAATCAATCGATAATGAAAATCTCCCAGTAATTACAGACCAAAATATCCCCCCTGTAAAGAGAAATTTGAGCCATATCACACTGAACCAAACACGCAGTTGATTTGAAGCTCAATCACTTGCAGTTGTATCTTTTGTTTTCTGGATAAGAAACAAGAGAAAATTAAACAAACATGATTTATTTATTTGTACATTTTGACTGGTCTGGCCCACTTGAGATCAAATTGAGCTGTATGTGGCCCCTGAACTAAAATGAGTTTGACCCCCTGCTGTAGACTCACCTGTTGCTGTCACCAGCAACACTGACTGCATTAACTAGTCATTTAGCGTATAGTTGCTTCAGTCTGAGCTCAGATATTCTATAAACATTAAGATCATCCTGCTGATATATACATGTAGGCTACATATACATATACATATACATATACATATACATATACATATACACTGATTTATTACAACATAGTACAACCAAAAGCAAAACTATGTGACTATGAAAGAGGGGTTGTATGTCTGTATGAAGGGAAAATCACATAAGTAGGACATAAGAACACAGAAAGGGAGCTCATGCTGCGTCATGACATCCTCCATCAGGTCTAAAGTTTCCCTGCCTGGTCTAGCTGTCTGTCTGTACTGCAGCAGGGTGTCATGCTGATAATCACACTGTGACAGGCTCTGCTATATTTTTTCACAGAGTGTGGAAGGTCAGACCCCCCAGATAGTTTCTCCTGCTCATTAGCCAGAAGGACTGCTAATCCAGTTAATGCTGCTCCCTACAGCAGGAGATCATTACTGTGACACTCAGTCCTGTGCTACTCTCACAGCCTCCACACACCAACACACACAACAGTGCTTTTCTGCTTCAAATCATTACTTTGACCCTCCCCTTTTCTGACCAAATTCTTCATGAAAATATTTTAAATTTATTTTGTTTGGATAGTCTGAGGCATCCAGAATGTAGTATCACACACTCTGAATAAAAAGCAAATGATTTACAAAGTGTAAAGTAGTCTGATGAATGTCATCATCACCATCTTCTCACTGCTCACCAGATTTACTCATGTCCATCACCCTCAAACATGATGGGCAGGTTCCAGTTGGTGGTGGTCAGCACTTGAGTGCACTTACAAAGCAGAACAACCAACTCATATACAATTTTACAAGTATTTCTGACCAAGCAATCTAACTGGTCAACTAGCCAATTAGAATGTGCTCAGTATGACAGCACACCTCACTCATCACTAAAAATATTACTCCGTCATCTCCACATTGTCACATCATAAAAATATATAACAGGTAAATAAATCAAATCAAATCAAATCAAATTTTATTTGTATAGCCCAAAGTCACAAAACACATTTTGCCTCGGAGGGCTTTACAATCTGTACAGGGAGTGACACCCTCTGTCCTTAGACCCTCGGTTCGAGTGAGGAAAAACTTGCCCACAAAAAACCCTTTTAACAGGGAAAAAAGGTGGAAGAAACCTCAGGAAGAGCCACAGAGGAGGGATCCCTCTCCCAGGACGGACAGACGTGCAATAGATGTCACGTGTACAGAACAAATCAACACAAACATATTGTACAATTACAATGAATGATAGAATGACAATGAATTACAATGAATGATACAATGATTACAGTAGCAGTGGAACCTGTGATAGAGATAGAGAGACACAGATGCACAGCAGCAGCAAATCATTAATTAACTTCTGTCTAGTCCTATAGCAGCATAACTAAGGGATGACCTGAAATATGAATAACACTGGGAGTTAAATTTCTTCGATATATATATATATATATATATATATATATATATATATATATATATATTTTTTTTTTTTTCTTCTGTGTTTTATGTTGTTGTTAGACCGCCCCATTAATGCATGTTCGTACCTCCCTTACAAAGGAGATCAAACTGTTTAGTACCATAGAGAAAATGTTGAATTTTGAAAATGATTACATCTTTCTTTAACTTTTGGAATCAACACACTTTGTATGTGAGAAATGTACATGAGCCGATTAGTAAGTAGTACTTAAAAATATGTGTGATGTGTGAAGTTCACAGACTTAGTAGATAAATCTGTCCATGGAGAAATGATTTGTTTTCAGCAGATATCTTTTAGTGCAGTTTAGTTTAGTGTTCATATGTGTTGTATTTATTCAGTTTGGAGAAACTGACCGCATCACTGTCATGCCAATAAAGACGGTAAAGCACACCCTCTCATGTAATATTGCTTTAATAGAGACTTATTCTTTTCTTCTTGGGGTGACATGTTTATGTTTGTTTATTTTGGCTGGGCCTAACACCAGTATACCATTCAGGGTATGAAACTAGTACATATATACAGTACCAATCAGACGTTTGGACACACCTCCTCATCCAGTGATATGATATGATATGATATGATATGATTTTCTACATTGTAGAGTAACACTGAAAACATCAGAACTATGAAATAACACATATGGAATTATGTGGTAAAAATAAAAAGTGTAAACAAAGTCAAATCTGTTTTATATTTCTTTTCTTTGATGACAGCTCTGCACACACTTCAATTCATTCTCTCAGTCAGCTTCATGAGGTCGTCACCTGGAATGATTTTCAATTAATATTTTTGCCTCATCAAAAGTTAATTAGTGTAATTTCTTGTCTTCTTAATGTGTTTGAGACCATCAGTTGTATAATAATAATAATAACAAAGACACAACAAATCATGACATAATCTGCCAAACAGAAAAGAGGGATGGGTTCACACGCACACTCTCAGCTACATAGACAGAAACTTGACACTGAAATATTCCACCTGTTAGTGTCATTTCAGCAGTCCAACACGCGCTCACCGAACATAAAAACTTCACAGCAAGTTTGTTTTTCAGTGTGTGAACATCATTGTAGAAATATAAACACGCGTAATGATCTAATGATGGGAGTGACTTTTCACACAGACACAGCTATTTAATTATTCAGTTTTGGCAGGCCTCAGTGGAGCAGCAAGTTGAGGAAATGCTGACATCTCCTTTAGGGCCCAGGTAAATGGGAGCATTTATAAAGAGTTGCTACAGGGACATTCAAGTCACAGCGTGCCTCCTGTTTTTCCTCATAATAACCATGTTTATTCTGGAGACACACAAAATCAGCAAGATTATCAGTCTTGTGCTTGGACTGGAGAAAGAGTAGCCACATGGACCAGAGCTTTCTAATATTCAACAGAAAGTTTTAGAACTCTTTTAAAGTATTAGGCTGGTGATAGTCTTTATTTTTTTGTTTTCATTAATTCTCTAAAACAACTGGACTCTGTCGTTTTTAATCAAACGTTACTCAAACAGGAGGAAATGCTGCATTAGTTGGGGACTATTTTTGGCTGTGGATTAATGCACAGTGGGTGCTCTAGTGAGTATTTAAGGCAGCAGGACAGTGTATGAGGGATTGAATCAAAATAAACTGCTGCGTATGTTCATGGTGACGAAGGAACATATCAGCCATTCCAACAGAGTGGCTCATGGATGTGTATTTAATGTGAACGTTTTTAGACAACAATGGAGCTCAGAGGAAGATACACACTAACACAATAATGCCACACACAGTGAAACCATTAGAGATACTGGAAGTGTTTGCACAACATTTACAGTGAAGCAGTCATTGGCAATATAATTCTTAATTCAAAGACATAAAGGTAAAATAACATCTGCATCAATCAGGTGCAAGTATTGCCATAGTGATGAACTTGAGAGCTCAAGAATTGTTGCAGTTGGTAAGGACAGACTGAAGTGCAGTCTCAGACAACAGGGGTTTTAATGTAAAAGGTTTATTACAAGGTTCAGGGGAAAATGGTGATGGCAGATGGCTCAGTTGAGATGAAATAGGGATGATGTTTCTGAGGCTTTGGGAAGTTTGGGTAACGGCACGAAATGAACTGTTCTGTCAATGGTGAGAATAACTGTGTTACCTTACAATGGTGGAAGTCTGGCAGTCTGGAAGTGGTTGTCTGGACAGCAGAGGTCCAAAGGATGCTTAGCACCAACCAGTGCCGGCACTCCTCCAACACCTGCGGACTAATAAGTAAGTGTTTCAAACATCAAATTTGAAAAAGCTGGTGGTCCCTTAAGTGTGTAGAGTGAAATTGAGTGGAATTAAATTATTATTCATTATTAAATTGTACTGTTTAACCCATGGTAACCTATACAAGAGTGTAATGAACAATCTTTTTGGACACAAAGAAAAAACCTGCTCCAACAGGGTCTTGTGATACCTGTTGCTAGGGAGCTTTGGATGTAGTAAGTATGTAGGATGTATGTAAAATGACTGGAAGGCAGGTAAATCAATAGTATAGTCATGAGGGCGATGAGAAGCCAAAGAGAGAACATGTTTCTTTCCCAGGTCATGATTTGACTGAGGACATTTTTGGCTGCTGGATTTAGATTTAGTAGATTTTATACAGCACGAATGACAAAAGAAGCTCCAGCTCTGAGATGAAAAGATATGAAACTGAATGTGCTCATGATGGTTGATGGGTAGGATGAGGTACAGAGGCTCAGTATATAGTTATCCAACCCAATTCCAGATCCGTTATGACCTATTAAAATCTGTTATCTGACATATGTTATCAAACATGCTCAGAGTTGGCAGCTGGTGTTTCTGCTCAAAACTCAAAAAGGTTCCTGGGATCCTGGAAAAATACATGTTGTGGGGAATGCTAATTAATGGACAAAAGAAATAATAAGAGCCCCAGGACACTCCCCTGAGGCACACCATAGCTACTCCACAGCTGTTTGCTTCTCACTTCTGATCTTTGGCAGCTTAATCCCATTGTGTGAATTTCCCCCCAAATGTCGTTATACCAAAAACAATTCTAATAGACAGCTTGGGTCATTTAATTTCTAAATATGTAATTTTGCCTTTGCTGCTAGACCTATAGCACTCTATTACTAATCTTCCCACATATTTCAGCAAAGAAAGTGGAGTACACTTTTATCATAACTGATAGAAATGCTGATCAAAAAGACAAAGATAAGGGCAGAATGTTAAAAATATTCTTTTGGGATCATTCACGGTTTTACTGTAAGGTTTGAAATGTGGGCTAAAATATCTGCCCTGCTTTTGAAATGAAATAAAGACATTTTGTCAGCAACTTTTATCAGGAAGCTTTAATGTCTCTGGTCAGATAATGAATTAATCCACCCTCTCCCTCATCCTGCTCTTTAACTGCTCCATCCTCTCTTAGTTCACTGTAAGATGAGAAGTGTGCCACAGGTTTGACCCTCTGGGTTATTTCTGTTGTGACCATGTCTAAATCAACAGGTCTACAGATGGACCCCTGCAGTGTAATCCATACCAATCAGAAGGTACTGGTGCTCAGTGTTGTGACCCTCAGTATCAGTCTGCAGAGACATGTTAAATTACCACATACCCTGGGAATGTCTGCAGTATGTTTCAAGCAAAGTTTAAGCAAACAGAGTTTACAGCCACTGGTTATTTCATCCGTCTGTTATTTCTGAAATGCACTGTAGAATTGAATTGTGAGGAGAAAACATGGATGGAGCTCAGTGTGGAGTGATATTCCTCATGATGAAGAGGCCTTTCAAAGAAGTCATTTTGCATCTAGTGGTGGGTGTTTTCTGTCTGTTTGTAGTTGTTTTGTGTGTCTTTGTGGTCATTCTGCACGCATTTGTGGTCATTGTGTGTGTCATATTAGTCATTTTGGGTCTTTGTGGATGTTTTTTGTTTAATGATCTACCTCTAATAGTCTCACAGCCAGGTGTTTTAAAGAATTAGCGTCTGTTTTAAGGGTGCAGGTGTCTGTGAAGAAATATTCAACTCTGGGTAACACTTTTCCTCCCACAAAAACAGATATAGTATATTTTGAGATCAAAGTATTCATTGCACCTCTGCAGTTGGATGAATAACAAATGTTATTATAACTTCCCAGCAGAGCACAACGTTGCATGGTGGTGTGGTGGAGTTTATGTATCATCAGTGTTTCGTTTGTTTTGACCATACCTGTGGCCTTTCACTTAACAGGGCGCTGTGACTTTCACTGAGTACGACTCAGCTACCAAACATCTGAACACAGCTCATTCTCTCCAAGGTGACTGTGGTGAGACAGATGAGTGTCCAAACTGTGAGGAAGATATAGACTGATTTCACATATTTTATATGGAAAGAAATATGTCTCAAAATTATAGACAAGATTTTTGTCCTCTGATTCAATTTCCAATTCAGTTCAATTTAATTTATATAGTGCCAAATCACAACAGAAGTTATCTCATGATGCTTTAAATACAGAGCAGTTCTCAAATTTTTTATATTATTTACAGAGACCCAACAATTACTTGGTGACAGTGGCAAGAAAAACCTCTGAAATAAAGAAATGCATGTTGTGTATTGGTGCAGGTGGAAAACTGGGACGCCTCACACTCAAATCCACACGTGTCAGGTGATCTGTGGACTCAAACACAACAGTTTGTAAATTAGAAACATCAATATGAGCAAGAATCAAATGTTATGTAAGTGTATATTAATTAGTGCTTTAGGTTGGGATGTGTTCATTTGTAAAATTGTTTGACATTTATTTAAGTCAGATGCTATTTGCTTGTGGATAGGAAGGTGCATCACCCTCATTCTTTCGTTTTTTTGTCATATGCTTGTAAATCTTGTTTGTCATGTCCACCGTGTCATGAAAATCACAACTGTGTTTCTGCAACAAGTGATTAATGCAGTGAGTGTTACCTCTCCCCATGTGCACATACACTGCCAAACACAAAACAAGTGGGTTACCATCACAAACAGTATGCCGGTGAAAATATTGTTGTACACACTCAGAGGTTCTGAGCAGATGCAAAACGCAGTATACATGTGATAAGATGTCAGAGTCTAATGACGTTGAAAATGTACAGGTAAAACCAGGTGAAACTAGCATGAATTCATGCTCTGATGATGTCTCATAATGAATAAATACTGCATATGTGTTAGACATTTCACACGTTTTAAACAGTATGGTAGACCAAAATGTGTATTCAAATATTAGAGAAAGTGTCAGAATGCTTTTCTCTTTCTGGGGGGAGGAGGAGGAGGAGAGAAGCCTCAAGTGTCACTACGACCTCTCAGAACAGTGTAAGGCCATTAGCACATAGTTGATATCAGGGAGCTCATATTCCCAGAAACCAGTGCTACAACCACGCTCAGGTCTTTGAGGTGTGGATTTCAAAAAAGAACTGACACAGTTCAAAGAGAGCTGAAGAAAGCAGGACAAAAGTGATACATTCACTCGTACATTTGAAGTTGTTTTGATCAAGATGTGGCTGATTTAAGAACAGCAAAATGGCTCATGGTACCATGTGTTCTGTACCAAGTTTTCTGACTATGTAATCTAAAAAAGGTCTCTCACCAAAATAAAATGAGCCTCATGCAAGGAGAGTTTAGTGTTCTTTTCTTAAACCTCTCTGACTTCTTCCAGCCTTGGTTGTACCTGTGTTCCAAGGCAGATTCACTAATAAATTCTTTCAACTGCACCAACTTGTTCAAATTTCAGCCAGATGAACGTCACAGGCTCATAAGGAGCTGCATGCCATTTAATCACTACTGACATGCCTAAATAACCATATAAAGCAACATGTTCTGCCCTATGTGTTTTCTTTGTGACTTAGTTATGACAAAACAAATTTCACACAATAGAGCTTTAAGTCCTGCTGACAGGATTTGTTGACTCAAGTCATTGAAGTCAACTTCTTGCCTGCTTCTTTCTTTGACTCAGTTAAGTAAAGATATCTAAGAAAAACACTCAAATCTAAAAAGATATAAACAGTATAAATATGGCAACTATAGAAAGATATTCACAGTGTACATCTAGCATTATAAACAGTATGAACAGTATAAACAGTGTGATGTATCAAAAATAAAAGATGTATACAGTGTAAACAGTTTGTAAACAGTTTTGACTGTACATAGTGCAATTTGGTATTAGCAGCGGGTTTGTAAAGTTTGTAAAGTGGCTGGTGCTATTGGTTTGTGCATGGAGGGTGGTGTCAATGTCTAGAGTTTGTGGGAGCAGAGCGCAGAGAAGTAAAGGGGTGGGGTGGGGCGGGGTGGGGTGGCTGGGAGGGAATTCAGCATCGTGACAGCCTGATGGATAAAACTGTCTCTCAGTCTGCTGGTTCCCACCCGGAGGCTCCTCATTCTCCTCCCGGTGGGCAGGAGGCTGAAGAATCAGTGGTTGGGATGAGTGGAGTCACCCGCAATGCTGAGTGCTTTACGGGCCAGGTGTGTGTTGTAGATGTCCTGGAGGGAGGGAAGGGGAACACAGATGATCTTCTCAGCTGCTCTCACTATGCGCTGCAGGGTCTTAAAGAATACTGTAGTGAACCCAAGAATGTGTCACCACATTAATTTGAATTTAATACGCACGTTTTATGTTTCACATAATTGTGACGCTAAGAGGAAAATTAGTAAGTGGACCCTTTGAGGCCGGAACTGTTGCCATTCGGGTGGTCTCAGGTGTGGACTTCCGCCCGCTCCCCAGACGCAATTTGGATGGCACAGGCATCACTCCGTGTCTTCATTGTCCTTTCACTCTGTCTGTTTTCACAGGTCAGCACTTGATAAAGGTTGATGGGTTTAGGTTGTTTATGCTTCTATTTGTGTGTACATACGCTAAGAGGGAGTTGAAGCGTCATTTGCGTATGTTAATTGATGTTTAAGAAACTTGAAAACCCGCCACTCGTGTAGACGGTATATCGGGTGTTCTTTGCCCCTGCCTTTGTCTTGCAGGCAGTCAGGTGCGCTTTACACTGCTCGCAGTCATTACACTTACACATAGTCCCACACCTGCAAATAAGAAACACACACAACGGGTATTCTGCACATGGTTTTATGTAATAAATGTAAATTTAATAATAAGATTTTAAGGTGTTTATGAAAGGTTGGTACAGTTGAAAATGTTTATATTCCTCCGTGAGCTAATTTGTGGAGTAAGTGTGTATCACATCCATTAACACAGCAGACGTAAGCTGCATGATCGTTACAGTAAAGTGATACTGTCATATTGCACTATAGACATACAGTACAGACCAAAAGTTTGGACACACTTTCCCATTCTCTTAAATGAGAAAGTGTGTCCAAACTTTTGGTCTGTACTGTATAGTATATAATGTGCCTTTTGTACAGTCAGGTTACAGTGTAACAATGTATCAATCTCATTAGAATTTGCATTTATTGGGTTATTGGATGCATGTGATAAGTAGAGATATATGCCACTTACCTGAAACGGATGAGAATATTACATCTGGAGAGTTAATACTATATTTTGCATTTGTGTTAAAGAGATGCAATTTGGATGGCACAGGCATCACTCCGTGTCTTCATTGTCCTTTCACTCTGTCTGTTTTCACAGACAACTGTATTTGTAACGCGGTTCCATGTTTGGGACCTGTAACAAATTCTGGGGGCTCGTCCGGGATCTTGCTCCATCTAACAACAGAGAGGAGGAGATCCAGTGATAACAGAACCACAAGGCCAAGGCGAGGAGACGTGACTGCAGCCGCGACGACAGCCAGTGGGGGTCCAGCCGGGGAGATCAGAGCCAGGAGAGGGTTTTGTTCTTCCAAGGGAACTGCACTGCTGTTTCTTCAAACCTGTGCACGCCAGGTCTTCGGCACGGAAACAGCTTGTGTGGGGCATAAAGAAAAACTTGTACAAACTCTCAGGAAAAGAAGTGTACGAGCTAGCCCGAGACATCGCCACTGATGGACAAGGTGCAACTGACCTGGAGTCTTCTGATGAAGAGGATTGCGTGGATTATATCCTTGACTATATGCAGTCTGATACTTTAACCAGTTCTGAGGATGAGGGTATGAGTCAGTTGCTAACGTTAAATGATTTAGTGTCTTAAGATGATTGAGTATCGTGATACACTTGCTATCTCAAATGGAGTAGCACAGCAACATGAGACACTTACAAACATTTCAACAGAACACACTACACAAACAAGTGCTAACAACAACACATCAGCAACTAGAGGGGTATTGCACAAAACCAAGATAAGGGATTAAGCCAGGATATGTTGGTTATCCTGGCTGTATTTAGCCTCAAGTCGGTTGCATGAAAGCAGCTCAAACTTAACCCGGCCAAGTTACTATGGTGATTTATTCTCTGCAGCTAGCCTGCTCCAGACCAGGCTAACAGCCAGGCTAAGATTAATCCTAGTGATTCACCTGTATTTCCATCGTCAATCCTGTGAGGAATTAATGTGTTTTACAGCATGTCCATGGTCTTTCTAAGTATGTTGCATCATTTTAATTATCCTGTATTAAAATATTACATATAGTCATTTCTCATTTCATTTAAATCTGTTGGCTGTTTGTAATTGCAACAGTCTTTTTATATTGATTTAAGTGGTAGTATTATGTGTTATAAGTGTTATATTGCTATGCTAATGAAGACTGCTTGTCAAATTGCCGTCAGGTTTCATAAATGTGTTTTGTTGCAGTAATTGAGATTACAAAACACAGCTGATGAAGTTGCAATGGTGTTTTCAATGAAATCTGTGACGAGGGCAATATAGTATATATATACAGTGGTGGAAAAAAGTTTTCGGACACCCCATGCATTTGTGAAATATTGCATTAAGAATCACTTTTAGGTCTTCAAGTGTAATTTCTTTAGTTCAGTCACAGCCAAAATATTAAACAAATCCTAAAAAAGCCATAAAAACTTAAAATTGATTGGTTCCATAAAAAATACATAAGACATTTTGAGTACTGGGTTATTGGGTAACCAGTGATCCTCTAATGAAGGTCGTGCTTTTTATTAAAAGACACAATATTTGTTGCCGTGCTTCATGCCTATATAAAGCCAGCACATTTGAAAGTTCTTCAGAGACAAAAATGGCTAAAACAAGGAACCTAACGCAGGAAACACGCCTGAAGATACAGATTCTCAGCCAGGAAGGGTACAGCTGCTGCCAGATTGCCAGGAAGTGCAGATGCAGTCCTTCAGCAGTTGAATACACTTTGCAGAAATACAGGCAAACCAACAGCTTGGAAGACAAACCAAGATCTGGGCGTCCAAGGGTTTCTTCAGCAAGAAATGACCGCATCCTGATCCGCATGTGCAGGGAAAACCGCCGAATGACATCACAGGAGCTCCTGTGTTCCCAAAGCACAGGAGCTGCTTTGGGAACTGACATATTGAAACTGTCAAGAATTTAGTTTTGTTAGTTTTTCTAGTAAACAATAAACAAAAAATATATAATTTGTATTTGTTTGTGTCTGTCTAATGCAACCACACCTTTTGAAACACCAAAAAATATTTTTCCACAAATATTTCATGATAATATTTGAGATTGTGTAAAATTTTAAGGGTGTCCGAAAACTTTTTTCCACCACTGTTTATATGGGTCCAACTCCCATTCACCTGTTCCCTCTTCATAATGGCTTGCCCTTTTTTGGAGGATGTACTGGATGAGGAAGCCCTAATCCTCAGATACATGCATGTATTGAGAGAACTTGAATTAAGATTTCACAGGACATACCAAGCCTGTGATTTCAATACAATGTACTAACCGGATCATCTTCTGGTGGCTCCAAAAGTGTAAGCGTGTTCCCAGACACTGCAAGGAAATCCAGTATAATATATTTATTTGATTGTGTTTCATGTGCAGTAGTACTGCAATATGTACCTTGTATGAAGCGGACAGTTTCTGTGGCTGGCACAGAGTCTGTTACTGTCCCTCCCTGGATCCCCTCCATCACTGGCCTCCCTTTATTTAAATGTGCCAGCTCCTCTGCTGGGGTCATATCCTGGCTTGGTGGGCCGCCCCCTGTGCCAGTTCCATGGGCTTTTTTTTAAATTGCTACAATCATACAGACATTCAACATGTCAGCAGACACCTAATCTGTTCACCTCATTTGTTCACTGTTATCTACTTTAAAGTCACTTACCAGCCTGCAAAATGTTCTTATATTTAATTTTAACTTGCTGCCAGGTCCTTTTATGGGCAGACAAGTTTGTTCTTTATGAAGGATAGAAAGATAAACTAGATAAAAACGTAACATAAAAAGAGCACAAAAATAGATTAAATGACACACATTGTGGATAATTGTTTGCATTTAATCATACTCTACATTTCCTGAGTAACATGCACCTCTGCTTGCCACTTTTAAAGTAAAGTGTACAACAGTTGATTAGTGGACTTGAAAAGTAACTCCTTTAGTCCTTTAATTGTAGCCTAATTATGACAGTTCTAGTGGAGCACTGTTTATTAATTGTACAGTTTTGGACTACGTACACATTAAGCCAGTCCGCTATTGTCTGCCAGGCTTTCTCGCGTTCTTTAAGTATGGCATTGGTATTGCCTTTTTTTCTTATGGTATCTTTCACCTCTTCATAGAACTCCATCAGGAGCTGTTGTTCAGTGGCCGTGTTCCCATCTGTGATTCTGTGAGTGATCGCGAGGTCTATTTAAGTATGCCGTGAACACGCACTTATCCCAACTATCTTCACCTGGCTTAACATAGCCGCGCCTTTTCATCCTGGCTCGGCAAACGTGCAACCAATTAAGCCAGGATGCGCTGAGCAGACTAGGTCAAGCCGCGCTTGCTCAATTATCCTGGATTTCTTTATTCTAGTTTTGTGCAATACCCCTCTGCACTAGACTTCCAACAGATGCAGCTATGGGTCACACCATACAACAACACATTCATTCCAGCATCGACACTACCACTCATAGTGTAGACCAGCTCCAAGTAATGTATGAAGAGCTGGGTAAGAAGCTACGACAGTATCAAGACACAGCTAGCACGCCACATAACAGACAACCATCAAGTCACACACACTTAAAGGGTGACACACAAACAGTGATCTCCCCTAAGGACCTACCTTATCTCCAGCGCAGGGAATTTAAGGTGCATGGGGGACAGATTGGGGACCAAAACTCTGAAATCACATATAACAGTATCTGTAAGCAGATTGATGAAGGCGTCAGAGAGGGCCTCACAGACACAGAAATCATGTGGTGTTTTGAGGATCATTAAGCCAGGAGCTTTCAAGGACATGCTCACCAATAAAGATGAAATAGCCATCTGTGAACTCAAGGGCTTCCTCAGGTCTCATCTTGGTGAAAAGGCAGGTACAGAACTGTTCCAGGACCTAATGTGTGCAAAGCAAAATAAACAAGAACCCCCCCCAGCAGTTTGTGTATCGTATGATCGGGCTTAAACAGAGAATCCTCTTCCAGTCAAAGCAGGCCAACACAGACATTCGCTATGACCCCAAAACCATCCAGGAGGTTTTCCTGCACACCATCTACCAGGGTCTAGGCTCCAAGCATACAGATATCAGACAACAGTTAAGACCCCTCCTTTCAGACAACCAAGTAACCGATGAGGACATAGTCGGGTGACCAAAATAATCAGTGATGAAAATGAACATCAGCGACGGCTGGGTTATGTCCCCAAACCGAAAGCCAAGCATGCACACTCTGTCCAAGTGGATGGTGGAGATCAACCTGTGGACAAGAAAGAACATCACACCATACAAAAACTCAGTGCTCAGGTGGAGAGTCTGACAAAGATGGTTGCAGCTTTAATGGACCAGCAAGCAGCAGCCATACAAACAGCTCATGCAACGGTTTCCCCCACTAAAAGACTTGACCTGCCACTGGCCCAACCCCATCCCACATTCACTCCCAGCAAAGCCGCACCTCACACACCAGGTCTGCCCTCCTTCCCAAGGAAGAGTAAAGTGCCCCACTGCAACAACTGCTCACTCCATGGCTCAGAGAACTGTGACCACTGTTTTGTGTGAGGTGATTCAGGACACCGGGCTGTTGGCTGTCTAAAAAGAGCCAGGCAGCAGGGAAACGGGAGCCGGTCTCTGTTGTGGGACAACCAGAGGCCGTTCCACACCTCCAGTCCCACTCAGTAACCCCCACACACAGACAGC
This sequence comes from Argyrosomus regius, assembly GCA_946959425.1. Taxonomy (NCBI): domain Eukaryota; kingdom Metazoa; phylum Chordata; class Actinopteri; family Sciaenidae; genus Argyrosomus; species Argyrosomus regius. The sequence goes on along the minus strand of OX336898.1, from coordinate 944,279 downwards.
AACACGCAAAACAGAAAAAACATAACAAAAGAATGGGTGAACCCCTGCACTCAAAAAACATTACCCTCCCGCAATACCACTCACACAGTACCACTGATTGGAAAAAAAAGTCTTCTCAAGTGCTTCATGAGTGGTTATGCAGCAACAGCGCTATTTGACACTGGCTCACAAGTAAGCATCATTGACCGGTCCTGGAGGGAAAGATTCATCGCCAGTCACCCAGTGCAGCCACTGGAGGAGCTTCTCGACGCAGGAGAAAGCTTCAGCCTGCATGCTGCAAATGGACAGTCAATCCCCTATGACGGATGGGTGGAGCTGATGGTCAACCTCCCAGGTAACGACCACCCAGATCTTGCAATACAGGTCCCCTTCTTAGTCAGTCAGCTTCCCCTCCCTCAACCCATAATAGGCTCCAATGTTCTTGATGAAATGATCAGTGGGCCACAGTCTTCTGCTGAAACGCTTGCTATGGTTATCAGTCTTCTGCAAAACGCACTTGGAGTAGAGGAAGACCAAGCAACAGCTATGGTTAACTTTACTCAGGTCCAGAAAACACCAAATGACACCATTGCCACGATCAGAGTAGGTAAAGAAGATGTGAGTATACCAGCAGGAAAAACTGTCCATGTACGGTGTAGAGTCCCCCCTACACTTGACACATCAGACCCTGTTGTCTTCTATGAACCCTCAGAGGAGAGCGCAAGCTTAGAGCAACTGAGTTTAGGGGAGGGCCTCTTAGAGATCAGTAATAGCAGGTGGCCCCTTATTCATGTACCCATTTCCAACCCCACTAAGCATGAAATCACACTCCCAAAGAGAACTCAGTTGGGCTCTGTCCAGCACATAATCAAAGTCATTGAGATGGGAAAGCAAGAGTCACAACAAGGCGAGGAGCCACCAGCTCCAGCTGTTCGAGCTGAGGTCAATGGCACCACTCCTACACCACCACCAGCTGAGCTATGGCAACCACCTGTCGACTTAAGCCATCTCAACCCAGAACAACAACGACTAGTGGAGGAAATGCTTCATGAGGAGTCTGCAGCATTTGCCCGTGACATCACTGACATTGGGTGCATCCCCTCTCTTCAGATGTCAATTAAGCTTCAAGACGACATTCCTGTACAGAAGACTTATGCTTCAATCCCCAAGCCACTGTACAAGGAAGTAAAAGAATACATCCAGGATCTGTTAGTGAAAGGGTGGATTGTTAAGTCCAAGTCCCCATATTCGGCACCTATTGTTTGTGTAAGAAAAAAAGATGGATCGCTGCGCCTCTGCGTCGATTACAGACTGCTCAACAAAAAGACTGTACCCGACAGGCATCCCCTCCCCCGCATACAGGACCTGATTGACTCAGGCTACAGCTGGTTTTCCATTTTAGACCAGGGCAAAGCCTACCACCAGGGCTTCATTGCAGAGGGCTCAAAGCGCCTTACTGCTTTTATTACCCCTTGGGGTTTATATGAGTGGGTAAGGATGCCCTTTGGGTTATCAAACACACCAGCAGCCTTCCAAAGGAGCATGGAGGAAATGCTTGACACACTACGAGATGAGTGTTGCATTCCCTATCTGGACGATGTCCTCTGCTTCTCCCGGTCCTTTGCAGAGCATATTGAGGTGTTGCGTCGCGTACTCCAAGCTCTACAGCGCCATGGTATAAAGTTGAGACCGGAAAAGTGTGAGTTGTTCAGGAAGGAGGTCAGGTATGTTGGGCGGCTGGTGTCTGAAAACGGAGTGAGAGTGGATCCTAAGGATGTTGAAGCAGTGCAGGCCCTGAAAGAGAAAACTCCACAGACAGTAGGAGATGTCAGACGACTCTTAGGTTTCCTGAGCTATTACAGAGCATATGTGCAAGATTTTTCGCGCATAGCAAGACCCCTGTATGAGCTCCTCCAGGTAAAGTCCAACCCATCACCATCCAAACCTGCAAAGGGAAAGACAAAAGGCCCTCAACTCTCTTCACGCGCCCCTGTAGAGTGGACCAGTGAGCATCAGCAGATCCTGGAGCGCCTCATAAACATTTTGACCAACCCCCCAGTGTTAGCGTACCCAGACTTTGATCAGCCCTTCACACTCCATACTGACGCTAAGCTTGAGTTTTTAGCCTTGAAGTGGGCAGTATGTGACAAATTTAGGGACTACTTGTTTTACGCACCCCACTTTGTTGTCTACACCGATAATAATCCCCTCACTTATGTGATGAGTACAGCTAAGCTTAACGCAGTAGGCCATCGCTAGGTAGGGCAGCTCGCAGATTTCCACTTCAAGATAAGATACAAACCAGGCAGACTGAATGTTGATGCAGACCCGCTCTCCGTAACAATACGCTTTACTGTCTCATAGATGCATTTCCTCAAGAGGAAAATAGATCAGTCAGAAGAGGAGACAGTAAACAGGTGTGACCTACAGAAAGGCAATGAGGCCTACATTTCTTTTCTTCTTAACTACATGCTGCATAGTTGTTCCACAACATAATACACACTTTAGTATCTCACAGACACATTTACTTAAAATAGAACAATACAGATCAGTCAGAACATGAAACATCTAAATAAACTGGTGTGACATACAGAAGGGCTGTCAGTCTTACATTTCTTTTCCCTTCCTTTGGGTCAAATGCAGAGACATCCTCTGAGGCCATGCCTCTAACTGAGAAAAGTGTTCATCACGGAGTGGTCTAACAAATTTCCCATGAACAGGTACTGAATCACCTCAAAGGTGTACTTGAAGTCTTTTGGATGTACACCATGTATAGCAGTCCCATCAGGTTCACAGAAGTGTTTTTAACATCGTTCAGGTGACGTCCAACGATTTTTGTGGTTCCTTAACATCTTCAGTGACTAAAAGGATTTTAATAACCGTTGTCTCGATGGTGTCCTCTTTCGGATCTGTTGGCTTCATGCAAAATAGTAACAAAGGAGCCTGTGATTTAGAGATGCTAGGCCAGTGGATACACACAAGGATGCATGAAATAACAAGTGAAAACCTGTTTACTAGGGTTCACACCCCAAAGAGGTTACACTGTGCTGGTTTATTATTATTTATTGTCTGCCACAGTTCAAATTACCACAAGCTGGACTGAGCTTGAAACATTAAACTTGACCCAATAAATGGAAATGATGTGAAAATGCTTCTCAAGAAACATGAGCCCAAGTGGCCAGATGGTGGTTCTGTAATTAAGGCCAAAAATCTAATTCTTAATGGAAAGGCCACACCCCTCATACCTTAAGTCTGATTGACATGAAATTTGACACACACAAGTCCAGCTCAATGAGCTCTACAACAAAAGTTTTGGACCATGAAGGTCCACCATTATGGATTTTGCTAATTTACACAATGTGAAAAAGAGTAATATAAATAAACTTATTTAGTTTTCAACAGTGTCACCACCAAAACTGGTGTACAGCCTTGTTGAGATACACATTTCTATTATATTAAAAATGGACAAGATCTGTCAAAAAACTTAACAGCGAATTGGTCATAATTCATTGAAAATTTGTCTAAACATCATAAATCTTGGCACATAACTTTTGGGAATAGGTAAACTGAAGCATTTTGTGCCTGACCTAACAACGTCACCAGAAAGCTCTGTCGGCTAACGTCTCCCATGTGACAAATGCTGCAGGGTTTGTGGTGTCGCGGCAGATGTCTGTCCACCATGAGCTTCTGCTTGAGGTTCTCTTTGACATTTGTCTCTTAAAGGAAGTTTTTCTTTGCCACTGTCGCCAAGTGCTTGCCCACGGTGGGAGTTGTTGTCTCTGTAAATAAGAGATCGGGGTTAGGGTCCTGATCTGCACTTGTCTTCCCATTTTCCCATTTATTTCCCATTTGGAGCCACAATTGCAGTGTGTCATATTACCTCTGCTTACTATCTTGCCCTCACTATGTGCATGAAAGTAGCAGTACGTAACAGGCTACTATTGAAACAAAATATTACAGAAAACTTGTTTTAAATATTTTAAAATAAATCTAGAAATATATATAATATCTCAAAGGACAAATAAAACCAAAACTGAATGTGCATGTAGAGAAACATCTGGAGGAAATATGCTTTTATTGTAATATGGCTTGCTACCGTCCAGCTGATAAAAGCTTCAGTAGCCTCAGTTCGACATGACAGAATGAGAAAAAGAAACTTTTCAGCACAGTGTTCAAACTGACCTGCAGTAAAAGCTCTCCAGCTGGGTTTGCATGTCTTTAACAAACAGAACATTTATTGACCAATAAGTCAGCACACACAGAGTCACTCCCACTGTCAAGGCAGAGTGGAAAGTTTCCCTGGATACCCTGCTTGTTGTTAGCTTACACACACTGTCGCACAACCTGCATTTATCCTTACAGCTGGAGCATGCAGTGCTGATCAGTGGCTGAACTTTGAATTACAGTAAACATTATGGATATCAATATTGATGGTGCTCCATAGATGTTCAAATGTCAAGAAAAGCCCCTGAAGGTATATTCCATTCAGAGTGAGGAGGAGGAGCTGCATCTTTCCACTGCTCTGTACACACTGATCTCAGACTAGTCTAAGACCAGACTGACAAAAATACAGACTGACACATTTTAAACTTGTCAAGTTAATGACCCTATCCCCCGGCTATCTGTGAACTAAGAGCTAGAAACTGTTTCAGTAATCAACATCACCCAGTGACCTGTTTCTAAAATGAGAAAAAGACACGTAGAGTAATGAGTTTTTCAACATTTTCAGAATTTTATTGGAAATATGCATTTGTCCTGTTATTGCTACACACATCATCCTTTTTTATTTTTTATTTGATTGAATGAATTCTTTTTTCCATTTTGTGTTATACCATTAAAATGTTTCATTCCACATAAGACACACTAATACCACATATGATAATAACAATGTCCAGTCCAGCACTGGACAGTCATGTTCCAAATAAAAATGAAAACAGTCCTGCAAACCATAAACTGAATGTATTCTCTTCGTCATTGTTTAGTCCTGATCCTGGGACTATGTGTCACGGTGCATGGCGGATATTTCAGTCACAGATAATAAAATGTGTCCACAGAGAACGTTGTAATTGCAGGTTGCAGTGTGAGTGAAGAAGCAGTCCTGCATCATCTTTGATCTGACATACTTTGTATCAACTTTAGAGGAAGAGACCGAAGTAGTTGGCACAGTGGCTCCGGTTGTCACCACCCAGCAAGAAGGTTCTAGGTTTGATTGGGGGCTGGTTGGGAGTCAGAACCTTTCTGTGTAGAGTTTGCATGTGCTCCCTGCGTTTGCAGAGATATGATATTTTGGTACATATACTGTATACAAGAACTATAACTGTTCACAATTTTAAATATTCAACCATAGCACTTGTGCAGTTTACTTTTTACCAGTTGCTTCCTTTGTTTTACAACCATTTTACATACTTCATACCATACTTACCAGTTCTTAAGTGACCCTGAGTCATCTCCACCCTGCAATCCAGTAACCCCAGTGCCTGAAGAAGCAACTTTAAGAGTGGCAGAGGAGAAAGAGATGCGAGACCACAAAGACTACACAGAAAACAGTAATCATCGCAAGAGCAAGTCGCTCTTGACAAATCGTCAGCCACAATATTTACTTAGTCTTTAATGTGGCGCAGTGCTGGCGTATATCCAAACAGTATGATTGCTAACACAAAAACCATCTCATAAATCTGCGGTATGGGCAACCCAAGGAATGAAGCAAAGTTATTGGATTATGGTTTGTGTAGACCATCAGAGGAAAACTAGAGTCAACATAAACTTTGAAATGTTACAACACCCACATAAGGACAAGAGGTACATGATGGTAGCCGCAAACTCGCACATGCCAAGTTGACTGTCGGGTCTCATGGTTCAAACATTAAACAACTCCCTGATGTATGGTCATCATCGTTTAAGTATCGCTGTAGATCACCATGTCATAAAGGTGACAGCACAATCTTGAAGCAACCTCTTGTCCAACACTGCAACAAAATAGGGAGACAATATGACCTGGTGACTAACAGTCATTTGTTTTTACAAAAATACAAGTCAACCAAGTTTACCTAAGTTTATAGCATCTTTCACAGAGTAAGGTCACAAAGTGCTTTACAAGAACAGAATGATAAAAAGGCCAGTTTGAATAAATTGAGCTGCCTTTTAAAGGCTTCAACAGAGACCGTACAGGAAGAGCGTTCCACAGTGTCTGAGCCACCACTTCAAAGACACCATCAACTTTTGTTTTTCGTCATATCTGAGAAACATCTGGTAAGCCCAACTGGTGATATAAGGATGGAACAGATCAGAGATGTATGCTGGTCCCTGAGCCTGCAGGGCTCTGTATGTGAAAACAAGAACTTTAAAGTGAGAATCCTGACCTTGATGGGAAGTCAGTGTAAAGCAGAAAAGATGGGTGTGATGTGAGATTTTCTTCTGGACCTGATCAACAGGGACTGATTGTGAATGATCATCTGTAGTTCAGGCTGTGATACAACAGCTCAGAGTTTGGTGATGTTTCTTTAGTGGAAGAAACATGAATGTATTGATCAGATATAACACCCCGATTTCTAGGACTAGACTTTAGAGCTGAACAGAGGGATCCAATACACCGAGCAACCGTTTGAAACTACAGAATCTGAAGCAACAATGAGAACTGAGTCTTCTCTGTGTTTAGTGCAAAATATTAATTGTCATCCAGTTGTTAATGACAGTCAGACATCTTTGCAAAACAGTCAATATAACATGTAGCAATCAGTACAGCCAGGAAGAGCATGTGTGTGTGTGTGTGTGTGTGTGTGTGTGTGTGTGTGTGTGTGTGTGTGTGTGTGTGTGTGGTAGTGTACATGGAGAACAAAAGACACAAGGAACGACACGCTGTCGTCATGTCTCCTGGGGAGTGGGATGTTCCCCAGAGAGGACGACACTGCAGAATGAGGGAGGGATTTACAGAGCACAGCGCACCAGGCCCAGGTGCAGCACCTGATGCTTCAGGTGGATGGGGTCATCGCATAACAGCTGGAATGGCTGCATTCCATTTAGACGAACCCATTTCTGAGACACTTGGTATGAAGCCATCGTCAGTGTGATTAATTTCACCTGAGCGTTTCCTGCTTTTCAAGCCAAAATGGCCGCCGTGTAAAAGGTCTGTAGAGTACACGTGTGCTTTGTCATGCAAGTACACATGGGAAATGCAGTTTTTAGTTCAATGTGACTCAAAGATCAAAATAATAAATACAAATACAGATCAGAAGTAACAGCATAATTGATAGACTTTCAATTATTATCCACATCCACCAGCTGTAAAAATGTAAATGTATGCAGGAATAATGAGTCAGCAACACACCTTGATGATTTCACTGACAGCTTCAGTGGATGTTATCCCTTCAGTTCCACTCAGTGTGTCACAGCTGAGCATCATTACACCTTAAACCGTCTTCTCTGTCTGCTGTACTTCAGTCACATTTGGAAGTACTTCACTTGGATATTTCCACTTTATGTTACTTTATACTTCTACTCCACTACATTCATCTGACCACTAGTTAGTACATTTATGACATCAAAAAGCAAGCATAATACAACATATTGGATAGATTAAACCTTCGTGTCTTATCAACCTTTACAAAAAAAAACAAAACTTGTGGTTCCAAAGAGACCTTTCACATTTTATTTCAATAAGATGTACAGTTTTTTGTTTTGTTTTTTTACATTGCAAGCAAGTATGATTTTGAATGAAAGACTTTCACTTGTAACTGTGTATTTTTTCCATTGTGGTGATAGTACTTTTACTTACTCACTGGTAACCATTCAAAACATTTTGGTGCCCCCTGCTGTTAAAATGCATCGTTACAACTGGAATCAGGCCAGTGGACACATAACTGGACACATAATATAGATACAGTTCCCCTCTATAATTCTCACATGGTTTCATTTCATAACACATTCAAATAATCCAATATGTCACAGAAGAAAAAAAAATCAAAGATTAAAAATTCTTGAGATTAAAAGTCCCAAAAATGAAAACATGGAGGCATCAGAGTCAGTCATTTCAAATCCTGTAAAGAGGCTTTGAGGCCAGCTGGATTTACAGTGACAGGTTCAGTCAGGCTCCATCTGCTGATGTTTCATCTTAAAATGAGTTCTACTTCTTTTCCCACAGTTTATTTTTGTTCTTTGACCAGGAAACAAACAGTGAGACACAAAATAACAAGAGCATGAAGAGTTTGGATTCTGTCCTCACAACGCTTCTGCTCACTTGGGGGCGCTGCTACACCAAGAAACTTTCTGATTGAGTCACAGCTCATATGCTATCACAACTGTTGCATAGCAACACACCTGTCTGCCTGAACTTTTACCCGAGGCTCCTGCAGGACAGGAGTATCTGGATATATAGATACAGCTCCAGGGACTTTGAGCATCTCTGTGTCAGGCTGAGAGGATCTTCTCTGTGGACTTCTCACTCTGTGTTCAATACAACAATGTCTTTGAATAAAATACACACATGTAGGATATAGAAATACATCATGTAGAAAAACACAGTGTAATATGTTCGCTATTACATACACACAGTGAATGGTTGAAAAACAATTACATAACACATTTGCATGTATTCTCTCTCAGGTAACCTTCTGTTCAGCAGCTCCTGCAGCACCTCCTCCTCTCCTCCCTGATGTCCTTTGGCTTGTGTTATAGAGGATGTTTAATGTGACTTTCCCTTTGTCGTTTCATTCCCACAACCCCTGCAGTTCCCAGGAACAGGGCCTCCGCCCTGCATAAGGCCTCAGTAAGTGGTGTTTGACCTGTCCAAGGTATTCATGGTTTTGTTGTTCACATGAAATTGACTGTTTTTTTAACGGGTAGGTTATTGTTGATAATGCAGCAATCACTACTACAAGTAGTAACAACTACATTTTCACTGTCTTAACAGCTAGATAGACGTTTGCTAAAGATGCAGTTCACTAAGGAGTGAATTAAACCTTACACTTTCTCTTTTTTGACTCAGACATTTTGCTTGTTAGTATGAGTCACCATTATTTTGTTCCTCCTCACATTTGCTGAATTCATTAATATTCTGCATGCCAGATGGGAAGCTCTGGCGGGCCGGATGTGGCCAGTGGGCCGCCCGTTGACAATCACTAGCATTTCAAAGCCCCGCCTCCACCAGACCAGCATCTACCTGCAGGCTCATAGTCTACTCCCTCCGGCGTGCAGAAGGTATTATGGTCACTCCCTGCAGTGCTGAGCTCAGTGTTTCCTTGTGGGGAGTGATGAGGTCACACTGTACATATTCTACGTTCACACAATAATCTATTCCATGTGCAGGTTCTGCACACTGTGATTTACTACAGACAGTTCTGGTGATAATGTCACATTTGTGTAAGCTGTTGGTGTGTTTCCAACTTCTGTCCTTTTTTTTTTTACTTGTCAGACATCTAGTAAAGTGAATTCTGGGTGATTGAGTTGAGGTTCGTGTAACTAAAACTACAAAATAAGACCAACAAACAAACCACAATCATCCTTTAACTTGTGTCCAATACTTTTTATATACATCTTCATATCCTGATCACAAATAAAGGTGAGATGAACCTTCTGAATATTATTACTGAATATTTACAATTTATTCACATGAAAAAACAACAGTAAACGGTATATGATGCTCACATGGCTCAGAACTCTGGATAACGATAGCTGTGTACATCTCAGTCACTTTGAAATGTATTCATTTTTTAAATGATTATAAACGGTTGTTCTCATCTCAGTTATAGTCATCTAGTCACAACTGTGTTAATATCAGAAATAAGCTGCTGATAGCTCAAATAAATTATGTAAATACATAAACAGAACATTGCAGCCAACGAGCAAGCTTATTGTGGTCTATGCTTCAAATCCCAGCCCTGATTCTACATCTACAGTGAAGTTAAGACCTTTCATGTTAACTGACTTCTTACCCGACAGTAAACACACTCATTTGCTCGATAGAAAAGTTCCCAAGTATGAATGTCTGTAAAAACATTGAGCAGTACACATTCACATCTTGGGTGAAGAAAAACAGAGCAAAATAAAAATAAATAAATAAATCACTGAATCAGAACTTTCACAGCATTGGTAAGACGAGTATATGGTTGGACCATCTACGTCAGTGGTATTGTTTGTAATGTGATTTCCTGGATATTAAAACATCACCTTCATTTTTCTGTAGTGCTCTCACACAATATTTGTTCTCTAGGTATCACATGACATGTTTAAACTATATTTCAGTCAAAAAATGTCAATAGATCACAGCAGATGTCCGTCCATCATGAGCTGGTTTCTGCCTCTTAAAGGAAGTTTTTCCTTGCCAGTGTTGCTCATAGTGGGTCTCTGTAAATAATATTATGAAGAGTATGATCTAGACCTGCTCTGTATGGAAGAAGTCATGAGATAACTTCTGTCTTACAATGCTTGATTTGAAAGAGAACGCATTCTAATTTGAACTATTTATTTATGTTTTATACATTGTTTCATTGTTCAGTCAGACTGATTGTTGTTTGGTTATCAGGTGTTGTGTTGTCTCAGTGCTATCTCTGCACATACGATGTACTGAGGTATGGATAGGTTATTGCTGGGTGTGTAAGTTGGTGTGTTTGTGCTTGTGGGTATAAAAGCCTATAAGAAGTAGAACGTTAGTTACATACTGTAACTGCAGCCCTGTACTTACATAACCCTCAGACTGATGCAGGTCCAGGTACTACACAACTGTAGACTGAATTCAGTCTGAAAGTCTTCAGTGCTGCGTGAATGAGGGATGAACCCAAGAGCATCAGAGAGCTGCACATACACTCCTAGAAGTTACAGTAAGTAACAAACATTCACACCTATTCATTCATTCATTCATTCAATCATTTAAAGAGCGAAAGACAGCCAATGAAGAAACTCAAAATTCGACCCATCACATGTGTACCTTCATCACTTCATCACCCACTCAGTCACAGACTTTCAGGTCTCCAAAAGAACTTAATCTAAATATCTGGGCACTTTTGGCATGAATGGAACAAACATATACTGTGATACTGTGATGGAAGGATGATGGATTCAAATCTGAAAAGAAAAAAGGCTGTGTAATAAAGTGTACATTTAGAGAGATACTGATTTTTATGAGGTGAGTCTTTTTTTCTGCTGATCCTGTCCACTGCAGTGCTTTGCTTTACTTCTGTGACGGGATATCTGTCTGTCCAAACTGGGAGCACGCTGACTGTCGTCTACTGTAGGTAATACACTGACTGTGTAAAAGTACCTCACACTTCAAAATACCTAAACTATCCCTGTAAGGGAACTACCTACTATATAATATATTAAGGTTTTCTAATAGAACAATTAAAGGCTTTTAAAAAACCTAAATTTGACCAAATAACATTTATATCTTGAAGGAGACTTTATTTCATTTTCAGTGGTGGATGATATTCGGTCATTTTCAGATGGTTTTAGTCCTCACAAAGCCCTTCAACCACAGAAACGACCCATTAAATTCCCTTATTATATTAGAATCCATTCATTTATGAATGAATTCATGAATTTTCCATTAATTAATACTAAATTGGGGCAAACTCACACCTCAACTGAAATAATTAAGGCCATTTTATGGTATAAATTAAAAGATGGCTTTCATTTTATTTGGTGAATTTTGAGGGTTTATTACTTAAAATCTGTAAACTGTGAGAATCCATTAATTGAATTTCATATATCAAAATTCATTCATTCATTATACTGTATATTACAGTTCATTAATTTGTGATTATTAATGTATTCATTCATTTAGTCCAAATCTAAGTAAACCTATTAAATACTTGAATACTGAGGACAAATCCTTTGAAATCATGAATTTGCATTAACTGGAAATATTTAGGACCTCTGACGTAAACCAAAATTCCAACCTTAACAACACCTCAAACTGAATATTAATGGTCTTCTCAAATGTTTCTAATTCATATGTTTAAATCAAAGATGTAAGGCTTCTTTGTTCCAGTGTTTCTGGTGAGCAGAACACTTCGTTCAGCTGAACGTGTTTTGGGGGGTAAATGAACGATGAAGACAGGTTCTTTTATGGAGATACGTTTGGGTTCATATTATCTATCTGACATGTTGTTTAACACAAAAAAATAGTGTTCACATTTATACAGTCAACTCTTCATTATTAACTAACTAGACGATGGCTTTTCCTTCAGACCTCAGTGAATCAGTCATCAACAGACGGGTGACAGATGAAAGAATAAAACAACATGAAATGTCTTCACATGCTGAACCACCACGGTCCACCAGAACAGCTTCAATGTTTCTTTATAAGTCTCTGAACATCAGTCCATCAAGTCACTCTCTCACCTCCAACTGCTTCATAACACAGCAGCTCAGATTCTTACTGGTTTTAACAGATGACATCACATCATCCCAGTCCTGCTTCTCTCCACTGACTCCCTGTTTGTTTTAGTATTGATTTTACTACGTCTGGCTCCAGGCTACTTAGCAGAGACATTGATCCCTTATGAGCCGGTCTGCAGCCTTAGACCAAATATAAATGTATTCCTTCATTTGGTGTTTTAATGATGCTGGTGAGTGCTGTCTAACACTCAAGGTGCGATGAAGGTCATAGCATCATCTCTCATTCACGTCATTTTCATTCTCATCAAACCATTCAGTGGATGGCATCTGAATTCATGATGCTTCTCCACTCATTTATTCAGATTTTTTCTTTCATTTGTCACCTGTATGTAGACTAACATAACAAAACATAACATAACCAAACTATTCTTCATGTCATAACACCCATACTTGTGAGTTCTATAGCTTGCGTTCTCCTACAAGGATGCTCTGGTAGATGCTATCTGTCAGAGGAATGTACATCTCCTGCTGGTAGTCCAACACATAGAGAGGGTCAGAGATTGTTGAGGGGTTGAAGCCGCTCTGCACCAGCTGGAACTTCTGCTGCTTGAAGGTACTCGTCATTTCCATGACCTCCTGTGGAACGGAAAAACAGCAGCAGCAATCAGTATGATTCAGGTTACGAGCAGTTCAGCTCTTCAGAAACCTGTGAGTGATGTCACGGACACTATGTCCATGTTTTATACAGTCTATGCTTTGAACACATCATGTTCCCTGTAGCTAGTGTTGTCTTTGTGTCACGTAATGCCACTTGCAGGCCTGAACATACTAATAAAATCACCAGGAGCAGTGATCAGTGGTGCCATAGTGAGCCTTCACCTTTCTGTGCTGGATGAATGTAAACTCATCATAATAATATAATATATAATATAATAAACAAAATCAAGATGCAGACACAGTCTGTCAGCACGTCTCTGCTCGTTACCTGGAGTCTTATGAACAGTGGACGAGCATACGCTGGCAGATCCCTCATCACGTACTCAAACAGTTTCCTCCCATCGAACGTGAGGCCTGGTCTTACGATCATGGCAGCCATCCCTGCTCTGCCCTCGTGCCCTGTGGACAGCATAGTTCAAAGTGATCTGTCACGAGTGCTTGGTGTTATTCATTACCAGGCTGCTCATTATCAGGAATGGTACTAGAAACAGCATGAGATCCCAGCTTGGGCTCATTTATATGGAAAATAATATTAGTCTATGTGGCACATGGGCAGTTGTGGTTCAGGAGGTAGAGCGGGTCGTCCACTAATTAGATGATCTGCGATCCCCGGCTCTCCAGTCTGCATGTTGAAGTGTCCTTGGGCAAGATGCTGAACCCTATCGGTGTGTGCTCCTAAAAACTGATAAGCAGTTGTTGGCACCTTGCATTGCAGCCAAGTATAAAAGCTTTGAGTGATCAGAAGACTAGAAAGGTGCTATATAAGTACAGTCCATTTACCATTCACATTACAGGAGGATGATTATTCTAAAAACATCAGTGCTGTCAGTTTTCTGGTGGTGTTTAGCAGTATTTGAAAATCATACCTGGTATTTCCACTCCATACACATTGACCTCTTGGATAAAATCCACCAGCCCGAGAGTCTCTGTTACCTCTGTGGTTGCTACGTTTTCACCCTTCCACCTGAAATCAGAAAAATGATGATGATTTTAACCAACACGATGAAGATAAGATGATTCTTTAACGATCCCCAGAGGGAACATTTAGTGTAAGTGTCATGGTTTGGGGTTTTTGATTTACAGTGATATTTCCTGTTTTATGTTGAAAGAGTCTTTCTGCAAGAGTCTTGTGTTACTTTGCTTCCTGTATTTGTCTTTTTCTGTGTCAACTGTGTTTAGTTAGTTAACTAGTCTATCTCTCTTCTATGTTTTTTGTTGTTGGGATTTATTTTGAATGATTGGATAAAGTTTATTTTTTAGCTGGACTCCTCAGCTGCCTTTTGTTATTTTGTGTTAACCTGTCGGTCCTGTAAGTCATTAAAATGACTTTTTTTTAAACTTGCCTTCCCTTTTTTGAAATAAACAGCAACTATAGTAAGCTGCATAAAGTTCAGTAAATATAGTTTCACCTGAACACCATCAGCTCTTTCTATTTCTCTTTGCTTTCTTTTTAATTCTCATTATTTAGATTTCAGCCATAGTAGATTTAACAACACTTGACTGACAACAATATTGTCTGACACACTCATACTGAACTTGACTTGCATGATAAATTCTTCCTGCATCACATCTCATTCATGCTGCATCATTTCCTGTGAATCGTTTGTGAGTGGGTGCACAGTGTGAATCCCTATTGGATGAATGATTTTACCATTGTTCTTTTGTGACAAATAATAAATTGAATTAAAAGGACACACTCCACCAGTAAAATGACATAATATAGTTGTAACCTTCACCAACATCTTTCTAACTTCACATTTATATCTGACAATTTCTGTAAACGAGAACATTTGACACAGTGAAGATTTGAGGAGGTGAGATTGTGAGCGAAGTTTGAACTTCTCCTCTCCATCTCTATTTTTTTCAGTCTTTATACAACTACTGGCACTTTGGCTGTGGCTCAAGAGGTCAAGTGGGTTGTCCACTCCACAGATGATTGGCAGTTCAATCCCGGGCTTTTTTGCGTGTCAAAGTGTCAAGATAGTGTCAAAGATACTGAGACCTAATTTGCTCCTGGAGGCCTTGCTATTGGTGTGTGATTGTGCTTGAATGTAATTAGTTACATTAGTTACTTGCATGGCAGCCTGTGCCATCAGTGTGTGAATAGGTGAATGAGATATGTAGTGTAAAAGCGCCTTAAATGGTCGGTGCAGTCCATTTACCATTTACTTTTCATGTGAACAACTGAGGGGAACACAGTGAAGAGAGGCGGTCCAAACTGTGCACCATATGGACCCATTTGTTTTCAAGCATGTCCACATTAAGACTAATGCAAATCTTTTAGGCCACTCTATTCAAAAATGTATTTGGTGGGGCGGCGTTTAGCTCAGTTGGTAGAGCAGCCGCCCCATGTACGAAGGCTCAGTCCTTGCTGCGGAAGCCCAGGGTTCGAATCCGACCTGTGGCTCTTTCCCGCATGTCCTTCCCCATCTCTCTCTCCCCACATTCCTGTCACTCTTCAGCTGTCTCTATCAAATAAAAGCTTAAAACGGGCAAAAAATAATCGAAAAAAAAAATGTATTTGGCTTATGTTTAACTTCTCTTGGATGGTGGACCTTCACTCTGTGTATGTGTCAGAAATGGAATATAATATTCAGAACTGTTTTCATTATATTCATTACATAAACATTATAAACATCTCATCCCACAGTACCTGAAAGTGTCTCCCACTCTGTCTCTGAAACAGATGAAGCCCTCCTGGTCTTCAGCCATCAGGTCGCCTGTATTAAAGTAGGCGTCTCCCTTCACGAACACATTTCTCATCAGCTTCTTCTCAGTCAGCTGTTTGCTTCCAGCATAACCAAAGAATGGGCTGATGGCGCTCACTTTGGACAGTAAAAGGCCCGTCTCACCTGAAGGTAAAAAAAAGGTCAGGAAGTCTGAAACAAAGAGAATGTAAAGAGAAACATTCATTTGTTGCATTCTTACCTTTTTTCACTCGCTTACAGAAACCATACTGATCTTTCACCGGTTCATCTCTCATCATGTCATACTTCACCAGATCATACTTGAACAGGAGCTACATAATCAAATGAAAGGAAAAAAGAATCAGTACAGATGTAAACTAACAAATGGAACAACCTCTGACAAATCAGCGTCAGGTTAAATATCAGCTGTTGTTTTAAAGCAACACAACAATTCAGATAGAAATGAAACTTTTCATTGCTCTACTTTTATTTCACAGTTTTTAGTTATTATAAAATCTTTTTGGATTTTCAGTTTTACAGATACACTCTTATAAATGACGTCACAAAATATATTTTTTTATGATCATTTTCTTTATTAGAGATGTCTTCAGTAGATTTTGCTGACAATGTCAATGCATTTTACTTGTATTTCATTTTTTACTGCAGTGTTGCTGATTTCCAGATCTGCACTCAAAAAAATATTTCGGGCACTTATGCATTTCAGTTACATAGAAAATTTCCATCCATTTGAATTACTAAATTAATATACGTAAATTAACTAACAAACTTAATGTGAAGCAAGTAATTAGATTTATGTAATAGTACTAATAAACTCAAAATGACTGCATTCATTTTCTCTGTTGGGTTTGGACAAACAAGTTGGCTTTATTAATATTGAATGCATAAACCTGGTTACTACTACACTACTGTGTAGTGGAAGCACATTGAGTTTATTAGTACTATAACATAAATCTTATTACTTGCTTCACATTAAGTTTATAAGTTCATTTATATTAAACCTATTTAATTCAAATGGATGGAAATTTTCTATGTAATTGAAATACATAAGTCCTGCATTTTTGTGTGAATACTTCCTCCACCACAAACAACTACAACTGATGTAGAAGAACTTTTCTCTGTAACAAGTTCTTTATTGTCTTTTACATCATAAAAAATCAGTAATGCTACACAAATATATCAAGTATCCCTCTGAACTACTTCATGCTGTCATAGATTATTATTATGTTACCTCCTTTCCCTCCCACAAACCTCAGCTGTCCTCTGAAGTCTTTAGAAGTCTGACTGTAACTCATTGTGGATTAAGTTTGTGTTAACTAAATTAGGATGTGTCCTCAGTGATTATGTTGTATAACTTCACTTTTATAACTATCTGTTATATCAGTCAGTGTGCCAACAGACAGATCTAAGAATAGCTGAGGTCAGAGATTAGAACTTAATACATGTAGCCACTCTTTTGTAACTCCTGATTAACAGCAGCTTCACAGAGCAGCATTAGTGAGGCTAAGTCCTACAACAGCACCAGGAAAGCCACTTCACTGCTCCTCCTTCCTAACTGTCTCAACAGACTTACAGCGTAATCACCACAACTAATTATTCAAGTCAACAGTCTTTACTCAGCCTCTTAACAAGTTTCAGCAGCGTAATACCGTTCATGCCCTGACACATTATTCTCAATTATGAAGCACTGCAATTATTGTAATCATAATAAATTATATTATCTTTACTGCATAATACTAATACATCATTGTGTTGTTTTAGATTAGAAATCAAGACTTATTTTAAAAGTAATAGATTACAGAAATAGAAAAAAATGTATACACTATTGTCTCAAACTTTGTCTCAAACACCTAGAAAAGAAGAATTGAACGAGTCTTCACTTGGATTTCTCTTGTAGGTTCCAGTTAGATGTCTTTATTGGTCATTTATGGAATATGTAGTAAACATTAAGGTCTGAAAACCTTAAATGAACCTTATACCACCACCACATTTCACAGGTGTTTATAATACTGTGCCATGTGTGTCCCTCAAACATTCATCTGGAGGACACTTACTATGTTCTGGATAATACCTGACCTGACAGATATCCTCTAAGCTGTTTACCCCTCCCCCCACCACTCACTACAGTTAACCATGTGCACTTGAGTGGTTGAATTCAAGTCTGGCACACTGCTTCTGCCACATGATGTGTCTGATTGAACCAGTGACCCTCTGATTACTAGATGACCTGCTCTACCAGCTGCCACAGCTGCTACAGTACACAAGTATTACGTAAAATAAGTACTTTAGTGTAGTAAAATGGTCCCAGCCAGTGTTTTACTATTCTATCTGTTGTTTTTGGATTAATATTACATTAACGCATTCATGCAAGTTTATTCATGTTTAAGGTTTAAGGTCAAGTATATGGCATGGTATTTTAGAGGAAATGTGTGTATTAGGATATATAGTGTATATCGCAGCCCAAAAATATTTAAATATCATTTAGAAGCCAAACTTCATCTGAAGGCCAGAAGCAACACTGTGGTCATTCTGTCATTCTGTCAGTGAAAATGGTCTGATGCAGAAGGAAATGTGAGAACACTGCTGTATGAGAAGCTACAAACTGACCCCCAGAAAACTGAGCTGGAGATCTTATACAGTATATCTGGAAGCTCACTATCAAGTTTCTTTGTTACAAAGATGAACTAAACCCACACATTTCTGAAAGCCACAAATGTTTTCCAATAGTCTGTCTACGTACTAATCCTAAGAGCAGCCAGGGAGTGAGGGGGACGTTGGCTACTTACCCACCCTCACAGAAATCACATTTCTGCAAGAGCAGTCACAAAAAACATCAAACACTCTGATGAAACTGGCTCTCATGAGGACTGCTCCAGGAAATGAAGACCAAGAGTTAGCTCTGCTGCAGAGGAGAAGTTCATTACATTTACCAGCCTCAGAAATCACCAATGAACAGCACCTCAGATTAGAGCCCACATAAATGATTCACAGAGTTCAAGTAGCAGACACATCTCAACATCAGCTGTTCAGAGGAGACTGTGTGAATCACACCTTCATGGTCTGAATTACTGCAAAGAAACCACGACAGACAAGAAGAAGAAGAAGAAGAAGAAGAAGAAGAAGAGAACTGTTTGGACCAAGAAACACAAAGAATGGACATTAGACCAGTGGAAATCTGGACTTTGATCTGATGAGTCCAAATTTGAGAGATGTTTTTTTACCTGTAAAACACAGAGAAGGTAAACGAAGTGATGGATTGCTGCATCGTGCTGCAAAGATGAACTAAACCTTCTGAGTACAAATTTGTGAAAGCCTCAAATGTTTTCTCATAGTCTGTAGCTAGTACAAGGAACTTTTCCCAGTAGGAACATGTTCTAGCCATGAAAGCAGCAGCCAGGGGGTGGAGGGGATGTTGGCTGCATTACAAACTCATTGTACACCCACCCTCACAGAAAGCACAGAATATTAGAAATCATGGTACCCGTGACTTCTGAACACATTTTGTGTTTTAGTCTGCCCCTGACTGTCTGAGCTGTATGTTTTACATTCATTAGCTCTGTATTGCACTTAAAGGAGTTAAGGCAGCTGGATAGATTCAGCATGCATAATTATTATAATTAGTTCTAATAATTATTAGTCTTTCAGCCTGAATAATTTGTGTTGGACTCATGTCAACAAGACATTTTAACTGAAATGCTGTATGCAGACTGAAGCTGAGAAACAACACTACTGCTTCACGACACGGCATTCCTTAACACACACACACACACACACACACACACACACACACACACACACACACACACACACACACACACACACCGGTGTCAGAAGTGTACTGGCAAGGATGTCAATAATTCATTTCTTGGGAGTATTTCTTGGAAAGTGTAATGCAGATGTGTGCACGCAGTCCCATGCTTTCTATAAACACTGTTCGACAAATAACTCAACATTCATTCAAAATAATTCAGAATGAGACACTTCAGGATAAATATAACACTTGCACATGTACGTATAATACTTTAGAGGCAGGTTTTTATCACATCTGTAAACCACATTCATGTTCCTGACTGCTTTTAATTAGTCTGTGGACTCCACTTAGGTAGATCTCATTTTGGTCTTGATCTCATTTCAGTATTGTTCTTAGAGTTACTGTGAGTCAAGTCTATCAAGCACTTACCCTGTAGATGAAGTTGGAGCGGCCCACAGTCCCGATCTTGCCGAGGTGGTTCATGAAACAAAGGTTTCCCTCAGTGGAGCCATACACCTCGCACATTTTAATGTTTCCAAAGCGATTCTGGAAGTCCCGCCAGACGTCCTGCCGCAGCCCGTTCCCAACACCCATCCGCACCTTATGGACTTTATCCACCTCCGTCTGATGGAGGGAGGAGGATGTGATAACAGTGATGTAAGAATATGTAAGTACATATTATAATATACTGTTTATGCACTGAGGTTTCAAACTGCAGATCTCAAGAATGAAAAAATAAGTAAACCACAGAAGACAGTGAATCTGTCACAACAAAAGCAACCTTTTACCAAACACACACACACACACATTCCAGTAGTTTCCATTGGACTATGAAAATACCAAAGACTGCATAATATAATGTGCTGCTCTCATACTACAGAAAGCCTAAAGACACGAATCACTTCTGACGTTTCTGATGGTCTGTAGGACCGTTACTGTGCCATGGAACATTCAACACTCTGTGGCTCGGAGGTAGAGTGGGTCGTCCACTAATTAGATAATCGGTGGTTCGACCCCCGGCTCCTCCAGTCTGCATGTCGAAGTGTCCTTGGGCAAGATACTGAACCCCAAATTGCTCCTGAAGGCTGCACCTTATATGAATGTGTATGAATGGTTAGCTCCTAAAACTGATGAGCGTTGGCATTAATTATATATTAATAATATAAGTTCCCAGAATTGTGTGTCAATGGTCAGATCTGGGGGCCCTCACAGACTCTCTGTTTTGGAAATTTAGTCTAATTATTTTGATAATCCACTCCTGCAAGTATCAGGGAGCTGCTCTATCAGAGGGAGACATGGTGTATCTGCTCACAGTGTTGTCTCCTAAGACAACTTAACCCAGTTCTGGTTCTGGAGGCAGACTCCCTCTCCACATTTAAGAGTAGCAGACATTGCGGATGCTATCAGCAGTTCGTTCTTGGTCACTGCACTCTTGATCTTGCCAGGTGCGTTCGTGTCCTCAGTGATGAGTTCCATGGTGTTTGCCATGTTTGCACATTGATCACGACGCATAACGACAGCACACATGCAGTAATTATCACACATGCTTGCGTGCGCACACTGACCTTTTGAAAAGGTGCTTCTGTGCTGTGCGTGTCCACAGCTTTAATTTGCCAATCAGTGGCGCGGACAGTCAAGGCCAGCCTTCCACCCACACAACCAAATAACAGAGGCAGTGTGGACAAAGAGGACTTTGAGTCCAGCCTGAAGAAGGAACGAGCTCTGCCCTCACACTGTGTGTGTGCATGTGCATGTCTATGTGTCCACTATAGGGGGACGCAAACACTAAAACAAAGACCCTGCCTGTCTTTCTTCCACAGTTATGCACAATGTTACTCGAATGATTCAGAAGAAGCAGTGAGTGTAAAGGACTCTCTCTGCAACGGAAAAAGTCTGCCTGCTGTACAGAGCACTGATGCTGCTGAACACTGCTCGACTCAAACTCACTTGCTCTGTCATTCATTGAGTAGTAATGTATGCTGACGAACTGGACCTGTTTTGTAGCCTGCTGTGGATAACAAGTCAACAAGTTGTAAAGTCATGTTGAGTATAGGATAGTCCATTAGAATCAATTCAGAATCAAAATGAGGGAACAAGACATGGTGAGGCAGAGGGCACGTGACTGAAGTGACTTTAATATATGAGACAATGTCTATTTTGTGCCAGTTTTGTCAGTACAACATTATTTAGGAGGGTATTAATGTTTGTGGCTGAATGCAAACATAGACTTACCTTTGGCTGGTTGCAGAGATATCTGCAGAGCTCTCCAATATACTGGAAAATAGTCACGTCATGTTTTCTGCAGTCATTCCAGAACTGGGAGGCTGAGAACTTCTTCTTTAAGACACAGGTCGCACCTGTGATGGAACGCACAACAACAGCATTAAATTCAAGTAAACTTCAGTTTTAAAAGTTTTGCTCTTTAAAGAATAACCTTTTTCAATGCCACACGTGTTCTCAAAGAATCATCTCTGTACTCGTACCTTCATATTGGTCTTAGAGAGATACGTTTGTTGAGCGACAACACCCATGGTCCTTGTCTGGTACAAAAATGCACTTTACAGTTAGGCCAATGATAATCTGAGGTTCTTCACTCTGAATTAGCCAAACTGAATGAGTAGCTTTGTCCCGACAGTCACATGTAGGTTACAGCCAGAGTTTTGTCCCGCTAACAAACATGTGACAGCCAGGACGAATCCCTCTGCTGCAGACATTCATACAAAAAAAACCCAGAACTTTGAAAGATGTCTGTTAAATTTTGTTAAGTCAGAATTCTGATGTCTGATATCAGTTTAAAGGAAACGGTTCTTTTTACATTTCTATTTGAAATATTGAACTTACAGTATTATTTATCCATGTATTCAGTTATATTTCTGACTTGTCTGATAAGCTCTTATCATATTATGTCAGTTTCTAGCCTAACCCTAACCCTAAAACGTCTATAAAAAGATAAAAGCAGCAAATTCTCATGTTCCCTCGCCTCTGTGGTTACACCAGATATCTGAGTTCCCCCACCTGCCAAATCCCATTTTAACCCCCCGGCTAGCCCCATGTGGAGAGTTTACACAGTCTAAAGGTTAAATGTGACGAACATGTACAAAGTTTAATACATTTCAACATCTTCACCAAGGTTTGTTAGCACAACTGTTGGCATGTTGGAAGGTTGTTGAGCGTTGTCAACTTTGGTAGCAGTTGGAACAAATACAGAAAACAAGATTTTATCAACAGGACAGCTGATGTAACTAGAACATTACCTTTAAACTCATGCAAATTCAGCTACTGAAACACACACAGTTCACTATGTTTAATACTATCTAAACTTTAGAATTTCTATGAACCACAGCAACAATGACCTAAAAATAATGATAATATTCTCCATAATAGTCCACTGTGTCCACTTCCTTCTCTAAGCCTCTCATTAAGCTGCTAGTTGAAGTGAAACAGGGTCCTCAAAGGGGTCACATAGTTTGGCAGTTACACTTTGGTCAGTGGACACTGTCTGCAGACCTGAATAGCAGTCTGTGCATGACACGTCTTTATATCATCTTATCACAAACAGTCCATCAGAGATCATTTTGTGTCCGAGCCCAGAACTGCAGAACTGATCCTTTAAGTTCAGAAGATAATCAATCACAGTACAGAGTAATCCTGATTTCTATTCTTCTGTTTGATTTCTCCTCTTTTGCTCTGTAACATGTTTCTGTGTCAGGGATAGAAATGATCCTAGACTCCCCTGCGATAGGATTCATAGAATCCAAGATCTTTTTTGTCTCTGAGGAGTCACTATATGTATCAATCAATTACAACTTCATAACTGAGATGAAAATATTTGATTTATATTAAATTAATATTACATTTAAACCAACAACTGCTAATTAAATTATGTGTTAATTATTCTCTCTGTTGACATATTGACATGTTTTAACTTGAGAGGTTGTGTTCAGTATATGGACCCTCTTACTGCAATAATACCAAATATAACACTGCATTTAAAAGGAGCAGTGTGTCAGCTTTAGGGGGCTCTATTTACAGAATGTAATATTCATAACGATGTTTTCATGACCTATAATCACCTGAAAAGGCTACATTATTTTAGAAGCAGAGGTCTCCTCCAGCCCAGAGACACGGTTCTGGCAAGGTTAGAAACTTCAATTGATAAAGAGTCAATTATGAAACTCATAGATAAATATCCTGCTCAAAATCTTACACATAAACACTTCATAAGTTCCATTTATTGGATGACCAGCTGAGAAAGATTTGAGGTGAAAACTTCAACCAGTGCATCACGTGTTCAGCCACATTCTGTGTGTGGTGAATAGAACAGAGGTCATCTCTATACAGAGATATCTGCATATGAATGCATATATATGAATATACAGTATATATGAATGATATCTGTGGGTGAACCAAGATTTTGGTACCAGAAGTGTTCTGGTTTGTAGTCCGAGGAGTATCAACATTCACATTTGAGTGGGTTTTGGTCTGTGAGGAGAGTAAAGAGACAGAACGCATTGGGCAAAACGTCCAATCAGCTTCCATCTGACAATGGTTTAGCTTTTCATACGCAGATAACTGTTTATAGAGATTACCAAAATGTGTCTCTCTTGTCATTCTTGTGCATCAAGTTGATCTGACTGCAGAAGAAATTTGGGCTCCAATATTATCTGAGGTCCACTGGCTACACCGGAAGCTCAGAAATATTGGCTAGGCTGAGGCTAGATCATCAAGTGACGATAGAAGATGGGATCTGAGATTCCTCTTGAAGCTGTTAAACTAGTAGGGTTGTTGGGGGAGGTGCAGAGGGAGAGACGTGAGGCAAAGATACTGTGTGCGGTCTAAAAATCGCCAGAAATCAAAGTCAAACCTGAACACACGGACATGACACACATATTTTTAGATTCAGCGTGACTCCATAAACGTCCATGAATCGACTCTTTGTATTCCAGGTGTTACCTTACAATCATCAAGTTTTATTCAGTAGAAAAGTGATAAAGTGACAGTTGTCTGTACATCTATGGGTACATTGCTAATAGCTCAATCTGCATCCTTTGGTGCCAGTTTGACAAAATGTACAGAAATATAGGGGGAAACAACTTTTCGACAATGTTGCAGGGAGCCATGTTTATATTTCATCTGACAACATGCAAAAGAGAATTAAAGGATTAGCAGGGCAGATTTTCGGAGGCCTACCCAGCTCGATGGTTCCTCCTATACCAATCAATGAAGCTGCACTGTGGTAGAGAGGCAGAGGGATGTACATGACATCATCTTCAGTCGCCCCAAACGCCCAAAATCCAGCTGCTGCCTTCAAGCTCTGGAGGTGAGTGATAACAGCAGCCTTAGGGAGCCCTGTGAAAATTTAAAGACATAATACTGCGTTATATAACAATATAGCAAAATCAACAATCAAAAATCAATTTCATACTTTCTGTCCATTTCAGCTGCACTGCTTCTCTGTTACATCCAAGGCTAGCATGTGGCGAGTACAAAGCCGTGTCCTACTTCTGTGACAGAACAATACATCATGTAATGCTGCATGTGAATTATTATTCTGATAATATTCTTATAGTTTTGTGGCTGTTAACAGGTTTATGACTCCAATAATGAAACAGAAAAGCAAATTGAAATGCAAGTCATGTTCAATCTGTCTGTCATCATCCTTTGAGTCCTGCCAAGACACCAATGACACTAAAGCACCAGATCCTGGCTCACCCTCGGTGTTTCCCCATTTAAAAAGCTCTCGCTCTGTTTTAAAAGCATTCTTCAGGTCAGCGATGTGTATGTGATGGAGACGGTAAAGACAGCAGAACTAGCCAAAGTCAAAGCATTACTGTTCTGACAGACAGATGACGTCCGGTAGAAACAAGCATTTAGTGTCTCTCTGCAGAGCCTGATCTCACGCTGATTTCAGACCATCTATTTCCCAACGTATGAATGAAATGATGTGGCATTGAAGCAGATTTCACAGACCGAGTTTAGCTATGAGCAACCATGACCATTCGAGTCATACACAGTGTAAATGATTAAACACGTTTTGATGACATCACCTGCAGCGCTTCCCTTTTCTCAGAATGTTTCAAATGACACGAATGGTCGGCCTAAATAAATTTACTGAATGCTCTTATCTGTTCAGGGTCACGTAGTCCATCCGTGTGCCTTTTCCTCGACCTCCATGGAAAACGTCATGAGGTCAGAGGAGATAAATTAATGACTTAAGAAGATGAAAAGATGTTATTATGGTTTTTCAAGACGAGTCTGGCCTGTGCAGAATCGATCACTAATGCATGCTGGTTAGATTTGTGTACGACTCAGACTGTGTCGTTCAATTTTTTCAATTTAGGGTGGTATGATTTTTGTCTTTATATAAATGTTTTATATACAAACATTGTTAAATTCTGCTCACTCTTTCTCTCCTCAGTTAGAACGGTGGCATTGTTAAATAAATCAAAAGTTCTGACTCAAACTACCTGCTAACCCTGAGATGGATCTGACATGTACATGGTAAGAAAGGAAGCACGTGAAGCACCTTTCCTTAACAGTCAGAGCACTGGAACAGTGCTTCCAACCTAAAGACTTCAGGTCATTTCACTCAGTTAGAAACCTTCCTGTCGCCATTGCCACAGCTAGCCTCAGTCTTTGTCCCCTGTGTCTCCTGTCGTCCCCTGTGTCTCCTGTCGTCCCCTGTGTCTCCTGTTTTTCCTGTCTATCTCTCTGCTTGTGTGTGGGGTCTCCCTTCCTCATCTTTCTGCTCATCAGCAATCAGCACACCTGTACATTACATACATACATTTTTTCTACAATGAAGAAAATAAATAAATGAATAAAGAGAAACTAAATTGAATGATAAGATGTGTCTATCTATCTTTATTGGTTATTTCTTCAAACAGCTATCAAAATATCTGTCTTATAATTAAACTGGGTACAGACTGCAGGCACCACTGACACGACATAGTCTACATGTGTATTATTAGTGTGAACTTTCCTGAGTGGATCAGAGCTGTAAACAAAAGACCCACCGGTTGTCCCAGAGGTGAAGATGTAGAGGGTGGGGGATTTGAGAGAGGTGCAGACACGTAACCCGGCTGGTACAGGCTGGTCAGAGGCAGCATCAATCTTATCCAACAGGGTGTGCACGTGTCTGTGCTCACTCTGGCTCTTCATGGCCCACACCTGAATGTTGTCCTCCAGCAGGCTGCTTAGGATGCCGTCCAGAGATTCCACTAAATCTGGAGATGGAGACAGGAAGGCCACATTTCAGGAAAAGGATACTTTTTCTTACTCTTAATCACCCAGCTGCTCCATACTTTTAGTTTTGAGATGTCAGGAGATAGAAAGCTAATAATGTTATATGATATAATATACTAGTATATATCAATATGTACTTTGAAAAGAGTTGTGTGACTAGTTGTCATGGATACTCCTACGTACGTACATATAATCATTTCACAATACAGCACGACTTGTGACTGGGACTTTGTAAATGATTACAAATATGTATGTTTGAACAATATTTGTACAATGTACATGTGATATTTGGGTCTAAAGGCTACATCGACAAGCGTTCTCTGCAACACAAAGTAAACAAAGCGGTGTAACACTCGGCCAGTATTCTGCTGGGATGATTCAGACTATTAGCCAAGCAAGCTGCTGTGTGTACGTCTATGAATCCTATACGTCTGTGGCCTATGGAGTACAGCCACTATTATAATCTTGACTGGATTAAAAGTGATTTATGTTTTTTGTTGCTACAGAGACCACACATACATGATTTGGCCCAGAGGTGGCTCTACAGCAATGAAATATTGGCTAATAAATCCAGAAGTATAAATTTTACTCAGTAGTGTTCAGAGGGATAATTAAAGGATTATATACTTACTCATATACATATGACTTGTTTAAAGTAAAACAAAACAGATAGGAAATGTTTATTTTCTGATCAATAATATGGATATGTTGGGATATTAATATGTATATTGGACTGAATATAGTGTACCTGTATGCGAATATTATATTATATATTATATTTTCAATATTCATCATCATTCATAATTTCATGTTGAAATATTTATTCACATACACATACTGTACCCCTGTGAAAAGGAAAAGTGTCGACTCAAATAAAAATATATATAAAAAGGGGGATGTGAGAAATAAAGCACTGATCTAGACTCAGATTTACTGATTTATGTGCTCTGCAATGAGATTTACTCATTAACTCACAGCCTTCAGATTTCTCTCTATATGTTTTTTCTGCCCAAATACAGAACTGTCTCTTTGCAAAGCCAACCTAAAATTGAGTTAGTTCAGATTTTGTGATGAAACTTATGTCTGGAAAACATTCAGTGAGAATCCACAGAGCCCAGCAGCTGTACAGAGGACCAATCAGAGTGCTAGAGAGAGGGTGTTTCCACAAGTACTCCAGTCTGCAGGCTCCTCTGTGGAACATCGCTCTGTATCCTCACAACTGTCATAAATAGAAAAACAGCTTCAGCAGAAGATGACACGTCGTATGGGAACAGTGCTGAGACTGTGTATGAGCCCACACCTACTCTGATCGCTGTCCGACTGTTCCAGCTGTTCCATGAACCCTCCTGTCCTCGGGTTGTGGTGAGGGCAGCATCCCCAACCGACATCATGCTTATTTGGTTGAGTAGTGATCAACCAATGTGGATCGTGTCACATGGCTGCGGCATGATGAATCTTATTAACTGAAGAAACAGGACTCTTGCAGGGAAACATGGGTGGAAGCTGAAACTGCTTCGACTAACTGTCAACTGTCAATTGTTAAAACATTAAAACAGTAAGTACTGCACATTAAAACATGATGCAGCAGGAAGCTCACAGCTTTTCTTTAGATGGTTGACTCACATTCTGACACATGAGTCTGAAAACAGGCAGAACGTTTAGAGGTCAGAGTTCATGTTCAGTGTTTACTAAATGAATCAAGGAGTGCCCTGCAGCTTTTATCTACGAGCCTGTGGAACGTTTCCAAAGTGTGGAAAAGGTTCACTGTGTGCCAGCAAAGTCTCCCAAAAACACAATGTACTGATTAATGAATAAATCAATGAGCAGAAAATGGACAATGTTGATAATATGTTATTGTATGATTTGAAGTGTTTATTATGCCAGCATGTGCTTGCCTTGCTGTTCCACTGTGACTGTTTGCTGCACTTCTTCTGTGTTTTATTTCAATTTGAATCATGATGGTTTTATTTAAATTTGAATCATTTCTATTCACATGTATGATTTTATACTTCTTTGTTTTAGGATGCAGACGTCTGATTGAGTTCTGGAAGACTGAAAAATGACCAACAAACTACTCAAAAATAATAATCAATAAGTGGCAGCTAGTAGCAGTATTATCTGACATACTGTAGCTTTATAAAATTCATTGTGTTAGCATCATTTGCTGACTAATTCTGTCACCTCATCGCACCTCCAGCAGACATGACAGAGGAACATTGTCTCTTATTTGAGTCATATTTGTTTCTATGGAAGATTTAAAAAAATACAAATAACTGTGATTTGATTTTAATGTCAAAATGTAAAACAGTTCATTCAGTTATAAATAATATGAATAATAATTATCTGTAATCTGAGATCAGGAACAATGCAGGGAGTTAAGTAGTCAGGTCAGATATATGAGGACAACTGTAAGGTGACGTTTACAGTGAACTACTGCACTCTGATCAGCCACTTTAAAATGTCACTTAGATATTAATGTATCAATAATAATATTGATATTTTAATGATATATAGATCTACGCTGTATTTTTATATGATCGTGTTTCTAAAAGGTGATTTCTCTCACGTCATCTTTCACTGTCGTGTCCTGATCATCTTCTTCAGTCTGTCTATTTTCTTTGTTTTCACGCTTTCCTCTTTGTGTTTGTCTGTCAAACAAAGTGAGGCAGCAGCAGCTCAGTCTGTACGGATTTGGCTTGGGAACCTGTCTTTCCCCTCATGGGATCAATAAAGTATCTACTCTGTCTCTAACTGTATACTCTATTTTCAAAGGTGCTATAGAAATAACATTATTATATACTGTCATTATCATTATTATAGCTGTTATAAAATCACATATCAAGCTCAAGCTCATAGATTTTCATTCTCTTTGCTGAATCTGACTTTCTTTCTAAGAACTATAATCAACCGTATACACACACACACACACACACACACACACAAACTTTTAATTAAATTTATGTTTCTCGTTTCATCATTTGAATTCGACTTAACTAATAATTCTTATTTTGGTGTTTACTCTGAAACTACTTTCATCTGCACTCCTCGCCGTTCCCCACTACACACCTGGTGTGTGTGTGTGTGTGTGTGTGTGTGTCACTGTTTCTGTCAGGATGCATGCATACTATACTCAGCTACTGATCGGTCGGTCCATCAGTGCATCTCTAAACTGACTCCTGGTCTGACATCTGATCCACACTGACTCCCCAAAGGATCCAGGGTCAGACTCCAGCCCAGTGTCACTGACAGTGTTAGAGGAACCAGCAGGGAGCAATGTGAAGCTGTGATACTTGTGACAATACACACAGCAGGCTTTGATTTGAAAGTTCAGTAAAGTTCATTTAAAAACTAAATATCAACCTATCAAATTATTTGATTATAGTATTAAAATGTCATTTATTCATTTGAATTACTGTGGCGCCAGGTGAGTGAAGGTGAGTTTACCTGAACCAATGATCAGGGTTTTGGCCCCGCAGCAGCTGAAGCAGTGCAGCAGGGATTTGTGCTTGATGTTGGTGTTAAGGAAAGCCACCGAGCATCCGACCTTCGCCAACCCGAACCAAACGCACAAGAAGTCGGGCTCGTTGTTCATCAACAAGGCAACGCAGTCTCCTCTCCTCAGGTTCACCGTGTGGAGGAAAACGTTGGCTAGTCTGTTGCTGCGCTCCTCGATGTCCCTGTAGGTGTGGATCCGTCCATCGTAGATCACAAACGGCTTGTTGGGGATCCGCTGCGCCTGCTGGATGAACCTGTCCAGGACCGTACACACGCTGGTTCTGAGCTTGAAAAGCTCCAGCTTCACTCCGTACCTCACCACCTTCAGCAGAAAGAAGAGGTCCGTCCAAAAGTTTGGGAAGCAGAGTTTCTGCAGAACGTGAGCGGAGAAAAGACCCGCGATCAGAGCCGAGAGCCACCCCAGAGACAGAGCCATGTCTGCGGCTGAGAGACGGGGAGAGGACGCAGGGAGATAGCGCGCTGGAGACTCACTCCACACACTCTGACATGATTCATGTGACAAACAGGCTGTTGTTGTGATGAAGACAACGAGCCCGGGAGTGATAAGTTACACAACACAAGACCGGAACAGGAGAAATACCGCTTTCAAAATAAAAGGGGGCAAATTGACAGGAAGACATACCCAGACTTTTTTCACAAAGATGAGTTAGGTTCAGTGTCACACGGTCTGAAACATGAGGTGGCAGGTTCGTTTTGTTTGGCTGCAGTGAGTATAGTAAAACCAACCATCAGCAAACATTCTGAAAGAAAACACTCTTATGACTCTAGTTAGTCTATGACTTATATAATATATAATAATATATAATCTCTTCTTATAGTCTGGCTGACGTATTGTCTTTCAGCATCAGCACGTGTGCCAGGATGATTCAACCTATCAGTGTGTGATCTGACATGAAAAGTGGTCTGATAGTCAAATTATTTCTCTGGATTACAGGTCAGACAATTAAAAAAACACAAACATGATCTCATGTGGATAAAATCAGGTTTGCATCATCATTTGGACTAGTAATGCTGAAGTTCATGGTCCATTTAGTTTCATATCATATCATACAGAATCAATGGAAATCAAACGTGAATGTAAATGTAATTTGTGTTCTGATCTCTAACGTCTCTGTTCATCTCTGTAACAGTGAAACAGTGAAAGTGTGTTCTTTGTACCGTAACATTTTTAGAAGAAAACAAAATGAAATTAAACTCACACAGAAGAGTGTTAAAAACAAAATACACTGAACCATGAAATCAACAAACGATACAACGAACAAGACGATTTTCATTCTTTTATTTGACTGTAAATTAGAGCGTCATGGTTGAGTCCTATTATCTGTTCCTTTACATTTATCTCAGACAAAACATTAATTGTCATTCACATAATAACCTTGAAATTCACCACATCCATCAGGTCAACACTGCCAACACTGCTGCACAGCTCTGCAGGACTGTGAGAGAATACTTAACTTTATTATAACCTCATAACTTTGTGCAGAGGGTGTGTCACTCAACACAGAAGCCTTCACAGCTATGTGCTTGTAGCTTCACTGTGATGCTGTCATCTGTCATCGCTCTGCTTTACCACTATTCTTGTATTGGACACACAGTTTTGCTCATTCAGTCTCTGTCTGCTTTAAAATCTGAGGTGTTCTAAGAGATAGATCTACCACAGTGTCTTCTTTAACCGTACATTGCTTTTAGACTGAAGCCCTGCTGGGGGAGCCTAGAGAGAAAAATGTTTGTGACATTATGTCAAATCAGATGGCACTATGACAGGCCATGAAATCACTCAATCTTACTGTAAAAGATCAGCCCGTTGATATATATATTTTTCTAATGAACACATTTCATGTGCAGACGCAAACTCATCCTAAAAAAAACATTGTGTGATTTGATTGGATTGGATTGGATTAAAATCCAGAGCAGCACCTTGCACGGTAGCTATCTTCAGTGTGTGAGTGTGTGTGTTACAGAAATGTAACATCACCAGTCAGACAGCATTCTTTTCTCCATTCACAGTTTGAAAAGTTGACTCTTGAGTAAGAGTAAGATATACTGCTATGTGTTTTTAAAACTTTAATTCATCATGAATTTTCTGTAACCACTCAGCTGACAGTCCCAGCTGACACTGGGT
Source organism: Argyrosomus regius (assembly GCA_946959425.1). Classification (NCBI taxonomy): domain Eukaryota; kingdom Metazoa; phylum Chordata; class Actinopteri; family Sciaenidae; genus Argyrosomus; species Argyrosomus regius. The sequence goes on along the minus strand of OX336898.1, from coordinate 911,914 downwards.
GGGAGGTGGGGTAAACCCTGGACGGGTTGCCAGTTAATCACAGGACTGACACATAGAGACAAACAACCATTCACCTTCTGTCTGTGAGGCCAATCTTGTGTCCCCACATACCTCATGTATGTCAGTGAGCTGCTGAACACTAAAGTGTGTCGTGTTTCTCTGAAAAAACAAAGGAAAGTAGTCAGACAAGAAGGACTAGCTCACTGGTTTGTTCACTGTTCCTCCAGTGTTGATCCACCCTCAATGGCTCCCATAGTGTTACACTTGAACATGTGAACGCAGACACTGAGGCAGAGAAGGAAGATGGAAGGAGAAGACAACCAGAGTTCAGATGAACAGGTTTAAAGTCAGACAAATGACAAAACTAATCCAAAGCAGGCAGGCCACAAACAGACAGCAGCTCCAGAAACAGTTCATATAGGTACAGCTGCACAACATGGAGAACAGGAATAGGCTGGTGAACTGGTTCTATGTGCTGGGAGAGGATGACAAGTGGGTGTGACAGCAGGTGGGGTGTGACAGCAGGTGGGGATGATTTGGGAATGTGAACAGGTGAGCAGGTGAACATGGGAGTCAGGTGACCAGGATTGGTGGGAACTTCTGATGGCATCTGGTGGACAGGTGCTTAATGGCAGGTTTGGAAAGTTCCTGAGAAACGCACAAGCCTGGTGGAAGTGAGGAGTTGCTGGAGGTAGGAACAGGTCCAGACTGAAATATCTCCATAATTACTGAATTCCATAAAATACACTTTTATTCATGGTCCCCAGATGACATGCCACATTGGCTTTGGTCCCCTGAACTTTCCTCCAGCACCATCAGCAGGTCACCATTTGGAAATGGTCTTTCCATAGACATGCACAATAATCAGATAATTATGGTGGTGAAATGTCAGAAAAAGCACCCGACAAAGTCTCATAAACATTACTGTATTCTTTCATCATCACACACGTAAAATTGTACTAGTGACTTAAATTCAGCCCAAGAGTGTGTCAGCTGCACACTTTGTACGACTCTTGATTTCTTTGAAAATCGACGTTAGATGATAGAATCAGTTATACAGTGTTCATATGTTGATTCCAAGATCGTCTCTCTTTGACTGGCACTGTCCCTGCTGGCTGCTGTGGTTAAACTGTTACTGAAGAAACCACACCTGATCCATCCACGGTCTCTAACTGATTATACACCATTCTCTAAACTCCCATTATTTAAATGAATGAACACAGAACATCTGAACAATGAGGAAGCAACATGATCTGGTCTCTGGTCACTGTGTGCTCTGGAGAATGAGGTCACTTGAGAGTCAGACGAGAGTTCAGAATCAGAATCACTTTATTGGAATTTGACTCCAGTTCACTTCGCTCTCAGTTGTACAGAGCAAAGTACAGTGAAGTACAGTTAAAAGTGTGTATCTGTATATAAACAGCAACATTTACAACAAGTACAACCGGTTGTGTTCTGTACATGAGGTAGGTGGATATGACAGTATATACATATCTATGCACAGCAAACTAAGTGTAAACAGTGAGGATAAATAAATTATAATGTACAGGTATTTCACAGATTTACAGGGTAATATTTCAGATATAACAGAGTAATGTTATTTTCACTGTGTGTCTGGTTTTAGCTGTTGATCACAGTGACAGCCTGTGGGAAGAAACTGTTCCTATATCTGTTTGTTTTAGTGTACAGTGTTCTGTAGCACCGGCCAGAGGGGAGAAGTTCAAATATATATATCGAAGACCTTCTCAAAAAAATCTGGCAAATAAATAAAAAATGTTATTTTAAAGTAGTCATTGAAAGCATGTAAGATATAAACAACAACAAAGACAAGAAAGTAAATCTAGCAACTTCTTTTTGTCCATTGCAGCACTGCCCTCTGTTGACACTGTGGGCTTTGTTCAGGCAGATGAACTAAAGAATCAGTAAAAGTGTATAAATGATGAGCTTCTTCAGGTATGTGTATATCTATCTATCTTGAATCTTCAATCTCTGGTCTTTTATTGACTACATACTCACCCACCTGCTTGACCTCATATTATATCCACTCAGTGACTCTACATGTCCTGTTCGTCTCTGTCATGTCTCTGTATCTGTCATATGCCTTACTGTAATCAACTTATTGCAACAAAAAATAAATAAATAAATAATAATAATAATAATAATAATAAGAAGAATTAAAAAGATTATACCGCACATCTTCACTAACTTCCTCTCAGCTTCTTTTTTTATAGGTTATTATTCATGAATTGAGTTGCACAGATTGTAAATTGTGATTTCCCTCATTTCTAAGTGACTTTCTGGTAGAAAACAGAAGCAGGACCTAGAGACAGTCCTCAGAGTCCTGTATGTTGGGAAACTCTGAATTCAGAAGCATGTCTTTCCACACTTGGATAAGTCAGTGTTTCCTGTGGTAGTAAAATTGGCCACAGTGAATATGAATGCTTTGGAGAACACGCCATTGCCAAGATATTGTGATGTAGCTCCACCCTCTGTTGAACTGAAGAATTACATAGACATGAACTGAAGACAGCAGAACACATTTTGAAAACATTTGATCTAACATGACATATTTTTAAAATAAGATTTAAAATAATGGCTCAGTGTGGGTTTCCATGTCTGTTATTTTTTACTTATGATATTCATGTATCTTTTTACGTGGATACATCCTGTTTCAGATAACACAGATAGTTTACATGCTGTTGAATTGCTACTTTGGCTAAGAGGATTTGAATATAAGCCTACTTCCAGAATCATTTTATTTCCATCCAACATGTATCAAAAGAAATAGGTTAAAGGGATCCTGGTGCTGTGCGTTCGAACAGGAGAACCCGCACCAAACACGCAACTTTTTACTTCCGTCTCCGTTAACGTAAACACGGGTTGACTGCTCCGTACTACGTATTCCCCGCGGCCTCAGTTTGGGGAACATTATGTCTTACATAACGTCTCTGTGTTTACTCACAACGGGTCATGTCATTAGTGCTGTTCAAATAAAGCATCAGGCTGAAGTATGTACTGTACATATATTGTTTATGCGAGCCCGTTTATGTAAATGAGTGTGGGCAAAACATAATGTGATTGGTTAATATGTTTTAGGTTGCCCTGATGTTTGTCTCTCAGGCAAGGCTTCCCTCCAGTCCGTGTCTGCCTACATCACGTTGTACCGCTCTAACAGGTAACGGGGCCAAATGTTGGATGTTTTAGGAGAGCTAATTATGATCTGTTCTAACAAACACAGGAGGAATTAGCACGGTGCAGAGAAGGTCTGCCTGTAAGGCAAACTCAGGGACGGAAACTCCCAGCGCGGCAGACAGCTGAATCGAACAACAGCTCTGGCTCAAAGCGGAAGTTGAGCGTGACTTCATAACGGAGTGAGTCCGTTAAAAACATTAATCGTCATTGAAGCTGGCGGTAACGTGAGTTCAAGACACCGACTGACGGTGAGTGTGTGCTGTGTGGAGGGACAGAGGAAAGGTGTGGCTCGTTAGCGAGGCCTGCTGTAGCTGAACTTCCGCTGTCTGTCTGTCTGTCTGTTGTCATCATAACAGACATGAACATATAGCGCGTGCCTCATGATTTAGCTGAACCTCGCGAGGCCCGGGGGACAGTACATGTCGACATATATCGTGGTTATTATCTGGTTGTTTCCATGCTGGTTAGCTGCTCGTGTTAGTGTACTGACGGTGCACACAGTCCAGCGTTAAGACAACGTTAACGCTGTTTACGCGTGTGATAGCTACATGTTGAAGACAGCCGTGTGTTTGTACAGAAAGCTGAACATGAAGTCAGTCAGCTGCTGGAAACTCTGCAACCTGTTGATCAGTCTGTTCACCGAAATTCCTCAGCTGTTAGAGTGCTACACAACCACACACACACACACACACACACACACACGTCTGCATTTGTTATGACCTAAAAACACACAGTCTGATCTTCACTCACTGCGCACTTACATGAGATGAGATAAAACAGAGGAAGTGACGTGACGACAACACTGACCTGAAAAGTGAGAATAGTGAATAAAACGTGATGACATGGAATGCAGCTGTATGTGGAATAAATGATTGCATCGCCTGATGTAACCTTGCATGTGTGTTTCATGTGAATTGCCCTCCATGCTATTGCTCAATAGTACAGTTGCACCTGTCGATATTTCTGTGCAAACAATAGCTCAGATGATAAGAAATGAAATGTCATGACTGATGTATGTGTGCACATACAAGGAAGCTCTCACTGTACAGATACAGTTAGAGGCAGGCACAGTGGATGTTTGGGTTATTGGACAGGGAGTGTTCCTGACACTGTTTATCAGAGTGAAGGCCTGTGGGAAGAAAGTGTTTCCATAGCACCTCCCAAAGGGGAGAGTTTTAAACAGGTGGTGTCCAGGGTGTGATGGATGTGTAGTGATGTTTCCTGGACATGGATAAGTCACTGATGGCGCCGATGACTTTCTGTCTGTTGTAGTTTGGTGACTGATCCAAACCAGACAGTGATGGCTGAGCAGAGAACAGACTGAGTTTCCTGAGCTCGTACAGGAAGTACATCCTCTGCAGACAGTGTCTGTGTTTAGGTCCTGGGAGACTGTGGATACAGCTAGCACTGGTTAACAGTGACAAAGCTCTGATAAACTCACTGCACTCTACCTGCTCAGCACCAAACCGCAGACTTACTGGGGAACACAGCGGAACGTTTAGCAGCAGTCCGACCTTTCTCTCTGTCATCACCTCTCTCTTGTTCCTGTAGATGGGAGATGCCCAGTAAGGCCTTGATCTGTGTCCAACATTCTACCGTCTGCCACCATGATGATGACCAATCGATGCACGCTGTTGCCAGAAGTTTTGCCAAACCAGTGTCTGTCAGCCCATGTGAGCCGCCGGCCTGAGCTGGATTCTGAGCCCATGAGTGGCTTCTCTGATGAGCCGCCTCTCCCAGGTAAAACCATGGAGGAGTGCAGTGTGTCAACCAGCGAGCAGTCTCAGTATTACTCACAAGTGTCAACCAAGCTGGACGGTCAGCTGATGTCTCCAGGGTTGGACGCATATGCCAAACAATGGTAGGTCATGGTTGTTTTCAGATTTTAAATAAAGCAGTCAGCTTGAGGTGAGTAATACATGTTAGGACTAAAGTCATGATGCCCAACTGTTACAGCTTGTGTTATTAAAAGTTCTCTGAAGAAATGAACAGAACTGAGTGAGACATGATATTATTATGCATGCATCCATCTATCTATCATTCACACAGCCCCTCCTGTAGTCTTTATTGATTAACATAACATTTATCTTTGTGATGTGAAAGCATGACTTTTCCCAGAGGCCACACTTCTTAATGAACATAAACATCTGCATTCATCTTGGATAAAAGATGACTAGATGGTATTCAAGCCATAAATTATATATTCACACTGTAACAAAAGCAAAACAAACTAATCAAAGTATCTTCTCTTGTTCTTCTCCTCTTCAGTGCCGTGCCAGAGAACCCCATGTGTCGTATCTGTCATGACAGCGGAGCCCAGGAGGAGCTGCTGTCCCCCTGCGAATGTTCCGGGACCCTGGCCACCATCCACCGCAGCTGTTTGGAACACTGGCTGTCTGCCTCAGGAACCAGCTTCTGTGAGCTCTGCCAATACCAGTTCACTGTGCAGAGGAAATCCAGGCCGCTGCTTGAGGTACAGGATAGCGAGGAAAGACACAGGAGGATTCAGTTCAGTGATTTATTACATGGTATTTGATCTAGAAGCTGACTGTGCTTCTGGTTTTTTGGTGGTTTAGTGGCTGCAGAACCCGAGTCTTCGACAGGAGAAGCGCACCCTGTTTGGTGACATGGTTTGTTTCCTGCTCATCACCCCTCTGGCCACCATCTCCGGCTGGCTCTGCCTTCGTGGTGCCATAGATCACCTTCACTTCTCCAGCCGACTGGAGGCCGTGGGGCTCATCGCACTCACTGTTGCCCTCTTCACCATTTACCTCTTCTGGACCCTGGTTAGTATGCTAGTATGGATCTACTGTTAGGTTATTTCTTTTTTCTTTTTTCATTTCATCAAATCTCCTGTCACTGTACCAGAATGCTTCAGTACATGTTAAAATTGGAACATTGCCCTCTTGATCCAGGGTGCACTTCAGAAACGTCACAATATCTCGATGGCTTGCTGAGCATGAATTGGCAAGAAGTTTACCACACACAAGGAACACCCACAACTTTCAACCCATTTCAGGACAAAGGCTGTGGCACTTCATGCAATAATGTCCTCACCTTTGCAGGAATCAGAGTATAGGAGTCAGTGTAGTATTGTGGTGTTTGCTGATCTGAAAGCAGCATCAGGTAGAAATGACATTCTGATCAGCTCATGGCTGATTTGGGGCGATGTGCTCACACACAGCAACAGGCGGAACAGACCAAGTCCAAATGAGATCAGCAAAGCATCATCATTTAACCCTCAGAATAAAACATGAGCTTGCACTGCACATTTTTGATGTTTTGGACTTCCTATTATTATTTATTATTATTATTATTATATATGTAATCCTTTTTTTTGTTTTTAAACGTCCCTTCTGTTCTTCCCCAGGTGTCTCTCAGGTATCACTGTCGACTGTACAATGAGTGGCGACAGTCCAATCAGAGAGTCGTCCTCCTCCTTCCCAGGTCGCACAGTGAAGCGTCAGCGCTGCATTCCTTACAAGGGGGACAGCGAGGGAAGCAGCCATCCAAAGAGTCGATAGTCTGAGCACAGAGCCAGCTTTAAGACAGGTTCCGGTCAGGGGGTGGATTCTGTTCACCTTCTGCTCTCTTTGCACTTTAAAGCCCCACTCTGAGACGCTCTGTTAGAGCTCATGTCACGTGTGTGAATGGGCACAGATCCCAGGAAGCACTTTATTCACACAGTAAAGGACTGCCTCACCTGGACACAAAGATCAGCTGATGAAGCAGCCATCATGGCTCCTGATGGGGTGGGTGGGGGACTGTAGTGTTTGAACACTGATTAAGCTGCAGTAAGAGACCCACACTGATGAAATGTTGCCACGATCAAGACGTTCTGGCTCTAGCACTGCTTCAAGAAACAGTTTGATATTTTGTTTGCTGAGTCAGGTGACAGTTAAATGTGAGTTTCCCCCTAAAATTGGACTGTTCCTTTAAGAATGACTGGCGCACTGTGGGAAGCTGGTGTTTCAATCAGAGACATTGAGCGTGTGTTTGTTATGAAGGTGTCTGTGATGGTCATGTGCCTAAACTGAAGTCAAGCACAGCCTTAAAGTCCTCTCCTGGTACAGGTTCATGCACCCAAACAGCTCCAGTCAGTCTGATTCATGTCTCCACTGATTGATTGATTGATTGATTGATTGAGACACATTTAAACCAAAGGCTATTTTCCTATTTGAAACGTTTTGTTTTTTGGTCTGTTTTGTGTGTGTTTATGTAGAAAAATAAAATTCAATGTTCAATACAAGGAGTTTGTGTGAAATTATTAATGTCTCTAGGACAGAAGTGATGTGAAGACTACAAGCAGCACTGATTCTCAACCTGTGGTCCGTGTATCACCACATTAGCTCTGATTCCATTCAGGATTCATCAGCAGTTAATTAAACGTTAAATAATCTTATTAGGAATAATCCCGTCAATAAAATGTGTTTTCTACAGAGACAGTAAATCATGAAATTTACTACATTTGATTGAGCAAACAGGTATTCATGTATAATAATAATATAACAGTCAAAGACTCATCCAACTGTGAATAAAAGAATATAAAAAGCGTCATGTTTGATTTAAAGAACACCGTTTGGCTCCTTTTGTTCATGAAGGACAAAATCAATGTAAATTTTATTTGAACAACTTCTTGTTCACCTCAAGTGAAAAGTTGAATTCTTCCCACTGAAGCTGCTTCTGCCTTACTTGGTCTGGTATGACCAGCTAATGGTGGCTAACAATAGAATACTTAAAGGTGCAGTGTGTAAGATTTAGGGGTGTCTTTACAGAATATGGCGGAAATGGGACTATATTTTTATTACTGTATAATCACCTGAAAATAAGAATCATTATATTTCTCTTACCTTAATAATCTCTTTCATATTCACAGACACAGCAGGTCCTCTTCCATGGAGTCAGCCACGTTGAACCTCCATGTTTCGTGTGTTTCTTGGGCATGCTAGGAAAGAGAGTGAAGCGAGTGCTAGTTTCTCTCTAAGTGTATGAGTGCATATGGAGCTACCTGCAGAATACAGTGTTTATGATTTATACTCTAATCATACAGTAGGTTGTTATGTCATGATAACCTGTTAAGAATATCTCTCAAACTCACTCCTCCTCACATCAAAGTCAGAGTCACTCACTGTATTCTTCAAGAGCAGGAAGTAAATGCATGAATAATCACATGTGCAATATACATCAGTATCAGTATCACATCTACCAAGAGCAACGCTATATTCAGCTATTTCCTGTGTAAACAGATAGAATCAGTGTTGGGGAAGCTACTTTGGAAGCAATCAGTTACTTCACAATGGAGGTCTTATATATATACACTACTCACAATAAGTTAGGAATATTGTCCTATTTGGTCTGAATTTTAATGAAATAAGTAAAAGTTCCCTTTGATATTACTAATAATGAATGAGAAGAAACACCATTTTCATTAGTTTAATATTTATTACCCCAAAAATTTAGACAATAACAAGGATAGCCCCAAATAACAAAAATTGACAATGTCAGTAGCGGGCGTTTCCACCATTTGCCGCAATGATAGCTTGACAGCAACGTCTCATGCTCCTCACTAGCCTCATGATGTTGTTCTGAGGCAATGCGTTCCACTCTTCCACAAGTGCTACACGCAGTTCTGCCAGGTAACGGGGGGTGGGGTACGATCATCCAGTCTCTGCTTCAGCTGGTCCCAGACGTGCTCTATGGGGTTCAGGTCAGGAGACATTGCTGGCCATACCATATGAGGCACTCCGACTTCAAGCTGTGACAATTCTGGCACGATGTGGTGGAGCATTATCATCCATGAACAGAAAGTTGGGGGTGTGCTGGCGGAACTGGGGGATGATGATGGGTTCTATGATGTCTCTCAGGTAAGAACGTGCAGTGACTGAGCCATCTGCAATAACCAAATCTGTTTTGCGCTGACTGGTGATGCCTGCCCAGACTGTTGCACCTCCTCCACCAAAGCGAACCCTGGGGACCATGTTGACCTCGGCGTATCGCTCACCTCGCCTTCTCCAGCAACGCTGACGACCATCATTTCTGTGCAAGGTGACCCGACACTCATCAGTGAACAGGACGGTAGACCACTGCTGCATTGTCCAGGTCACATGGTCTTGTGCCCACTGCAAACGTTCACGGCGGTGTCTTTGTGTCAGTGGAGTCACCTGCAACGGTCGTCTGGCATTCAAGCCAAAGCGGTGGAGTCAGTTGCGAATGGTTTGTCTGGAAACCCTAGTACCCCTCACATCTTGTAAACAGGCCTGCAGCTGTGTGGCAGTTGCATAACGATGTCTGAGTGCATAGGTCCTTAGGTACTGGTCATCGTTGCGGTCTGTCACGAACTCTCGAAAACCAACTCACGAAAACACAAAATGAGGTGTGTCTATCACCCCAATACAATTGCCTCCCTATCCCAAAAATCTCTTAAGTGAAACAAACACCGTATGTATGAAATCCACTGAGTCTCTCACAATATCCCCTAACTTATTGTGAGTAGTGTATATATATATATATTCAAGTTTATATAGATTTGGATTCAAAACATTAGAAATTACATCCAAATACAGATAGAAACATATCCTGAGAAGCCAAATTATTCTTTTCATTTCATGGCCCAAAACTATTTTAGATATTCACACAAAAAGTGGTAAAAATGTAATTTAACCACTTGAATCACTGTAAATATGAATGTCAAGGGTCAACTACTAGCAGCATGTTGCAAAATGTAGTTAAGTATTTACATTAAGTGCAATAAACTAGATGTACATTTGTCACCCGTTTAATAACAAATGAGAAAAGAACATTACTTCTTGAACCAAACATCAGATATTAGAAGAATATATAAACCATGTCCACTTGTTTGGTTGCTGGCCTTTATGTTGTGCAATCATCTACATACATCATAACTGCTGTGTTTTTGTGTTTTTCTTCATGTTTTAATTATCATTAATCATCGTCTTTCCCTTTCTTGACCCATCCTGTCTTCTACACGGTACAGTTGGAATAAAAGGCAGCGAGACACGAGTACAAGAAAACATTTAATCATTCAACTATGAAGATTACAGCCATAGCATGCAAAGTAACACACCAACACAAAAAATACTTCAAACACTTCAAATATCAAATTTAAGAATACAATCAACACTTCTTAATTAGTGGTGCAAGTTATTCAAAGTCTGCAAAGGAAGTTCATCACATTACAGCCTGTGTGTGTCGTCGCTGTGGAGTTTTTAGTCCTGGTGAGCTGAGTACTGTCCCCAGGTCAGACCTATTTTCATACACATGAAGGGGCTTTAAGATAACTCAGTATCTTAATCATACAATCAATCATGGTTTCTTTCTAAAGATAACAGGAGAATGCTGCTCAACATCTGGCCAGTCAAGCTTCAGACTGCTGGAGTTTTAGTGTCCTCATTTTAACCAATTCTCTTTTTGAACATCATACAGTCGATTTATGCAAACTGAAAAACAATCTAACGACCTAAACTAATCACTGACACCCTGTGGCTTTTCTGGTAACGTAAAGTCTAAATGTAATAATAACATTAACAATAAGAATAAGATCAAATATAAAATAACAAAATTAAAATCTATTTAAAAACATCGTTTTCTTAAAGACACAGCCCATCCTTGAGTTTAGCTGCTCGTTCCATGTTTTTTTTTTTTCTGAACTACAAGTACAAGTTTTGTTCAATAACCAAGTTATTTTGGTTTTTCTACAAAAAGTCAGTTTGTTGCATGTTTCTGAGAAATAAAAAGATAAAATTAAATTCATACATTTTGTTGAAATACACTACAAAAGATAGAAAAATAGTTGTAGAAATACAGTTGGCAGCAGACTGGCTGGGCTCAGAGGAGGAGGTGCTAGTTGGGCAGTGGGATCACATGATGGAGCAGCCTCTCTTTCCAGTGCGAGGGTCTCCCTGCACACAAACAAATAGGGCACCTTCAGAACACGAGGCGACACACGCTCTGACGCTTGAAGACACTTTAACATCGAGATCAACATGAAGGTAGATCTGTCGGATAGAATCAGCCTCTCTCTGCAGCAGAACATGTGAGTGAACTGATCTGAGCTCAGCTCAGCGTGTGGCTGGTAGAGGACAGTCCAGAGCGAGCTCTGTCCTGGACTGTCCTCTGGACTCCACAGAGGAAGTGGGGGAGAGGAGGCTGTTAGCTAAGCTGACATCCATCATGGACAACACCTCTCACCCCCTACATGACACTGTGGGGTCCCTGAGCAGCTCCTTCAGCAGCAGACTGCTACCCCCACGGTGTAAGAAGGAGAGGTTCCACAGGTCCTTCATCCCAACTGCTGTCAGACTTTACAACACCTGCACCACCTGATCATGTTGTAGTTTCTGTTCCTGTTTCAATCTACGTACTACTCATCATGGCTTATATTTATTTCATTTTAATCTGTATGTATATATTTTTTCCATTCTGATAACTTACAATGTACAATATTATCATGGTCTCTTTACCTTTGCAATATTATTTATATCATGGTCTCTTTACCTTTGCAATATTATTTATATCATGGTCTCTTTACCTTTGCAATATTATTTATATCATGGTCTCTTTACCTTTGCAATATTATTTATATCATGGTCACTTTACATTACAATATTATTTATATCATGGTCACTTTACATTACAATATTATTTATATCATGGTCTCTTTACCTTTGCAATATTATTTATATCATGGTCACTTTACATTACAATATTATTTATATCATGGTCACTTTACATTACAATATTATTTATATCATGGTCACTTTACATTACAATATTATTTATATCATGGTCTCTTTACCTTTGCAATATTATTTATATCATGGTCACTTTACATTACAATATTATTTATATCATGGTCTCTTTACCTTTGCAATATTATTTATATCATGGTCACTTTACATTACAATATTATTTATATCATGGTCACTTTACCTTTGCAATATTATTTATATCATGGTCACTTTACATTACAATATTATTTATATCATGGTCACTTTAACTGCAATATTATTTATATCATGGTCACTTTACATTACAATATTGTTTTTTATAACATGCCACTTTTACCTTCAGTACTTTTTGCACGTTGTCTGTTGCTTGTTTGCTTTTTTGTTTATATTGTGTAGATTATAAGATACTTCTGTCTGTTTTTGTTGTTTGTGTCCTTTCTACTTTACTTCTGTGTGTATAATCACCATTGTGGGATAAATAAAGTATAATCTAAACTAGTCTCACCTGCTGGTGGAAGAGGTCTTCCTCAGTGGCCTCCACGCCGCTGTCATCATCTTCCTCACCCTGCTCTTCTACTGCTGTCTTGTATGTTGTGGTTCTCTTTGCCACCTCCTGTTACAAACACACACACACACACACACACACAGTGAAGAAAATGATCCACAGGTACTTTGCTTTTTCTCCCCGACACACAAGAAAAAGAAATGTGAGAACAGTGACTAGAACACATGAGTGTGTGAAGAGTGAACTATCAGACATGGCGGATGTTTGTTTATGGTCTCACCTCTCCCTGAGCGTTGATCAGCACCACATCGACGTCCTCCCCTGAACCCCAGGAGGACTGGTTCTTCCACACGAGGTCTGTGGGAGGTTTGGAGCTCACGCCGGCATCAGATGCCCAAACCTGCAGACAGACACATGAGGGCTCATCCTCAGATTCGACAGAGTTCACCTTCTCCTGGTGCCCTGAAGATAAACTGCATGGTTTACTGACTGTTTTCACACAGTTTAACATCCTGACTGCAGCCTGCACTCTTTACCACTGAGCGCAGTGTGTAGTCTGAAAACATGGCAGCATACAGAGTGTTTGTGATTTATTTCTGCAACACAGCAGCAGTGTTCTGGTCGTGCATTGTCCCTCCCTAATAAGTACATAGAGTACATGACATACACAGTTAACTGAATGTAGCCACAACCATCATTACAGACAGCCATCACTGACTGAGAGCTGCACGCCTATGTGGTATGTATGTGTGACAGAGAGCACGAGAGACACACACACAGTGTTGCAGACAGGAAGACGTGACTCTGTGCAGAGGAAGCTCTGCACTCTCATCACTATGAAGCAGGAACAGAGCTTCACTTCCTCAAATGTGAACAGTAGAAACATTAGAGAAACACAATTGAAACGCTGAATTAACGACAGGTTTTCTTCACCTATGAGCCTGAACAAAGACTAGCAGTCGTACCACGACAGTGACCTCACACACCGTGATGCTGTGTGTTTATTTCATGTGCTCACAGATCCATCACTGATGCACTGATGGATTTCAAACATATTTTGCTAGCGAAGATTTCATGAATGACCACGTTGAGTGTGAACATCAGACATCACTTCTCATTCTGTCACTAAAAATCTGACAAAAAGCTGCAAGTATGAAGAATATTTATTTATCAAAGCAGTCAGCATGAGCAATGAAATCCACAGAGAGCTGTTCAGATCATCAGTGCAGGTCTAAGAGGGTTTTTAACATCTCCTGCTCCTGCAGCGCTGCATCACATCAGAGAAGATGAACCTCCACAACTACTTCTAACTGGCTCTTTCTTTGTTTATTAAACACTAAACATGTTCATGGTTGTGTATAAGACATGAAGACTGACAGAAGACATTTGTTAGAGCCATCTTAAGGCAGGAACATCACGAGACACACATTTCTGTGTCAGGGACTGACATGACTTTAGACTGATCCCACTGTGAGGATCCTCAATGAGTTCACATTTTACACTCTTACCATGACTTTGTGGCCAGCCTTCAGGACATATTTGGGTGTGAACTTGTAGGTTGCTGCATCATTTCCGATCGTCTTAACCATTTCGTAACCCACCATGGCCTGGTCCTAAATCAGACACAATCATTGAGATAATACACATACAGTGTGTATACAGAGGTTGGATACCAGATCTCAGATTTTCAGCTCTGTCACCACACAAACATTAAACACTCACCTCGTCTCCACTGTTGTGGAGGCAGATGAACTTGCCGTCGGTGTCGATCTCGTCGATGCAGATGGGTCCTGTGGCTGAGGCAGAGTGAGCGATTGACACCGAGCTGCTGGCTTCCTGTTCCTCCACGTCAATGCGCTTTCTCTTTCCCTGAGTGGTCCGCACGCTGCGGCTGCTGGACGAGGCTCGAGACACCGTGACGCGGGATGAAGGACTGGGAGAGAGCTTCAGTCTGAGGAGGGGGAACACCACAGTTACAGCTCAGCGGATAAACTTTGTTTAACTGTTGCCATCGTTATTTGCAAACATTCTGGCTCCTCACCTTTCCTCTTCTCCCTCCAGAAGTTTGCGGTAGGCGTTTATCTCCATGTCCAGAGCCAGTTTGACATCCAGCAGCTGTTCGTACTCGTTCAGCTGTTGCTGCATCTTGGCCTGGATCTCAGCCACCTCGCGGTCTTTGTCTGCCAGCAGCTTGCGGCTCGTGTCTTTCTCCTTAGCCAATGCGCTCTCCAGCTCCATTATACGATCACGCCACCCACGAGTCTGAATATAGACAAGGAGGTCAGAGCAGGTCAGAACACTTGCAAGGCTTTGATACCTGCTCCAGTGAAATCACTCAAATGAAAATGATAAAATGAACAAGGAACTTCAAAGAGAACTAACGCCCATCACAGGTGTCGACTCAAAAGCAGCTGAAGGACAGACCGCTGTCCTCTAATGTTACAAAGAACTTCCAGAGGTTGGTGACACTGACTGCTGCCATTTCAACACCACTGAAGCATTAAACAGAATGACCCAGTCAAGTGTTGTGGTCCTGTCACTAAGCCTGAGGAACCTCAGACAGAGTTTGAGTTGATGGAAATACTTGACCACTGGCTGATCAAAAAGAAGTGTTTTTAACATCAACACAAAACATCTGAGATGAGTTCATATGATCATTTAGTTGTTTTAATGAAGACCGGATCTCATCATCTTATATTTAACTTTTCATAACAATCTAAATGTTCATGCTCTCTATATTTCATTCCAGCATCACGACATTAATAAGTAGATTAGATTCGAGATTTTCTTGCTGCTTAAGAAGTTAAATATTTAATAGATGTTCACCTCCTTCTGCAGTCCTGCCAGCTGCGCACTGAGGCTCTCGATCCTCAGGCTCGCCTCCCTGAGCTCCTCTCGGGACATGTTGGCTGATGCTCCGTTCATCTCAGACAAGCGGCGCAGGTCCTCCATCTGGAGACGGACACACAGATGAGAGTCAATAACACAACACACTGTTAAAGAGGAACGGAGCAGTGTCAGTCACTTCCTGACACACAGGAAGTTAGTAAAGAGGTATGCTTGCTTTCTGAACATGTTACTTACAGTTTCACTTCAGAAAAAAAAACAACAACTGTCTTTGCTGTCCTCCAAATTAAGACAGCAAAGTGAGAAACAATCAGCATAGTGTGTGAAACCATACGTTTACACATTTAGACATTTAGTGGGATTAACAACAAATTTCATGTTACATACTGCTCCATATATTGTGTAATTTACAGCAGAATATCCTGGAGCATCCTCTGTGGTCAGACTGTGGTCTTATCATGATGTCATCACAAACCATGACCTGAATGTGACCTGGACGTGACACCAGTTTGTAAAAGCTCCAAAGTAAACAGAGAGAGAAAAAAAAAAAAAATCACGTTTATCAAGCGTTATTATAATGTTATTTTGGTGTTGTTGAGCTGCAGTGTGAATTTCCTGCTCTGTCAGCCTGACGTGTCGTTTCACTGTTCCAATGAAGTGACTGTGTGTGTGTGTGTGTGTGTGTGTGTGTGTGTGTGTGTGTGTGTGTGTGTGTGTGTGTGTGTGTGTGTGTGCGTACGTGCGTGCGTGCGTCTGTCTAACATGGCACGACTTCATGTGCAAAGTCAGCTCCACAAAGAAATTATTTCTCCAGTTTGATGTGGAGGGGTTTGACCTCAACACCATCCAACACGTTTGGTTGGAACTGGAATGCAGAACTCCCCGAGCAGCTGCTTGAGGCTGGCTCCAGAAGTGAGTCAGTCTCCATAAGTCCCCATGTTAAAATGTCCAACTTAGAAGAAATAAACATGTTTACAGCTTGGTGCAAAAAACAGTTTTGGTCTCTATAGCTAATTTCCACGTTCATGATAACTGTACTGAGGGTGAATTTATATACAACTCACCTGTTCAAACTATATTAAGGCTTAAAGTTATGCAGGATTAAGAGCGTGGACGCTTCGATTGACAGGTGGGTGCTGTCACAGATGGTTTGTTTGAGCACCCCGGCACCATTCAGCCCGCCTCAGCTCCATGTTTTTGCTGATTTTTAGATTAGCTGGGAGGCGGAGGAGATAGGACAGCCAACATGGTGGCAGCCAGTGCGTCATATTTTGAGATTCTAAACGGTGCGTTGAAAACCAATATGTGACATCACACACACACTGTCCATTCTTTATACTGCCATTGTGTGCGGCTCGGTGCTGGCCATTGAGGGGAGGCGCTCACAGCCTCTATTCATTGATGAGCTTGGTGAATAAATAATTGACATGAGGAATCATATTAAAATGTACTCTCCTCCTCATTAATGTTCAAGTGGTCCAACATCTGATGAAAAGCACTGTTTGACTGTCCACATACTTTAGTCACAGAGTGTTCCCAAACGTCCTCCTTCCTATCACTGAGTAAACTGACTAAGTGACATATTCTATAATAAGACAACAGAACAATGGAACAGTGATACCTTCTCCGGTCGCAGCAGGTACTGACAGTCAGCTCTTTGACAGGGACTAATTAGAAGTGTGTGTGCTGACAGTGTGTGTGTTCATACTTTGGTCAGGTAGGTGCTCTCCATGTTTTCTTTGTAGATCTTGATCTGCTCTTCATTCTGAGCCCTCATGTCAGTCAGCGCCTCGGTCAGTTTATACTCGTACTCCTCCTTCCGTCCGGAGTCCACCTCCACCAGTCGGGTCTCGTACCGCTGCCGGGCCTCCTTCACCTCCTGTAGCACAGCACACAGTCAGCACTCGGGTCTGAGACCATCCTCATCAACTCAAACTGTGGGTCGGTTTCACAGCTTAACATTCACTCACATTATGCTGACATTCCTAATGATAACTGATAAATGCATTTAGAGTGGTGGGATAATGGTGTTGTTACATAATGAGTCTGAATATTATGGCTGGTCTCAGATCGATGTGTGATCAGTGTTATCCAACAGAATACAGAGGTGTGCATGACAAACGTGTTCTCACACATCAGTCAGCTCAGAAGAATCACAGAAACAACAGAACGAACAGACTTCATGTCAAACCCTCACCTCCTCGTGCATGCTCTTACGGAAGTCCATCTCCTCGGTCAGACTCTGGCAGCGGTTCTCCAAGTCGATACGCAGGAGCATCTCATCAGCAAGGTGCTTCTTGGCCTGAGCAAGACCTGTATCCAGCTGACAACACAAAAATACAGCTTTGAACAGATGAAAGAAAGAAGCAGATCATATTCACGAATATAATTTGGATTTTAATAAAGCACCATTGATCTCTCTACATCGCTCCACTCATATGTGGAGCCTCATCATATTCATGTTACAGCAGCGCTGTACCTCCTGCAGCTGTTCTTGCAGGTCGGCCAGTGTGGCCTCCAGGCCTCTCTTCTCAGACAGAGCGGTAGCCAGCATGGCATCTTTAGAGTTCAGCTGAGCTTCCAGGTCCTTCAGCCTGGCCTGAGCTCCAGCCGCCTCAGAATCCTTCCTGTTGTAGCTAAAAGGTGGAGGAAAAGACTGGGTGAGTTCAAACCTGAAGACCAAAGTTATTCCTGAGACAGATCTGACACGTTGGACCAAAACCAAGCGTGGTGGAGCAGACAGAATGGCTCTGTACAGACAGACACACGTATCACTACGCTGATTTTATTGGCCTATCACAGACATATCTGCAACATCAAGTTTCATAACACAGAAAAGATTATTTACATCTATTAAACACACTAATTATGGATCAATATTTATAATATAAAACAGTTTCAGTGCGCTCATGTCCTTTTGGACAATAACGTCAATTGTTAAACTGGCGGCATGGTGGTGCAGTGGCCTCACAGGAAGAAGGTTCTGGATTTGAACCCGTGAACAGGTCCATCCTCCCTGTGTCTCTGTGGGTTCTCTGGGTACTCCACAGACATGCAGGTTAATTGGTGAGTGTACATTGCACATAGGTGTGAATGGTTTGTGTCTATGTGTCAGCTCTGAGACGAAGCAGTGACCTGACCTGGGTGTACCCCGCCTCTCACCCAGTGTCAGATAAGTAAAATATGGTGCCTACATTACATGCCTTGTTTGATAACCATGTTCCATGGATCATCACAAAAAACTGTAGTTCACACTACACTGTGGAGGAGATCATTCAACTTTGACAACATGGAGCAAAACACTCTGTATTTAAGAAAAGGACAGTTTACCTACACATGCACAGTATGGGACATGTTAGAAATGCAGTTGTTGAAATGTTATTTCTACACATGAAAATATATATTATAGCATGTGAAAATTCTTTGACAGATATATTAAATGAACATTTCCACTAGTGAACACTAAATGGTTACTTGTCAGCTGCACTGACTGAACGTTAAAAGGCTTGCTGGGGTGACTGGAGACACCGTCCTGGTCCTGACAGCAGAGGAACACTGAGGTGCACAGTCTGACTGTTACTCCTGCAGAGGCAGGTTGAGTCTGTCAGTTCACAGTAAAGCACGTCCTCTAGTGGCCAAAACAGCTCAGAGCAGAAGAGCTGCCAACTGGAACTTTTTGTCATGACTGCATTTTGATGAGTTAAAGTAAATTCCTTTAAATTCCTGAACACTGATTTAAAAAAAAATCCTGACAATATGTCTGAGCCACATACTTCACTTTCAAAAACATGTTGGACATCTGTTTCTGGGTTCTGAGCTCGGGTTAACTAAGTCAACAGTGGAACTGTTTCAAAGGGTTTGTGAGTAAAGTCAGTTGGAGGAGCTTGGCTTGGACAAGGGCCAGTTATTTTCTCATGGTGTGGCTCGGGGGTTTACAACAGGCGGGCGGGAACGCTGCTAAAGTGGACAAACTATGAGTGGAATGTACTGTGGTATGTCTGCTTTCTCACGTTTTACTGAGAAACGTTAGCTGGGAGGCAAAAGCACTGACCGGATGGGCTCTCACTTCACGGGAACATTCTCCAAATAAAGAAGCAGCAGAGATATTCTATATAAGACAGAAGTTATCATAGAGCTTCATCAGAGAGCAGACGGCAGATTACAGCAGTAAACCAGCTCTTCTTGTTAAACTGGCTGTTTCTTAGTTTGTTTTAAATTGAGCAGAAAATATTTTGGAGCAGTTATGGTCATAAGTGTCGAGTAAAACCAGAAGCACATTAAGAGGAGTGTTCAGGGAGGCCTGATGTGTTTAATGTGTCTTTACTGGTGATGAAGTGGCTGATCTGATGACAGCCAACTAACAACTTCACTCTCAAAGTCACTTTGACTGCTGGCTCCTTACACCTGAGGCGAACACAGCTTGGATGATCTGACTTATCTGCAGCCATTTACAACATGACACCATGCTGTCGTTTGTTGCAAAAACTTCATATTCACGTGTTTTCTATACTGCGATCATTCCCATTTTGTTTCCAATAACCAGATTCTGACTGTGGAGCATCAGCAGCAGCTCAAACAGACACGGGTACACGGGAGTAGCTCAGGTGCACATTATTATCGTAGCACACGTTGATCTCAAAGCTAGCCAGCTGTACTACCCATCATGACGTGTCTGTGTGTGAGGCATGGACAGATCTCCTCTTGTGGTGCTTTTGTATTTTTAATAGGTACACACAGATCAATTCTTCTGCAGCATCGAGGAGGCCACTAAGAAACCATTTCTTCAAAATGACAAAAATGTTATCTTGTGCATTTCTTGTTTTTCTTGTCGTACAGAAAACAGCCCAAACCAAAGCTGAGGCATTGACCAACCATGGATTTAGGGAATTCCCTGTCAACCTTACTGTGATTTCAACATGGGGAAAGTTAGCTAAATGGATCAAATAAATATTGCACAGTCCAGTTAGTGTCCAGACCCAGAAACAATACGTGTGTTAAAAATCCAGATAAAGTAAACTAATGGGTAATGTGAACTGGCCGAGTGACAGAGGCAGTCAGTGCCACCTGTGTTACACCGTCAGCGAGTTGGACACAGTACTTCCTCTGTTCAACAACACACGACAGCGCCACACCTGACTGCTCAGCACTTGTGTGCAGTCCATGTGCATGAAGGATGGAGTACACGCTTCACAGCGTGATTCACAGCGTGCTTCACACGCCCAAATGTTGTTAGCCAAAGGAACATGACAACACACACAGCTGTTTCAACAACACTGCTGTGCTCAACCTAATTTGATCTATATAGTTCCAAATCATAACAAACACTTTCCACATATTTATAATATTATTTACAGAGACTCAACAATTCCCACCATGAGCAAGCACTTGGAGACAGTGGCAAGGAAAACTTCCTTTGAGAGGCAGAAACCTCGAGCAGAACCCGGCTCATTGTGAGTCTGCTGTGACTGACGGATTACTACTGACTGCTTACTAAAGAAACAGCCTTTTATAATATTTAGAAGCAGAAAATATGAATATAAAATACATAAAATAAGCAGAAAAGCACACTTTCAGGAGGAAATACTCCACTTCCATTGTCCATTCATGCACTTGAGGTCAACAGCTGTGAGTAACAGTTGTTACTGTCTACACACAAACACACTTATGTTTCAGGAGTGTGAATAAGTGGCTGCTGAGCACGTGAATGACTACAAACATCATTTAATAAATACTGTGGACATTAAAATGGTGACAGTTATTCTGTGAACCACGTCACTCACAGCTCATGAAATCCTGTTCTGAACCCACACTACCAGCGGACCCTGAAGTCACCGTGTCGCCTTCAATGAACGCTTGCACTTGCGTTGTCTGCCAGTCTAATTAAGCCACAGCGCATTTCTCTAAATGACTTGTTTTTATGTGATTTCACAAACCTTTCATTTCATTTATTTATGCAATTATTCAGCTGTAGACGGGCTCAAAGTCACCGTATGAAGGCGGCTTTGACAGTTATTCTTTGAGCAGCACAGACAGACAATGGTGGGCGGGTAACTGCCAGTTTAATCTTTTCAAAATATGCTTTATTCATTTTTGTTCATTTAATGTCATGTGTAAGAGAACTAATGGACAATAACATTCAATCCTGTGTTTTTATGAGCATTATTATTATTATTATTATTATTATTGTTGTTGTAGCAGAGTTTGAATGACGCTCCCGGACGGACTTGCGTACAGTTGCAGAAAAATGGCTCGAAAATCAAAGTGAGCATGTGAACTAACGCTGCTCGCGCGGAGCTGCTGCGCGTGGCACACTCTGTGTTACCGGCTTACTTGTGCTGAAGCTGCTCGTGCTCGGCTTTGATCTTTCCCAGCTCGATCTGCAGCCAGGCCCGCTCCTTGGAGGAGTCATCCAAACACCTCCTGGCGTCGGCGAGCTCGGTCTCGTAGAGGGCTTTCAGTCCGGTCACCTCCCGGCTCCTCACTTCTTCCTTCTCGTTGATTTGCAGGTGGAGGACGTCGTTCTCAGACTCCAGGCTGCGGACTTTGTCGATGTAAACGGCCAGGCGGTCGTTGAGGTCCCTGAGCTGCTGTTTCTCCTGCAGTCTGGATATCCTGGTCGGGCTCAGCGGTGTGCCGCTGCCGCACGTGCTTCTCTGGCCGGTCGGAGTTGCGGTCGCCATTGTGGAGGAGAAGCTAAAGAACCCGTATGAAAGACCGTAAACAAACCACAGCCGGACACCGCTCTGCAGATGGAACGATTTGGACTGAAGTGCTCAGCAACACGCGGTACTTCCCACAAACTCTTCAAGTCCTCCTGCCTTTTCTGAACCGAACCAGAGAGGGGTTGGCTTCCTAATATGGCGGCCCATTGAAAAAAATACGTTGTGTACCAGCAGCCAATGGCGGAGCTCGACGCAATGCGTTCTTTCAACTTTAACTTTTAGGTTCACTCGTAAGCGTGCCCAAAGCGTGCCAAATATATCCCGTGCAGGCGGAGTCTACTGTCGCCGTGCTTCAATGCCATGGCTAAACCCCGTATGTTAAATCCGGAGCGTCCCGGAGATAAAAACAAGCGCTGTCTGACTTTTCCACCGGAGCTCTGGAGCATTTCATTGGATCGTTTGTCAGAGTAGTGGCAGGCACTGGCAGCTGGACTATCAACAAAAAGAAGAAGTGTCCCAGCAGAAGAAGAAGAAGACGGAGTGTCACCAATGAACTAATGTTCAAAATAAGATGTCTAACACTTTTGGCTAAATAAAGCATTATGCACAAAGTGTATTATTTTAATTTACTATTGTCTTATTTATTATTTTGATCTTGTTTTTGTAATCCTCTTATATAATATGGATACATCTTTGGTATGATCAGTTTTTTTGCTGTCGTCCAGAAATGTACTTCAAATGGCTAAAAATAGATTTTTAGGCCTTATGATTGCTGTTTACTAACAACAACAACAACAATAATAATAATAATCTGGCATCTTATTCACACATTCCTGCATGACATCTTATTGTGTTCACTTTTCTCATGTTTTCAGGATGGAGGATCACTTCTGCATGTTGTCGTTAGACATCCACATAGACCTGTATTATAATTCCATTCAGTTGTTACAACAGAACTTTTAAAACCATGCAGAACCAAGGAAGGTTCATACTAATAGGTGATATAAAATGGTTAGACACTGATTATTCAGTACATACCAAACTTCAGCAGGCTGCAGATCCATCATACCTCACAGAAAGATGGAATAGTTATGTGACAGGTATCCAAATCAACACAGCAGTCTAGGCACGGATCAGCCCTTCTTTTAAGAGGGAGTGGGCAGAAGTGCAAGCCAATGGCAAGGAGACAACATTGTTAATGTGGTTCAAGATGCCAGAGGAGGATTACCTATTTAAATTCTATGTTTGTGTAAAGATATAAAGACCTTCTGTGATAACACACATGAGAAACTAGACATTTGAGTGTACCATGTCTTAAAAATACACAGTTAAATCAACGTGTTTTCAGACCAAACAGACTCGCTATAGCTATAGCTGTGATAATGTCAGGTGAGGTAAACAGTGGTCCCCATCCCATTCTCCACGCTCACAGGGAGAACAGCAGTTGGACAATAATCTCATCAGAGACAGAGAATGTCCTCAGTCCTCTCACAGACTGCATCACTGCTGGATTTGTAAGTCATTTTGCAGTTGAATGACTGTTTATCTCCATGAGTTGATTGATGGCCATCATCAGTGCTGCGAGGTCCACTCACTCTTAGGAAAACTCGACTTATGGTCTGATGATTCATTTAAGAATTTGCTGATTTTTCAGCGTTTCTATTTTTTCCTCTGCACCAAAAAGGAAAAAAAAGTGACATTATATCATTATTCTTTTTATATATACCCTTATAATAACTTTTATATTTACTTTGTTCAACTTTTCTTTCTTTCTTATTTTTTTTTAAAGATTTTTTTTTTGGCCTTTTCAAGCTTTTTATTTCTGACAGAGACAGCTGAAGAGTGACAGGAATGTGGGGAGAGAGAGATGGGGAATGACATGCAGCAAAGGGCCACAGGTCGAACTCTCGGCCGCTGCTGAGCCTTTGTACATGGGGCAGATGCTCTACCGACTGAGCTAATCGACACACCTCAACTTTTATTTCACCTTATTAACCTACTCATTCTGTAACAGTTGATCTGAGTAGAGTCCATATGTATATTTTTCTTTTGTATATTTTTTAGAGGTAGAACCATATGTTCTTCCTCCTCAGAGTTTATTGATTCTATTTATACGGTGTCACCATTTTTACCTCATGCCTGTAGTGTTCTGTGTTACTGTGTTATTTGTAATGCTGCTGCAACAAAAGAATTCCCCTTTGGCGATCAATAAAGTACTCTATCTATCTATCTATCTATCTATCTATCTATCTATCTATCTATCTATCTATCTATCTATCTATCTATCTATCTATCTATCTATCTATCTAGCCACTTATATATTGGGTTATTAGCCTATATGTGTTAATGCATATTATTGGTTAATAAATGCCAAGATAATTTCTCAATGATCTGCACCCTCACAGTCACCATTATTTTGGTGAAAATTGTCAATTATCATGACAAAAATTGGCGGACCCCCTGCAGTACCTCTGCGGACTCCCTACGGGACCCTATATGGTTATGCACATGGGATCGACATCAATATAGATTTTGGAAAGCCTAACTTGAGTGAGATGGGTACGATGTAGGGTTTTGCACTGGGTCAGACCATGTCTAGCATAAATAGATGAGGAGTGAACCCGATGCAAAATGGCATCTCACAGCTCCTCTGAGATCTCCTCCCCTAGATCCTCTTCCCATTGGGTTTTAATTTTATGCTGCGGGGGTAGCTGCAAAGAATAGATAAGATTGTATAAACGTGAAATAGCACCCTTAATGGTAGGAAATGGGGTTAAAAAGGAGTCAATTAGAGAGGCTTCTGGGAGACTTGGGAAATTGGGGCTAAGATTGCGGATGAAACTACGAACTTGAAGATATCTAAAGAAATGCTGTCTAGGCAAATGGAATTTCTCAGAGAGTTGCTGGAAGGATGCAAATGTACCAGCAATATACAAGTCCCTAAATGCCTTGATGCCGTAGTCAGACCACAAAGAAAAAGCCCCATCAATTAAGGAAGGATGAAAAACAGGGTTAGCTGATAAGGGTGCTAGGAAAGAGAAGGTCTTTAGACTAAAGTAGTGTCGAAACTGCTTCCAAATTTTAAAAGTGGATTTAACTAAGATATTTTTGCAATAAGGGGAGAGAGAAAAGCTAAGAGGAGCATGGATGAGAGCAGTCACCGAAGCAGGTTTAGCAGAAAACATCTTCATACTCAACCATGTAGGAGGAACTGGTGCCCCCTCCAGAGAAATCCAAAGCTGAATTACTCTAAGGATGGAAGCCCAGTAATAAAACCTCAAGTTAGGAAGGGCCAAGCCCCCAAGGGACTTAGGTCTCTGCAACAGCTCCTTTCGCAAACGAGGGACCTTCCTGTTCCATATAAACTCAGTGATTGATTTGTCTAATTTGTGAAAAAAAGACTGAGGGAGAAAGACAGGTATGCACTGGAAGAGATAAGACAATTTGGAGAGGATGTTCATCTTTACTGAATTAACCCTGGCCACAAGGGAAAGAGGCAACAGTGACCACCATTGAAAGTCCTTCTGTATCTGATCTAACAAAGGGGCAAAATTATATTCAAACAAATCTTCAAAATCGTCCTCTAATCTGGATACCAAGGTACTTAAAGCCAAATGGAACAATTTTGAATGGGAAACCCTGAGCAGCATTTTGGGCACTTTGATTTAAAGGAAACAGCTCACTATTGTCCAAATTTAGTTTATAGCCTGAAATCTGACCAAATGAGCTAAGGATGTCAAGAGCAGCCGGAACTGAGACAGAGAGATTAGACACATATAGTAACAAGTTATCAGCATAGAGGGAAACCCTCTGTTCAAGACCATATCTTGTTACTCCAGTGATGCGCGGCTCTGAACGAAGCGCAATAGCCAGAGGTTCAATAGCAACAGCAAATGGAAGAGGACTCAGAGGACAGCCCTGACGAGTGGAGCGGTACAAAGAGAAATAATCTGAATGGGTGTCATTAGTTCTGACTGAAGCCACAGGGGATGAATAGAGCAACTTAATCCAAGAAATGAACTCCTGGCCAAAACCAAATTTCTCCAAAGCGTAAAAAAGGTAATTCCACTCCACTCGGTCAAAAGCCTTCTCTGCATCTAATGAAATTACAGCTTCTGGCCCCATTGATGTAAGGATTATAAACAACATTAAGAAGTTGTCTGAGATTAAAGAACCCATGTCTGTTCTGGACAAAACCTGTCTGATCAGGAAAGATTATCAAAGGCAAAACTGAGCTAAGATTTTGGACAGAAGTTTTACATCTACAGATAAAAGACTAATTGGACGATAGCTTGATCAGGACAGAGGGTCCTTATTCTTTTTTAAGAGTAATGATATGGAGGCCTGATTTAGAGTCTGAGGTCATTTAGAAAGAGTAAGAGATTCATTGAACATTTCGATCAAAACTGGTGCTAATTTGTAAAACTCGGTCGGAAAAACTGTCAGGGCCTGGACATTTTCCAGACTGCATAGAAAATGTTGCCTGTTTAAGATCATCTATGGTGATTGGGCCCTCTATCTGTTCAGCAGTATCAGCATCTACCCTAAACATCAGTGATTTGAAAGAAAATCTCACAATATATAGTGTCACTTCAGACGTCTGAGTGTTTTATTTAACATCAATGCAGTTAAGTTTTAAAAGTAGAGTGACAAAGTCAGCTCAGTGGACTGACATGATGGTTTATTTATGTGCTTCAGTTTACATCCTCGTTCAGGGGGCCTCAGGACACGGTGAACAGCAGCAGCTCAGGCGGTGGGTGGGGAGATAAAAATATGATAAAGAATAGTTAGTAAGACAGACAAATAACCTTTGAATTATTAAATAAGTAATATATGATTCACAATAACATAAATGACGATGTACGGTGAACAGAAATAATATTTGAAATGTACGAGATGATGTGTGTTAATGTACCTGTACTACACAATTATTAAAACATTTTCCGCCTGTCTGGAAACATTCAGCCCATATTTACCATCTAGAAATCATTTTACAGCAAGAAAAACATTGAGTGTCGCCAAAAAACTGTGTTTTCCTAACAGGCCAATTAAATTTAATTACTACACAATTATCAACACATTTCACACCTATCCCAAAACATTCAGTCCAATTTTTTATCATCTAATAATCATTTTAAACCGACAAAAACATTGAGCGTCAACAAAAACTGTGTTTTCCTAACAGGCCAGTTTACATGAAATGAATCTTGATTTTGTACTAAAAAAGGAAGACGATGAAATAAGTTATAGAAAAGTTTAAAAGGTGTCTCACGTGACATGTTTCAGCAGGTTGGCCTTTTTGTCTTTGGGGGGTTCAGGGGAGCTCTTCTCTTGTGTCGGGGACTTTTCCAGTTGGGGTCAACTTTTCCACGGACAGGTGTTCCAGGTCAACGTTGTATCGAGTCCAAGTGCAAATGAGCAGTTCGACATGTCTGTGTGCTCTTACGTCACCACGGTCATACGTGACCTTTCTGTCTCCATGACAATGACGGATGCACGTGCACGCGTGATGGAGATGATGTGCAGTAAATCGATTTAGTGTGAGTACAGCATCAATAAAGTGATGTGTGTGATATTTGATTGACTCAGCAAACTGACAGAAACTGCTGAGTCACTGCAGGTCACACCATCTTGACCCATCCAACATAGTTGCATCAACTTTATGCATTTGTTTGTAATTTTAGACACAAAATAATGAATATAAATCTCTGCAGCAGTAAATATAAACCAGTGCATGTTTCAGTCAACTATGGGAATATATAATCCCAGAGGAAATTACATCATTTACTTTATTTAATGACTTACTTTATTATATAATTGACTTTACTTTATTTACATAATTACTGTAATGTGACTTTTTGTTTAGTTTTAGTGAATTGATGTTTTCTGATCCTCTGTCCTTTTGCCACTGAGATCATAGATTGTAGTTCTTTCTATGAAATGATCAATCATGTATATCTGCATACTTGAAAGGTGTATATGAGTCTTTTTTGATCAAAAATATTGGCACCCCTGCACTTCTGTCACATAATGCACTACTTCTCCCAGAAGATAAATTTTCACGTTTATTTATTTTGTTTGCAGTGGAACAAGATTTAAAAAACCCAAATCTACACTGTAAATAATTTTCCTGTAAAATAACAGTAAAGAGCTGGCAGCAGGGAAGCCAGCAATATAGCGTAATTTTTACGTTATTCATCCGTAAAATGATTTTACAGTACTAGACTGTAAACCAGAAATACGGTATATTTCTGTATTTCTATCATTTACGGTAAAGAGCTGGCAGCAGGGATGCCAGCAATATACTGTAATTTTATGGTATTCATTCTGTAAATTGACTTTACAGTAGTAGTCTGTATTCAAACTGTTCAATGATTTCACAGTCTAATAAAAAATAAAAATAAAATAAATGCAGCATATTTCTATGATTATTTGGAAATTACAATAATATTCTGTTTAAGTTGTTACTTTAAGTTTTCACAGTTTACTGTAGACAGGCACAGTAGATAATACAATAACTCAGTTTAGCAGTTTTAATTTAAAATATCAGTCTTAAATGCAATCAATAAAATAATCGTTAACCACCGGGCAGATATAATTATTCCAGTAGCCTAATGCTATTTTCCTGCTAGTTCCATCTGCCGATGTTGGCCTCTTGTTAACAGGTGCTGCTCCTTGGATGCAGAAGTTCGGCTTTATTAACATTAACCAAGATTAAACAACAACAAAAAAACCCAAAGTAGCCTAATATTGTTTCGGCTAGCCTCTTCAAATCTAAGCATCACTGATACATATAGCGAGACAAACTCCTGAGCGTTATATCAAACATTCTGTTTCTGTACTGTTTAATTTTGTAGATGCAAAACCGGAATGATGGTGATGAAGACCAATGATATGTAGCACATGTCCTCTAAATTGTGTGTCCTGCCGTCCTCTTCTGGTAAATTTCCAAAAAATACTGTAGTGTCCTGTAATTTAAAACATCAGCACACTGTTTATGGCCTCTGTCCTGTTGCTCCAAGTTAAGAAGCCCACAATGCATTGCTAACTACAGTACTAAACTGTTAAACATGAAAACAGTATTTTAGTGTTGAAAATTGGCTGTAAATTTACAGCAATTGCTTACAGTGTAGAATATTTTACACAAAACTCCAAAAATGGACTGGACAAAATGATTGGCACCCTCGACCTAATATTTGGTAGCACACCCTTTGGAAAAAAAGAACTGAAATCAGTTGTTTCCTGTAACCATCAGTGAGCTAGTTTCACCTCTGTAGTGGAGTTTTGGACCACTCTTCTTTTGACAACTGCTCATGAGCTTTCAGATTTGATGGGTTCCTTCTCTGTTTTGAGATCTCTCCACAGGTGCTCTCTGGGATTTAGATCTGGACTCATTGCTGGCCACTTCAGAACTCTCCAGCATTTTGTTAAACCACTTTTGGGGGCTTTTTGAAGTATTCTTTTGATCATTGTCCAGCTCTGTTTTAGTCTCCTCTGTCCACAGGACATTCACCCTGAAGGATTTTGACTTCCTCAGATAAGTTTTGGCAAACTCCAATCTGTTATTTTTTTTTCATTTAATTAAATTAAAATATGAATTGTAACTTCATGTAGATTAAATGCAATTCACGCAAAAAGACGAGTTGGTTTAAATTATTTTTAATGCAGTTCTCTTACATTTTCCCACACTTGTAATTGATGCAATTCAAATGCCAATGTGAAGTAACTTTATCAAATGACTTTAATAAAGTTACTTCAACTTATTTTCCCCGCATTTTCATATTGGTTCTACTCAATTTCTGGCAGTACATTATTGAGTTTTCCCAACTCAAAATATCTAGATGAAACATATAACTAAGCTTAAACTTATGAAGAAATGTTTGGAAAACCTACATATTTTGGTAGATTTAATAGCACAGTTTGTTCTGCTTGTGGAATTGGTTAACAATAGCAAAAATATAGAATAACACCAGCCATATCCTGGCATTATGATTTTGTCTAAATATCATGTGGTGCACCTTCATTATGAATCATAACTCATGTTCTGGGAAGAAAATACGATCGGATGCACTGATTTGGAAATAGTTTATTTAGTGTTACTCTGTTCCACAGATTATGTTTTTCTAAATGTACTGCTTTCCAAGCAGACACAGACACAGTGCACAGCAGCACACTCACACAGTACTAGATATGGCTCTGCATATGTACATAGGCTGAGCTACTGATGAGAACGTCACAACTCCACACCAGCAATGGAGCTTTTTCTTTTGTTTTTCCAACAGTACCTTGGTCATTGTTACAAACTGTGGAAGCACAGGTCATGGAAGTTACAGCAGCAGCAGCAAATCATCAGCAGTGTGTCAGTACAATGGGGCCACCACAATACTTGCAAATGCATCATCAGAAGTGTGTTGAGTGAGATTTATTTTAAATCTTAACAGTCAGAGGGGGATATATTTGTAAGCTAAGTACTGTGAGTTTAGTGTCATGCTACAGTGGCTCCTTCAGTAAGATGAATGTTTTTAACCTCAGTGTATTCTGATTCTATGAAAAAGTTCTATTAGAAAACACAGAACTGTAATATTAGCAATGCGCTTATTATTGTGTATGAGTCTTTGTACTTGCAAGAAGTGACTGTACCTGCTCCTATATCTTTATGTTTATCTCACAGAACGTATGGACGGTTGACAGTGTAGTTGGCCTGACTGATGGACTAGCTGTGCAGTAAGAGGACAGTGCTAACAACAAGCCACATCTGCTCAGCTGCATTCATGTCAAATGGCTCTAAACACACAATAAGCACTCAGTATAAGAATTCTTGTGGTCTTGATCTGAGCTCTAATGCAAGAGGGATGTTTGTGATGGTGGCTTTCTTATGTAGCTCTTCTCAAGAAAAAGCACTTACAGACAACGTAATATGGGTGATACTGATATACAGCCGGTTTTCAGAATGGCAGAGGTAGTTATTATTTACATGTCTGATCTCAAAATGAACAATAGATGTCTCTCTCAACTTATTAATGTCCAAATAAAAAGTTTGATTAGTGTGTCCATGTTGAAAACTAGAACTTCAGTCCATCATGTGCCAACCTGCTGCTTGATTAATACCTTTTCCTTAAACAGCATGGTTAAATGTTGGTAAGGTTGTGGGACCTCATTGTCGTCATGGTGATCCCTATCCCATCATAATTATGATTACCAACTGTCATTTGAACATAAACATGCTTTTCACAGGCTGGAACGACACATCACTGAATGTACCAGTGCACACAGAAAAAGTTTGCGAGGCTGAAATGCAGCTTAAGCTCAGTTTTATCCTGTTTTCTCTTCTTATAAATGAAGTTCAGCCAGTCATAACACGCAATGTTACACATTCACATCTCACAGCAGGCAAAGAACAAAACAATACATATCATGATCAGATATTGGCAGTTTGGACCCAGCTAAAAGGGGAAACATGTTTCTTCAGAGTCCACAAAGGTGCACAGGTGCTGGCCACGGTGTTCATGTAGCCTTACTATTTACAAGAGTGAAACCTAAAGAACTTTTGCTTTTCTACAGTTCAGTCAGCATGTAGTGTAGATTCGGCTGTGGCTCGGAGGTAGAGCAGGTCGTCCACTAATCAGACGATCGGTTCGATCCCCGGTTCAATCCCCTCCAGTCTGCATGTCGAAGTGTCCTTGGGCAAGATACTTGGTGTGTGAATGTGTATGAATGGTTAGCTCCTCAAACTGATGAGCAGTTGGCACCTTGCATGGCAGCCAATGAATGTGTGTGAATGGGTGAAATGAGATACGTACTGTAAAGCGCTTTGAGTGGTCAGAAGACTCGAAAGGAGATATATAAGTACAGTCCATTTACCGTATCTCAGCAAGCTCAACAGGCTCTGGTCTTTCCCTTGTCTACCATGTCCTTGTCATAACCAGTGATGGGAATAACAGCGTTACTTTTTTCAGTTACGAGTAATCTTATTGATTACTCTTCCCATCATTATAACGCCGTTATCGTTACTGCCAAAAAATGCGGCGCGTTACTATGATTGAAGGCAGCTGTTTTTCATCAGACCAACTAGATCTCTAAGCTGAGCGGCAAAGATTTTTCTTGTTCCTCCTTCCTTGGTGAGGGCGGAGGCACGAGACAATCGCATAAATGATGACGATTGGCTGAGGTTGAGTAAAATTCCATGGTAAGCCAATCAGAGGTGGAGTTGGGCGGGTGTTGCTATAATCTATGACATTTTATTGGATGCTAGTCTCACTTTCCCACAGCAATGTTAAAATAGTTTAGATTTGTGTACTGTGGATTTCTGTTATGTATTGTATTAAGTGTCCATTTCATTATAATATTCAGATTTATCATAAATAATTAAACACGCACATGTATTTTAAGTTCCGTCAAAGAGGGATGGAGGTGGGGTCCAAATTCTTTGACACATTTGAGCATTTAAAAAATTACTTGAAAGTAACGCAATAGTTACTTTCCAAACTAACTAGTTGCTTTTATAATTTGTAACTCAGTAAGTACTTTAGTTACTTTCTGGGAGAAGTACCTAGTAACTGTAACTAGTTTAGACTAGTAACTTTTTTAGAGTAACTTGCCCAACACTGGTCATAACTGATGTACTGATGTATGTAAAAAGGCCTTACAGCTGAGCCTGATGGGAATGTCTTTATGTTTGCAGTTAATTGGTCATATACCAAAATATTGAAAAGTTGACCTGATGAGGAAAAGTCATTCATTCTGTGGGCACCATGCACATCTGTACCACATTTCATCACATCTGTAGAATAGTTGCTGAGATGTTATATTCAAATGTTACCTCATGGTGACACTGTTTAAATACCAGTAACCATGAAGATCTGTACAATGTGCCATGGAAATCCATCCAGTATTTATCGTGATATTTTACTCTTGAACAAAAAGGTGCACCAACCAAGAAAAAACGGACAAACCAACATTGCTATGCACAGAGCCAAGCTAGTCCCAACGATTTAAAAAGAAAAGAAATGATCATAAACATTATCATCAGCATAAAGAGTAGAAATTAGAGCATTTGATATGAATGCAGTACCATGGCCTCAAAGAATCTGAATGATCTGAGTCCCTGGCTGATGCTCTTCTATGGTTGTGCTATCTTTGGAAGATTTGTGCATCACACTTAAACAGCACTTTCAATGGTCTTCAAAGATTAAACATCATGACTCTTGACAACACAAAATCAGCTGTTTGTTTGTAAGCAGTGCCTTGTTCTCTCACATTATTCAAACCCTTTACAAGCAGTCTGAAAATGACTTTAAAATCTATGTTAAATTATGAATCATGTAGTATAACTGGATTATTTTTCATTACTATCCTAATATGTCTTCAGGTGAAACATTAACAGTCAAAAAACATAAATTACCTCCTGTTGACTGTCTCCATTTGAAAGAGACTGTGTGTGCTTTTCACTGCTGTTGTCAGAGGCTCATTAACTGGAAGCAGACTCAGTATATTGAACTTCACATGTACATTCATATGTTCATTGTACATTCGTTGGCTGTATGCGTGTATCGTATGGCACTTCTCCATAAATGTTGGTAACATTTACAGGGACAAATCTGTTCTCAGAGCAGTCAGAAGGCCACATTAATTCATAAATGACACATGTTGCACTGGTTTAAACAATGTGACTGAATCTACATTTGAAAGGTGATTGTGCCTAAAAGATGACTGAACACGTCATGTTGACATTTCCTCTGCACAGACAACACATGGAAAGGGTTCCTCCAGAAAACTAGAAAGCAAAGAATATAATCATTATTTAAAGTGCCTCAAAATATATGATGTAGTATCTGGCCAGAACAAAACTGTTCAGCGGCTGGAGGGTTGAAGGAGGAAGCACAAGAGTGCACACTGGTAAGCAATCTTAAATGTTGTGGAGAACAAGGTGAATGTAAGTCAACAGATATATCTATGGCAGGTGGAGTCACAATAAATGGCTTATTAAAATGATACAATATTTTGTCCTACTTGTCTACACTTCTTTAAATAAAGCAGTGATTTCCTGGCAGGTCAATGGCTGTCTTGCTGTTAAAGGTTCCATGGTTGCAGTCCACTGCATCTTTAGGCTAATTTTTAACACATTTGCGTGCATGTCACGTTCGCCCTTTGGTTAGGTGCATTCTCATAAATGCTGTGCATCCACAAGATGCAATTAAGCCCATGGACAGTGGGGTCAGTCTATCAGGATATGAAGGAAGGTCAGCAGACTCTGAACAAACCACAACTAAAAGAGTGGAAAGTTTGGCAGTGAAACAGATAAAGCTTGTCACTGATGCCGGTTTTACTATTGTGATCTCGACATTAAAGCTTCTGGAACTGTGGCTTCAAATACATGTGATATATCTGAGTGAAAATAAATGTTCAGAACTATCAGAAAACCAACTCAGTTTGCTGTTTAGACCATTTCTCAAGGATGTGGAGCCTTGGCCAATAACAGTAACAGAAACAGAAAGTAACAGAATGAATATCATTTTAAGTGTACACTGTATTAAGTTTATTTTCACTGCTTTACTTTTTTACTCTACTCTCTTATTAAAGCTACCAGACCAGTCATTTCACCAGAATATTTTCACATTTCACTCTGTGAATTGAGGATTTATATCCAGCAAACCACAACTAGTTATTGTTGGAACATTGGAAAGACTAAACAAGACAGTCTTGATGAGTGCCCAATAGTAGATCACAGAGTGGGAAATGCGAAAAGAGAATTACTAAGTATCGTATCAGTAGGCAGTGCCCATCCCTCCCTGGTGGTGTTACTAAAAGACAGAATTTAATTTTAATCGATCTAATTACTGCACAGTTTAAGTCCTCCTTAAAACAAATCAACTATGACGTAACGATGGTAGAAACCTTGTCTAACAAGTCATCAACTTGAACCTCAATGCTGATAGCCTGTTAGTGTAAAACCCTGTTGTCTTTTCCACCTAATAATCTGATTACAAAAGTGCTTGTTAAAAATGTTTATCCAAAGAACATCTTCAGAGCAAGAACTCCAAACCATACAGCTGCCTCTTCAACACTGCTGTCAAGTTTCAGTAATGATTCCTGTTTTTAACTGAACTATTTTAAATGAACTACAAGAAACTACAATAAATGGGACTGGGATCAATAGATATCATAATAAAGTGACTGTAGATGTAATTTACTGACTGAAAAAGTAGATCAAGTGTTAAAACACTCTTCAAGCGTATTTGGCAGCTTACCACATCACATTAAATCTTTACACGGCACAGAGAGACACCGGTAAGCTAAGACAGTGAGGTGCTCTGAGGAAAAATGTCTACCCTGTATGAGCGAGGCACCCTAAGGTCATCTTTGACATACAGTCTCTGGTCTCAATGAACCTTCAAATGCTGACAATGAGAACAGTTCACAGGTTGACAGAGGAGAGGCAGCGGTCTCTGCAGACGTGGTGTGTTAGCCTTGTGTTCTAGTTGACTTGGACTGAATACATTTCAGTTAGACATTTTGTATCTGCCAGGAGACAACAGCAGCCTTACATACTGTGTAATACTCAGAGTGGTCCTCGGGCTGGGTATCAAGCCTCAAAAATAGAGCTCCAGATTTAAATGATCATTTGCCAATTTTAGACTAGATTTTATTGAAGCAGAGTTCTTGTACAGCTGTTAGTGTTAAAACAACACTTGAGAACTTTGTCTACTTTTGTTAACTGAAACAAAAAGTGTTGTTTTTTCAAAAAATGTATCATATTGGGATCAGCACTGAAACAGCATTAGTATCAAAAAACATTCAGATAATACCCATCCCAGGATCACACATATACATAAAGCTGTGTTCAGACTGAATGCAAAGCAAATTTTAGAGGCAACAGGTTTGCATATAAAGTCAATGTGAAGACTCGAGAGGACAGAAAATCAGGCTAATCTACCCAAGGTGGCACAAACTGAGGTGAAGTCCAGTGAATTCAAAGGTTTTCAAATTGAGCAAAAAATTGTGCTATAGCAATGTTTTATGACTCCAATGAACACATGAAAGGAAGATAACACAATGAGGTCTAAGTTTTGTTAGCTAACAATATGGACAAAAATGTCTTGTACTTTGCTAACTACTTCCAGCTAACAGTGTATAGATGGTATTTTTTAAAACTAAATTATAAATAAATATTTATTTTAAAAAAACTTTTAAATTTGTGTTAATAAAGCAAGGCTGAACTTCACTTTGTGTTCAATCTGAACAAACCATAAGAAGGTCTAAACCAACCACTGACTGATCAAAGTCTCATATTAAGGTGTCTGTCTTCCCTGCGTGTGTGTTGTTACAACTCATCTTCCCAGCCTGGCAGCGTATGCGTTCTCACAGTAAACCAAGCTCATGTGAGTCCATTTCATCCATGTGGAGGAGAATGGGAGTAAAGTACACATAGATTATGCTAATTCTGAACTGCTCTTTGTTCAGTTAGCTTGTGCATGAAACAGCTGTGTGTGTGTGTGTGTGTGTGTGTGTGTGTGTGTGTGTTGTGTGCCTGGATGTGTGTATTTTGTATTGAACTCTAGGCCAGAGTGTAGTCAAACTGGCCCTTCTCCAGACCGTCGAGGCCATCTGCCCAGGTGGAGGTCGGCATACTGCGGTAGGGGTCCAGCAGGATACGGAAGCATCGTACAATGAGGATGAGGAGGAAAACAAAGAGGAAGATGACCAAGGCAAAAGTTGTCTTCTGCTCCAGAGACATGGCAGCGACAGCTGAATCCGACAAGGATGAGGAGGAAGATGAAGATGAAGAGGAGGAGGAGGAGGAGGAGGAGGAGGAGGAGGAGGAGGAGGAGGAGGAGAGGGCGACAAAGTGTCCCCCGGCAGAGTACAGCAGAGAGGAGAGAGCAGAGGTGAAGGGCTCTCCCTCCATCACCCAGGAAGAGAAGTGTGTGGTGGGGGCAGGACAGTGGCACTGCAACTCCCACAGGGGGCGCTGTGGCATCCTCTTTACACCAGCCTGGCCCAGCCCCTTCAGATGGACCTCATTGTCTGGAGAGACAGAGACCAAAACATACAGTAGCTGTTAACATATGAAGTTCTTCAATGGTGAGTTAATTAAACTAGGATATCAGATGTCTGCCTCCACCCTCATACAATGGAGGTGAATGGAGCTCACAGCTGTGGGAGCGGGATGTCATTCACAATAATGTAATAGTTTTGTAGTATAAAAAAACAATATGTGAAAAGTATTAATCAAGCCAAAGCATGTATAAATTGAGGTTTGAAGAACTGTACTACACCCAAGTAGTATGTAATGATTGTTACAACACTTTGTGATGATTGTTATGGTACTTATTAAAATACAGTAAGAAACACCTATGGTACAATATACAATAAGGTACAATATAATGGTGTAAGAAAATGGAAGTAAAAGTTGTTTTTTTAAAATGCAAGTAAAACAAGTTGGACTTTAATGGTGTAATCTTTGAAGAAGGTAAATAAAAAGGAAAAGCTTAGCCTGCTACTGCAGAGAGTGAGTTTGCAGGAAAGGCCTGTGGGTCTTATGGAAAACCGGCTCAGGTCTAGCAATGCAAAACTGGCTCAAGCTGAATGGTGTGTGGGGTTATAGTTGAACAGGCATGGCACATGTGTGGGCAAATGACTAGGGTGATTTTGCCTAAAAAATCAGACACCATTAAAGTGGAAAGTCCCCAAGTTTTGATGGGAACAACCTGGCAAAGTTTTACACCATTATATCATGGCTGTTGAAAGATGAAAAATGGCCAGGACGTATGCTATTATTGTATAACCTTTTAGGGTAATAAATATTCTGGCGGGGACCAAGACTCCTTAGCTGACCTTTGACCCGTCAGTTTCTATGTGCTATGATGACAGAATGGATGCACACCTGATGGTGTACTGCAAACACACCAAGTCAGAGTCAACAGTTGACACAAATGATACTGGATCAGAACCAGTATCATATTAGGTTCACAGTGTGCAGGATACTGAGTAAAATGTAGTGGAAGGTGAGAGCCAGTGTCAGTGGGGGAACCTGGTCTTGTTGATAAGGCCAGATGCAGTGAACAAACTGTTTCTGTGGCGTGAGGTTTGGTCCTGATGGAGTGCAGCCTCCCACCAGAGGGGAGTGATTCAAAGAGTTTGCGTCCAGGGTGGGAGCGATCAGCCACAAGCTTTCCTGCATGCCTCATGAGTCCTGGAGGAGTACAGATCCTGAAGTGACAGAAGTGTCCTTGGCGGTGGCAGAAGCCTTACAGATGGACAGATGCACCCTTCCTGAAAATACAGCTTCCATTCCATCTGTGGATTCTGACTGAAGTCATAACAAGAATCAAACTGATAATTGCATTAAAAAACTGAATTTGAATCACATAATTTGAATTTGTATTGTTCAATTTGAATCATTGCATTGAAAAACTGAATCTGAATTGTCATTTGAAATTGAATTTATTAGTTTGGAACTGAACATGTGTATCTGTGCTCAATTGCTCTGCCTCAAGTACCCGGATGTTTGTCACAGAAAATTGAAATTGAATTGTGAGAACTGAATGTTCAGTTCCAAACTAATAAATTCAATTTCAAATTACAATTCAGATTCAGTTTTTCAATGCAATGATTCAAATTGAACAATACAAATTCAAATATAAATGATTCAAATTCAGTTTCTGGTGGCACATATTTCAGCCCATATCTGTCAGTCAGTCCACCATTTTGGTCTATGTTGAAATATTTTGATACTGTTGGATAGACTGCAGTGCAACTTTGTTTGGGTCCCTAGAAAATGAAGCCTAATGATCTCACAACATAAACACAATAACTTGGGACAGGATACCATTTTGTGTCAAAATGTAGTTTAAAGACGTTCATTATTTCAGGTGATGCTTACATAAAACTTCGCCATGCTCAGAAACACACAAGTTTTGTGGGAAAATACTGTATCACTCTGGTGCATGGGTTAATTATAGCAGCCACAATGGATCCTCGTGTGAAACAGGACCTTGAAATGGCTCTAGGATTAAATCAAATGAAGGTGAAAGCTTGTAGACAGTATAAAAGCAGTGCTGGATGACAGATAAGGGTAGAGTTTAAAGTTCAGAGCAGACAGCTATAATCATATTCATCATGATTTTAATGTTGATCTGAGTCTAGTAGTTGGGAGAGTAAGTTTATTCAGTTATCTTTTTTTTTTAGTGACTTCTGTCACATTAAATTTTGAACAAATGATCACGTGAAAGCTTATTTAGTTTTCAGACCTCGACTCACAGCATTTTGACCACCTCGTTCAACCTTTGTTAGGGCTAATGTGCTGCAGTATAATACAGAAGGCTACTTTACACATCAGAACAACATCATATTTCAAAAGGTTCCACGTAATCGTATTAAGTTATTTCAACTCAAAGATGTTATGTAATTGAACCCCTAACATAACATTTTTGAGTTGAAATAACTTAATACAATTATGTAGAACCTGTCGACAAAATACATTTAATTAAAGTCAACATTTAATTTTTTGAGTGTGTGCACCTGACAATATTCACTTTTCTGTACGCTCCTTTCAGCACCGACTGTGAAAAATGTGTCTTCTAAATGCTCCACTTACTTCAGCCTCTGTGTCTCTGCACTGTCTGGTTTTAAAACCTGTGTGAAAATAGAAAGGTCACCATGTGTCTCAAACAGCTCTCACTATAAAATGTCAATTAAAATTCAACAGCGTGTGTGAAAATGGAATAGCTCGAGGCAAAACAAGCAGGAGGGGGCGACCTCTTAAGACCTTGAGAAATACAGCATGAACAAGACACATACTATCAGTCCACAGCACATGGCTGGAAGATTTGATCACAAAGCTGCAGGAACTATCTTTGTTCATACATCT
This sequence comes from Argyrosomus regius, assembly GCA_946959425.1. Classification (NCBI taxonomy): domain Eukaryota; kingdom Metazoa; phylum Chordata; class Actinopteri; family Sciaenidae; genus Argyrosomus; species Argyrosomus regius. Next base: position 872,092 of record OX336898.1, on the reverse strand, counting down.
TCATTACCATTGGATAAAATGTGTAAAAACGGGTCACCCGAATCTATAGTTTCTCACTCAACTCAACTCAACTCTCAGTTATATGGAGAGAATAAGCTTCTTTCTTGTTTTGGGGCATAAAAGCATTCATTCATCAACCTGGTTGCCAGTTGTAGCAGCAGTTGTTTTCAATGACAAAGCTCTGATAAAGTCACTGTACACGATCCACTCACCACCAAACACACAGACAGTTATAGATTAGCTGGATGACATTTTGGAGTTCCCAGGAGTTGATGGAGACCAAACCAGAGGTGGAAGAAAAGTGAAACACAAGGTGATAAAGTTACAAGGTGATACTACATCATTAAAGGTTTCTAAGTGGAGAAAAAATAATCAGTTAGCACAGACATAAACAATGGAGCATCAGGTTAGCCAGTTAAGTTTTTCTCTTGCCGTCTTCTACCTCACCCCTCCTCTGTCTCTGTCTCTAGTCTCTCTGCATTCTAATTCAGGAGCTGCACCCCTTGAAGGACATGGCACAAAAAGGTGTGTCCTTCATACAGCCATTCAGTACCAGTGAAACATTTGGACACATCTACCATCTACAATGTAAAAAGTGAGAAAAATCAAGAAAAAACATTGAATGAGAAGGTGTCCAAACATTTGACATCAACTACTGATAGTGTATATACTGTATTTTATACAGCATTCTGTTTCTTTTTTCTTTTTTTACATTTCTTTAAGAGCATTTTGCATTCTACAGTTCAGTAGCTACTTCTAAAAACATTTCACACATCTCTACTGCGGATGCACAATTAACCAAAAAGATTATTGAAATTGCAGTTTGACAATATCCAAATCTGCAATGTTTGATTAAGGTAAGAGAATTTTAAAATATTAAAATACTATAAGATATATCATATCATCATAAAAGTTCCCCACAAAATAGTGTTACAGAATAATGCAGTGACATGGATTTTGACTGGATGGGCAATTTTAAGATAGACTGTAATAATCCCACACCAGAAATTCACAACAGCTAAAAATACACAAGTTGGATAATTTGTGCAAATATATCTTCCGATACTCCTGGACACATCATCAGTGATGCTCCTGGACTCATCGAGTGTCTTTCAAGATCATACACCCTCCTCCAGGTGACCCAGTTTAGGCTGATCAGGCCCAAGCTTGTGTCCAGATGGCAAACTAGCCATCTACTACTACTACTCCATGGCTCTCCTCTCTTCAGCCACAGCCACCTTGAGGCTCTTTCTGCTGCGTTGATGGTATTTCGGATGGCTTTTCTCCTCCTCTCTCCCTCGATGCCCAGCACGCTGAAGACTCTGTATAGATATCAGGCTGCAAAGCCCCTGCACCCAACTTGTATTGCAAACATCTTGCTTTCCAGCTACCTTGCTGGCATTCTCTGATCAGACCATCATGTTTGGCGAGTTTCCTCTCATATGCCTCCTCCAGGCAGTCCTCCCATGGCACCGTTAACTCCAGGAGCATGACTTGCTTGGTGGAGTCAGACATCAGCACTATATCAGGTCTTAAGGTGGTTGGCACAATGTGCTGTGAAAACTTGAGCTGCCTCCTGTTGTGGAAAAATTGCTGAAGTCAAAGGTCAATGGTGAGGTCAGGAGGGAAGAAAGTGTTCAGGAGCCTCTGATGTCTTATGCTGTAATATTTATTGACGCTTGGCCAAGGAGAATTAGAGACACTCTCAAAGTACATCAGAAGTGCCTGAGTCTGTCTCACATTCTGCCCAACTCATACTGGTGGATAGATTTTAAACCCCAAGATAACACCACAAATACTATACGCCCAGAATTAGCCAAAGATAATGTCTTTACCCATGCAGGTGTTACTGACAGCATATTCTAGTCTGGAGACACAGATGTCTGTTTACGCAGATTGGAACGTCAGCGGCCAGCTATCTATTATGTCTAGGAAGGCAGCAATAGGTCTCTTCGACCCTGGCCACCACAGTGTTGAGATAGACTGGCACCTACTGCTCTCAACCAAAGCCAAACAACTAATACTGCCGAGGACCTCAAGGCCCACACGTGACCTTGTGTAACCTAAGGATAGAAAATTCCATAACACCTCACAAGGTCCACCATCAGCTGCCAGTCCCTTGCAGAGGTCAGGATTCCTGCTGTAGGACCACAGGTGGTCCTGGCTTCTCCTCGGCTCTGACACTAACATGGATCTTGACTTCGCTGGTTTGAAGCTCATCCGGGCCCACCCCATCAGCTTCTTGAGCCCTAACAGGATCCACCTGCAGTCTGGGACTGACTCTGTTGTAACTGTCTGGTCATCCATGAAAGCCCGGATTGGTGGTTGGCGTTGGCCAGATTTTGTTTTGGGCCCTCTGCATTCTGGCTCAGCTGATTTAGTGAGCATGTTCATCGCCAGGGAGAACAGGATCACAGAGACCCTGCACCCTCTGATAATCACATTGTGCAGGGTCTCTGTGATCCTGATTATCCCAACCTCAGTCTTATGCCTCTATCTTATGCCAGTCCAATGTTACTGCTCCAGAGGAGACTTTATAATGCTATAATAGTCAGCTATGAGGTCTCTGACTCTGCTGGGGACATGATGTTTGACCAGTGTGAGCTGTACTAGTTTGTGTGGTATGGAGCCATACGCGTTCGTTAAGTCCAGCCACAGCACTGGCAGGTCATCCCTGTTCTGACTGGCTTCTCAGATGAGCTGCATGACCACTCATGTGTGTTCCAACACCCTGAGATGCCTCTGATGCCTCCCTTCTGAAGGGTTAATTAAGTTGTTCTTCAGGAAAAAACTACAGAGGCAGTTGGAAACTACACTGAACAAGATCTTGGCTTCCACATTCAGCGGGGAGATGATGCAGAATTGGTCAATCCGCTTTGAGTTATCCTCCTTTGGAATCCAGACCCTTTCATCAACTCTCCGGGATATTGCTCCTCCTACACTCCTCCTCTCTGATGTCTCAAAAAAATACTCTATATAAGTAAGAAATAGATAGAAAAAAAGTCATGAAGTCATGCTGCTGTTAAAGAGTCTGACAGCTGTTGGAATGAAGGAGCTGTGGTAGATCTCCTTCTTACATGGTGGGAGTAGCAGTCTGTTGTTGAAGGAGCTGTTTAAGGCCTCCACAGTCTCATGCAGGAGGTGAGAGGAGTTGTTCATGATGGAAGTCATCTTTGCTAACATCCTCCTCTGCCCACTTCCTCCCTAATTATTGTACACCATTTAAAAAACAAACCTGAGTAAGAAAGGATTAAAAAGCATGAACACTGATTGATAAAAAAAATACCAAACACTGATGCCAACCTGCAGAGGATTCTAAAGATAAAAAAATTGCAGTAAAAAAATCACCTCAGATTCTGCGGGAACCAGACCAACAATGGCTCTCCTATTGGGAGCTCCAGCACAACAGCTACCTTTAAAACAGCTAATTGAACCTCAATGGTCTGGACAACAGGTCGCTTAAGGTGCCTTCTAGGAGACCAGCCTAGTCACACACGCATCCAGACTGAGACACTGACTCATATATATTAACTCCTAATGAGGATATGGTTTCCAAGTGTGTATATGTGTGGAGGGTGGAGGTCCTCAGGAGAGGGCCAGCTGAGATGGTGGCATTACCAGGTCAAAGCCTACCTATTACAGGACTGTCTGTGAAGATAATTGCGACAAGCTTTTTTATTTATTTATCTATTTTTATTTGCTTTGTGTCATTTCAACTTTACAAAGTGAAGCATTTAAGCCCATACTGCTGCAGCAGCTGACAAGATGTCCTGCATGTCCTACTAATTCAAACATTGCAACAGATGGGACACCACCTTTATATTCTGTGTTAAATGGGTCAAGAACACCCCCCTCCCCTTTCCCCTATATATGTATATATATATATATATATATATATATATATACATATGTCTGTTTGCTGTATGAATTTATGATGGTGATTCATGTAAGGCAGCTTCATTCAGTGCAGCAAAGAAAACGCAACATCAATGACAGGAGAAGGAGACAAAAGGAGGAGGGGTGGAGGTGCAAAGTGAAGTTAGCAGCAGGGATCAATCTGACAAGGACGGTGCAGCCTCATCACTTCCACTACATGCTGTTCAGTCACACATGACAGGGCTGGAGCTGGGCACTGTAAGAGCGGTCACACGTCCACATAACTCAACAAGTGCAAATTGTGACCGAGCCTCTGTCGCACACACATGCACACACGCATACACACACACACACACACACACACACACACACACACACACACATGCGTCTTCATAAGGAAACCGCACATTTAAAGAATACCTGTGTTTGTTTGCGGTGATGTCGGATCCATTTCCAGAGTTACAAGGGGGACCAGAGGATTTGGCCCATTCTACCTTCACCTCGTCTTTACTCAGCACCGTATGCGACAATCAGATGAAACACAGCGGAGGAGAGTGAGGGATCCCGACAGGGTGAGACGCTCCTTGTGCGTGGATGCCCGACAGGATGCCATCCCAGGCTGAGGGCTCTGCAGCCTCCCACAGCCCGCTGAGGTGCTTTTTGGCTGGGAGAAAGGGGAGGATAGACCCAGACCACATCACAACAGCTCTTCCTCACCAGCCTGTGTCCTCCACACACACACACACACACACACACACACACACACACAAGAGAGAGAGAGAGAGAGAGAGAGAGCAGCTGCTGCTATCAACACACTTCGTAATGATATAATGATCAGATATTGTATAGTGACTCAAATATGTTCTTTCTAATAAATATTAAAGTGACACACACACACTGACACACATCAGGACATTTTAAGCTTAATTACAAGTCAAGCACAATTCTTAGAGTCAGAGAGGAATGAAAGAGGGACCCAAATATGACATCAATGATCAAAAAAATAATAAATTACATTTTACAATAATGTTACCAGACTTTTTCCAAAGCATGCTGCCTTCCATTAATTTTACTGCAGGCAGCAGGTAAAGTCTACTCATAGCACCGCAGGAGAAGCAGGTGTCATTAATGACATGACGGGTGATGGGATTGAGCATGCTGGCTCACTGCTGTGGTTTACTGGGACACTTAATGAGCAATTATCATTAGCTAAATGAATTTTATTTACTTATTAGTCTATAACACAGGGTTGTACAATGAAACACAAGCTGTAGTCCCTTCATGGTCCACACAAAGAAGTGTTATTTATGGTGCAGAGGATGAATTGAGGAGTCTCACAGGCTGAGGCAAGCTAAGTTATTTATAGCACAATCCATACATATTTCAAAGTGCTTAACAAATGAGCAGACAAAAGAACATAGAAAAAACAAACAGATCATAGAACATGTGACAATAAAAGAGTTCACAGAACAGCTGGGTCTACATCTGGAGCAAGAGCTGATTAGCACAGCAGCTAAAAGCTGCTTCACCTTGTTTAGGTAGGTAGCAGCAGACTGCTCTCCAGTGATCTGAGAGGTCTAGAAGGTGTGCACTGCTCCGAGGTATTTTGGTCCTGCCCCATTTAGTGAGTTATAAAGAAGCAGCAGTGTTTTCAGTTCTGTGACTTACTGGACTCCAGTGTAGGGACTTCAGTATGGATGTAATGTGGTCCACATTGTTTTCCTTGTTGAGTGATCCTGTGTGTTAAAGGTGCACTATGTGGGATTTAGTGGCATCTAGCAGTAAAGTTGCTGAATACTGTTCGACTGTCACACTCCTTTCAAGTGTGAAGGCGAAACTATGGTGGCAGCAAAACTTACAGAAAACACTGAAGCCGGGTATCTAGAGTCAGTTCAGTTTGTCCATTCTGGGCTACTGTACAAACATGGTGGTTTACATGGTGGACTCTGGGGAAGAGCACCCGTGGCATCTGTAGATTGTGTAGCCTGTGATGGATCATTTGCCACGTGGACTTGTATTATGTAGCGCCTTTTAAATCTTCTGTCCACTCAAAGCACTTGTCACATTCACCCATTAACACACACATTCACACACTGATGGCAGAAGCTGACATGCAAAGTGCCAACTGCTCATCAGGACCAGTACAGCACTTCCTATTCAAAGCACTCACACCGACACTAAGCTCATCCACACACACATTCACACACCATCATCACAGCTATGAGAACAATTTGGGGTTCAGTATTTTCCTCACATTTGACAGGACTGGAGGAGCCGGGAATTGATCCAACAAGCCTCCAATTACAAGACCCTGCTTTACCTCCTTGATGCCAGCTTATTGAATATTCATGCCTAAATGCAAAAAGTCCCCACCAAAGTTAAAGTTTGCAAAAACATTTGTAAGTAACAGTCAGAACTTTAGTTAATCTGGTTCATCTGGACTGTGTGGATGTAGTTTTATCAGAATGGACTGACCATGACGTACATGGTGATACCTTTTCCCCCAGAAACAGTGTGCTAGAAGCCACATGTTGTACAGACGTTGTTGTTTTAAAGCCCCCTCTATCTTTAACTCAACCGGTCGTGGTGGATGACTGTCTACCAATGAGCTTGGGTCTGCTCGAGGTTTCTGCCTGTCGCCACCGTCGCCAAGTGCTTGCTCATGGTGGAACTGTTGGTCTCTGTAAATAATATTATGAAGAGTACGGTCTAGACCTGCTCTGTATGGAAAGTGTCATGAGATAACTGAAGTTATGATTTGGTGCTATATAAATCTTTTTTAACACCTTTTCAGTGCTTATGCATATCCATCTCTGTATGCCGAGTGTTCATAAACTAGCCCAGAAACTGTGAAATAAGACCGCCCGGTCAGCTTTTTGAGAGCTGGGCACGTCAGAGAATGAATCATGGGATTCAACAAGCTTCAGATTTGATGTGGAGCATTTTCTCCATAGACCACCACAAGTATTTTTAATAAAACTCTAACTCTTTCAGTTCACTGTGTTTTCTAGTAGTTCTTCTAGTTTTCTATTGCTACTTTTTTTTACTTTTACTGTTCCCTTTTTTGGTTTGACTACATGCTTTACAACCAGTCAAACCAAAAAAATCTAGCTGACGTGACCCAGGCAGAACAAACGCCCAATTTATAGTGGCAGATTAACAGGGACTCCTGGGCAACTAGCAGACCGGTGTGCAAGTCCTGGCGCTGTTTACAACCTGATGGAGTGACAACGGGGACGGCCAATCACACAAGAAACGGCAGAGCCAATCAGGAGCTTGTGGGCGGGTCTAAACGAAGGGAAACAGGCTTCAGCTTGAGCGGCCGTTTTCCGCTTGGTCCTAGTGCTTGACCTGTCTCTGTTTACTACAGCGTAACATTGTTTTTGGACGGTAAAAAATGCAGGGGACCAAAACGGCCTTTTGAAAAAGTGCAGGGGACATGTCCCCTGTGTCCCCCCCCCAAATTACGTCCGTGATTATATCCACAAACAGAGTCTACCATGTCGAACCACCATTGTTCTACAATAGGCCAGAATAAGCAAATTAAACAGTGTCTAAAACAGTAAAATGTCTCCTTCATGCTAAGAAGGAGAGGGTGATGCCACTAAATCTGACACACTGGTCTTTTAAAGGCCAACATGACACTGAAGTTCTCATTGTATTATCTGCATTAATAGCAGTATTACTACATACTGTATTATGGAGCACATATACTGTACGTAGAGGGGAAGGGCATCCTCCAGACTCATCCTGTGTACAAAATCAGCCTGCAGCACATGGCCAAGTTATATAGTCTCAGTAAAGACCTTCACATTGATTTTTTCTTAATCCATCACACTCCAGCTCTGCTGTATGTGTTTTTAATCCTCACTGCTGCCCTTGGCTGTCAGTGTTTATTCAAGAGCTGTCAGTTATTACCTTGAGGAGGACTGTTGGTTCAATATCCAAGCTTTATATCACTTCCACTAATCACCTTTTCTGGACGTGACACAGAGAACGTACAACAAACCATTGGCAGTTTGACAAGTCCATTGACTTGATCTCCCCATGCCTTTTACTGCAATGTGTGTTAGGCTAGTCGAAGCCTGTGTGCTGCAGCCAAGATGGAGAAGTGAGTTACAGAGGTCTGGTAACACACACACTTCTTTCTACCTCCAAATACCCAGATTCTTTTCATTTTCAAACTTGTAGTTCACACAGCTTCTTAAAGAGGCACAGAAGGCTTCATACAACTTGTTCCACGTGTGCACTTTGATGTTCTCTTTTAATTTTGCAGTGTTTTAATCTTTTCTATAGAACAAATCTCAGTAATCAAATGGTAAATGGACTGTACTTATATATCTCCTTTCTAGTTTTCCAACCACTCAAAGCACTTTACAGTACGTATCTCATTCACCCATTCACACACATTCATACACTGATGGCATTGGCTGCCATGCAAGGTGCCAACTACTCATCAGTTTGAGGAGCTAACCATTCATACACATTCACACACCGATGGCACAGCCTTCGGGAGCAATTTGGGGTTCAGTATCTTGCCCAAGGACACTTCGACATGCAGACTGGAGGGGTTCGAACAGCCGATCACCTGATTAGTGGACGACCTGCTCTACCTCCAAGCCACAGCCGCCACATTTACATTTCATATGTTAAGGACAGACACAGACGGGTAACTCCAGAACGTGTGCAGTGCACAGATTTGCCACCTCAATGGAATATGTCAGCATGTTCCTTGACAAAAGCAGCTAGTAAAACTAAAAACAGCTAAAGTCGATGTGGATCTAGGTTTCGGGTCAGAGGTACTGTATATGTGTGTATGTGTGTGTTAACCTATTTTTCATTAATCCCCTCTGTCCCCATCCACACCTCAGCTGATAAGTTGGATGCCTGCAGAGAAGAAGACTGAATGATACTTACCTGTCTAAGGCTGTGATACCACCAGTAACACACCACTCGTGTGTTTTATAAATGTCTTTAGTAACACAGTGTGGTGTGGCACACATTAACGTGATCCTCAGGCGTCAGCCTTTGGTCCTGTTCTTTTTACAGTCCTGAGATTAAACCTGTACTGGTGGACAAGCGAGTACTCGGCTGAAACAAGTGAAGATTGACAGGAAAGTGGGAAGTGAGAGGGGGGAATGACACGTGTACAAAAGGACTGAGCCTTTTGTACACAGGGCAGAGGCTCTACCTACTGAGCTAACCGTCACCATGTACTTTTCATCATAAGAGTAAAATGTGTCAGTATTCGTTTTCAACATCCCATCCCATCTGATCAGTGCATATCTATTTCAAGAATGAACTGACTAACTTCTGGTTGGTCATGCCCACGTACAGATACGGATACTAATAATTTAGCAGGTTGACCATTTATAGATAGATCACGCTCATCCCTGCTATGTACTCTAAAATCTATAGGGCTATAGAATATTTAATAATTATCTTTTTGATTTACTGATAATCTACCTGCAATTCCAAAGCATTGTCCAAAGTGAGTGAATATTGGAGTATTTCATATTGTAGTTCTCTTTGTGTGTAAATGTCCTCTTCCACAGGTCGAATAAAGTAAAAAATAAAAAAAGCTAAACAATTCAGAATATTGTACTAAAATACTGTAATAAAATATAAAGTTCATGTGAAACAAACAATGTGACATTGATACAAAGCGGCATGAAAAAGTGATTTATTTTGTGTAAAAAGGCACATTTAGAAGACAAAGTACACAGAGAATATTCTTTCCACCTTCAACAGGCTCATGTGAGCATCCTGACAGGCTGAAATCACTCATGGGAAAATGTGTTTTTATCTGATGAGCGCCTACATGAAGCACAAACAATAAAACAAGCAAGAATCAGTGAACATGATAACTATGGTTTTAACTAATACCTTAAATCTAAAAAGTGACGACACCATTTGAACCATCACACTCTTCTAGCTGTGTCCCAGTTGCACACTACATACTGGATTTAGTGCATTCACACTGGAAAATGAAGTGTGTGTAGAGAGAGTACTGTGTTGCTTCAGTCAGCACGAACAAGACCTCGCTGCACTACACTCATGCTACACACTGTGATTGTAGAATCTGTGTGTGCAGACTTCTATTCTGATGAATCTCTTTCATACAAACACATCAAAGGTTGTCAGCACAGATCAAATGCTTCAAAACAACAAACCATTTTCAGCACAGTCGCTTCATATAGATTTAGTGCTTTCAAAAGCTTCTATGGGAGACCCTGGACCTCGTGGACAGGCACCTCGCCCTCTAAGGACACAGGTTTACTGTGCAGAAATTGATTTATGGTAAATTCAGTAAGTTGAATATTCATGTTGACATAGACTGACAGTATAATAGGTGGGCCCCGTGTCAAAATCTAGTTTTAGTTCCTTTATTACTTAATTATTATGCTTACATGTTCCTAAATGATTGTGGGTTTAACAGTTCATCAAAAAAATCTTACACAATTTTAACAAGCTCAAGAAGGGAGGAACAGCAGGTCAACAGGGGTCCAGTTACTCGGTTTAGCCCCAGAGCCTGGCCACGGCTCAGGGACATTTTTTTGTTTTATTAATATTCATTATTATTATTGTTATTAATATTATTATTAAAAAAAAAGGTGGACAGTGGGTCAGTGGCTGTAACAACAGCTCAAAAAACAAAACTATACATAAAATGAAATCATAAAAAATGAAAACTTCTTATCAGATATTTAAGACTGAAATGTGCAGTAGTGTCAGAGATCATGTCCTTTTACTGCGTCAAAGTTACATTGTTACAGTATACAGTAGAACTTTCACAGGTGATCCACATCACATGCAGTCCATCTGGATCAGGTGGACTTTTTCTACGTGTCTATCATTTTTTGGATTTAAAAATCAATTCTTGAAAATAAGAGTTCGGATCTGTGACAACCTTTGGTTCATAGAATACAACTGGGACACAGTCAGTCCATACAATGATCTCTACAATAACCATTAGCATTCATAAACAATAGAAGTAAACAAAATATTGCCACAATGTGTGTTAAGGTTGCTTATATTAATATACATGATGTGTAATAATCTTTCGAGGAGAGTGACGAGATGATCAGTTAATGCTTAAGTCTTCTTTGAAGTCAGAGTTGGCAACAAAGTATTCTTCAATAAAACCTGCTGACATGTTGACATGTCAGGAAATATTTGGCTATTCCTCACAAACACACGTGGAGGATGGATGGATGGATGGGGAGCTATGAGGAGCCTCGCTGTCCAGTCAGCTAGTTTCGCCTCCAACATGTCTCCACCCCCTCCCAGTATGTGACAGAAACTGGAAGCATTCAGCCTCACACAGTCCTGGGTGGCAGCTGCTGTTTGTAGATTCCGGCCAGAGCTTTGGCAGCACTCTGGATCATCTGGCGTTGGGTCATGCCCGTCATGGCCTGATGCCAGTCTGTCCTGTTGATGTTGGGCACGCTGCGCTCCAGGACCTCACCCACTGTAACGATCAGACCTGACCAGCGCAGGCTGTAGTCAGGAGGGGTCAGGGACTGAGCCTGCACAGGGGAAGGTTACAGAACAGTGTGAAGACTTGCTGGAGGTTTTCTATGTGAATGATACTGAATAAAGTTTAAAAGGCTGAAACTGATATTTGAGATCAGTGACAACAAACTAAGCTGCAAAAACATTGACTGAAAACTGAAAAGAATAAAGATGCAAAGTGTCGGACACTTGAAGAGAAGTATGTTTATTTGATGGAAAGGTGTTTGAGAAGGGTTTGTACGACATGGTGTCTGACCACGTCTGAAGTGTTAATAGCTGCCATGCTGAAAGGTGGAGTAAAGTGTCATAGAGAGGGGTGATGGTGCTCATTTTCACTCAAAGATTCAGTGGTCCTGATGCTCTGCGATACGTGTGAGTGTGTCACTTGTGTGGTTTAGTTGTGTTGCTGAGTCGTACCTGTTGGACGAAGTCTAGAGCCAGAGGAGTTGCCTGAGTGAAGACCTCGATGTGGATGCTGTGACCGGGATCCTCTAGGATCAAACATCCAATGTCAAACCACCTGGAGACAACAAGTGGATTCTGAACATTCATGGCTTCTATACTTCTAAGTGTATTCATACTTACACACTGGACTGACTCTATACATTCAGATGAGCTGCTGAACAGACAATCATTTATTAAACTATGCCTGCTAGATAACTATTGTGAGGTCCAAAATCCTTTAACTTCTGTACAAAGTAGTGTTCCGCGAGGGGGCTGGAGCCTATCCCAGCTGACTTTGGGTGAGAGGCGGGGTACACCCTGGACAAGTCACCAGTTCATCACAGGGCACATTTAGAGTCACCAATTAAAGGTTCATGTCTTTGGACTGTGGGAGGAAACATGCGGAGTACCTGGAGAGAACCCATGCAGACACGGGGAGAACATGCAAACTCCACACAGAAAGCCGAGGTTCCAACAGGAACCTTCTGTAGTGTTCTGACAATTCATGGGAAATGTGTGACGTGTATAAAGCATGTTCCAGAGTCAACAGGAGTGTTTATTGCAGGGCTGTATTCAGCTGTAAATGGGTTATTATTCTCCCATCACTGGGTGTGTATGACAGGCGTGCAGGTGCACATAGACGTGTGTGTGTGTACAGGTGTGTGTGTGTGTTTGTGTGTATGTAATAAAGACACATGTTCAAATAGTTTGAATAAAACTCTTCTTACTTGTCAGGGAAGAGCTCAGCAATGAAGTTTTCCAAAGAGACCACTGGCTGCTTCTCATGGATCACACCGGCTCGACGCAGGCTGTCAATGCGCTCCTGAGCCCCCTGCACATGTGCACACACACACACACACACACACACTGTGTATTGGCTGAAATGGTTCTGTCCTCTGTTGATGTAGAACATTTTCAAACATTCTAAGATGCAGGCTGGAGAAGCAGCAGTGAACTGACCTTGACACCAGCGGCGTAGCCCACTGGCTGTGGGGCGATGTTGGACTGACCAGGCTCTCCAGTGACCATGGCCATCCCAAATATCTCCTGAAAGGCTTCTCTGACTGCCCCCACGTTCAGCTCCTTATCTGAGGTCACCACAATGTCAATGTCCCCACCTGACTCTGGAAAGGAAACAGTGCAGCAGTTTCGTTGAGGAAGTCTGAACTTTTTCCACTCACTGACGGGTAACATTGTGATAAGAGGAGAGCAGTTCACTTACTGATGTATGGAGCCATGCCGGGATCCAGAGTGGTGATCATGGACTCCACAGAGTGCTTGGTTCTGTCCAGGACTGTCTTTACTACATGGTTACCTGCTACTCCCTGAGAACACACACACACACACACACACACACACACACACACACAGTACATGACTGTCAGAATACTGAGAATTACACTTCATTTACATTTTCCATTGATTGATTGGATGAATCAGCTAGAGTTGACTACGCTGCACATACTTCAAGGAGAAGTGTGGCGTTATTGGAGGCAGACCTCTAAAAATTCCAGGCTGACATGAGTAGATGTGGTGATGGGGTTGTGTGTCTGGGTTTGAATGCATGTATTGCTTATGTGAAGGGGTTCGAGCTACAGTAAGAGGAGGTTCTCTCCCACTCCCTCACGTGTATTTCTGTGTGTTACAGTTTGGTCAGACCACCACATGTTAATCGGGCGGTGTTACCTTGAAAAAGCCCCAGATGCCTCCACCAGTGTTGATGTCTCCAGACACTCTGGGATCTTCCTGCTCCTCTGGGAAAGTGATGGGAGATCCAGTATCAATTCCTCCTGTCATGACTGGCTGCTGCACCAGGGGGTTTGACACGACACCTGAAGACATGATGGGAGCATTTTGAAATAAAAAACCTGTTTTATATTTTATATTGTTGATTCTTCTTCGCTTTGATGGCAGCTCTACGCATTCTGAGGTTTTCATTTCATGTCAGTGATTTTGTATTAAACACATAATTCCATACGTGTTCTTTCATAGTTTGGATGTCTTTAGTGATAGGATGGTATTGTGTGTATAGTTCAGCATGTTGTCGGTGTAAAGAGGGTCTTACCCGGCATGGCAGTAGGACTGGAGAATGTTGGCATCAGTGGGGTCTGAGGTGTTCGACCAGCGTGACCCCGTGTGATGTCATATCCTGCGCTCATGGAGAAGTTGGATACCGGCGGGCCGACTGGAGGGGCCGACATGCTGGGAGCTGAGGGTGGGGGTGGTCTGATGGGGGATACCAGAGGAGGCAAGGAGGTGGTGGAAGGAAGGAAAGGCGAGCTGCTGGTGAAGGGGGAGGTGAGTGTGGAGGCAGGGGGAAACTGGGAGGGTGCGGACAGAGGGCTGCTGAAAGCAGGGAGGGGGGGGCCAGGGGGGAGAGTGGTGGAGACTGAGGGGTTACCAATGGAGACGGCGCTGGTGCCCGGGAGGGACAGAGGACTGGACAGACCTGAAACACAAAGAACACCTCAGACACCTCAGTCTGTCAAGAGCTCAGTGTTAAGTTAACCCATTCACTACATGTGATGTCATAGTACTGACAGTGATGTCATACTAGTGACAAAGACCAGACAGAGAGCACACAGAACTCCCGTTTAGTCATTGGTAGTTGGCAGTAGTTGGCAGCCTATTCTATAATCTGGGATGTCAGGATGCCCTTTAATGCATCACAGATGAAAGTACTGAGAATGTAGTACCACGTTATGAGGTTAAGTTCACTGCAGCAGAGGGAAGCTGCTCTGCTCACACAGGTCGTCTCTTACCTATGATCATCGGTGGGGAGCTGACTGCAGCAGCTGCAGTCAGAGGTGGTGTAGGGCTGGCAGGGGGTGTAGTCTCAATCCCGCTCTCTTCCATCATCTTTTCGGCCCAGAGTAAAGCTGCATGAAGATGTTGAAGGTGGTCAATCAGGATGTGTTCAATTACTTGTCATCAATTGCTACACAGGATGCACATACCCAACTAAACCCAGTAATGCAAATTAGCTATTAACCACAGATTTACATTCAATGCTTCATTGTCAATATAAAGTCTGGTGTTCCCACTGGTGGGAGGCGGTGGGAGCCCACAGCCCCCCTAGCAGGTTAATCCAGCCCTGAGGATACGGACCAGTGTTCTGTATGCATGAGGCTGTGGTTGTGATGATGGGTTCAGGACTGTCTCTGAACAAAACATTACACATATCAATAAAACCTTTACAAAAAGTTCCAGTTAATATGATGTCAAGTCAATTTAACAACTGTTTATACTTTAACGCAGTCTGGAAGTTACACATACAGTCTGCTCAAACACAGCATGGAAACAAGGTGTGATTCATTTACATCATGTCGAACATCCGGCCCATCTCCAATCTCCCCTTTCTGTCCAAAATACTGGAACGTATTGTCGCCACACAACTGAAAGCCCACCTCTGCACAAATGACATGTTCGCACCATTTCAATCCGGTTTCCGTTCCCAACACAGCACCGAAACAGCCCTCCTGAAAGTCACCAACGACATCCTCCTCTCTGCAGGCCACCTCACCATCCTCATCCTCCTGGACCTCACTGCAGCTTTCGACACCATAAACCACACCATTCTCCTCTCCCGTCTTGACTCCTCCCTGAGCACCACTGGCACTGCACTCTCCTGGCTCAAATCATACCTCACAGACCGACAACAATTCATCCACATCAACAACTGCACCTCCTCCACTGTTCCTCTGTCCCAAGGCGTCCCCCAGGGTTCGGTGCTTGGTCCTCTCCTCTTCATACTTTACCTGCTACCCCTTGGCAACATCATTCGCCACCATGGTCTCCATTTCCACTGTTATGCCGATGACGTCCAGCTTTATATCTCCACCAACTCCATCACCCCCGCCACTTACTACACTCTCTCCAACTGCCTCGCAGACATCAAATCCTGGATGCAGACCAACTTCCTCAAACTAAACTGTGACAAATCAGACCTGATCATTATCGGCCCCAAATCCCTCACCAAAACCACAGACAGTTTCCGCCTTACTATCGACAACTCCACCCTGTCTCCATCCCCCCACAGTCGCACACCATCCAAAACTTTAAATAAACTACAGTACATCCAAAACTCTGCTGCACGTCTGCTCACCCACACCCGCGATCACATCACTCCTGTCCTCCAAAAACTCCACTGGCTCCCAGTTCCACAGCGTATTCAGTTCAAAATCCTCCTCCTCACACACAAAGCCCTCCATAACCAGGCCCCTTCCTACCTCACTGACTTGCTTCATCGCCACAATCCATCCCGTAGCCTCCGTTCATCTGATGCAAACCTCCTTACTCCACCACCCAGGGCCACGCACCGAACCTGGGGTGACAGAGCCTTCTCTGCAGCTGCCCCCTCCCTCTGGAACTCTCTCCCCAAACACATCCGTGACTGTACTGACTTGCCCACCTTCAAATCTCTAACAAAAACACCCCTTTTTAAAATTGCTTAAATGTTTAGCTCAGTCTATTGTGTTTTTAGTGTACTATTTCATAATGTTTTGCTGATTTGATGTTCTGTTAATGTAAAATATCTTTGAGTACCTTGAAAAGCGCTTTTAAATAAAATGCATTATTATTATTATTATTAATATTATTATTATTATTATCCATATAGAAGCATCCATCACGTTTCATATTAAAGGTCCAGTGTGTCAGATGTACAGAATATAATATTCAGAACTATGCTATGTTGATACCAGTATCGGAAATTGCTCCGATACTGCCGAAAATGCTGGCATCGGTATCTGCGACTACTGGAGTCCAGGCACCGATCCGATACCACGTAATTTATTAAATTAGTAATCTATTTACTGGTTAGCTCCGTTAAGCTCTGGCACAGTTCTTCTTCGCCGCTCTTAAAACCGTGGCGCTGTGCTGCAACCTGCAGCTTGCTGTTTTAGAGGGACGAGTTGATCACGTGACACCGACACAACAGACACACACGTGTGTCAGTGCCGGTTGACGAGGCTTGGAGCTAAGCTAACTAGCAGCTAACTAGCACTAGCATATCATGTCGGCGGTGTGGCAGTATTTCACACTGGATGTTCCCACCAGTAACGTGCGTGTTCAGACAGGGATAGGCAAACCGGCAACCGGTGGTGGGGAAGTGCGGTGTTGGGGGGTGAGGGGAGCTGAGGTGGGTTACCGTGGGCGTGTCTATACCTGCTGAATGTAACCGCTGTGAAACAATCAGGAAATAACTTTTTATTTCTCTGATTAATAACAGCTTTATCGAGGCCGGCGCTCGCTCTCTGTGTTGTTACTCTATGTCTCTCTACCAAAGTTCTCTCTCTCTCTCTCTCTCTCTCTCTAATCATCGGACACAAATCAAATTAAACTTCTTCGTGTCATTATATTTTGTGGCGTAAATTGCGAGTCAGACTCAGATTTAGAAGCTGGTACATGAAATAAACAAAGTGAGAACACACACACAGGTAGATTATCAGAGTTTAGTCCATGAATCCACCTGGATAGTCTCTGCTAAAAGACTGCGACATGCAACATATGCAAAGATGTGGCTGCACTTTAATTTTTTTTTAAATAATTATTCCTAGATTTATTTAGTCAAATTGCATTTGCACACTACTGTTTTTTATACTGTCCTATTTAAAAATAAATGGCTTGAATTTGCTGTATTTATTCATGTTTTACAAAGGATTTAACCTGAGCCAGGCCTTACCACAATGATAATCATATCACAGTCATGCAGGCGTAGAAGATATTTTTTTTATAGCATACTGGTATCGGATCAGTACTCGGTATCGGCCGATACCCACAGCACAAGTATCGGAATCGGTATGGGGAGGGAAAAAATGGTATCATCTCTAGTTTATGTCATTGCTTTGCCATCGCAGGAAAAGAAATTTGGTCAAAGAGAGGGTGAGGTGAGGGGGTGGCAATCCTCCACAAAAACATGAATTGGATCTACTAACCTCCTCACACAAAAACACTGTCAGAGACAAACACACATACACACACACACAAACAACAGTGTCAGAGACAAACACACACAGACACACAAACAACAGTGTCAGAGACAAACACACACACAGACACACAAACAACAGTGTCAGAGACAAACACACACACAGACACACAAACAACAGTGTCAGAGACAAACACACAGACACACAAACAACAGTGTCAGAGACAAACACACACACACACACAACAGTGTCAGAGACAAACACACACACAGACACACACAAACAACACTGTCAGACAAACACACACACACAACACTGTCAGAGACAAACATACACACACAAACAACACTGTCAGAGACAAACACACACACACAAACAACACTGTCAGACAAACACACACACACAAACAACACTGTCAGACAAACACACACAAACAACACTGTCAGACAAACACACACAAACAACACTGTCAGAGACAAACATACACAAACAACGGTGTCAGAGACAAACACACACACACGCACACACAAACAACACTGTCAGACAAACACACACAAACAACACTGTCAGAGACAAACATACACACACAAACAACACTGTCAGAGACAAACACACACACACAAACAACACTGTCAGACAAACACACAAACAACACTGTCAGACAAACACACACAAACAACACTGTCAGACAAACACACACAAACAACACTGTCAGAGACAAACACACAAACAACAGTGTCCGAGACAAACACACAAACAACAGTGTCCGAGACAAACACACAAACAACAGTGTCCGAGACAAACACACACACAGACACACACACACACACACAAACAAACAACACTGTCAGACAAACACGTCTGTTTATGTAAAATGTCTTTAAGTACCTTGAAAAGCGCTTTTAAATAAAATGTATTATTATTATTATTATTATTATCCATATAGAAACATCCATCACGTTTCATATTAAAGGTCCAGTGTGTCAGATGTACAGAATATAATATTCAGAACTATGTTTATGTCATTGCTTTGCCATCGCAGGAAAAGAAATTTGGTCAAAGAGAGGGTGAGGTGAGGGGGTGGCAATCGTCCACGAAAACATGAATTGGATCTACTAACCTCCTCACACAAAAACACTGTCAGAGACAAACACACATAGACACACACACAAACAACAGTGTCAGAGACAAACACACACACACACACACACAAACAACAGTGTCAGAGACAAACACACACACACACAAACAACAGTGTCAGAGACAAACACACACAGACACACAAACAACAGTGTCAGAGACAAACACACACACACACAAACAAACAACAGTGTCAGAGACAAACACACACACACACACACACAAACAACAGTGTCAGAGACAAACACACACACAGACATACAAACAACAGTGTCAGAGACAAACACACACACACACACACATACACAAACAACACTGTCAGACAAACACACACAAACAACAGTGTCCGAGACAAACATACACACACAAACAACACTGTCAGAGACAAACACACACACACACACACAAACAACACTGTCAGACAAACACACACAAAGAACACTGTCAGACAAACACACACAAACAGTGTCAGAGACAAACACACACACATACACACAAACAACAGTGTCAGAGACAAACACACACACACAAACAACAGTGTCAGAGACAAACACACACACAGACACACACACACACAAACAACACTGTCAGACAAACACACACAAACAACAGTGTCAGAGACAAACATACACACACAAACAACAGTGTCAGAGACAAACACACACACACAAACAACACTGTCAGACAAACACAGACAAACAACACTGTCAGACAAACACAGACAAACAACACTGTCAGACAAACACAGACAAACAACACTGTCAGAGACAAACACACACACACAAACAACACTGTCAGAGACAAACACAAACACACCCACACACACACAATCAACACTAAGAGAGACAAACACAAAAACACACCCACACAATCAACACTAAGAGAGACAAACACAAAAACACACCCACACAATCAACACTAAGAGAGACAAACACAAAAACACACCCACACCCACACCCACACACACACAATCAACACTAAGAGAGACAAACAGACAACAAACCTCAGAATCACAGTGGGAATGCAGAATTCAGCAGTCTAACACTAACACTGTCTAAATGTGGTGCACAAAGGTTGTGACACGTACATCAAACTTATGTACACACTGTTCCACGCCCCTGATGATGTAGAAGTTCTACAGAGTGCAGAGTGCTCCTGTTTGTATAGGTGAGAGCTGATAGTCTGTCTAAAGTGGACGAACGAGCCTCCTGAAGAGAATATCGCAGTGTGGACGGAGATAAACGTCTGCAGCCTCTAATACACAACATGCAATACACACAACACATACAACACACAGCTGACACGTCTCTCTTCAGTCTGGTAAAGGAACACACGTCACAGTTGTCCTAACTCGTATCGCATTAATGCCGCCATGTTTAAAGACATTGTTTAAGCAGTGTTAGCTTCGTTAGTGTTAGCTGTACACGTGTCCAAACACAGTGAGCTCGAGCACAACAAATACGTCAACGTGGAAAACGTGACGTATACGTTTGAACCCAGGAGCTAAGCAGCAGTGGAGGAAAGGTTCCTCTTTACAGATCACAGCACAGACACTCTGAATACTGACCTGCTAGCTGCACTAGCTCGGTGACGTTACGGCTCTCTCGGTACACTCATGAATGAACCAGCGACCCGCTTTGATGACGTCACGCACTGCCACGTCATACATATGTATGGTGCGTTCTAGTGCTGTCGGAATAATCGGAAAAAGGAGCCTCACATTTGGACAGCATGAGGCAGCTGCAGCGGGAAGCACACTGTCGATCAGAACTTTTTGTGTTATTGACGCCTCAACCAGAGAAATGTTAGGCAGATTTTAACCCCTGCAAGAATTTATATAGCCCACATAGATAAATAATGATAAATCATGCGAGCCTGAATTTGACAAATGAAAGTGTCTCAGCAGTCCACACATTCTCATAAGTCAATATGTTACACAAGAAGAACATAAGTTTCTGTCACTGATCAACAGAATTAGACTGAACACTTGTGTAGGGTCACTGTCGTTTCACAGTGAACAGTGAGCAAACCTCCGGATTTCTTGGACTAAACATATTCTTTTTATAGCTGACAAACGCTGTCATCAAGTAGCAGCTAGGCTAAACTCACACATACACCAATGAAGGTGAGTGGAAATGAGGGCAGTGCAGGACGCGCTGCACATATAAATAACTTCTCAACGTAGGAAAAACTGACAAGCTGAGCAGCACGTGAATGCATCAGTGCAGTGCACACTATGGCTTATGTTTCATTTCCAAAATGAAAAAAAAAAACGCTACAATAATCCCTGATGTCATTTAAGGAGCCAACAGTTTCCCTTTAACTAAATTAATTACTATTTCTTGACGAATATAATGAGAATTAAAGCTGCGAGCAGCGTTGAGGCGGACCGAGCCCCCACGCCACTCGGGCCGTGGCGCAACCGTGTCCCGGGCTGTCGTAACACGTGCCGTCGTAACATGTGCTGACCACGTCACGAAAGTCTCACGTCACCCCAGTCCGAAGCACACGTCACTCCACTCCCAAGCCTTCATCTCCAGAAGCTGTGGGAGAGCACTCTATGTTGTGACACGTTTCAGACACTTCATAAGACTCAGCTTTCATAGAGAGACCCTTCACTGCGAAAGGTGGACATTTAATGTTGCTGATTACAAGTTGTGTATTTGTGACTGTATGTTGAATGGCATGATGATCCTCCTGGTTAAATTCAGCCTGATCCTCTTCCAACTCTGCTCTTACTGCAGGTACAGTAAATGCCACACCTGCAAATGATAATGCTCCTACATCACTATCTGGCCGTTCAGCTAAACCTCATGTTCAAATACAATCCATGTGATATACCTGTTGCGTTACATGAGCGTGTTATAATGACACTACTATACCTAACCCAAAGAACACTTCAGAAAAGTGTCACAGATAACACTATCACCCAGATGCACAAAACTAACATATATTGTATCAATTTGTAGGATCTGAAAGCAAAGTGTGAGATTAACTGGAATGTGTGCAAGTTTGTATGAAAAGATAGCATGTGGTGATCTAATGTGTATGTTTGTAGGACAGGAATTGCTTTAAATATTGTATGGGTCTGTTGGGATTTGGCACCATCTGGTGGACACTTATTAGACCAGCATGTGATTGCCAGCATTGGGCCAGCATATGGAGCTATAGTAAAATGGGGCAAGTTTGAGGCCACAGTACGGACACGCCGTTCGACATGCAGTCACGAAAAGTACATTTTTCATTCAGCACCATGTTATGAGTGTACTGACCAAATTTGAAGCAGATCAGATAAAACCTGTAGGAGGAGTTAATTAAAATAGAACCTGAAAATGACATCACAGTGTGACATTTGTTTGAAACGGCCAACTTTGAGGGCACCCCACAAACACGCCTTTTGACGTGCAGTCACGAAAAGTACATTTTTCATTCAGCACCATGTTATGACTGTACTGACCAAGTTTGAAGCAGATCAGATAAAACCTGTAGGAGGAGTTAATTAAAATAGAACCCGAAAATGACATCACAGTGTGACATTTGTTCGAAACAGCCAACTTTGAGGGCACGCAACACACACGCCCTTTGACGTGCAGTCACGAAAAGTACATTTTTCATTCAGCACCATGTTATGACTGTACTGACCAAGTTTGAAGCAGATCAGATAAAACCTGTAGGAGGAGTTAATTAAAATGGAACCCTGAAAATGACATTACAGTGTGACATTTGTTCGAAACGGCCAACTTTGAGGGCACGCCACGGACACACCCTTTGACGTGCAGTCACGAAAACTACATTTTTAATTGTGTTCCACAGCGTGAAAGTACTGACCAAGTTTGAAGCCGATCCGAGAAATCCACTAGGAGGAGTTAAAGCTCAAAAGTGCTAAAAAAGTGCTGAAAATGAAAAATTAAAATTAAAATATCCGACTTCCTGTGGGATTAGGAACATGGGTCCAAGAGGCTTTTTTGTGCGTCTTGGCATGTTCTATGAGCCTACCAAGTTTCGTACATATCGACCAAACGTGGCGCTGGGGCAGTTCCTTAAAAATCCTGTAGGGGGCGCTACAACCGCGACAAACACGATTTTTTGTATGTGAGCTCCAGGCAGCAGTCTACACGTGTCCTGCGAATTTCATATTCATAACTATTACACTTTGTGCAGAATGAGTTTTTGGCCACCAGAGCGCCACCTAGCAGCGAAATTTTTTTACCCTTTTTAGGGGAGCCTCAGAGCTTCATGGGCATGTATCGTACCAATTTACGTTTTAATCGCACGTGGCGATGCGGAGATATAAGCGTTTAACTTTGAAAGAGCGCCACCTTGTGGCAATGTCCTGAAATTGTGCAAAATTGTGCACGGTGCATAATGAAGACATGCTAAACTATTGTTCCAAATTTGGTGTCAATCGGGCATACTATTATGAGTAAAGACCCCACTTCCTGTTTTGATGCAAAATGAACAGGAAGTGCTAACGCTATAACGCGCTCATATTGCAAAATTTTAACATACTTTAAATTAGTGTTTTTGTCAGGGTGGTCTCCAGATTGCACGTTGAAAATTTCGTGCAAATCGGACAAACGTGCACGGAGAAACCCGAAAAAGTCATTTTCGCATATATCGCCCTCTAGCGGAAAAAAATTATAGGCGGAAATGGGCGTGGCCTATATAGGGAGACTCAGCTCAATTCACCGAACGCGTGGATATAAGGTTTATGAATGTGCGACATAGTATGCAGGAGTTATGGGCCTTGCGAAATTTGATGCATGTCGTCGTGCAATTTTCACCAGCCCCGACAAATTTGCCAAATAAAAATCACGAAATGTGCGCGTTCAGGCACCCAAAACAAGCCGCGAAGAGGGAGAAGCGTAAGAATAATAATAATAAACGGACCAAATACAATAAGGACCTTGCAGGTTCCTTGCTCGGTCCTTAATAATGATAGCATGCAAGGGC
The DNA here is from genome assembly GCA_946959425.1 of Argyrosomus regius. Taxonomy (NCBI): domain Eukaryota; kingdom Metazoa; phylum Chordata; class Actinopteri; family Sciaenidae; genus Argyrosomus; species Argyrosomus regius. Next base: position 848,234 of record OX336898.1, on the reverse strand, counting down.
AGGTACCTAGTCATCCTGGCTCCTGGCATCACAGACTGGTCCTAGGAACTTGGAATGTCACTCTTGAACTGGAGCTGGTATGATACGGCCTACATATGACTGCTCACCTCAGTACATAGCACTGGCTCTGGAACCAGACTTCTGGAGAGGAGCTGGACTCTCTCTTTTTCTGGAGTTGCCGAGGGTCAGAGAGGCACACAGCAGTGTGGGACACCCACCTGCTGAGCACTTTTGTGTTGGAGTTCTCTGCAAAGAACGAGAGGGTCTGCAAGAATTCTGTGCTGGCTATGGATTGGTGATAACAAATACCATGAAGTGAGTAGCAGAGCTGTCGACAGATTACAACCTGGTGATGAGTTGGCTCAGATGACACGTGGTTCAAGATTTGCCCTGAGATTTTGAAGGCTCTCTACACTGTTGAGCTGTCTGGGCTGACAGTTCTCTTCACCTGTGGACTATAACACAGTCCCTGTTGTAATTTAATCAGTGGCATGTTATTACCAAGGACCCCACATACTATATACTCGTAAGAATTATGATAACATGCGAGGGCAGGTGTCCAGGTGTCTGCCACATAGGACTGCTTTAAGGACTCCATAAGCAACAAAGGGAAAATAGTTTATCTAAAAATGTCTTTAAAGCATCAGTTAAACTTCATGAACATAATGTCTCATACTATCTTTTCAACAAATGATCTTCCATAAATTATCTTTCCTTTTTTTGGCACTCCTTCCTGACAGGTAGAATATGCTGTAGGAGCCACCTGAGATCTTCACTTAATTCATCAGAAATATGTGAAGGATCAAAAATACATTCTGTTCCTTCAGGGCAACAGTAGGATTCATATTTTACAGACACAATATTTGCCAAACAAAATGTATATTAGTCAATATTTAATTAACAAATTAAATGTACATAAATATGAAAATGTTACAGTTTACAGTAGTGTTCAATTTTACAATTGAAAAATTAATTACAGGTCAAAAGATTCTACAATATTACAAAATAGAGTTAAAAGACAAATATCTATTTCAATTTTTACATTTCGCTGCTGGTGTCACCGCTGCTAAGTGCTATGCTGAGGTAAGTTGATGGTTACTATAGCTCCACCATCAGACAGATTCATTCATCAGTTTTGATAAGATTGGACCGTCCTGAGAAGGGTGAATTCTGTTTTGACACAGCAGTGTTAAGCTATGAAATATTCCCATGTAACTTGTCTAATATTTCTGTTCCTACTCATTTCCTCTTAGATTCTGCTCAAAGTTAGACAATTGTTATATGTACAGTGAATTTTAGATGACTACTACTTCATACAGTACTTAAGAAGTATAAATGTATAAATCCCAGCCTTCTAAAAAAAGTTTCCCTGAACCACTGAAAATGTAAATAGAATACATTTTCAAATGAAAGTCTGCACACAAAATAAAAGTCTTTCAAATAATGGCCATGGCTTCAATGAATGATTCATGTTAAGAACAGGCACTGAAACAGGACAGATACTACAGACACTAACATGATAAATTCAGTATAATGGTCATTTCCACAGCAATAATTCAATCAGTATAAAGACAGAATAACATCAATGATGCCATTCTTTCAGTACAGTAAAGCTACCGGATGGATGGACGGATGGATAATAATATAATAATAAACAAGGATTAGAATGATAATTCTGACACAGATGTGGTTGAAAATATATATTTATACATATATGATGAACCAAAGTCTTCAACTTATGAGCCTTCTAGCCATGAATGGATTTAGTGCTGTGGAAATGATAACTGATACTGATTTTATAAAGATAACACGTAGATATTAAGGAAGTGTTGAGTAAAACAGCAGACCAGGACAAAGAGGCTTCTCATTAAAATATGATCAAATATACTGAAACTAGAAATAAAGACATGTCTATAATATAAATCTGACTCTAATAAAAACTCTGGCCACTATTTTTACAGTTAGTAACTAAGTAAGAATCTTCTTATGGAAGCAAACTGTTGAGAATCTAACTTTTTATTTATTTTCTTATTTATTTTGATTTTTTTGGACCTGCTCACAACTCGCTGACATATGTAAATATGTCAAATGTGAGAAGGGTTGCTTGGTAACCTCTTACTGTGGCACTGATCACAAACCAAGGTTTGAAGTACAGACAAAATGGAAATGTGGCTACAGCACTTCATCTTATCTTCCGATGTTCTGTGGATAACTGTCAGTACTCCTCATTAACTTGTCCTACAGGTTTATAAATTGATCTTTCCAGACACAATATCCTGATATTGAGTTATAGTCAGGAGAATATAGTCCTTCTGCGACACATCTAAGAAATACAGAGGATCCTGGGTGACGGCTGGATTAAAACCCTCCTGGACCAGTTTCACCTTCTGCTGCTTGAAGGTCTCAGTCACATCCAAAGAGGTCTAAAAACACAGGCAGGGATACAAGTGAACAATGCAACTTTACACTTAAACACACACACACACACGCACACACACACACACACACACACACACACACACACACACACGCTGAAGGTAATGAATACCTGCATGAATTACCTGTATTCTGAGAAACCATGGCCAGGCGTATGCAGGAAGTGTTTTTGCTAAATGGCTGTAGAGCTGTGTTCCATTGAATTTGTGATCCTGTTTCAAGACGATAGCAGCCATACCTGCTCGACCTTCACATCCTGCAAAACAGATTGGAAAAGGTCAGTGAGCTACAGCGATACTTCCCAGTAGCTGCATGTAGGTTTCTTGACAGGACAAAACACCAATACACGTACAAGGGACTACTGGGACAAAGGTACTCACTTTATCTGAATAATTCAGACAGCAGAAATTTATTAGCTTCATATAAGCTGCAGCTGAACTTTAGAATTAGTTCTGAATTGTACTCCCACAACCCTGTGACAACTGAAATACGTCATAACTATATAAATAAACAAAATCAAACAGTTCTACTGTAGATTATGCAGTATTTTAAATCAAACTGTAAACTCTTCAGATTCCACAGACCTGGTATGGTGACTCCATAGACGTTGACCTCCAGGATAAAATCAAGAAGACCTAAAATCTCTGACACCTCGGTGGTGGAAACATTCTCTCCCTTCCACCTGGAGGACACAATGTTGATGCAGTTAGGTCACTTGGAGGCAGCTGTTGGAATACATGCACAATTTCCTCATCGTCCACTTCACCTCAGTCCATCTTAAATGAGCTCAGGCTCACAGAAGGTGGTGACAGTTCTGGATCTGGTTTATGTACGTTTGTTTGTTGTTTGTTTGTTTCAGCTGTCATTTGTGGATGCAGAGATGAACTGAGTTCACTGATGATGGTTTATGAAGTGTTCCTCAGCCCATGCAGTGACAGAATCCTGTCTGTTTTTGAAGATCATGACCATCAGTACTGGTTTTTGACCCTGTCACTAACATACAGAGAATTCCTCTGATTCTCTTTTTTTAAATGGTATTATTAATTGTTTTGATTGTTTGATTCTAAATGAGGGCCTTTGCTTCATGTCATCTCCCAAAAACAAAAGACTGGGAAAGTCCACAGGTAAACAGGTTTGCTGTAACAGGTGATAGTATCATGATTGGATATGAAAATATCATCCTTGAAAAGCTCAGTCATTCACATCAAGGATGGGGATTGGTTCACCACTTTGTGAAAAACTACAAATAGTCCAACAGTTTAAGCAGAACGTTTGTCAAAGCCCAGTTTGAATGAATTTGTGGATTCCACCATCTACAATCTAGAATATCATTCAAAAGGAGCGCTGCATTAAAACCACATGATTGTATGAAGGATATTACTACATGAGCTCAGGAACACACTCAGGAAAACTGTCAGTAAACACAGTTCATCTCTGCATCTACAAATGAAGTTCAAACTCTATCATGCAAAGAGAAAGACAGATATCAACAACATTCAGAAACTCTGCACACTTCCCTGGACCCAAGCTCATCTGAGATGGACCAACTGAAAATCAGTCAGAAATACTTTAACAAGGTTGCATACACACAGTTATAATTTATATAATAATAATAATAATAATAATAATAATAATAATAATAATAATAATAATAATAATAATAGGGTACCTGAAAGTGTCTCCAATGCGGTCCCGGAAGTAAAGAAAGTCCCTGTAATCATGGAGCAGAAGGTCTCCAGTGTTAAAATAGACATCTCCAGCTTTGAACACATCCCTGAGCAGCTTCTTCTCAGACTGGACCTTGTTCCCAGCGTAGCCCAGGAACTGGTTCACAGCCGTCAGAGGAGCTACCAGGATCCCTGCCTCTCCTGTGCACACAAAAGGATGTATGTTCAGTGGACATGGGAGCTCTTCCTCTAGAAATACAGCTACGTACTTCTTTTTTAATAAACACACACACACACACACACACACACACACACACACACACACACAAACTAGGCTAGTACACTTGTGGGTAATTTACAGTTGTCCCATTGTCAGTGTCAGTGTTTTTTTGTGGAAGTTAAAAATGACCTGGGATTGATTATTGAATGTTGATTGAGTCGTTGATGCACCCTCTGTATCACACTGAATGAATTTCATGACATGTGGTTCATTTACCTATTTGTGCCCGTATGCATCTTCCAGAGTGTGTTCGGACTGGCTCGTATGTTTGTGGGTCATATCTCAGGAGCTCAAAGGGCATAGAAAGCTGAAAAGATGAAATGACAAATGATGCTGCTTTACCATCTGAGTAATGAGTAATAATGAATCGATCCCGTGACCATCTAATTGGGGCGGCTGTGGCTCAGGAGGTAGAACGGGTCGTCCACTAATCAGATGATCAGCGGTTCGATCCCTGGCTCCTCCAGTCTGCATGTCGAAGTGTCCTTGGGCAAGATACTGAACCCCAAATTGCTCCCTGTAAGTCGCTTTGGATAAAAGCATCAGCTAAATGACTAAAATGTAAAACATGTAATTGCTAAACAATCCACTCTACCACCCGCATAACAGCTGCCCCATGTTTCCAGCACAGCGAAGCAGTGATCTAAATGTATATATAGTTGCTCCAAAGACATAACGAAAAGTTTCATTTCTTACCTTGTTGAAATAGCTCGCCCTACCAATCGGTCCGATCTCATCTGTGTAGTTGAGGAAGCCGATGCTGGCCTCAGTCAAGCCGTAACCCTCTTTGATCTTGATCTTACCAAAGCGTCTGACAAACTCCTTCCAAACATCTGACCTGAGACCACTTCCTGCTGCCAGCCGAACTCTGTGAGCCCTCTCCTCTGGAACCTGCAGGCAGGAGAAGAAGTTTAGCTTTTTAAAAAGGAACAGTCCTTCCTATTTGAGAATATGCTGATGTACTGGATTATCAAGGCAGCAACATGTGTTTCAATCAATGGTTTGATGCAAAGTCTGCTATGGTAATAATATCAATAAAGTAGTATTTTAATGAATGTCACATTACCATGAACTGGAAATACCAGGAAAACTGTACAAACCCATTGTGGGCAACTGCCCTGGAGGCCCAAACCATGGGGGTCCCAAAAAAAGTTGATTTGCAATGTGATTAGATGCAATGTGTTAGGAAATTTAAAATACAACATCAACTTATTAATTCAAGTTTTTAATATTTTGTTCTGTTGGGACACCTGGAAGCTCACCTGGAAGTGTTCGCTTTGCTGCATGTCATCCTCTTTCTCTTTCCTGTCTCTCTCAAATAAAGCAGCCACTAGCCCTGCACCACCCCAGACTCCCCCTCCTGGATCACCTCCTCACCTGCACAGCCTCCCTCGTGTTTACCATAAACTGGGTTTAACTGATTCAGTCTTGTGTTTGCAGATCTTTAACTTTCTGGTGTTACCATTTAGGATGAAGAGAATGACTTTTGCTTTAAACGTTGTCAGTCTTACTGTGGGATGGTTGACCAGATATCGACAGAGCTCTCCGATGTACTGCACCACAGTCACGTTGTGTTTCACGCAGTCCTTCCAAAACTGACTGGCAGAAAACTTCTTTTTTAACACACATGTTGCACCTGTGATCCAAAGAAGAACATGGCAAGGCAAACAATAAGTAGTGTTACAAAATAAACCTTTGATACATACTACATGTCTAACAATGTCAATACAAATTATTTTTATCTGAGACATTTCCTCTGCTTAGTTTCAGCCTGTTCTCTCGCCATGTGAGGAAGTGAGAATTCCCATAAAAAGGATATCCGGAGTCATGATGGTTTCCTCCTGCATTTGAACTAATATACTGAATAGAAGTTACATCTTTTCCAGGAGTTGTGTATGTTTGTTATGCTGCCACAGCCTCTAAGTTGTGTTTACTGTGGGAAAACAGTTGGACAGTTAAAGGTCCAACCAGCCAAATCATTCTGAAAGGAAGCAACCCTGGAAGCTGCAGGGACAAAACCTGAACTGTCATCCTGTCACTACAGATGGCACAAAGTAATGATGAAGGAGTGGTTCAACATTTTGGAAAATCATCCTATTTACTTTCTTTCCAAGAGTCATGACTGTGTGTGAAGATAGATTCAGGAAATGGTTAGCCTAGCTTAGCATAAAGGCTGGAAGCAGGGGAAAATAGCTAGCCTGGCTCTGCACAAAGTTCAACAAGACACACATAGTTAATTCTTTAACATGTTCTAACTTGTTTCATGTGTACACAAACAGAAATATTGACAGACACCAGCAGAGTTTTATCATGACAGTCACAGAAGCAGAACTAAGTTCTGGCCAAACAGTGTCAAACATGTGAATTAAAGCATTACTGTAAAAATACTTTTGTTTGTTGTTTTGTATGTTCAGACAAAGTAATCACTTTGCACTATTAAATATTAATTTAATGTCAGTTTTCAATAAATACCCGCCTTCTGCTCTGTTTTCTGTCTGCAGGAGGAGGCAGAACATAAAGTTTAAGAGGGCTTTAAGAGTTAGCACTGAACTGTTCTTACCAAGGTGTATGCAACCTCCAATCCCTAACAGAGAAGCAGACATGTGGTACAGAGGAAGAGTGATGTAGATGATGTCATCAGATGTGGCTCCACACATTTCAAAGAAGGCCATACTCATAATGGCTTTCAGATGACCTACTCGGGCTGCCTTGGGGAGACCTGGAAGAGAACGGCACATCCACTGACTTTGCTAGCACAGCGGTGCTTTGAGCTAAATGCTAAACTCCAGCATGCTAACATGTTTACATGACATACTAATCTACAGCAGGTGTAAATGTTGCTCCAGGTTCACAATCATAGTTATGTGTGTTGGCATGTAGACATTTTCTAATGAGGAATAAACAGAAAGTATACCTGAAGCTGCTCAGAATATCAATACCTGTAGATATCATGTCATTAGCAAACTGACCTGATGATAGTACGAGATGAAAAGTCAGAGAATCAACAGTTATTACAGTTTACTCTGAGTGGAACATGAATGTCTGAACCAGATTTCATGGAAAATCAATCCCATTGTTGTTGAGACATTTCAGTTTGGACCAGCTGACTAATATTCCGATCTCAGCACAGGGTTCTTTTTCTGGAGCTTTCCTCATCCTCATCCTCATCCTCATCGTTGAAGCTATTCTCGCTAGTCTATTAAGCCAACATGGACAAACGTCCGTGCACACAAAAAAAAGGAAATTAAATACAATAGACAGATAGACAGCAGATGGTGACTGGCCATCTGTATCTTCTATGTTAACTGAAGAACACAATGCTTGTGCATTACCTGTGGTGCCTGAAGTAAAAATGAAGAGAAAGTTTGACATGATGTCAACTTTAGGAAGGTCACTTAAGGATTCTCCCGACACGTGTTCCAGCTTATCCAATAAACTGTTGAAATCCTCAGAGGTTGACGTGTGATCCACCACCCAGACAGCCATGTTGTCTTTCAGATCAGGCAACACCTCCTCCACCGAGTGCTGGAGCTCTGGATAAACAGACACAATGAGTTAGCTCACTGCAGCTTCATTAGATACAACCAAAAAACATGTACAAAGAGCTGCTCATTCTACGACTGATAGCATCTGACATGCTAGAAAACTTCCATCAGGAGGGCGTGACTTGAAAAATGTTAACTTTTACTCTACAATAAAGAACTGATAGTAATGTTACAACAGCCACCAGATAACCCATTGACCTGGCTGAAACTGAAGCAGTTCAGCGTGATTACAAAGTGAAAACTTCTCTGTTGAATTAGAGAGAAAAGCTCCAGCAGTGTTAGGAAGATTTAGTGAACAATGGTAACGTTTAAATAAAATCCAGGGTCCAGTTAACATGAGTTCCCAGGTTTAAAGGTCAAGTGTGTCAAGGATTTAGTGGCATCTAGTGGTGAGGCTGCAGATCACAACCAACTGAAAGTCCCTTGCCCACCTTCCAAGTGTGTAAAAGAAACCACAAAAACCTGAGAGGGCCTCTGGCTGCAAAGCCTCCATAGTTACAGTTACAGTTACATCTAAATTGGACTGCAACTCCATTTCTTGTGTTGTTTGACTAACAGTCTCAAGCTCAAAGACATTTCCTTTGACATCTTAATACCTAAAACACTTTTTCTTGTTTAAAGGTGTTGCAGGTTAAATAGTAAATGGACTGTACTTATATAAAACCCTTCTAGTCTTCTGACCACTCAAAACGCTTTTACATTACATATCTCATTCTACCATTCATACACATTCACACACCAATGGCGCAGCCTTCGGGAGCAATTTGGGTCAAAGGACACTTCAACATGCAGACTGGAGGATCGAACCGCTGATCATCTGATTAGTGGACGACCCGCTCTTACTCTAACTGCTGCACATGCTGTATATTTATCTTATTGTATTCATCTTACTCTGTGCACACTGGTACTGCTCATACCGCTAATACTGTTCATGTATATTAGCATATTTATATTACTGCCATTATGTGCATTACTCTGCACTTTACTGCAGTTTGCACTCCTGGTTAGGCGTTAAACTGCATTTTGTTGTCTCTGTACTTGTACTCTGTGCAATGACAATGAACTTGACTCTAATCTAATCATATAATATAATCTTGCAGCCCAATCTCACACCAAAGTGTGTAATAGATCCACTAGATGACATTGTGTCAGCGTCATTTAGCTTTGCCGTGATACTGGGTTGAATCTTTCTGCTCTTTACACGAGTAGAATTTGGAATGTAGGGCTTTTAACACTGTGATGTTTTCGTGGTACTTCTTCCTCCACTGCTCTATCCACAGTTCATTCTGTATTATCATATTCTATATTACTCCATATTTTTTATTTTTTATTTTTAAACCTTAACCAGGAAAGGTCCCATTGAGATTAAAAACCTCTTTTTCAAGGGAGTCGTGGCCAAGACAGGCAGATATTTCATATCCCATGTTCCACATCCACTTTTTAACAACACTTTACTATTGATTTGTTTGCCTAAATTTGCCATTTAAAATGTTCCTGTTTATTAAAATTGATAGAGATGGTAACTAAGTAGGCCATCATACTCTTCTTCTATGTCTGATTGTGGATGTCATGAATATGTTTCTAAATATTTGAGGTAAAATTAGTTCAATAGGTATCAATTTATCTGATGTGAAGAGAAGAAGATCACTAAGGGCTAATCACATTGGAATAAGTCAAATATAATCTGAGGTTTTCTGTTTTCCCTTCCCATTCTTTCAATTCAGAAAAAGTAATAAAGTTATTTGATGAAAACTTGTTATAAATTAGATTTAGACTATGAAACTTTCACGGGGTCCATGCAGCTTTTTAAGAGTACGTTTCAAGCACCTAAACCAAAAATGTACAGACTGTGAAGCCTTTATCATACAAATTATTACTATAAACACAAATACAAAAATTTAAGCTGATAATTCCTTTATACCCACAGCATCAATGTATATCATCACTTTGTTTATTTTCACAGCTGTTTATATTAACTTTGATTGTATGTTTTGATCAGGATTTTTATTATTATTAATTTCCAGAGTGATTGAGAGGACTTACTGTTCTTTCCTTTGTCAAAGAACAGACACCCTTTAAATCATTTTAAAACGATTACATGTTGAAAATAAAGCATTTTTCATGTATATTAGAATTCAAGAATATTGCTAACCTTTAAAACATAATAGTTAAAACTTGCAAGACTTTGTACAAACCCTGCTTTAATGTATTTGTGTCAGAATGCATTAAATTGCATTGAACATTTGCATTTTCAATAAACTTTGGGAACCCTCAGGGGCTGAAAAGGTCCCCAAAAAAGACTTTGTCCGGCCCTGCTGGAGCAGATAGCAACACTATGCGTTAGCCTGCTGTGTGCATTACAATAACATCACATTATCTTAATGTGTGTGTAAGTTACAGTCATTCTCATGTATGGAACAGTGTGAGGTTCATAAATCAAAGCTCAGTGATCAGACTAAAAAACGGGAGGAATCGTGCAGTACCTGCGCCAACAACCAGAGTCCTGGCTCCACAGCTCTGGAAGCAGTGAAGCAGAGATTTGGCTTTAATGTTGACGTTGAGAAAAGCGACTTCACAGCCCAGTTTACACAGCCCGAGCCACACACTGATGAAATCCGGTTCGTTGAACATCCACAGAGCAACGATGTCCCCCTGTTTGAGAGAGCCCTTCGTCCTGAACACGTCCGCAAACTGGTTACTTCTCCTGTCCACGTCCTGGTATGTCACAGTCTGCTTTTCGAAGATGATGAACGGTTTGTTCGGGTTCTTCCTCGCCTGGTAGAGGAAACAGTCGAGGTACGTGACGATCCCTCGCTGCATACGAGCCTGCAGCGACTTTTTGTACCCCCGAAGTCTCAAGTAATAAATCAAATCCACCCACAGGAAGGGGTAAGTGATTCTCTGGTAGAGGAGAAGAGCCAGGAGTCCTGCCAGAACGCTGCTTATCATTAAAGTGATCATGTTTACGTGAGAAAACACCACACCACACCACACCTCACTCCAAGACTGCTCCAAAACTTTCAATAACAGGCTGCAATCGCGCATGCCTTTAGGAAACCTGCAGTCAAGCTGATAGCCCACTCATTATGCAATTTCACAGCAGCGCAGTGACAGCCAATGAGCTATGAGCACGGAAATGAAGCGTCTGTAGATCCAACAGGGCCGCCTCAAACTCTGAGGGGCCCTCAACATTGATTGAACGCACTCCCCTCTCTATCTACAGGTATATGGATATTTTTGATTTAAAAAAAATAAAAAATCTGTGTGCACAAACTTTATTAATCAAGATATCTCTGTGCACACTCAAAGCAAAACAACACTCAAACAAGCATGTTGCGCTAGAATGTGGTGATAAATCCACATCAACTTGCACCAAATATCAGATTCAGAACAATCTAAACATGTGAAACAAGCTTGTTTTCCACAGTGCTAACCAAAAAAACTGGTAGTCCTCTATTGTTGTTTCAGGCACATACACATCACACCAAGCCACAAAGGGCATGAGGTGATGATGTCATCATTCAGCAAATAGTTAGATTGATTCTTTATTGTCCTGTCAAGTAGGTTTGTTGTCGCAGTCTGTATATAGACTCACATAAATAATACATAAATAAATAGATACAAGGTCCAGTGTGTAGGATTTAGTGGCACTTAGCAGTGAAGTTCCAGACTGCAACCAACTGATTACTCTTCCACGTCTTATACCCTCTCCTTCCAAGCATGTAGGAAAAACTCTGGCTGCAAAATTCACATTAAAAGCAAAAGGTCATATCTATATCAGTGTTTGGTTTGTCTGTTGTGGGCTACTGTAGAAAAAGGTTCAACGTGGCGGACTCCGTGGAAGAGGACCTGCTCTCACTGTAGATATAAAGGGCTCATTTTAAGACAACAAACACACAATCATTCATATTTTCCAGGTGATTATACACTAATAAAAAACATACTAATGAATATTGCATTCCATTCCTGCCAATAAATACTACCAAATCCTATACACAGGACCTTTAAACACCACAACATCACCACAAGGAACACATCGGATACAGCACCTTTCTACATCCCATACGCAGAGAACCTGTACGTGACAGTTATTGTGTGTTGTGCTGCTATGGCAGAGGGGGCTAAACTGCTGCGTTTCCAGGTCAGGGATCTGTATCTGCGACTGGATGGGAGCATTGTACAGAATGCGTTGAGGGGGTGTCTGGGGTCTCTGTGTGTGATGGCTTTACTGTTGAGGTCGGAGAGGTTGGGGGTGGGGAGACCAATCATTTTGGAGGCGTTGGGCGTAATGCGTGTGGAGGCAGTTAACATGTTGAAGAAACACGGGAAACAATAGAGGAGAATGGGTTGGATTATACTTTTATAGAGCAGTGACAGAAAGTGTCTTGAGTTTGATGGTAGAGAGTCTTTGTTGTCAGTGTTTGTGGATGTCAGTGGTGTGTTGGTCAAAGTTAGGTTTATTGTCTAATGTGAGTCTGAGGTATTTGTAGCACTCCACCATCTTAACAGTTGTGAGCTGTTGTGAATATTGAAAGTGTTGATTATCAGATTTGTTTTGTTTTTTTAACATTCAGACGGAGGTGATTGTTTGTGTGCCATTGTGTGAAGTGGGAGATGGAGTCTGGATAGCCTAGAACAGAGTTATTGTCATTAAGGAGTTCAAGTTTGGCAGTGTTGTCTGAGTATTTGATGTATGTGGTGATACGTGACGGGCTGATACAGTCATTGGTGTAGAGGGTAAACAGGAAGAGGCTCAGGACACAACCTTGTGGAGCTCCCTTGTTGGTGATGATGGTGGAGGATGTTACAGTCCCCACTCAGACTATTTATATATCAGACTAACCATTTTACACACCGGCACGGATATACAGAAACTGGAGTTTTGAAAAATCTGCACCTTAGAATATAGAGGACAAAAATATCTGTATACATGAAGACCTTCGTTTCAAGCCCAGGTTAATGAGTGTAATATTCACACCTGCTGTTACCTATAAATAGCTTTCTAGAATTGTATTGTTTCACCAAACAGCAAGAAATTATCCTCAATGTAAACTATGGTGTACTGATTACAAAGAGCAACAAGGTTGTAGAACCAGTGAGTCTAACAAATCAGATCACGTTCTCCATTACAGCCTGCTGACATGACTGTCAAATTAGCTGAATGGCAAATAACTGTGTCATCTGCATACAAACTGATTCTTCAATTGGCTATATTGGTAATATTTATTGGTAATTTAGCTATATAAGTAATATTTTGTGCTCAATAGTATCAAAACCCAGACCCATGTGTGCTGTGTAAAAGGTCTTTTGCAGATTGCATTAAGTACTCACAAATTCCACAAGACACCAAACTATTTCATCGTATTATGTCATTTTATTCCAAAGCTGTTGCACAAATGGCACTATAATGAAAAACAAAACCAAAGAGCATAATAGATAGAATCCCATGATGGTAATGGCTAAATCATTGTCACCTTACTGGGGAACAAATGTGCAGTGGCAGTTTGTGTGTAAATGATTCTTCCATTCTCCAAATGGAAAATTAAAGAATCAATTAGGATACATTTGAACAGTTTTGTTAGTCTTGAGCATTTCTTTCAGATCAAACATATTTAGTGGTCACGTATGCAGAAAGGAAAAAGATTACAAAAGAAATGAAGTATCCGTAGAAGACATGAGTCTCAAGTTTTCTAGTTTTCATCATTTTTCAGTGCTAAACCAAATGCCACATTTGTTCCTGTTTTAAATTTTGGACATAAGACCCAGATGATGTTAATATTTTTACATCAGAACTGGTCAAACTATACATTATTTTACAAACATTTCAAATAGGCTCAGAATAGCTTAAGACTGCTATTTTAGGCCATTCAGAATACAGGAAAGACAAAAAGGAAAAATACAATCATTCATAAGCAAAGTTTTTCTCAACAATTTTCTGTGATACATGACAATGACAATTACAGATTAATAATGTAAACTGTTCGTGGTACAATTATCCTTTCAAAAGCCAAAGTCCAGCTTAAGCTTGCATTTTATTAGATATGTTCAGCCCTTTAAATTGCACAGTAATAAAGATTAGCAACTGTGTTTGGACTCATGGTACAGATGAAAGAGTTAATTTGGTGATAATGAGGATGTTTACGGAAGTGGTACTATCAGACAAGATGAAGATATAACTGTGTTCATATTCATTTCATTCATTTATTCAATTCATATCCCATCCAGTATATATATTTAGTTGCATTCTTCAGCCTAAATAAAAACTCACAGGTGGTCATAAATCCTAATGACAGAGTGAAATCACAAATTGCTTCTACTTTGTCCAGAACATCATTAGTACATGTGGAGGGGAGGCCGTTCAAATGTGGCTGTAGGTGCAGAAAATCTATATTGTCCCTTTTCAACTGCAGAAACACAACAAAACATAAACATAATACAACTACATTTAGAATGTAGCCATTGTCACAGGTTCTGCTTCTGTTTCCACTGTTTGTTGTTTGTGGAACTAAATTTGGCCTTTCGGGGCAGTGCTGTCGATCATATCACATGTGTCATAACCAGAATTTCACTATTGTACGGAGCTGGAAAACCAAAGAGAAGAACAGCAGAGAAGACTTGAACACACCAGCATGTCCCGGCCTTCATTTGTATTTGGTTGAAAAAAAGGCAATTTAGAAGGAGATGGAGTTAGCAGTTACGAGCTGAGGTGCACCACACACACACGCAGCCAATCAGTACAGGGAAACAAAATTAGATGCATGCAGGGGAGCAAAATAAAAAACTACAAAGTAGTTTAATGAACTGGACACTATTTCGGGTCATCGACTGGCTTGTTGTGGCCCCAGCAGTGCCATGGATTCCCCATCAGCAATAAATATCCTCACATAAATACGAAAGAAAATCAGCAACAATATTAGTGCTACTTATTCCACTGTTGTCTGTCCCACAAGTGCTTTTACCATTAAAAAGTGTATATACTAAATGTCCCAGTCTGTTAAATACAGTGCATATCCCACTTTTGCTTCTGTTTGATGCCACATATCTGAAACAGCCTGGTTTGTAAAGGAAAGTGAGTAGTGGAAACAAAAGGAAGAATTGTGTACCAAAGACTTACAAGGTTCAGGTTCAGGTTTTGTAAAGCCCCAGCTTAAAAGAGTTCCTGCAGTGGAAAAGGGCTTCCTGTGGTAAAACGGACTGATCTACTCATTGGTTGGATTCATGTGTTTGCTGCTATCTAGTGGTGTAAATGTTCACTGTGCTGCACACTCCATCTTCCTTCACACAGATCTTTAAATAATGTTTTCAATGACACTACATTCATGCATTAAAAAAAAAATATTCTGTACATCAACACAATGAACAAAGAAAAAAAAATGCATTTAACTGATTTTCAGCATGATGTCATCAGGGATGAGTATTTGTCACAAATGTCTGACATTTCATACATGACACGATTAATCAAATTGATTCAGTGTCCAGTGTCAGGGCCTGCAGCCTAAATTCTGTCATGGGGACGCGTTTTACAAATGCCAATTTGGAGTGTTAATTTTCTGAAAATCATAAAGTGTAATTACAGAATTCCCACTGCCAGGCTGGGATGGGGGCAGTCTATTCAGGATTGCTACATGCATGGCAAGATCATATGACAGGTGGAGACCGGTATGATTTACAACCGGCTACAATCTGATCACAGTGTGAGTCAGACCTCCAGATGTGGTCTGTACCACTGAATGGAAGAACATTCAGCCCAGAGGACCGTCTGTCAAGACTGTCACAGAATGGTGGTCATGATCACTGAGCAGTATGTACAACTGATAATGTATTCATGAATTATGGTGTTTATGAATTGTGGTTTTACTTTAGTACAAAATGAAATCACTATCTTCTGCATGTTATTTTGTCTGCTGTGCTGATTAACTGGAAAGGAAATGATCTGAAATTAGTGAGTAATTGTCTAAAATCAAAAATATCGTTAAAAGAAGGGGCTCATCTCTGAACCTCTTGGATTAAACAATCTGCAGAACTTTAAACTAAACTGATAAAAATAATCTTTATATAGAACTTGTACCTTTGGTTAACTTAAATACTAATCCAACAGTGACTGACTGACTGCATTTGATGCCATTTTGATGTGCAAACATCAAAAACAGTCAGCAGCTGGATTCTCCTACTCTTCCTCATGAAACATCTAATCTTTGATATAATTGCTAATATTCAATCAAATTAGCCATTTTCTATTACTGCTGTTACAAAAATAGAGATTTGATTGGTATTGAATGTTATATGCAAACTTCGTGAAGGCTTCTGTACGCTTGAATCAAAGTACTCAGATCATTTAACAGCATCTGTAACCACCGTTCTGACATCGGAATTTGGTGGGGCAACGTCCATTTCTTAAATTAACTTTCCAAATCAGACAATCCAACAATCATGCCCACTTTTACACAATGATTGGCCAGATGTAGGAGGTATGGAAAGGTTACTTTTCATGTGTACAGGTAAGTACAGCATCACAAATGCTTCACCACCGTCTGTTTGTATGATTTGTCATGTTGAGAGACTGGGAGGCAGTCAGAAGGAGGCTATGACAGCAGGCTTTTCAGCCCGCCTTCAAGTGTGACCATTCGGGACACTTTTTTCATTAGCAGTGGTCAGACGACACATCACACTAGATCTTACCGTACCTCCCTGATATGTGGAATGACCTACGAAGAGAGCTGTGCCTCAAAACTAACCTCCAAACGCATTTTATTATATCATCCTCAGATCATTCACTGTCCAGTTCCTTGAGGTCTGAGGATGGACTCTCTCTGGCTGGCAGGAGGTCATAGTGAGAGGGGATGTGGCTGTTTTTTGGTAGATCATATGGATCTTGACCAAACTGTACGTGACCATTGCTGTCTCCTGTCGACTGGATCGTGCTTACAGTTGGCTCTGAAATAAATAAAAAACAACAGGCGAGTTGGAAGTTGCAGGAACAATAAAGTTAAAGCTTCTGTAAGAAACAGTCCAACATGTTAGAAAAGTTGAGATAACATTTAATTGAATCTCTATGCAGCCTGTACAAAAACATGTTCAGGACGGGACATGTTTAGGGGAAAATGTTGCAGCATTTTTTGATTTTCTTTGGGATAGAAGAACAAGCTGTGACAAACACTGTCATATTATCATATCTATAACATTATAATATTAGCAAACAGTTGCAAATCTAGACACTTTAGCATTCATTTGGAGTGTATGTCCTCTTATACCTCTTGTATACACACTTTTAGCTCTGTTTTGGTCTGCACCCACTCTTGATTAAAACATGTGGGTCTTTAGCTGTCCCCTGTAGCCAGTGCGGTACCACCAAAGGTAGCTTCAGCTAGCTATCCCCCGGCAGCCCCTGAGCAGCCGGGAGGCTTGGTGACTGTCCGAAGGAGGCATAGCTTCTCTCTCTCTCTCTCTCTCTCTCTCTCTCTCTCACCATCACCACCACCATCTGTAAACATACATGTCTGTCATACATGTACATTAATGCATCTTACTAACTAAACTTCTTCCCTGGAGTTTCTGTGCTCTCTCGTCCAGCAGGTTCTCGTGGATCGTGACTGCTGCTGTGGTCCTGCATGACGTCCACTACATATATTATTACTGTCATTAATGTTACCATATCTCCATTACAGTTTATAGTAACTTAGTTAATGATTTGCTGCTGCTGTGCATCTGTGTCTCTCTATCTCTATCACAGGTTCCACTGCTACTGTAATCATTTTATCATTCATTGTAATTCATTGTCATTCTATCATTCATTGTAATTGTACAATATGTTTGTGTTGATCTGTTCTGTACACGTGACATCTATTGCACGTCTGTCCGTCCTGGGAGAGGGATCCCTCCTCTGTGGCTCTTCCTGAGGTTTCTTCCACTTTTTTCCCTGTTAAAAGGGTTTTTTGTGGGCAAGTTTTTCCTCGCTCGAACCGAGGGTCTAAGGACAGAGGGTGTCACTCCCTGTACAGATTGTAAAGCCCTCCGAGGCAAAATGTGTTTTGTGAATTTGGGCTATACAAATAAAATTTGATTTGATTTGATAATGACTGTGGCAAAGGAGCTACCTCAACCATATTTATTTTTGGTGAAATGAAGTACAATGCAGTACATCCAAGAACATTCACATCTGGTTAATTTATCTATGAAAGCATCCTCAGTTGAATTTACAGAAAGGTTACTGCAGTATATCAGTATTGTAATGTTACCCATTTTGTAATTTTACCCATATTGCCCAGCCCTTATTGGATATAGCACCACACTATGTACTTAACACAACTGAGGCATACTTCTATAGAAAGCACTCACAATAAGAGATAACACATGTAAGCTTAGCTCCTCACCAACTTCATAGACATTCCGGTTGTTGGTCGGGCTGCTGTTGCTGATCTCAGCGTATGGTGAATCGCGTCGGGCTGGTGATTTCATTTCCACATAGCCACACTCTGTGTTTTTGGCTGTCAGCAGGGGGGGGTCCTTTATTGTAGCATATGGATTTTCAGAGCTGTTGAGGGAACAGGAGCTGGCATGATAGAGTGTGCCCTTCACCAGATCTAAATGACATGGACAAAGGAGCCAGTGAGTTGTGAATACGAGCATTCAAGTGAGCAGTTTAGAATTTTGTACAATGTACAAGGACCTACCTCGTAAAGATTTCCCCATGTATCTCCTGTCAACTCCATAGGCTCCTAGTACAAAGATACATTTAAATAAAGAAGGTTTGTGAATGGTGGAAGCAAAAAATAGCAAAAAAACTTACACTGGATTTTAAAAGAAAGTGTTTATATCACAGTAAATTAGGAACTGGGGCTAGATAGAGCGAATGTCTCCCATCCACACCAGTTAAAATGTATGTACCAGTAAGCTGTTGTCAGAGAACTACACATCTCCACCAACAAGCAGTGGGCTTGTGGACTGTTGACTGCAAGTTGATGTTGTTTGTGCTGGCTATAAGTTAGTACAAGTATTTCCTATGATTATTGTTTTTAAGCAATCCAGCAGAGAGGGAATTGCAATAATGTTGTGAAAAAATGTGGAAAAAAAGCACTCATTAAACCTATTAAAATTACAGTTTAATTTCTGTCAGAATCAGTTTTTGTCAGACAGACATTCACTCCAACTTCTGCTTTCAATTGTACAATAGTGATATCAATGAGACAGAAAAATAAATTGAACAGAATGAAATAAGAATGCTTCTTGAGGATCAAAACTAGTTATTGACCACACCAGGGAGATCCACATTTACGACCCACACTATGATTATTTGTTAATGCAGCACCTGAATAACCAACAGTAATTCTCAAGTCATTTAAATATTAAATTTTTCTGTGCTGTGGTTCGCCAAATCACAAATTAGGATAGTGTCAGTGTGAAGTATTGGGATATAAGCTCACTATCATTTGAAGCCGATACACATAGATACCAACTTGCAGCATTGATGTTACACGCTGATACATTCCATGTCTCACCCAGTTCATTGAAGCAGTCTCCTTGTTTCCAGTCTGCAGGCAGTGTGCCAGTGTGATCAGCTAGAGGAGCCATTTTCCTCTGATCCACATTCTTCAGGTTTACAAACAGCTGGTTGTTCTTGGCCTGAGTAAATGGAACAAACATCGTTAGAGTATTCATTAATGTTCTTGACCCACAGTCTCAGTAAGACCTCCATACCTTTCCATATGGACCATTGTTTACACGTGGGGAGCTGATGCACTGGGTCAGAGTGTGGTAGCTGGGGTTGGAGAAGTAGTTGCTGGGATGTGCCTCACATGTTTGTGGGTGGGCATCTGAAAAATGACACGGTGACAAGAACTCAGTGACCAAAATGTGATATCACACAATTCAAGAATCACATGGTCAGACTATAATCACAATCAGCTTTATTGCCCAAGTACCCAAAAAGGGGTACACATACATACTCATTTTAGGTTGCTCTCAATTACACACAGTTACAATAATAATATACAGGAAAACAGAAAAAGACATACAGGTAAAAAATAAACACAGAACTATAAAGAAAAAATGAAGAATAATAAAGAAAATGACCAACAGCACACAACATGTATGTTTTTTTGTCTTCTGAGTGCTGTTATTTTACTATGTGGTTGTTCAAGAAGTTCTTAGCCAGGCTTCACTCAGTAGAATTCTAATGTACCTGTGATGGTGTAATCTGCAGTGACCCTCATGGCAGGAGTGTAGGTCACAGCGGGCATGGTGGGCTCTTTGCCCTTCTGCTTCTTTCTGTAGATGATGAAGAGGAGGAGGAGAAAGAGCACCAGCAACACCAGGACGATGATTCCTGCAATGGCTCCAATCTGGTAGGTGTCCACCTGCATTGCTGCACTGGTCAAACTGTTGAGACTGCCCACCACCACGACACCAGCTGCAGACAAGAGGAGTGTGAAATGAAGAAAAAGAGTCTGTTTGGTCTGAATCAAGATTTTTAGGAATAAAACTGGCCAAAATGACTGTCACTGATTTGACATCTGATAACAGTAACCAATATGAAGAATGGATTTGAGAACTGACTATGGACAACAGGCATTTTTCAACTTTTTCTTTATTAATATGGTGCATTGATTGATTCCATTTAAACTGAGGTGTGTCCTCACCTTGGTCACAGCGAGCTCCCTTCCAGCCTGGATTGCAGTAACATGTACCAGTCATGTGATCACATGTGGAGTTGTTTAGACAGTCACAGACCTGACGGCAGCCATAACCATACGATCCAGGAGGGCACTCTATAAAAATGAAAAAAATATATACATTTAAGGTAACTTTTAGTAGGGCTGGCCTAAACCTAATGACAGAACAACATGATGAAAACAATAATAAAGCTTATTTACATGCAGCATATATGGGGAATATAGAGGTAAGTATGTGCCTACTCTAGCTGCAATTTCTATTGAATATTTTAGCCTTTTGAAAAGTATTTGTATGAGAGGACTTGAAATTCTGAAGCACTGAAAGAAAAGAAAATTAAGTTTCAGTTTCAAGTTAAAATGCTGAAAGAAGCTGAGGAGTCATTTGAACTATAATTTAGGGCACAGTTAGTGTAAGCACTGAGATCAGAGGCTGAGCTGGTACTTTATGTTGTGAAGCATGAGCATGAATAATAAAAAAAAAAGAAAGAGAAAGAGGTAAAGGAGTGCAAAAGTGTTTATTGGAGCCATTTTTGTATTTAGTTCATTACTATGTGTGTGAATGGAATGGTATGTGCTCACTTTTAACACAGTAGGTGGTGTGTGGAGTAAAGACAAACAGTAATCAGAGAGCAGGAGATGAACACAGTATTTGACTGTCGTGTGTAATGTGCCATGAGGGGTTTGTTGATTTGAATGCAGATTATTCATTGATTTAACTGTGTGTAAAATTCCATTATGCATGTGAAAAAACAGCATACTGTGTCATCAGTATGTCTGTAGGGATGGTTTGGAAATGTGCATTATTTAACTGACATGTTACAAAAAGGACGCATCAATTAGGCGAGTACGGGTGAAGCATACTTTGTTCACAGTGTCGTCCCATGAAGCCAGTGCGACAGGTGCACTGTCCAGAGATGTGGTCACAGTCAGCTCCATTCCTACACTGGCAGATCTGAGAACAGTCCTTCCCATAGAAACCTAATGGACAGCCTGCAAAGGATTCATCATATGTTACATGATAAACTTTCAAAATGATCTGTGTCTGAAATAATAAACAACAAAGACTGTGTGATACCCAAATGTCTCAAATAATACCTCCAAGTTTGATCACATTTATCACAACTATGAATCTGTTTAAACAGTAATCTACTGTATGTGACATGAACTAGCACAGGACTAACAGAAGTAAATAGCTTTGGAATGCTCTTTGTGCGTGTGTGTGTGTGTGTGTGTGACTGACGTTGTGTGCAGTAGAGGCCAGTCCATCCTGGGGTGCACTTGCATTCTCCATCATAAGCACTGCAGTAGGCTCCGTTGTGACAGTTACATGTGTGGATACAATTGGGTCCCCACTGACCAGGAGGACACGCTGCAGCACAGGGACAACAAAATGTTAGTGCTTGTACTCTATTCATGCTTCACTTCAGTATATGCAGTACATAAAGTTTTATGTGCAGTACTTAGTGTCATTCTAAAACAGATCAGAACCACTGTGCACCTATTTTATGGTTTTATTGAGTGAACTCACGCTGGGAACAGTCGCTGCCAATCCATCCTGGATAACACTGGCAGGAGCCATCGATGGGGTTACAGGTGCCATTGTTGGTGCAGCTGCAGCTCCAGGCACAGTTCTTCCCAAAGCGACCACTGGGACACACTGCACACAAGACACATGTGTGTGTTCATCATTCATGTTATGCAAACACAGTTTATCTAGAAAGTCTTCTCACTTCTCGAGTATCACTTCCAACACAGAGTTCCTAGACTGTTTGTTAGGCTCACTGAGACATATCACACATCAATGGTCAATATTGTTCATGTCTTTGAAGCTATTACATCATAGGACCCAATGTTCTGATCAGACAAACATTTACAGTGTATAACACAGACGTGTGATTCATGCGAGCAGCTGTCTTTAGGCTGATGTTTCTTCACTAGCTTTGATCTTTTGTACAGAGAAACTCAAACAGTGTCATAACTCAAAGAATTTTCTTGGAAACAGCACATGTAAGACCAAGACCAACAGGAAGCTGTGAAAAGCCCACATGGATCAAACCCTGAAGCGTTCAGAACACAGTAGAAATGATGTGCTGCAGACTAACTCACCCTCATTGCAAAGCGCTCCCTTGAAGCCTGGGAGACAGTCACACTGTCCTGTGACGTGGTGACACGGCCCGTTACTGTGGACACAGTGTGGACAGGTCTGACTGCAGCGGTGACCAAAGTAACCTGGAGAGCAGACTTCAAAGCAGCAGAAGAGCAAAAATGAGTTCATCTATCTGCATGCAGTTTAAACATCATTTACTAAAGTGACAGTCTTCAAGAGGAGTTCAGCATCTATCAATCAATTTAACATCAGAGTACACATATTGGTGAAAACACCATTCAAAAATCTACTCCAGACAGAGCAGGAAGAATGTAGCAATACACAGAGTAAAAAATATTCATATACTAACAGTTTCAGACTGACTCATCAATATTGATTTGTTCACAAACTGACTGTTTTGATGCCAAAAGGTGGTTTGGCCATACTATGTGGCCATCAGATATATGTGCACATATGTATCTCATTGTACCCCACAGCTTTAGCAAAGTTGTAATATAACTTTGTTTTCTGCAGAATATCAGCATTATTGATGCCATTTTAAAAAATAATAAAATAATTAAAATAATAATTATTATAATTATAATTATTAATTGATATTGTCTTTGACAGGGCACTTATCTTTCTAAATGGCAATGAGCTCTGTGTGCTGACAGTCAATTTTGATCAGGCACATGTTAAAACCTCATCATCAGTGATCATTATACATCAGCAAATGTGCTGACGGTGTGCTGATCACAGAGACAATACAATCATTCTCCAACCAGAAAGGGTGGATGGATTTGTTTGGCATTAAGAAGCAAATCAGAGTCATCGGCAGAGACTGCAGAGACTTCAACACCAACAACACCAACAACACCAACAACACCAGCAACACCAACAACACCAACAACACCAACAACACCAACAACACCAGCAACACCAGCAACAGGTGGCAGGCAATGCAGACCATCAAAGACTACCAAAGCAAGAGAACCCCCATCATGTGTGAGGCCACGCTGTCAGATGAACTGAACACAATTTATGCTTGTTTTGATCTTGTCAACAAAGAGTCTGCTGTGAAGTCTCCACCGCCTCCAGAGAACCGGCCACTAATCGACCACATGTGAGATATGAGTAAAGCTGCTGGGCCTGATAACATCCTTGTCTGTGTATGAAGAACAGGTGTGTCAGGTATCAAGTGACAACCTGTATTTGTGTAACACTGTGTTACAGAATCACCCTGAACCTTTAGTTCTAGAGATTACTTTAGTTTACTTTGCTGATCTGCGGGTTGATTTGAAACATGCTAACATCAATACTCCTGTACCACTGATAGCATCCTTACAGGGAACATCACTGTCTGGTAGAGAAACAGCACCAATCAAGACTGCAAGGTCCTGCAAAGAAAGGTTCATGCAGCTGAACAATAGGTGGTGCTCTACTTTGCCGAAAATACATCTCTACCAGACCTCAGCTCAGGATGAGCTTCTACACTCAAACCACTAGAAGATTATTTATTCCTTATTGGTATTGTTGTTATGCTAATGTCCTTACTTATTTAGTTTCATTAAGAATGTATGGTAAAAATTGTTCACATACTTTGTAATTTGTAAAAGAAGGTTGGAAAAAGAAAAAGAAAGGTTGGAAACAACATCTTGTCCCGATGATTAAACCTTGTTATTTGGAGGTCAAACCGAATTATTTTGAGAAATGTCACCGTTTCCACCACGTTTCCAAATCTTAGCTATTAACACTTTTATAATTACTAACAGGAATGATGGATAAATCTATGAAAAGAAGACAAAGTTGTGCTGATGTAGTACTTACTCCTCTGACAGGTGGTGCCTCTGTATCCTGGAGCACACTCACAGGTCCCCTCGTCCGGAGAGCATGAAGCTCCGTTCTTACAGTTACAGGGGAGGGAGCAGTTTGGGCCCCAACGGCCCTCTGCACACACACTGTCACAGTGGATACCTGCTCACACACACGCACACACACACACACACACACACACACACACACACACACACACACACACACACACACACACACAGTTTGAGTTTGAGTTGTCTGCAGTTTACAGTGATTTAGATTTACTTGATGGTTTTATTTAATTGTTTGAGGTCTCAGAAGATATATGTATCCAATATTTCACATAAAAGCAAAAAAAAAAATGCTGCTTACACACTGATGCCTCAGTATTAACAATCAAATAATGTGACATACAATAATATATATATATATATATATATAGTTATATAGTATACAGTTTTTGGAGAGAATACACATGGAAGATCAAGATCAGCCTGTTTTTAAATCTGGTAGCATCCAAGAAAAGTTTCTGATGCTCCAGGCGAAAAAGAAACTCTGCGTTCAGTTCAGTTACAGGAAGGATAAACACTGGTGTGGTGGTGGTCTTGTTGGAGAGTGCTGAAATTAGATAGACTGGTATTTCCACTCTCCTGTGGACCTGTAGACATGTCATCAGTACGCATCGACAATGCTTATGGAATGACCCTCACAGCCACAAGCTCCAGATTTAAGTGGAAATGTTACATTATGAACCAAAGATCAGAACCAACAGCAGGAAGTAATGTGATATATTTACCAGTCCATCCAGCCAGGCAGTGGCAGTGACCAGTAGAATGGTGACATCCATCAGCATGACTGCAGTCACAGCGTTCTTTACAGTCCAGACCGTAGGTACCATCCTGGGGAAGATGAACCGTAACCATGTGAGATGAACTTCAGCAACATTCATGTGACACACAGCCATCATTTAGTCTTCAGAGAGTCTTTTCAAGCTTTAAATCCTATTTTACTTCAGTATAAGATCAGTTATACCAGAACCTATATCTAACCTTAAAATAACCTGTATAGACAAATGTTCTGGGAGCATCCTCATCCTCTCACCTGGCAGTGAAGTTCACACCTGTCTCCTCTCCAGCCTGGAGCACAGGTACAGAGACCGTCCAACGCATTACACGCTCCTCCATTCCCACACATACAGGTGAAGTTACAACCCAGACCCCAGGTACCGCTGGGACAGTTGATGGAGCAGTCCACCCCATGCCACCCTGATCAAACAAGGTCACACAAACCTTACTTCACCTCGACAGTGGCTAGTATCATGGACATTCAGTGTAAGAAAATACTGATGATGATGATGGTTTTATAAAAGGTACAGATTACTAACAAAATGTGGTTTGCCTGTTTTATGATGGAGTAACTCCACTCAGAGAAGTAACCAGAAAAAGAAAGGGCATGAATGTAAATCAGCTCACCTGGTTTACAGGAGCAGGATCCGTCCATAGGTGAACACTGAGCTCTGTTCTTACAGTTACAGCTGGAGGAGCAGTTCACTCCATATGTTCCTGCAGGGCAGGGGACTGAGCAGTTGGGACCCTGAGAAGGTCAGTACAGTAGATAAATAAACAGAAGAGGATATCACACATCCTTTAAATGTGCAGTCTGACCATTTCATGTGCTTCTTTCATGTGTTTCATGTGTTCCTTTTCTCTAGTTGTTGTATAATCTGACAAGTTAGACCAACTCTCCTGTCATCAGATGTGATTAGTAAATGTGTGACACAGCTGCAGAGCCTCCATATATTTCCCAAACAGCACAGATGGAAGGTGAGGTACTGTTTGCTTATATTATTATCAGGATCATCAAGCAGCCAGAAAGAAAACTCTGTGTGGTTCTACTGTGTTCTGTGAGTGCCATAGAAGTGTGTTAAGCAGATTCGAACTCATCAAGCAGAATGAACTCACTAAGTAACACATTGTATCTCGTTTGTTTAATCCATAAACAAACAGAAATGTAAAAATTACACTTTGTCTCACAAACTATTTCTTGGCAAGTTTTCATGGCATTCATATGAGAAATCCCCAAAAGAAAGGAAAAAACAGAATTAGTTGAATTCTGCTGCCACTAGATGTTACTAAAGACCCATATTTTTACTGATGAGGTGTACTGAGTAAGCTCACAGAGCTGCAGAATTGACATGTTGGTCTGGCCAGGGTTTGCTGGCTGAAATTCAGGCACTTGAGCCAGGGTTAAGATATGATACAGGTGATGAACAGCCACTCCCATACTGTATAACACATTGTATGTAACCCTCATGAAATAACAGGACATGTGACATAAAGCATTCATTGACATTGTGACATGTTAGAAATTGGTTTACCGTGAAGCCTGGAGCACAGATACACTCTCCGGTCACACTGTGGCAGTCGGCACCATTCTGGCACTGGCACACCTGATGACAAGACTCCCCATAAAATCCTGGGGTGCATGTCTCATTGCAGTAGAGACCTGATGAACCAGGCTGACATGTACACTCCCCTGACATTGGGTGACAGCTGGTGATGAGAGGAACATACCATAGTTGCAGTTTGTACTTTGTTTGTTTTTTGCTCATACTGTACGTCTACTACTGCTTCTCAGATGTAAAATCCCTTCTCTCAGTGACTGAATACTTACTGGCAGGGCCTAAATGGTTTCCTTAAAACAAAAACATGTCATCCAACCATCTAAAGTCAAATTGTTCTTCTTTCTCTGAACGAATGCACTTCAAAACCTCAGAGACAGGCATGGTGCCGGTGTGTGTCAACAGCCGATGATTTACACCCCATTTTATGCTGCATACAAAATGGACTTTATGCTGGCTCTCTCCAAAGAAAAAAAACACCATGTGTTCCAACAACATTGTAAAGAATTATAAAAACACATCCTGACCAGTTTGTGATGGCTAAACTGGATTAGACAAGGTGCTGTGGTGTTAAACAGACTAGAGATTCAATTACGACAGCATCTCAACCACCTGATAAAATGCTGATGAGAGATTAGATGTCTGATTGGTCGCCTCATACACTGCCTGAAATCCATTTAATGGCTTCCCCAGCTCTTGCTGCTATGTAACAAGTGGCACTCCAGCTTGAGCTGCTTGAAGGCGTTTGTGGTATTTCGCTCATTTATTCAGATTTTGGTTTATTACCAAATACTGAAGCAGTCTACCAGGTACAGCAGTGGTCAAGACCCTAAAGACAGAGCTCTCTGTTTGTAGAAGTGTCAATACTTTGACATTTGTTGTTGATTTTTTATTAATGTATTCATTCAGAACAGTTTGAGAGACCAGCTGAGGTTCAAAACAGAACAAAGGACTCAGTCAGAGGTCCTTCATATCTAAAAAACAACACGCTCACATGAGAGATCACAACAAAGACAGGGGACGGTTTAGGTAGGATGAGGAGCCTTTTAGGCATCTGTGCTCAGAAGCCCATCATTTTATAATCAGTCTTGTCACCAGTGGGACAAAAACAATAATTTGGTGTGGAAAAAAAAAAGATTAGTTTCTGTTTATCTGTGTTAGTACATTGTTCAGACGCAGAGCTTCAAACAGAACTTCTGGCCACAGACACAGTGCCAGATTTGAGACCAGGACTGTCAACCAAGGCTATATGTTTGCTTTGATTCATTCATCACTGACTGTTATCTAGCTGACACAGTCAGACATTTCTTAATTACATTTACAAATAACTAAACCTGAGCAAAATGTCCCAAATCCAACCCACAGCTCATATTTTGTGTTGCTCTAACAGAAGCTCTATTAATCCTTTAAAACCTGGAGCTCTGTGTAGGTGTAGGAGCTCACTGATACCTTCCATGATGATTTTCATTTCATGCCAGCAGTGTGGGGATCATCTGCAGTGACACAGGTGGAATGCGCCTGTGTTTGTTAGTGATTGTGTTTGACTGACAGCTGGCGCACCTGACACAGCGCTCCCATTGAGGAGGAGCACAACAGCTGTTCTCTGCAGTGACACATGCAGCCGCCAGCTGTGCCAGCCCAACTGATCACAACAGACATCTGTCTACAGGATCAGCGGGCACACTGACAAACACACAGACAACACATGAAATCTTCATTCTGATGTCTTTTTAACATTCAAATTTGAAAGATAACATCTAAATATTTTAAGCAAGTGAAGTTTGAACACTTTCTGTGTACCTGCGTGTGTTCTGGGTGTAGCACGGACACTTCCTATCACACCGGAGGCCGTAGTGTCCTTCAGGACACAGTCGGACTTCACATATCTCTCCTTTGTATCCTGGCTCACACAGACACATTCCGTTGGTGTGGCAGCATTTGCTGTTGTTCTTACAGCGACACGTCTTTGCACAGCCAGCACCGTAAGTACCAACTGGACACTCATGCTGGCACCTGTTCACAGAGAGAGATATTAAAGAGAGAGAGATCTCTGGTCAGTTATTGGGAAAGGTGGAGGTGAAAAAATTAAATACTGATCTGTGTTGTTTTTAGTGCAACTTTTCCTTCTCAGACTAATGCTCACGTCCATATAGAATAAAGTCTTTGGGATATTAAGACTTCATCATGTGAACAAACAGTATCTGTGAAATGTTTAATGAAAAATGATTTTGTTGCCACTCTTTACACTCTTTCACACTTTAGTTATCTGTGCACACACATGAATTAGTCCTGCACACAGCTTAATAAACTGGGCAAAGAGAAAGAAATCTATGTTAAAGGTTTTGAGGTATTCAAATTGCATACCAGCTGAACAGAAGCACAGAATAATAACTTACTGATAACAATGCATAACAATGTTTCTCCTCTTTTACACACACACACATGCACCACACTTACACTCACACACATGCACTGTACTTAAGTCTTGGTAATGTTACTGTTGTCTCAAAATCACTTCACTCGCATTGGCTGATGGTCTCTTCTGTGTGCAGTACACCTGTTATTGTATTCTATATCTTTACGCTGCTAATTATTAATTTGTGCTTCCATTTAGACAGTATAAATGAACGATTCTATTATTTTAAAATGAACTCCACACTGCTTTTATTTTGAAGGTCAGAGGTGAATATTAAAATTGTGATTTTTTCCCATGAACACATCCTGACTGAAATCAACGGGGAGGCTCTGCACATATCAATGTTTAATACTTACTTACTGTTTATGGTTATGTTTAAGCAGCAAGACCATGTGACTGAGGTTAGACAAAGCTTGTGGCTATGGTTACATGTGGATATTCAAAGATTCAAACCCAAGCACATTCTGTCATATCTAGGAAGTTGTGTTAAGTTATGTTTAGTTCTTGTCTTGTGTCTGTTGTCTCGTGACTTCCTGTTTTATTTTGACATGTCTCTTTCCTCTTGTTTCAGATAACTTGCCCTTCCCCCGTGGGTTTCCTGCCAGTCTGATTGTCTTCCCCACCCTGATTGTTTCCACCTGTTCCCCATTACCTTGTGTGTGTGTGTGAGTGTCTATATATAGTCTGTGCTTCCCTTTGTCCTGTGCCAGTTCGTCTTGTTTTGTCATGCCAGAGAACCCATGCCAGTCCATGCCACGTAAATTGTTTGTCAGGTTTTGTATTTCTTATTTGCTACTTTGTCTTGCCTTTTTGAGCCTTCTTAGTTTTTTCCTTGTTAAGAGTGATTTTGATTTGACACTTTGTCCAAACCTTTTGTCTCCTCCCAGTGAGTGATTATTATTTGTTGTTTTGCCTTTTGCTTATTTAGTGATTCCTCGATAGTGGTTTTCTGTTGTTACTTTTCCTCCTTTGAGAGTGATTATTGTTTGATACTTTGTGCAATAAATTGTGATACTTTTTTGAACTTGTCTCAGAGTCGTGCTATTGGGTTCAAATCCTTGTTCAGTCGTGACATTTTGTATGCTCATCCACCTCCCTGCACTCCATGCTGTTCTTTTCTTGGAACTACTGTTAATGTTGTCTCTTTGGCTTCTCCAAACATTAGGAAACAACCTCTGGGGACCATGAATACCCAACCAATGACTGTGTTGACATATTGATCTAGAAGTGTTGTGCAGGCCATGGAGTGACATGGATTGAAACAGTTCACACACTCCACATTAGTGCCTGCAGTGAAAGCACTCTGCGGCCATTCTGCAGCTCATTCTCAATCATAGTCATTTGACAGAGCTTCAGCTAATGTGGCAAACAGCTTGCAAACAAATCATTCACAAAATGAGCACAGTGGGTCCTCATTATCACTTCCATGATCACAGTGCAAACACATATCAGCCTAACTACCCAATTTTAAAAAAAATAATAATAATTGAAATGCTCTCTCTATCTCATCATTCACAGCAGGCGAGGCACAGAGGGCAAATATGAACTAATTGGTCTAAATGTTTTTTTTTTTAGTTCACTGGACAGTTCGTGTTGTTTTTCTGCGATTCTAACACAGTAAATGTATTCCAGCTGACAGCACTGTTCTATTAAAGACTGTTCAATATATCATCCACATTCTTGCAAAGTACAGCCAAAAAGCAGAGCACTTCATTTCCTAGCTGTTGGTCTTCCTTCTTCCTGAGGGGCAGATAATGACCTCCCCCCCCCCTGCTGTTAATGGATTCCAGTGGGTTTGGGCGTGGCATGGCTGGCCTTTTGCCAAGCAGGGCTCTACGGTGACGTTTAGCTTCCCTCAAACCCTTATTTACTCATAAAAGTGCACTTGGAAGGGCTATTCCTGTCTCGTCACTGGTCTGCTTAAGTATATGGTGTGTGCTCTCTGATATTGCTAATTATATGGCTTTGAAGCCCTGCGTGGCACACTGCTGACATTTGTGAAAACACACTGACTGGGCTGGTCTGCTCTCTGGAGGATGTGGCAGAGTTAAGCAGATATAGATGTTTTGATTTGGAATTTGTTTGTTTCACTCTGTTCTGCATGTTATAATCAGGTCCAGTGAGAACAAGGCCATGCCTTCTGTAGTTTATGGGGAGATTTTAAGATTTCTATGTCCCTGATACACAATACCGCAACAAAGAACAAAGTGTTAGTCCGTCTCTCAATACCGGCTCACTGTCCACACTGTTGGTGACTCTTAGTCTCAAGCCGATTGGCTCCCAACAATGACATACATTGTTAAACATGTCTCACAAATAGTTCTATGTATATTTCTTTTATTTTTGGAGAACAGCCTCAGTGATTTCCTAAAATAGCTGGAGTTTTCAGATTATATATTCGGTATATATTCGATATTCTGTGTTCAGATCCTTTGCTAAAGTAAAGTAGTAGTAATACTGCAATATTAAATACTCCATTACTAGTAAAAATCCTGCAAATGTTGGATTTAGGGTCAAATGCACTGTCCAATCTACAGATCCCATTAATTAATTTGGCCAAATGTGAAGCAATAAATAAATTGACAAATAAGCTGTATCTTCTACATATATTTCATACTTCAAATTCATAGTATTCATAATGCATTCATAATATTTCTGTAATATAATATATGATATATAATATTTGTTTTGTATTTCTTTACAGATTGATTCATCGTTTTACACATTGTGTGCTGAAAAATGTGGATTAGATTACATTTGTGCATGGAATGGAGTTTTGAATCTTCTCAGTCTCTGAGCTAAAATGCGTGATGTGTGGTGCTGATGGAAAAAAGATGGACATCCAGCTTCAAAGTGGGGAGGGCGTATTTCCCAGAAGAGAGAACAGCTCGTCGCCATTTGATTTAATGAAGTATTTTTACATGAAATATTTTGGTGTATGTGGATTTCATTTTGGGAACTTCAAATTCACAAACTGTACTGTTTGTTTCATTACAGGCTTGTTCAGGTTATGTGCCTTCTCTGACACTTCCACGTGTACGGCCAGGCAAAAGGAGAACTGCAGGTAAGCCATGGATCACGTCCAGGTGGATCATCCTCTGCAGTAAATATAAGCTGAGCCATCAGTTTAATCTACATGTGATTTGGGATTTGAATGTAATGTATCAATGTCTTAGCTTAGCTGCTTCATTAAAGTTACACACATTTCCAACTTACAGTACTATTAGCGTTAGTAGTCGTGGTTGTTAAGACTATCTAATAACAACTTATGTAATGTCTGCTACTGTAGGCTGCTGATCCTGCACCATGAAAGCTTTAAAGTCAGCTGCATTTATCAAACATGACTATACGCTCAGTAACTAGTGCAGGCACGTCGTTTTAACATTCAGAAATAAAGACATCTACAGTAAGAGTGATGTGAAGTCAGTTTGTTGAAAAGGAGGTGCAAATGGATTTAGCTCATGTTAGTGTCAAATCAGGCATGTTCTGATTAAACTGATGGCTCAGCTTTTACTCACACCCAGAGGATCATCCACCTGTCATGGCTTACTTGAATGGGCACGACCCACCTTTTGGCTGGTCTGCCACCAGCTGCAGCTGAATTGGATTTTGTGATACTATAAGGGTCAGGAACACAACCTCTACATGTTTGATGTGACAAAAATGGTAGAGTACAGTTTTACATTTGTTCCATTTGGTTGGTATTTGTTAGTGGATTGGACAATGTGCCATAAATGATCACAAATTGTCATGCACATGTTTTTATTTTTAAATCAATAAATTTGTATGAGTACTGAGACTTATTTATTTCCAGAGTTTAGTTCAATCACAAGAAGT
Organism: Argyrosomus regius; assembly: GCA_946959425.1. NCBI lineage: Eukaryota > Metazoa > Chordata > Actinopteri > Sciaenidae > Argyrosomus > Argyrosomus regius. Next base: position 815,086 of record OX336898.1, on the reverse strand, counting down.
TACATTTAAAAAACGGAACCTAGCTGGTTTGTTTTATGTTTTACAGTACTTAAATAATGCATTTTTTTGTAATATTAACACACATTCTTAAGGCTGTTGCTTTTAGACTCACTGCCTTGAAACAAGCTTTAATACCATAAACTGCTATGATGCATGTAATATTGCAAAAGTTGCTCTTGCCTTTCTCCTGTGTATCCAGGGCTACAGAGACACTGTCCAGAGGACGACACACAGAAGCCGTTGTTGTGACATTGACATTCCTGGGAGCAGTTTTGCCCAAATCTCCCCTCTGGACATGGCTGGCCGCACACTGTACCCTGTACACAGCAAAGACAACATGAACATACGGAATCTGAAGTGTTGATGTGTTGATAATGACAGCAGCTTTTACACCTCAAATCTTTGCATACAAACCTTTACTGTATGTTTTCCTGCTGATGTGTGTGAATACATTTGCCTAATCATGGATACAACTGTAACTTCAACTTCAAACTTCAAACTTCAATCAAATTCTGCTTCTCGGTAAGAATTTGCAGAGCTCCTATCACATAATGACCTCAACATCCTGATTTTAGGGGACTCTGATATGCATGTCTGTCTTGCAGTCTTTCCAGAGAACTGTGGAATCTCTGTGAGCCTTTTAACTTTATCACATATGTAAGGAGCTTCTCATTCCACCGCTCCTATCATGACTCGCTCTCTTCTGGTTCAGCTCATACTGACATGCTATCTGTGTGAATACTGTCACGACTTTGAGGATTAAGTTTTCTACCTCTTTCTTTTCCCAGCTCGTGTACACGTCTTAACAATACTTCATGTCTGCTGCTAAATTCTTCTTCTTCTTCTTCTTCTTCTTCTTCTTCTTCTTCTTCTTCTTCTCTCTAACTGTTTATTCATTGTAGGTGATTTAGCTCATGTAATAGACTGTGTGCATGGTGCCACCGCACACTGAACTGTAAGATGAACATGGGAACATGAATGACAATACATCATTCTTCTAAAGAGTTCAAACAAACAACTGGGGGTGTGTACCATCCATCCTGCAGGACACGAGCACTTTCCAGTCACATGGTGACACACTCCTCCATTCTGACATGGACATCTCTCCTCACACTGCTGCCCATGTTTCCCTGGAGGACATAAGTCTTCACAGCTATGGAATAAAGAAAACAGCATCAAGTTAATATTCATCCACTTTTGAAGTTTACTTTATATAACAATTAAAAAAACATTCTCTCCTTAAACTTACAAAGCTCCTGTGTATCCTGGTGAGCATTTGCATTCTCCAGTCACATGGTGACAGGTGGCTCCATTCTGGCATTGGCATTTCTGCTGGCATCCGTTACCATAGGTGCCCACTTCACACTGGGCCTCACAGCGCCAGCCTCTGTATCCAGGAGTGCAAATACAGGCTCCAGTGATTGGGTTACACAGCGCTCCATTCTGGCACTGACATCTGTTACTGCAGTGGGAACCCCAGTGGTTACTGTCACAGGCTGAGGGGAAGATAAAGGAAAAGGATCAAGATTTGGTTGATCTTGTTTGATATGTATCATCGCACAGGTCACAGGTTGTTTTCTGACTGGGACTCTTTTACACCAAACCTGATGACACGTAATGTGATATCCCCTCTACCTGTTAACAGGTGCAGAGTTGGGATGACTCCCATTGTTGTCTGTACTGTTATCATCCAGATGATCATCGGCCCTGTAATAATTCTTTTTCACCAAGTGACACGTGATGCAGAAACGCAAACCTGATCCCAGCTGACCATTATACACTTGGTGTTGGTGGTTGAATCTGAATCCAAAGGAATTCAACAGTGAATACTGCTGTAAGGACGAGGCTGCTGTTACAGGTTATACTTTCTTACACTTACTTACAGGTGCTTTATCTTGTTTATTGATAACTAATTAATGCCCCCCCGCCCCCAAAAAAAATACATGCTTGTTGAGCTGAGAACAGTGAAAGTGATTCATACAATTTTTTTCATGCAGCTCTTTACTTAGCTTACCTAACTTTAGAGTCTTAACAGGAAATCTGATCACATCCCATTCTTTCATCTTTGGGATGGCTCCTTGTGGCTTAAGATTTTACTGATAACTTTCATGATCAAGCTCCTGGTTACATTGTTTATATGTTAATCCCCAGTGAGCATGGTACATCTGAGATTTGACAGTGAGCTGCGTGCCACCACATCATCAATCATACTTCTGAGGCAGAGACCAAGGCCTGCTCCTCATCACTAACATGAAAACCACCTGATTCAACAAGCAACCAGAGACTCAATTACTGTGCGGCCAGGCAGGCTTCAACCTCAGCCCACCTCATTAACCTTTGGCTGTTGGATTTCAGCCTTAATCAGACCACACCTCATACACATGAGTGAGCTCTGCCATGTATCTGGCCTTCCCATCACCTCTTGCAATAGAAGCTTCACCAGCAGTAGCCACAGTCCACTGTTAAACCTGGAGTGTGTTGGACCACATGTTTATTCTAGATGTCTTTCATCTTGTAGAGAATACGTCAGGAGGCCTCGGCCCTCTCAGAACTACAAATGACTGGGGGCAAAATAGGAGGGAGTCAGAAAGGTTTACAGTGATGCCAGACCTTTCATTATGGGACTCTGTATCATGGAGGTCTATATTAAGTTCAGGGGAAAGTGAGACTTTTGACTAGGAATAAATACAGAAATTAAAGGTTCAACGACCCACACTGAGTAAATGACTGTAGCACTGTAGTGAGCTAACTGTTTAACAGGGCATTAACCATTAAAGATCAATCCAGTTTATTTAAAAAAAACAATATTTGTATTTGTTCAGATATTACTAACCAAATAAACTGACTGACTTCTTGTAAGACAAAGTAAGAACCAAAACAAACTCAGACAATCTCATTAAATGCTACAAAATATATGCAACACACTGAAAACGACACATGAAGGACATAATACAAAATATATGTTGTATACATAATACAACTGTATGTCTGTTCAACAAAGAAATGAAAAGACAGGTTTTGTGTTTAATGAACTAGTGATAGCACGGGAAAACTGAAGCAAAGCCGGCAAGCTCCACTGCTGCACAACGTGGCAGGCACATTTCACTGCGAATTATATCCAACATATATGATCATAGCAGTGTACTTAAGTCATCAGCCGGGCCTGCTGCCACACTGCTCACCTGAAAGCTAAGCTGTTACTTGCTGCTGCTCAAATAGCATTTGACACAATGCAGCGGTTCAGGTCTGTGGTGCTATTGAGGGGGAACACTTTGTGAAAATTCTTTAATGGGATAATTTTTTAATTCTGGAACACTGTGAGGGGGCTGAAAGCCGTAGAAAAAAGCTAGTAAGCAGCACTTAAGGTTTGTTCATGCTGTTGTTCATTTTGGTTTTCAGATAAAAGAGAAATATCATTTTAATTTGTCTCTGTGTGAACCAGCTTCCGATCATCAGTCTACAATCCTTTTATCTGTAACGTCATGTTATCCAAATATCCACAGCTGGCCTTAGCTTTTCAGAGCTTCACCTCTGATGGTACACTGCATCTGCTAAATAATAAAAAACTGTTGCCCATCTGTTCTGTGGGATTCTACAGGCTGGGACTGACCTCTGCAGCTGATTGTGGTTTTACTGTTCTGATTGAAATACACATGCACAGCTGCAGAAGCTTCATGAGCTCTCAAGTAGAAATGTAAAATGAAGTCTTTTCAACCTACCCTCAGTACAATAAGAAATCATATCTTTCAACCAAATGTTAGACAGCTGCATAGATGCATGTAGCAACCTGTATCAAACAGAAAGCCCTCCGTTCAGATGGCATTATTAGAGAGAAAGCATCTCATTGGATGTAAAATTAGTTGATGAGTCATCAACAACTTTTTATGGTTTATCAGGAAATTACAAACTCTAAAATACCATGAAGAATACCTGAAAACACTGAAAACATGACTTTGTGTCAGTGTTGGACAGATACTGGAGGACAGAGGACAGATGGGACAAAAACACTTAAAGATCAAGTTTGACTTCATGGATGTTAAAGTTAGTTTTCTTAAGCATCAGTTATACATATATACAGTGGTGGCCAGAATTATTAGAACACCTGGCAGATCTGAAAATACTGATCTTTTTTTTGCCTCCACAACATGATTTCATTTCATAATGTTCATGAAACATGCAGATGTTACTCTGAGCATAACAAATATCAGATTAAGTGAGTCCTACTGATTTTATCCACTTTGAACTTGAATATTTAGTATGTCTACCTTTGGAGCAGTTAATGCAGCACATCTCTCTGGCATTGTGTCAATATATTTCCTGAGAACTTCAACACTAATGTTATCCCATGCCTTCTGCAACTCAAGCCAAAGGCTTTCCTTTGAATGTACAATACATCTATGCAGTTTATTTTCCAACACGCCCCAAATTTGCTCTATGAGGTTGAGGTCCGGACTTTGAGGAGGCCAGTCCATCATTTTCAATGTTTCAGCAGATTCCCTCTGTCACAATAGTTAGAAGAATGTTTATGGTCATTGTCCTCTTGGAAAATAAATCCAGGCCTAATAAGATAACTCCCAGATGCTATTCTGTGTCTCACCAGAATGTTGTGGTATACTTTCTTATCCATGATGTCATCAATTTTCACTAAGTCACCTGTTCCTGAGGCTCATTTTTATATCTCTCCCTCTCCCTCCGTCCGACATACACACTTCAGTTGTTGCCAAACTGTTCAAACTTCAAACACTTTATACCAATCTTCCTTTGTCCATTTCTTGTGTTCTTTTGCTAATTTCAGGTGTTTCACTCTGTTTGTCTTTCAGTAATGCTTTCTTTGCTGCTATTCTGCCAACAAGTCCTTCTTCACCCAGTTTCTGACACACAGTTCTTGAAGACACTGTTGCACCATTAGTCATTGTGGCGTTGATCTCGTCATGCAGTTCTCATGAGGTCTTTCTTCGGTCCTTAAGACTGAGAATTTTGAGATGCTTCACTTGTCTGTCTAAAAATTTCTTTTTTCTACCTCTCCCCTTTTGGTTCTGGTGTGAATTGGTGGCATCATGGTGGTCTAAAGTGACTTTACAGTGCTTGGACTGCATCTCAAGACACAGGCCTACATGTAGCTGTTTTTTTTTTTTTTAAGGAAAATGACCTAAATCTCCTTATGATGGCTCTATTCTGTGGTTTATAGAGCATAATGGTGACATTGTAGATATTTAATTTGTTTTATGAGTATTTTAATGACCAATTCAACAACTCTTAAGTATGCCAAGTGTTCTAATAATTTTGGCCACCACTGTATCTGCTGTTGGCGAGATTAAGTTAAAAGCTTTAGAAAAGCTAGTAAGTGGAACTTAAGTTGAGATTTTTCTGTGAAACAAAACTATTTTTTATATTTTGGTTTTGGTCACATTATCGTCACTGACCACAATTCTTTATTTAAACAGTGCCATTGCCTTTGAGCTCAGGCTCCTCTCTTCTGCTACATAAACGCAGCCTGGTGTTTGTGTGCCCAGCATGCTGAGTAACACAGGCATCTCCAACCATTCCACCATTCTGAGGTTGTTCAAGTGATAAACAGGCTCCTTTTATTCCTCCTGCATTAGCCTGCTTCACTCTGACCTGATAAAAAGTGCATACTTCCTTTTCCTCAGGCAATTTGGCTCTCAGTGACAAAGAATGGTGAGGACTGAAGGGGGAGGGGTGGGGGACAAAGAGGGTGAGGAGATTAGAGATACTAAGATGCACATGTAAACCCCCCTGCATTCAGATCTGCCCTCCTGGTACCTTTGTGAAACCTGACCTAGATTGAAGAAAGGCCAAACTCCAGGAGCTCGGGGCTCCTCGTCTGTTTGCCGCAGTACAGACTGTTCTCTTTCATCGGCCTATTCAAGATGGCCGTGAACAAAAAAGACTGCACTGTGCCAGGCTTTGGTCACAAGGCTGTATGCATCGTAGTCTCAGGCAGGATCTCATGCTTTTTATTCTGCCACAAGTTCCTCGCAGAGAGAGTTCCTCCAGAGTTCATGTGTCATTACTGCAGTGAACAAATCCAAATAGAAGTGAAGCTTCTGCATACATGTGTCTTCATTTGAACACACAACAAGTTATAAACATGTAAAAAAACTTCTTCACACCTCATACTAATAGAGATTTCATGGGGAAAGGAGTGGGTCAAGTATAGAAAAAGCCTTGAGCCAGTAACTTGAGCTGCCAGTTGTTGAGAGTTGGCTCAGCTCTGACTGTCCACACTGGGAAGGGATTGGGACCGGGATGTTTTTCCATCTATTTAATGATTACCCAGTCTACCAGGCATGGTGCACTCATGGGAACAAAAAACGCCTCTCACACTGTCCCAGTGAGAAAAAAAACATGTGTAGCATTCCTCCAGTCTTCCTTGCTGATTGGGAATGTGTGTCCTCCTCCAGAGTTTTATTGTCATATCACAATAAAACTATCTCACCATTAAGCAGTTCCTTCACACAGACACTTTAAATGTGTAAAACAAAGAACCTGCACCTCAAATGATCTGCTTGCCTCTTGAAGCTGGACTCTTTGATTCTCTCTCTGGTGGTTTGGTGCCACAAGCAAAACAACAATAAAGAATAAAGAGTGTCTTTAAAGGGAAAGTCCACCAATTTCACACATCAAGATCAGTTAGTTGTTAGTACTCCTCAGCCTGTGAAAAACAGTTGTCTAATGTCATCTGTGGCTCTGGAGGACCTTTATAAAAAAAAAAACATGATGATGATGTCATCATCACATGCATTAAGGAGCAGAACAAAAAGATGATACAGATAATGGATGGATGGATGGACAGTTCTAGTGAAGTCTGCATCTCAATAAACTTTGTATTTCTTTACTAGAAAATATTGCAGATCGGCAAAATAGAGCATCTTTTGCATCAGCTCCCACAAACAAGAACAGAATTTTATTCATCTCGTAATGTGTCTAATTTTAGAACATAGAACATATCAGGTATGGAATTAATCTGCAGATGTTCTGGTTCAAGATGAAAGCAAACCTTTCTATAGATTCAGTGTTTGAGCCACGACAAAGACCAGAGTGGGGCTTGAAACAGGCTAGGTAAGCCTTGTCTTGATCCTAGCAGTTGTTAATCACTTGCGGTGCCGTCTGGCTGGTTAAGAGGAGTGAGGAGTCATCAGTTGTTATAAAACAGAGCAGGTTATTAAAAATCTGTAATGACAAGAGGTCCATGATCATACAGTCATAAATGTGCACAAAATAATATGAGGCTGGGGTGTCAATTAGCTCAGTTGGTAGAGCATCCGCCCCATTCGACCTGTGGCTCTTTCCCGCATGTCATTCCCCATCTCTCTCTCCCCACATTCCTTTCACTCTTCAGCTGTCTCTCTCAAATAAAGCTCAAAAAGGCCAAAAAAAATATCTTAAAAAATAATAATAATAATAATATGAGGCTGAGGGGTCCAGTAGTGTTGAGATTAGCAGACAGATACACAGACACACACTCAGACCGAGTATATAGCCAACTGAGGTAGCTGATACTCATTCAATACATGTTCCCAGCCTTCGCAGTTAGCGCTGCAGGATTCACAGATTGCTGACCGATCTCGAGTACTGCCACACTGGTTATATTTCTGACGCGTCTGATAAGTTTTTAATGCCTTTTTTGTCAGTGTGTGCAGCTCAGTATCAGAGCAGTTTGATGAAGACCAGAAAGCTGAAACTTTCAAGGAATAAAGTGTGGAATAAAGTGTGGTAAATTGAAGAAGATTTGTGTGACAGGCTACAAAACCAGGACAAACTTAACTACTTTAGGTCTATTGGTTAAAACACATAAAAGAGAATCTTACATAGACTCTGTAAGATATACAATCCATGTTATTGTTGTTGTTGTTGTTATATTCTCACAGCTGAACTTGAGGTCTCCTGAACATCTTGTGTTGTTATCATGTGTACTAAATCACAAGCTCCGATGCCCCAGGTCATTTCCTACCACACAATTTTCTCCTCCTATTATTTCTGCTTCCCCTGAACACAGCTTTCCCCCATTTCCTGTTCCTGGCCCCCAAATTGATCCTCAGACATTTTGTTGGGGCCCACTGACCTGTAAAACACAGTCAATGCTTCAGAGTCTTTGTGGCTCTTGAGGAAATTAAAGACATGTTAGTGAGGGGAGCAGTGAATTGAATGCTGTAAGTGACTCTAAGCTACATTTGCTGCTTTCCCAAGAAGTGAAACTATGTAGATTAGTGTCATGTTACTGTTTATTCATCTTCTTCCCTCAGAAAGCAACAAAACTTATCAAATGTCCAAACTACATCCGAAACATTTAACAATCATATTGAACCTGTGGTTCATGAGCGGCTGAGTGTTCTCAGCCGCTCTCTCAGACATGAGTCAGTGGGAGAATCAGCAGCTTCTCAGCTGCTACATCACACTCTGTTAGTGACAGAGCAGAGCCCGGGTGGTCTGCCAGGGCTTCAGCCTCGTATTGATCTGTGTACCGACTGGGCTAACTTATTGTCCCAGAGACATAGACCGGTGAGGAGGAAGAGATTAAGATTAAGAGAGATTAAAGCCAGAGTCAGAAAATCTCCATTTTTAAACCTGGTTACTACTACTTACTGGTTACTTAATGAGACCTTAAAGGCAAAGTTTGGGTTATGTGAACTGGGGTTGTATGAGGTACTTCATATTGTATTACCTACAGTAGACAACAGCTGGCATGCCCCCAGTTTGGAGAAGCAGACAGGAGATCTACTGCTGTGGAGGCAACAAACATCTTTTAGCCTCTTAAAAAATGGCAACCTTGCTTTACCTTGCTGTCAGACAGCCCTTTAAACAGGAAACTGTAGCATTTATATCGATCTATGCTCTCATCAAAGCCACCAAAAAATTAATATTACTGGCATTGCCTTGATCTGCTAGTTTGTCATCATGTGAGTTAGGTCTATTAATGGATCCAAACTATTTCTTTAAATGATCATTGCAGTGATATTCTTTATACAAATAAAGTACTCTAACAAGTATTGTGTGTGTATGCTGGTATGATCTTATTTATCTGTGCGCTCTATTCCACATTAAAGTACACATTAAAAACACAGCAATGAATTGCAATGGGCGACATATTCCTTCATTATAATGAACACACCCACTGACTCAATCATGATTTCAATCTGACCTCAATTTTGACTCAATCAACTGTCCTACTGCCTCAAATATTCACCCAGGCATCCAAGGTGGATGAATCCACTGCTGAAAATAGTCCCCAACAAACACAGCATTTCCTCCTGTTTGGTTAACATTTGCTAAAAACTACCATGTCCAGTTGTTTAAAAAACTGCTTTATATAAAGTATGTGTGAGTTGGCTGTGGCTCAGGAGGTCATCCCAGGATGGTTCAATCCCCAGCTCCTCTTGTCCATGGGAAGTGTCCTTCAGCAAGACCTGAGGGATAGGCCAACAAATTGAAGGCAGCTACATAGATGGCATAAAACATGAATGTAGTTTCTGTGACATCCCCCACAGGTTTTGGAAGAGCCGTTGTTGTTGTGAAGCTCAGTGTGGTGGCTCTGGCCATTGCTATCTTGGCAGTTCCTTCGCCGCCTCCCCAGTAAACCAAAAATGGGCAAGGTTGTGGTGCGTGGGTGGAGCTGGGGCGGACTGAATGAAGCCTGGTTACTCAAGCAAGCCACTTCCTTGAACGGCCACAAATGGTATGGGAATGTGAGGCAAAATTGTAACACACTGTCCATTAACGTAGAAAGCACTGTACTGTATGTGTAAATGTGGGTCCATTTCCCATTTCTGCTTTTAAAGGTTTATGTCTTCAGTAGGAACCAGACTGTGAGCTGAGAGACACAGAATAGGTGTGAAGTTTGGGGAATATGATTTCAGGGCATGTGAAGAATAACACGGTAAGTTGATTAGGCCCAAATAGACAGTCAAAGATTACTGCATATAAAATTAGCCAAAGTCAAAGACTGTACTTTTATTCTTTTATTACATCTAGGATGATACCATCCTGGTTTGCTCAATAAATCACTAAATAAGTAAAACAGAAATATTAAAAGAATAAAAGGGATACACATAACCTGAATTACCTCATGGTTCTTGAATCACATCATTTATTTTCACAATTAAGCATCAAATGAGTGAATAAGTCATTCATACTTTCATTAAATTCCATCTTTTTCACAGATGAGTGTGAGAGCAGACAGACTGGCAGAGCCTAGTGGGGCCCAGGAGAGCCCCGGGGCCCAGACACAACAATAAGCTCTTTTATTACAGACTGACACTGAAGACAGCGGTTGCACACCCTGTGGGCTCCTCAAGCATATCAGCATATAGGCCAGCATGGAGACACATTCACAGACTCATAAGCGGAAACAAAAATAACTCCCACAGACAGTGAGAGGACTCTGTCTGCAACTAAATATCTCATGTTTCAACCAATGGTTATTAAAGGCTCCAAACATAAACAACAGTATTAAAGGGTTAATGACTTCAAGCTACCACTATGGCAGATACTACAGCGCTAACATTAGCCTGAAGATATGCTTAAGCCTGTGACCTTTGAAGCATCAACTGATGAACTGACACAAACACACAAGACAATTTTTGTGTCAAAACCATTTGAACACATGAGAACAGACAGACAGAGCACAGGTTTTAGTGTTAACTCTAATATTTCATCCGCCTAAAACATGTGTGTGTGTGTGTGTGTGTGTGTGTGGCAGCACCAGCACATTTTAGAGCTAACCTGATCAACATGTATCTTCTCCACTGATAAGATGATTAACCAATGATTTATCCACAGACTGCACAGATAGTGACTTCCATGAAGTCGGGGGACCCACAAAGATTCAAAAAACAATAGTGAACATCAGAGCAGCAGAGGCAGTGATATGCCAACTTTTACTCCTGAGTATGAGTCAAGCTCTCTCACACATATACACATACAACACTTCCATCACGATCAGCGGGGAGACCTCGAACAGAAAACATCCTGACTGGATGGATTACAGATTGTCATATGATATGCATAACCCAGGACAGGAGGGCTCTGCAGCGGGTGATTAAAACCACGCAGAACGATCATTAGTACCATCTACTGAGGAACAGTGATGTTAGGGAGGTGAGGTCAAAGGAGCCCAAAGGATACTGAAAGATAACATCCACCCCAGCAACAGTCTGCTGCTGTCTGACAAGCTATACAGAAGTATCTGCTGCTGTTGACAGGAGTCTTGCCAGTAGAAAATATCTGTTTTTACATCCATTTTTTTCTATTTCTCTGAAATGTAACAGTGTAGAAGTAGTAAGTAAAGTATGTAAAAGTATGTAAAAGTTGTGCTTGCATACAGTACTTGAGGAAATGTATGCGCGTCTGAGGCAAAAAAAAAAACAACATAACAAAGCTATGAGGGCAAACAGTGTATTTTCAGTCAGTAAGATGATCCCGCCGTCTGTTTTTCCTCTTGTGAGTTCAGAGTGCTCTCACACAAAGCCAGAGTCTCACACACAAAGAAGTGACTGCTCACAGACAGCAGCAGCTGGAGCACTTACCACTGGAGCAGTTGGATCCTCCCCAGCCTGGTTCACACTGGCAGGTGTTGGGGGCCGTACAACGGCCATGAACGCAGCTCTCTGCACAATGAGCTGGACACGGAGGAGACAGGAAGACTGGGATCAGTACAGTACAAGATGTATGATCTGCATTAGAATTAGTCATGTAGGGGTAAAGAAATAAAAGTTTAATTTTATAATTTCCCTTGAACATAACTGTAGACTGAAGACGTGGCAGTTGAAATGACATTGAGTTAGAACTAGCTGCTCTCTGTTGTGAGACTTCCATGTCTGAGGACTCGATTTGATTCAATTCAAAATAGGATCTGACCAAAACTAATCATTGTTTTAGGTTTTCAGCTATTTTCACTGGGTAATGCCCAGATTGTTTTCCTTGTGTCCTCATATGAGAATACACTCACATTATTTTTCTGAGTTGCCATATGAGCTCAGTAAATGCTAAAGAATGCAAATAAATGCTGATTTTACACTGGTTGGTTTGTCTATAGCATTTGACATATTAGTCAGTGCTTATCAAGAACCAAAAAAGTGACCATTCATTTTAAGAAGAATAGAACCACCTATACTCAACTCTGTGGACAATTTGAAGAGAGATTTCTAACAATTTCAGCTAATTATTCTTGGATTCCTTAAGAAGTTTGGTTATGTCTGTAAAATCTTTGGTTTCAATCCATGCAATATTGAAAGAGGAGATTTGGTAACCTGTCTGCATTTGACCTGAACAACAACTCATCAAAACAACTCAAGGGAACTGCTGAGACCAGACCTCCAAAATAATAGGATGCAATCAGCCAGACTTGGATGTCATATATGATGCTAAGAGCAGAAAACATTACACAAGTCATCAAAAGAGCCAACAGTCACCCAGGCCATCATTTTATTTCCACTGCTACCATGGGGTAAGTGATATTGCAACATCAAGGCAAACACCATTCATTTTAAAGTAAGTCTTTGTCCACAGGCAATACAACTTTTCAACAATGTGTATTGTGTGAAAATGCACTGGTGTTATTTTCATGCATATGGCAATAAACCCCTTAGACCCATGAATCAAAACTAAAGTTAAAAGTGCTTTGCATGTCCAAAACAACCATAGCAACAACAAAAGTTGTGTATTTCTTTACTTTTAGCTCTGTTTTTGGTCTCCACCGGCTCTTGAAGGAAATATCTGTCTCTTTGACTGCTAAATGCTGCACTGTGTGGAGCAGGTGGAGTGCAGTAAGTTTATCAGAACTTTTCCACTGAAAACAGCTGCCTGCTGCTGCTGGAAATGAAGTTAATGAGAGCACTGAAACTGAACTAAAAGTAGCCCTGTCGAGCTGAGGGCAGCTGTAGAGTTGGTGAAAATTGTATGTGGGTTCATCACTACAAATGATCCCTTTAACATGAAGATATAAAATATTTAGTACAGAATTATACATTTGTGTTCATGAAAATTAAAAAATGTTGAAATTATACAAACATATTACAAACATTTAAGCACTGTGCTGCCAAATTTCATTCTAATGTGGAACAAACTGACTCCAACCAAAGAAAATGTACTAAATTTAACCATAATGTGATTCGACTTCCTTTCCAATCTGACTCCCATCTGGAAATGCCATGTCGCCTGGAGTATCTGGCAAATCCTCCTTCCTGCAGAGTTTGGACGTGGTGCTCAGTGAGCAGCATGTGATAGCTGCTTATACAACAGAGCCTTTTCACACCAAAATAAATTCCCCTCTGAACTCCCCAGGCCACATTATCGCAGCCCCCGCATGAATCAAACTGTGGTCTCTGTCTCCACCAAAGCACACAGATATTATGTCTTCTTTACCACCAACTACTTCCACCATCATAACAGCAGGCCGTGTGTTAACATAATGCTTTCTTTTACTGTCACTGCTGAACAACAGTTGTTGTTTTTGCCACCGTGGCTTCACACCTGTCACTGCCTGCTGGCTACTGACACAGAGGAGGGGGGTTACACAGCAGCCTCACACTGTAATGACACATGTAGAAGACACAGGTTCTGTTTTCTTTTCTGACAAAGTGACCACTGTCATGCCTCTGAACATTTTCCAAATGTTCCCCGGTTTCCTCAGTCTGTAGTCATCTATCATCAAACCGTGTGATCTGCATTGTGCATGTATTCTATTCATCTCCTTATTTTTTCTTTCATTTGTCACCTGTCTATATGTCACAAATGTTTGTTTGCATTGGATAAAATGAGGAAAAAATAAGGAGCATTCTATCCACACAGATACACAAGTGGACTGCACTTATATACTGCTTTTTTTACATGAATGGACAAAAGGCTTTACAACTGGCCTATCAATATTCATGCACACTCAAATCGATGGTGACAGAGCTGCCACACAAGGCGCTGACCTGTCCATCAGGACACTTCAGTGTTCACACAGGAGGAGCCGAGGATTGAACTCTCAACCCAGAGATTAGTGGACGACGCGATAAAAAAAAACTGCTAAAACACTTTTTTCTGTGATGTTTAAAACAGATTCCTAACAGCCCAGACAAATCCATAATTCTGGTTTACAGTTCTATATTTAACATTTAAGTGTGAGCATTGCCATATTTTGTCTGTGCATCAGCATCTTCTGTGTCCCCTGTACAACCCTGTTCCACTTCATCATTTCAGTTGTCTGTATTCAGTCATTCATATTTTTGAGTCAATCAATCCATCCTTTTGCTTAATATTTGAATCAAGTCTAAATTGTAACTTAAGCTGAGTGTCCATGACTTATGTGTGTGTGTGTGTGTGTGTGTGTGTGTGTGTGTGTGTGTGTGTGTGTGTGTGTGTGTGTGTGTGTGGTTGCGTGCGTGCATGTGAAGATACTCACGAGCACAGATCTCTCCATTCTCATAGAAGCCTGGGCAGCACTGGGACTTTCTCCGGTACATGGTCTTCTCTCCTCGACGATATGCTGTCCGATAGCTCACCCTGCACGAAGTGAGGTCACATCAGGATCAGACACTCACTTAAAGAAAATACTAACTGATACAAACACAATGTTGTTTATTTTGTGCTTATTTCATCCTGCAAATGAACATGTGGATTGTCTGTACATGGAATTAGCTGTACCTAATCATTTAACTCTAAACAATGAGTCTGTGTTATTAACAGCTCAGCCATAAATCCTACCTTCACAAATATAATATTATAACATTGAACTATATGTTAATGATTGAGATCATAGTTAGTGTTGGTGTTCTACTGGACTGCATTATATTGAGATGTGTTTCTAGTGGAGTCTGTGAAAGTTCTCAGTTGTCATCTTTCTTTGAGTAGGGTTCAAACTAGCACAGGTCCAGCTTCAGATTGAACCCTTCTCAAAGTGTTTATAATATTCTTCTGGGCAGAACATTAGTAATACCTCTCAGTATAATGCAGTCAGTGTCAACCAAAACTGAACATTATTATGTTTGGAAAGGTAGAGCTGTTGTACTGGATCGTATTAGATTGTCAGGTGTACCTAATAAAGTGGACAGTGAGTGTACATGACTACTGGCTGGCCTGAAGCCTTCTGTGGGTGTATTACCCGTAGGGTGAATGTGTGTGAGAATAGAGGGTGGATGGACTCACACTCACAATGGTTACAGTGACAATAGATGTAATTTATACTTTATTGCTTGTGTTTTTAACTGCAGTTAATGTTTTTTTATATAAAAAGTTCCTTCAACTACATTCAGCCTGAAGCTGGAAGTAGTGGTTAAACTATAAAGTACAATATAAGCCACATTTTGTGGCCTGAATGCTAAATAAAAATTTATGATGAGAACTTTTTCTCAGTCTGCTGTTAAACAGTCTGTTCTCAATGTGTGGTCATGTAGCTGCTGGTGCATACTGATTTGTCTATACAGCATTCCCATAACACAGAGGTTTGACAAAAATAAAAGATCATCACTGTGATGGATTGATTGTCTGACTTAAGCAACCTTCAAGTTGAGGAGTCTGAGAGTACAAACACTTGGCAAGTTTTGGTTTGGTTATAATGGTATAATGTTCAGTACATAGGCAAAGCATGCAAAAAAAGTGGTATGCTCCTTTAATAATTCGTATTCATACATGCATGGTCTGTATCCAGCTTCAGCGGCATGGTCCTCACCTGTGTCTGGTGCACTTGAACCAGTTGAGGATGTCGGTGCAGCTGGTGTAATAAATCTGATCAAAGGGGTGAGCGTACGACTCCTGTACTGTCACAGAGTAACTGAAACCACAGAAAGAGAGAGATCAGACATGTTGAGGAGACAATCAGTGTGTGTGTGTGTGTGTGTCTGTGTGTCTGTGTGTGTGTCCGTGCATCTGTGTGTGTGTGCTGGGATTTTCATGCCTATATGTCATGCTTATCCAACCGGACTTGCCTGTGGTCTGGTTAGCTGACACACACCTCTGCTGCAGTTCCATAAACACTGACTGTTAGAATCAGGGCATCATTAAGCTGCTTGTGTGTGTGTGTGTGTGTGTGTGTGTGTGTGTGTGTGTGTGTGGTATGCTCTGTGGGCTCTGTGTGGCCCTGCAGTCTGTGGCCTCCGTCAGTGAGTATTGTATAAAGGCTTGAATGATTGTGTCTCACAGGCGAATCAAACCAGACTTTGGGGGGGCGGGGGTGAAAAAATCTAACTTATGACTGCCTCGTGAGCTGGTCTTACCGTAGGCTCTCTGAAGGCATGGATTTTTCATTTCATTACTTTATCACTTTGGGCTGCAGTTGGTGACCATTGTTAGTTAAACATATTTTCAGCGCAGTCAATCAGTTTAACTCAATTTCTTTTTTTTCTTTTTTTTTTGTGGCCTTTTTCAAGCTTTTATTTGACAGAGACAGCTGATGAAGTGACAGGAATGTGGGAAGAGAGATGGGGAATGACATGCAGCAAAGGGCCAGGTCTTTGTGGAGCTCTTTTCTAGTGCCCCTTGGTTCTTTGGCTACTCCTCTGACAAACTTTCAGACTGCTTGGATAAATCAATAGAGCCCCTTTAAATATTACATGATGGACCTTTTAATAATAGGATGTTTTTCTGCATTCTCCCACTAACTGATTTAAATAACTGTTTCTTAATCTTAAGATCTTGATGAAGCCTCATTTTCATCAGCTTGATAAAAAATGTGTGGTATATTTTCTTACAAGCATTTCAGTATTTCATTGATCTCTGAGTGGAAATGTCCTGTGTCCTTATCGGGTAAAGACAGATGTGACAAAGTCAGTTATGAAAGACAACAACAAGAAGTTGTTTTCCTGAAAAGGGTATTTTCAGAATGTTTGTTTGTTTGTCTGTGGGTATAAAAGCTGGCCCGGGAGAAGAGAGGTTAGAATTGGCAAGGATTGGATCAGGAGATGCATCTCAAACTCACTTGTTTCTTTGAATAAAGTCCTAATTATTCAAGACAAGACAAGTGGCAGTTCTTTTCTTTTCAAGCAAATCCACAAACCGACTGCGGCAGCCACGAAAAAAGTCACGGCATATGTGTCCCTCAAACCGCCTTTCTTGTCTTCCTCTGATTCTTTCACTGCTGTCTGTCTTTAGGACAACATAGAGGGAGGCTCTGAGTGTGTTCGCAGCTGTTTCCTCAGATTAGTCAGTGAAAGGCAATATAGCTGGGAAATCTGCATCCACCTTTCTTCTTTCACATCTCACTTGATGGATTTCCAAGCTTTCTATTAATTTGGAAATCAGCCTGCAGAATCATTTAACCTATTTAACACCTTTGTCTTGAAAAAGTGTTGCATTTTCAAGCTTTAACAACAACTGGACTTTCGATTTCTAATTTCACTTCTTTTCATGTTTGTTTAATCTGTGAAATACAACGGTAAAAACAAATTAAATCCAACATGTTAATGAGTAAACTTTAGAGGTGTTGGTGGGTGTATTTTTGAACTTTGGACAGAGCCAGGTTTGCCATTTCTCCTTGCTTCCAGTCTTTATGCTAAGCTAGGCTAACCACATCCTGAGCCAAATGGAGGCTGTGGTCATTCAATGACAGCAGTCGACGGCAGCAGCATCAACAGGCTCATCAAGAGGGCTGGGTCTATCCTGGATGTGGCGTTTGATCCTTTGGTGGTGGTGTCAGAGAGGAGGATGGACCAGGTCTTTTACCCTTTTCATCATGCACAGGAGCACCTTCAGCAATAGACTGTAAACATCACGATGCATCACAGAACACCACAGGAACAAACATATCTCATCATTCAATCAAACTTTGCAACTCATCTACAGCCTGGTTCAGGTGATTGACAGGTGGGTGCCGTTACAGATGGCTTGTTTGAGCAACCAGGCTTTATTAGCGCACCTCAACTCCACCCACATTCCACCTCTTTGCCCATTTTTGGATTAGCTGGGAGCCAGGAGAGGCAGACAACCAGAACCACCTTCACCAACGGTTCTTCAGAAACCTGTGGGTGTCATTGACTATCTCCATATTCTATGAAATTTTTGGCATTGAGTATCTGCTCATTGATATTCATTTACTTGCACCTTTATTCATATTTTACCTACAGTAGCAATACTTTGTACTATGTCTGCACAACAATTCCCCTCTGTATGAATAAAGTCTTTCCAGGAGAGTTGGTGACTATACCAACTGACATCAGAGGGAACGTGAGCCCCTGTGGTCAAAGGCCCTTAAAGAAATGATGGCGGCATTGAGACTGACCTCTCCCAGTGGCTGCAGACATTGGGATCCTCCAGGTTGAGGGAGGAAGTGATGCAAGGCAGGAAACAGAAGGCCACACCCAACAGGACTGTCCTGTGACAGCGCAGTGACATGGCCATGTCGGTCAGAGCTGCACCTTCAAACAGTGAAGGAAGAAGAGACGACAAGTTAGTCTGCATCAGAAAGTTCCAGTTTCACAAAATATTCAAAATAGGACACAAAATTTAAATAACGACAAAGATTAAATATATGTTTATTGTATGTTTGTGTCAAAGGTGGGACAAAGTCAGCACAGGTGAAGCTTGAGATTTGGCTATGAAGTCATGACTCGAGAACAACAAGTCAAGTCCAACTTGCCTTTGGTCTAGCAACACTGATGTTTGATTAAAACACATGTAAGTCATAATCAACAGTATTCTACACAGGTCTATCTTTACTGGCTGTTATCTTCACAAACACGAAGATAGTTCTCTTTCACATAGCTGTGGTATTGTGTTCACCACAATGACAGAACTCCAGTAAGTGATTGGTGCTTCCATCGTGCTCTGGTGTTATTTAGGTATTTCAAAGCTTCTTATAATGATAAGGAAACTCAAACTGTAGGGTCTCAGTTTGAGAAGAGTTCATTTACACTGAATTCACAAGACAAGAGATATAATTAAAACTAAGATCTATAATTACATAAACATAAAAACTAACGTGTCTATAGCTGCACCATTCCATCAAATGTAAATACAATAGACGTGTGCACTGCACATTTTTCTAAAATAAAGCTTGTGTTTCTTTAAAGTCTGTGTAAAGTCAGAATAAATATGTGTTCTGAGTTTGTCAGACTAAAGAAGAAAGTGTTATTAACCAGCAGCCAAATTTGAATGATTAAAAATATCAACAAGTTTATGAAATTAGGCGTTAAAATCAGGTAAAAATGAATGATCAGCTCCAGGACTGTGGGGGCATGTCCTCTGAATGCGCTGAAGCCACGCCCACTTGCGGGACCAGTCAAGCAGCCATTTTGAAGCGACTGAAATGTGTCAGATGAGTTCAGAAAATGACATGACTAACTTTGAAACACTCTGAACGAGATGAATTCATCTCTATCTCTCTGCAAGGGGTGCAGGAGTATGCTCAGGGTGGCCTCAGTGTGTCATCGAGCCACCCTTTAAGGACCGCCCACAAAATCCTGGACTGAAAACTGGTGAAAAACTGTTTTAACCTCTAACTCCACATTTCAGTAATATATCGTTCAAAGTCTTTTCAAAGTCTTGTCCATGTGTGTCTGTGTCCTCTTCCTTCCCTGTGTTTCTCAGCCTAACAAAACATCCTGAGCATCAGTAGTCCTGTCACATCACCTGTGTGGACGTCTGAAAGACAGGGAACGGTTAAAAACCCCAGGCAGAAAGAAGTTAACTAAACAAAACAGAAAGACTGCAGTGATGCGTTAATGTGTGAGAGTTTAAATGTATTTTTCTTTCATTCCAGGTAGCAGTTAGTTTCAAAGCTCCATTTTAATATGATAATAAAGTTTTAGCACAGATTACATTACAATACAAGTTTAAAGTCTCTAAAAGTAGATCCTGTGCTGAAATGAATATAAACCTGAAAGCTTCCATGATGTTCAAAACACTGTTTTAAGCTTTGCTGAATGTTAAACAGTCAAATAAAGTGTGTAAAACATAGTGTTTCATAGTGTTTCTGATGTAAACTGCAGGAAAAGCACATATGTGATTAACAATATTAATATCTCATTTAGGTGAGCTAATTCCAGAGCCCCACAGCTTTGCGTGCTGGCTCACTGTTATGGCTTAGTATGATACATAATTCAAGACAATGTACTGTAGAGGAGAGAAGAAGAAGAAGTCAGTCTTCCTCTCACAGATAAAACGAGTTCATAAATAATAAATAGTTGTTTAATTCAACATACATTTTCTGCTTACAGTAGCTTATGATGCTAATCTTAAATAGAAATCGCAGCAACTGACATTACTGAGTCAGTTCACTGACTACCTGTACACATGTTCTTGGAACAGAGTCATAATTCAATCTCATTAGTTCCTCTGGTGTTTTCCTGCTATGTCACCTGTGAAAAAAGATCTCTGGTTGGTGGCATTTTGAGCTGGTATACTCTTCACCACACACACACACACACACACACACACACACACACACACACACACACACACAAAGAATGCTATTTATTATCAAGTGCAAAAATACATAGATACAATATGTACTGTAATAATGCAATATGCATGCAGAAACATCTGGAAGATGATGAAAATAGAGAACTTATGTGTATTTAAGTTTGTATTTTTAAAGTCTGTCTTACATTACACACTGTGTGTGTGTATAATGGAAATGTTATTATCACAGAGTCACGACATGATCTCTTTGTAAAGAAAAATGAGGTTCAGCTGAAGCTGATGTGAGGCTTCAGCAGTGTGAGTTAGAAACATGAAGTGTGTATCTTCCTAAGCTTTTTTGAGAGCAACATTCCGTCTTTTGGTTTCTCTGTCCAGAGTTTGCCTGCTAAGCTGTGGCAGTGTACTTTGTTTGTTGCCAGCATTGTCCTGAAGTCTGTTTCCCCATCTATTTGTGTTTGCCTAATCTTAGCCTGAACCTCTGACCTCAGCCTGTTGTTTTTTTGAGTTATAAATATATAGATAAATTATATGTAA
This sequence comes from Argyrosomus regius, assembly GCA_946959425.1. Lineage (NCBI taxonomy): Eukaryota > Metazoa > Chordata > Actinopteri > Sciaenidae > Argyrosomus > Argyrosomus regius. Next base: position 794,194 of record OX336898.1, on the reverse strand, counting down.
TGTCATTTTCAGATCCCACTCAAGTGGTCATTGCAATGATTCCAGAAAAAAATCGAGCTGCCCTCTGGAACAAAACATCCATCACATTCCAGGTTCAGGTTTGTGAAGGGGGCATGATTAAGTTGAAGCATGCTGTTAATATATTCTCTAATCTCAACCCAACTTTAGCCCTAACCCCAAGCAGTTATCTCTTCTATGCCTAATCCTAACCCCCTAAACCCAACCATGGAGGACAGTGCTATGGCAAACAAAGGGAAACAGACTTCAACACAAAACTGGCCATCCAAACATAAAAATATCCACTTGGTTTGGCTCATTCAGACTGCTGTAGCCTCACATTAGCTTCAGTAAACTGGATAAAAAAAGAAGACACTGTCTTCAATGATGTGTGTTTCTACATTAGAAGAACAGTGAAAGAAGAGACTTGTGTACTAAAAAAGGTGCTAAACTCTGATCCAGAGTATAAAAGTATCACTTAAATCTCATAAGGGATCTTTAGGATTTGTCAGCATGTCCACAGTAAGTATGTCTGGTCTTCTTCCTTAATGGTACAGAAGCAGCTGCTGACTCCAGCACGAGATATGACTGCTTTATTACTCCAGTTGCTTGATGAATCTGTCTTTGCTATTGAACGAGCTACATTTCTCGAGGTTAGCCTTGTGTCTTCTGGCTAACCTTCTTTCAGAAAAAGTTGGTTAATGGAGTACGCCTGCAAGATGTCTCCAGTGGCTGTATGGCTGCTGACAGTGTGTCTGTGCAGGCGGTTTATGGACCAGGAGGACCAGTCCTCTCTGGTTTCACTGAGCAAAGAGAGGGCACAGCTGCAGCCACCAACACTAAAGCCCTCCCCACCTAAGACAACTGCACTGCTGCACAAACAAGGACCATGCTGTGTGTGTGAAAGGACTCCAGACACACAACCCCTAATGGAGCGGATTAGGCCGGGCTGCACAACTTTGATACACTATTCCAGGCAGCACAGTATTGACGCCTCTCTGTCCGCTCACAAAGGACTGCCAGGAACCGAGACCTGCTGTCTGAAGTCCCTCCAGGGCCAGACAAAGGCTGCACTGAGGCCACGGACCAATATTTATCTGCAGACACATGCAGATTTGGGTTCCTGTTCTCTTGAATGCAGGAAGAATCCAAATGTAATAAATGTTTTAGTTTTTGATCATTTGAATTTGTCAAAGTGATCTGAGAGCTGTTTGTCCGCTCACAGATATGATATGAGGTACATGCACACAGGAACGTATCTTCAGTGATGTGTGCTGCTGAGCATGCATGCACCTGCATGACACTGTGTATTGAGTTATGAAGGCATAAACATAAAACTTTAAACTGAAGCTTGTGTGGAAATAATTTGCAGCAGTCTGGGCTCAACAATATGACATTTTCAAAAAAGAGGAAAGCAACACAGGAGCCTTCAGATTCACAGCCTGGCTATACGTACAAGGTCTGTGGAACTTAGACGTGAGGCAATTCTGGGTATGTAGTACTGCTAATTACATATTTTCATATTCCTATACAAACAAACTGAAACTTTCTTGACTGACAAAATTATGTTTGAAATTGACAAACATCATACGTGTAATTCATGGCACAGTTCAAACTATCAAAAATGGGTCTCTCACCATGGAGGATGGTCCCATGGCGGTCCACCAGAAGGGTAGGGAGAGTGTTCTCCTCTCTATTGCAATCCCATCAGTAAACTAAACCATATCATACCATGTCATATCGTTGTTTGCTATGTTGTTGCTACACCAGCGAGACAACCAGGACACCAAAGAATCTGAGATGCAGTGTATTAGTACTCTGGGTTCAGTATCATAGATGGCAAAATAACTAACTAAAATACTAACTGACTGACTAACTAGCTGTTTGTTGACTGTACAAAGCAGCTGTGTTACTCTACGGCAAATCTGCAGACTTGCCTGATAGTGTGCAACCTAAGTGAGGCAGCGTCAAGTGTATAACCTCATCTAACTGCCTGCTATTTGGCACATTCAGCTTCAGCACACTACTTGCCAGAGGCAAACCAAAAACATAAGATTTATATGCAGCAGCCCATTGGTGTGGTAAGAGAGTGGATGCATTCAATGAATTCTTTGAATGGCATGTCACTATAATTCTAAAATCAATTAAAAGAAAAATGACAGCCCTTGTCCCTAATGCACACTCTATCCCTATAACCATGTTTAGGGCATGTTCACATGTTAGTGTGTTCACACTGGTGATGTGTGGTAATGGTGCTTGTGTCCCACAGTGCAACACTTTAAAGAAACTGACATTTATGGACTGAATGGCTCTGAAGATAAAATGTAGCAATAAATCCTTGAAAATCTGAAATTGTATGATTCACAGACATCTTAGTACAAAGCAGTACGCTACATTAATATTGTGGAGTTGTGCTTTAACCAGCTGTAATCTGACAGGATAGACTTTAGTTAACATGCACAGTATCACCTTGCTAATGTTACGCAAATGTGTGCAGCTCAGTACAACTGAAAAACTACAAAAGTACAACTGAGCAAAAAACACTGAAGCTTCACTAAAAAACGTCGAGCATCAACCAGTTGTGGGAATAACTTTCAGTGCACTGTGTAGTTCATCTGTTTGTTTCTTTGTTTGACTTGGTTTGAGTTTGTTCAGGAAAGAAGTGTCGCAGTAGTGCTCGTTCCCATCGAGGCTTATTGGTTGTGCCTGACAAAACAACAGCTGAAGCTGATGAAGCAGGCCAGCTGACTCTAATGGATGTTGAGCAAGCCTGACAAAGTACAGCTTAAACTGATTATACTGTAGTATACAACTCTGACCACGCAGTGTTGACTCTGACAAGCTGGGCACATAATGTGCTAAAATTATCATCATCCTGAGGATGTAAAAGAAACATTGATATAGTGGTGGTATAGACTGAAAAACAACTTCTCTGATTGGAAGGTGGCTGCTGTGCAGCTGACGTAGGACTGACCGTTACAAAGACATTCTCAACATGTGGGAAACACTCGTTAATAGTGATGACAGTCACAACTAGAAGATTTAGTGCCAAAGAATTCAATATCTTTGAAAATTTTAGTCAAAAACATCCGTCACTTCTGGTTGGCTAAAACCTCTGAGAAAACACAGCTGCCTGTGTGTGTGTGTGTGTGTGTGTGTGTGTGTGTGTGTGAGAGAGAGAGAGAGAGAGAGAGCGAGAAAGAGGGGTAGAATGTATCCTGTCTGGTTTGTTGGCCATACGATGTTTTGGCTTTCATCTCACACAGTCAGCTGTGTGTCTCCTGCAGTGTGAGCTGACTTTCCCTCACTCACTTTCACTGGGGAAACACCACACACTATGTGTCATTCACACACACACACACACACACGCACATACACGCACACACACACGCGCACACACACACACACACACACACACACACACACACACACACACACACACACAGATATTGCTGGGAGACTAAGATGGTCGACCACCAGCCTACATCCTGAGCCAGACTACTGGACATGTAAACAGAGTTACTGTTGGTCTGCAGCATCCTGCTGTACACTGCTGTACTGCACATTCCCATGCACCTGTTGGAAGCTATTCTTTAGTTCAGGACATAATATGACATTTACAGTGAAGTCTCCTTCCAGCACTTATAAGTGATGAGACGTCAGCTTCTTACTTCAACTGACCACAGAGACTACACTTTCATCTTTAACTGCCACTTCAACATATTTCAGTGCTTCCATTTTAAAGCTTCTTTCAGTCAAATCTGGAAGTGTGTGACAACATTTCAAAAGCTCCAAAGAGTCATTTCAGACATTAAATCTGCCACAAGTGTTTTAACGTTTCAACGTTTTGGCAGAATCAAGTGAATGTATGTGTGTTAATGCTACATCTTTTCCTGTAACAGAGACAGTATTAATAATTAGTGTTCAAACTAATGTCTGTGAAAATGTATTAAAGTGAACTTGCAGTCAACTGCAGGATACGTACTGGTTCAAAAGTAAGCCTCCACACACCAGCATGTTCTGATGAGCAGTTGGCACCTTGCATGGCAGCCAATGCCATCAGTGTATGAATGTGTGTGAATGGGTGAATGAGATATGTAGTGTAAAAGAGCTTTGAGTGGTCGGAAGACTAGAAAGGAGATATGATGATATAAGTACAGTCCATTTACCATTTACAATACTGAAGAACACGAGCAAGTAGACAAACAGGTCTGCAAAATGTGAACATGGTTACATCTGACAGCCACTCACTTTTCTTCACAGTTTAGGTCTCACAACACTTGCAGACAGTCTGGAAAAGTGTAAATGTGTGTGTGTATGTGTGTGATTTTGGCAGGTGCAACTTATTAGACCTATTAAAGTCTCTCGGGTACAATTTGTTCAGTCTTTCTCCAGTGAGTCCCCTACTACTCTTAACAGGAACAGGTGGTGCATTTGGAAAAGCTGTATATACTGCAATTAAATTACAAGGGCTCCAGGCGCAGAATATAAAGCAGAGCTTTGCAATGCTTGTTAAAAATCCACTGTCCAACACCGCAGAAGGACCACAGTGGTATGTACTCACAATATAAAATATCATCCATGGTCATAAAGATGTAAAAAAAACACAGTAAAGCAGAAATCCAACAGAAGCCTCAGCAGTGAGTTGCACCATGGATTAGCCATTTCAGCTAACCGCATCAAAATCTACATTCAGGGAAAAACTTTTCAGCTAATGAGCTACCTGTATTCATCAAAGCTCCAGACTCTGTCTATTTCTAAGAAAATTTACTCTCTCATGCTGACATAAGCTGTTTTTATTAAACATACATGCTGGAGCAATCTTGTTCTTCTGGCAGAGCGCAATTAAAACACGAGTTAAACAGCCTGTATCAGAGGAGCATCACTGAACACTCCAACAAACCACAATTAATGATGACATCCAGATAAATGTTAATAATCATTCCAATCTTTAAAGATGCTTTCCACTGTGTCTGCTAAATGTCTTTAAGGAACTACGTTGCTTGGTGGAAGAATAATCATTTATTATTAAAAAAATATATCTGCTGTGTATTTCATTCATGAAACCTTGTTGGGTATGTAAGTAACAACTGTTATAAAAGCAATAAACCAGACAAGGCCGTGGCTCTAGAACTGCTATGGGGCACTGTTGACATGAAGCCCCAAACCACAGCATCTCGGGGCTTAATTCTATTAGATAGACACCCTTTCAGACATGGAATATGTATCATTGCTGGCTTCATCTGTCGTTTTTTTTTTCAGTCATTCAAACATAAAACCTTGATTCAAAAAGTTGGGACAAATAAAAACATCTCCAGGTAAACAGGTTCATTGGTAACAGGTGATAGTATCATCATTGGGTAAGAAAGGATTCAGTCGAAAGGTTCAGTCATTCACAGGCAAAGATGGAGCGAGATTCACCACTTTGTGAAAAACTACAATAGTCCTTTGTCAAAGCACAGTTTCAATAAAAGTTACTATCAATAATAATAATTAATCAATAATATCATGAAAAAATTCTGAGAATCCATAGACATCTCTGCAAGTAAGACCCAAAACCAGCTTTGAATGGCTGTAACCTCTGACCCTGCAGGCAGTGTTGCATTAAAATGATTACATAAAGAATATTACTACATGGGCTCAGAAACACCTGTTGTCACTGAGTCACCTGCCATGGACTGATGGAAAGTGGAAAAGTTTGTTTGTTGTCCACATTTGAAACTGTTTTTGGAAATCATGGATGTCGTGTTCTCCGGGCTAAATTTACATTTGATGAAGCGTCCCAACATTTTTGAAGTCAGGCTTTCACCTGTCTTTCATGTTAACAGCTCCATAGTGTCACTATGAAATGTATCACTCCATTGATACATTTCTACAGCAGTATCATCATCAGTGTTATAAGAGCGCTGCGATCTCTCTGTTGTTAGTAACCTGCTTCATGCACTGTGATGTCAGTGGATGGTGCAAGAACTGCAGGGAGAAGTTTTTCCTTCTTTCTTCCATACTTTTCTCTTTGTTTGTGGTTCCAGATTTTGTTGCCCTAAGCTTGAAGTTTCTGCTGCCAGTTTTTTCTTCATTTCTTCATTCTTGTGCATTTATTTAGAAACGTGTTTTATTTTTCAACCTGATTACCTCCCACTACCAGAAGATCAAATATACCTCACCATTCAACAAGTCATGTAGGGAAGAACTAATGAAATGTATCTTCAACCATTCTTGCTTCAAATGAATACCCTTTGTTTGCACAGGTATAGTCTCTAATGTTTATCAGAAAAATGAAGTTTCTCCTCTGACATGATCACAAATGTTCTTAAACCTGTGATGCTAACAGCTGAACTGGACAAACACTATTTGTCACTGAGACACATCTAGACCTCCCTGAGGAACACCATGACCTGCAGTTGAATCAGTGTACCGGCCATGCTCACTCCACAGTTCATAACAAACACCTGTGACTTCAGAGCAGAGGCACTTCATCACAGTGCAATGTCACACCACTGTTTCTGTTTCAATCAGTGCGACGCACTGCTGCCTATTGGTCACAAAAAAGAAACAATATTTACAAAGTGCAGTAATAAACTTGCAAAAAAAGAAAAAAGAAGAAAAGAAAAAAATGCTGCACGTGTTACTGCAATAATGAAGTGATAAACCATGGGCTCTGACTTGTGAACCCTGTGACAGTGTGTTGCAGCACACAGGGCTCTGCCCATCCTGCTGAGAGTTTTCCTCAGAGGAAAGTTTTTATTGTTTGGGACATGCAGAGGTTCAAATATTCATACATGTGAATATACAGCAGATAATTTTCTGCCAAGGACAGATTATGTTTCTTCAAGTTGAATTCACTTTACAGGACATGTAGTACAGCGGCTGCATTCTGTCAGTCTACCATTGTTATCGTTAAAATGTGGAGCTTCAGGCACCAGACTAGATGAGCCGTGCACACATTGACCTCGGTGCCAGGATTTTGGTGTTGTTTTTGGATGGATCTGCCATGTAACATAACTGTGGCTACAAATGGATCAGATACCTGCCGAACAGAGAGAGGCAGCGGACACCCTGCCACACCCAGATATACACACCAAGACACCAACATGCTCAGTTTGAAGAAATTAGCTCAGTGCGCCTCCAGAAAATTCGAAAAGTGCGTCAGTGTGGTACTGATCGGCGCACCAGCGTATAGACCACGACTTCGAAAACATGTCATATAATGAAACAAATATGAATTTACTCGTTCTGATTCTGAGCATATCAAACATAAACTAGAGAAGAACAAAAACAGTCAAACTGCAGTTTGGACTCAGTGAAGGTGCAGTAGGATTTCTGGGCTGATGATGGAGCGGTGCCGGGGTGATAACTTTGTTCGGCACACTAATAAAGATTAAACGTTACAGCAGACACTGTTGTAGTGTGTCACTCAGTTTCAAATGATACTGCATGAAATATTTTGTAGTGTTAAAACATGAGCTGACAGTGTTTATGTTCCTCTACACGTCCTGAGTAAACTGTACTTTCTTATCACTGTCAGACGGATGAGTTCACCTCAAGTCTTCAAACAGAACCTTCCAGTTTGACAAATGTGTTGTAGTAGAATAAATGTTTCTTTACTTCCACCTGTTTACTGAGCGAACGGAGTGTCAGACACTTCTCTGAAGCCAGTCTTCGGATTCATGACTATTACTCTTAACATGTCGCCTGTACTCAGATCAGATAGAGCCGTGTTTACCTTACTGATGATAGAATGAGCCTGTCTCATGGGTCCGTCCTTTGGTGTTGATGCTGATAAATCCACTAGTTACTGATGATAAGAACAGTTCCGTCCTCCTGTGTGTGTTGTGCAGTGTTCAGTCTCCAGCAGAGTCTCTCCACACACTGACTAACTTTTCTCTTTCTCAAAACACTGCTTCCGTGACGTCACCAGCCCCTCCGCCAATTACGGGCTGTGACCGTCCTGTTCCATCGCTAAAGAAGTGATGTGGGTCATTTGTCTGGTAGATTTCATATCTGCCTGTTTGTATTTAATATTTGTAAAGAGGAGAGTCCAGACAAACAAATAAATGATGTGATGTGACAGCATACAAAATGTCACACTGCTGACTCTACATGTAAACAGCATTTTCTAACTGGTCGAGGCGGAAGCTCCATGCATCACACGTTCTCTGTGTAAAGTCTTCATTTGCAAAGTAACTATGACAATCAAATAAATGTGGGGAAGTAAAAAGGTCAAGATTTTTCTCTAAAATGTTAAATATATATATATATATAGTAATTCCATTTCACAATTTCACAGTTTTTGATCTCAATCTCAAATTCACTTATTAAATCAACATTTTTTCTCATTTCTGAGAGAAATTGTGTGTTTCCACCAAGGCTAGTTTGCCAACTGAGCCAAGCAATCAGTTGACGTAGAATCCCAGACCATCAATATTCCATGTTCAGAGTATGGTGATTACTTAACCATTGACCAGAGGTTTAAACTTGTAATGTTTCTGTGTTTGGTGGCTTACATATTCCTAAATAAAGTTGTGTTCAGTGGGTATAACAAAAGAAAAGGTTTATGTTTTGTGAAATGTGTTTTTGACTTCAGCCATTGACATTTGAAAAGACAGATGGATATGCTGTCCACCATCTCATTCATTCCATAACACAGTGTGCATACACAATCATAACTGTTATTTTCATATCATAATCATATTACTATGAGGGCTTTTGAGGAGAGGTTGTATGAGAGTGCTGAAAGCCGGGGAAAGGGATTCATCACAAGTTCCCAATCTAAAATCTGGTCTTAAAAGCAAGAGTGAATGATTGATTTCAGTCAGTGATGAACACTAATAAAACTATTATTTACAACTCATAAACTGTAGAATGTGGCAAGCTACATGTTTTAAAAAAGGGGTGAATAAAGCTATGAATAGAAAAAGAAAAAGAAAAGAAGAAGACAGAGAGAAGACAACAGATAGAAAGAAAAAAAAAAAAAAAAGAAAAAGTAACAACAGAAATAATAGTAGCCATGTCCAAGGGAGAGTCTTAGGTAAGCAATACAGCTCATAACTGATTAATAGAGCCAGACCAATACTATGAAAGCAGAGAGTAGGTCATACCTAAAAGGACATCTAAGAAAGTACTAGGCAAACAACCAACAAAAAATTAGCACGACAAGTGAAGACAGGTGTGCCATCAAACAAGAAATGAACCACTTTTATTTAAGTACGGAGCGGTGCAGCAGACATTACGAACGGAGCGTTTAAGGTGCCTTTCGGAGGCAGATGCACCCCATTACGTGACGGCGTAGTGATTTTAAATCGCAATGGCTGTGGAGTGCCAGTGTCAGATACAAAGATGATAGCACTAGGGACATATTGTGGAAGGACGTGCACATGTCCAGTCAGAGGATGCACAGTATTTTGTAGGTCGCAATAACCCATCTCAATTCAAGGTGCGATAATGGGACCAGAGCACCACGAAATACACGAGCCAGCAACGAAACACCCCAATGGAGGAGTGAAGTGCAAGTCAGTATCAAAGTTGGAAATACTTAATGTCGTCAGCCAGGTTTGCCAGCTTGCCTAGGCCATGACATCTTTGAAGGTGTTTTGTCATATGATGTAGCACTGTATCTGAAGTATTTCATCAACAAAAAGGCATGGTTCACCTACTCTACTCTACTCTCACCTACTTTCTTTCAGGTAGTCTACTAGTGGTTGTACTTGACATGGACTCATCAACTTCTTTCTGGCCTACTAATCTACCCTTGTGATCAGATACTAGTCTTGTCAAGGATAAATAGTGATAAATGATTGCACAGTTGACTATGCATTAATTTAACAATAGAAGGCTTATGTTAATCTCTTTTTATAAACACTGGTTGCCGCCCAGAAGGAGACCGGCCACACATCAAAACAATGCCGTGATGATTGAGAGGATTTATGTTTGTACAGGTCCATATGTTGTTTTTTTGAAAATTCTGCATACTCTACCTTTAAGCACAGCATAAATCTAGGCCTTTCATAATCTAATTGTGATGGAAATAATGGAGAAACTGGTTTACTCTTAATAAAAGATGTTACAAGGAGACTTGGATGTATTACGAAGGAAACATTTATCGACACTTGATCTAGGCGAATTCAAAGATAACATAACAAGTGAGAATGATCCCTTTAACGCCATACAATTTTTTAACAAATAATTTCACCTTCTCCACAGCACGGTGCAGCTGGATAATGCAAGGCAGTCAACTTTGCATGAATGCGGTATGGCCAGTACTCTGATTCGTCGCCATCGTTATCAGCACTCAGCTTCAGTGAGTACATTTAAATAGATAGGCTTCGAACTGGTGCTGCCATTAAATGTTTTTGTTTCTTCATACCAAATACTTACATGACCACATCAATAATTATGTCTCCCATATATGTCTACTACCCTGTTATCTGGAGTTCCTTAAGGGTAAATCCTCGGAACTATCCTTAAAAAAATCAAAATCACTGATTCGATGTCAAATCCAAAGGATTGTGTGTTTTCAGCTGTAGCCTCCACAGTTTCTCCCTCAGTCTCTCTCAATCTATTAGATCTGCTAAATCTGTTAACTGTTTTAAGCGCCTCCTGAAATCATATTTATAGGTTGGCCTTTTATGAGATTTTTAAACCTACTCTTCATTCACCATTTAATTTTTTTCTGTTCCAACTTCTTTAATTAATGTTTTGTTTTTTGTTTTTTGTTGTTGTTGCGGGAAGCATTTTGCAACAGTGTAAGTCTATATAATAATAATTATCATTATTATCATTAACATTTTTTCTTTGTTGTCTTTCTTTGTCTGGTTGCAGAGAGATTCATGCCAGTCCACAGTAAACACCTGATTGAAGACTGCTGGTGAATCAAGCAGGAATGATGACAACACCTGCCCAAAGTTCCAGTTTCCTTAACATTGTACCATGTCTGTATGAGACTCTGTCCCACCTGTCTTCAGTCAAGTCTGGACCCAATGACTCAAACACCAGTCTTGTCAAGGCTAATTAGAGGTAAGCAATGGTTTATGTCAGTGTAGCAAATGAGTAGATGCACGCACAACTCAAACTTCACTCAATCGATCTCCCTCAAGTGCACAGTGCCAACAGCTTCATACAAACATACAGTAGAAAAAAAAATTTTATGGACAGGATTCAGGATTAAGGCTGCAATTCGAAAAAAGAAAACAAATACTGATGATCACTTAGTCCTGAAAAGTGACTTTTCTACCTTTCACACTAATAAACAATAAAATAAATGAAATACTCCTGATGACCTGCAAAACTATATTCCAGAGTGCGTTTCATTCTATGTCTGAGTTTCATTCTATGTATATCTCATTGGAGCTCAGTTTAACAACAGAAGGCTGAATTTATCGCTGTAGGCATCATGCTCAGGCACTGCATCAATCTAACCTTTGCTTTGTTTGTGTTTTCTGGCTGCAGAGAGGATCATGCCGGTCTACAGTGGACACCAGATGAACAACATATGAGTCTTCAAGCAGAACTGGTGACTGCTGAATGCTTTAAGTTCCAGTTTCTTGAACACCATGTCCATGTTAAGAGCCCTCTTCAGCCAAGTCTGGACTCAGTGACTCATTAGTGTTGATCAACACAGGTGGCTCCTTTTTTCATGATGTTTATTTCTTCTACCATGGACTATCCTTCATATGTATGACACACACTTCTTTTCAAGATGTCAACACTGCCTTGTGAGTATACTGGACAAGTTATGTTTTTCACAGAGAATGTGTATATGCAACGAGAGGTTCTTAAAGTTTATCAGTTATAGTCTGTACTTTGGTTTACAATGGGCTTAATTGGTTATTTCCTTTATAATTTACCATTTGCATTTGCTGACTGTAAAATCTACACCACAAACTGTAATTCCATATGTGTTGTACCTTTTTACGGTGAAATACCAAAGCTTCTTTTTTTTTTAATTAATTTTTAATTTTTAAAAAAAATTCTTTTTTATTTTTTATATTTTTACTGTGTGTTTCACTGATGGACTGTAATTAGGTTTACAGTATATCTGTTATTTTTAAAAGAATTTACCGAAAAGTTTATATAATAACTGTTATTTTTACAGCAAATTACCATAAACAGTTTTATATTATAACTGTTATTTTTACAGCAAATTACCATAAACAGTTTTATATAATAACTGTTATTTTTACAGCAAATTACCATAAACAGTTTTATATTATAACTGTTATTTTTACAGCAAATTACCGTAAACAAATAACAGTTCACTACTGTGAATTTAGTTCTCATACAGTGTGACCTTTCTACTAACTCTGGCAACCACAGCTGCCAGTATTTTACCAAAAATTCCAAAATTTTTTTACAGTGTAGAATGTGGCAAGCTACATGTTTTAACAACACAGAGGCAGACACACTGTAGGACCTGTAATGAATAATGCACTTACAGGTTCATCCCTATTGACTGCTGACAAACCGGGTTCAGTCTCTAACACTTGGTTGTGTGGAATCAATAGCAGCAGACTCCTTTCTTACATCATATACCCATAATGCGTTGACAATGGGGATATATTGTGAATGTAAAGCATCCTGTCTTAAAGTGAGTATCAAAAGGTGGAAGTTCTAAATCCACAACCTGGGGCCAGTATTCCTTTTATTAAATATTTAGTCTCAAGACTAAGAGAAGTCTTAGAATCTTGTCTGACAAACAATGTGACGATGGAGAGGTGAAGGAGAAGCAGTGAAAGCACTGTGCTGCCACCTGCTGCTGCAACACTTCAACACAGCTCATCAAAACAGACTGCTGACTGAGCACAGCAGCTGTCTGCTCCTTAAACAGCAGCTTCAACTGCTGCCATGACATTGAACTTGAAGTTAATGTTGTACAGTCTGACTACAGGTAGTCCTCCTGTCCTCCTGTCCTTCTGTTAACACTGTCAAAAACCTACCTACTGTGCAATACTTTACAATGTGAAATACTTTACATTGTGCAATACTCTTTTTCAGTGTGCAATATTCTACAATGTGCAATATTCCATCCTATCCCATAATGTGCAATATATATATGTAACACTGCATATAGCATCATATCTATTTTGGCAAATGTACATACTCCTCAGGACTGTGCACCTTTACCTCCTTTTTCTTTGCCTATGTTTGTATTGTATACTTATGTTTTATATTTTTTTTCACTGTTGCACTGTTATTGGAGCTGACTTTTAATCTCATTGTACATGTGTATAGTGACAATAAAAGGCATTCTATTCTATTCTATTCTATTCTATTCTATTCTATTCTATTCTGTCCTCCTGTTCTAATGACCATCACAGTGCTGAATGTCTCACTTTCTGTTTTTGTGAAGAAAAAAAGGCCTTGAAGTCATTGTATGGGTCCTTAACTCTGCATGGAGGAAGCTTTATTGTGGAACAAACCATCTGATCGGAAGTATCCTTTACATTAGAAGAGGTTGAAAACAAAGGCTTGCTGGTGGACAGGCCTAAACAGCCTTCAAAATAAAAACACCAACGTCCTGCTGTAAGATCTTGGTATTAATTAGAACGATTATTATTGCATAAGATCATGAACATACTTTATATTTGCATTTGGTTTTGAATCAATTGGCCGTATCACGAACATGAAGCCGTGTCCCTCATTGAGTCTGTAGATTTAGAGAAATGACGCTTTTATTCTGAAAAATGAAAAACCCGACTGGAAGTGAAGAGTCTTATTCTTGATAACGGAACAGACACAACATGATGACAAGTTCCTGATTTAGACAGAGATCATGAAATCACGGTAAAGTTGCCAGAAAACCGTTTGAACGAGAATGTCGAGCTGTCTGGGGAGTCTGGAGCGGGTTCGTGTGAGCTAACGGTACCGCACATAGCTGCTGTCATCCCGGTGTGTGTGAGCGTTAGTGGACTAGCTAAATCCTACAAAACCACAGCGGGGAGAAGCAGCCATACGACCGGACACTCATAAAAATCCAGTCGGGACATGTGAAAGACTGGACGGCTTTCAGTCAGAACATAACTTGACCCGGGTTCGGGTTCAGACGGGACCGTGGACCGTGGGGATGGCACGGATGTCTTTCCAGTCCCGTGAATGATGCTATCAGAGGTGGAAAGTGTATTTTTCCACGACGTGTAGAACACCTGTACTGCTCCACAGAGATGTCGGATGCCCATACACGTCAGCAGCTCCTCAGACAAGGCAGCATTCATCCCCCCGTTCACCGCAGAGCTCCACTCCTCCTCCGGTAAACAGCCATGGCTCTGAAATCTAGGAGACCATGGACGACCGTCATTTTCGCCGTCTTTCTCGGATTCACCGCGTCCTCTTGGCTCATTGTGCCTCAGGTTCTGGAAAGTAAAAGAAAAAAATCTCCGGTGTGTTTGTACTACAGTGACTCCTCCGTCGGTAAAAGTCCCGACATCCTCGAGAACACCGCCGCTATCAGAGCCCGAGACAGCCCGCCGTTCAGTCCGGAGGAGGACCGTGGTAACAGCAGCGGAGATGCCGGGAAACCCGTTAACAGACCGAACAGTTTCCTCTATGTCGGCGTGATGACCGCCAAAAAATACCTGCGGTCTCGCGCCGTGGCTGCGTACAAGACGTGGGTGAGTTCCATACCCGGGAAGGTGGAGTTCTTCTCGAGCGCTGGCTCTGGCATGGTCCGCGTGCCCGTCCCAGTCCCGGTGGTTTCTCTGGCAGGTGTGGACGACTCGTACCCGCCACAGAAGAAGTCATTCATGATGCTCAAGTACATCCACGACCACTACCTGGATAAATACGAGTGGTTCATGCGGGCAGATGATGACGTTTACATAAGAGGTGATTATTCTGTGAATAGAGAGGCTAATGACTAGTGTGTGTGTGTGTGTGTGTGTGTGTGTGTGTGTGTGTGTGTATGTATGTGTGTGTGTACTCACATTCATGAGACATAGTGATTCCTATAGTTCAAATATTGGCTTTAGTTTTTTTTGTTGTTGTTTTTTACATAAATATTAATGAGATGTTCTAGTCAGAAATATTCTGTATGAAAAATGCTGTATTATCTGCGGTGGGTCTCTATGCACATTTAAAGTAGATGAGGTGTTTCAGGGTTTTGCATTATTGTGTATATAAAGTGTACCTGGTATTTACTCCACAGTGTGTTAAACAGTGTGGTCCTTCAGCCATGATAATTCTGCTTTAAAACAACTTTAGTCTTATTGTTGTGCTTGTGGCCGTCCTTCCTATTGGTAATAATGACACTGTACTCACGTAATTGATGCAATCTGGGAACATGTGACTTCTTTTAAAAAGAAGTCTGTGTTACATTTTAGTTTTGTGTTTGGACCGAAAATACAGAGACAGAGGCCAGTATCGTTTTAAAGAGTTTATTATGAGAATGAACTGAAAAGCAGGTGGAGTCTGGCTGGTGATGCAGGTGAAGTAAGGGAAGGAGAGCAGAGGATTCACTGGATGCTGGAAAACACAAAGTGTGCATGGTACACTGGAGAACTGCACACAGAGAAAACCTGAATGAATCACAACATCAATAACAATAGAAAGGTACTGCAAACACACTGGAACACACGGCAGTGACACTGTTAAATCACCAGAAGCTCAAAAGATTAAGACACAGCACACTACTGACTATGACAGGGATAATCTGGCGCAGGAGAGGTGTCTCTCAACCAGGAGTGATTGCTGGATGAGAGACCAGCATGCTTTGTTGCTGAGACAAGCTCAGCCAGCCACGCCCTCTGCCACACACGCACACACTCTGTTGGGGAAAGAAACAGAAAAAGGAGGGGAAACACAAAACCAAACAGCAAAACCAGAATAACCGTGACAGTCTGAGCATCCAGGCAGGTTGCAAACAAACAAGCCCTCAGGTGAGACGAACGTTTGTGAGAGCAAACAAAGATGAAGAGTAACCCTGTACACACCAACAGCAGTTTACACAGTCTGTTTACAATCTAACTGCTCCGTTTCCGTTTGTGTGTCAGCAGTTACTGTGAGAGACACTGTTTCAAGAAGACTGAAGATTTCTTTAACCTAATCTTAAAACTGATTCTAAACTTTAACTTTGTCTCATTCTGCTGTAAGTGACAGTTCATTCATGCCACAAAGAAATGAAACCTGTTGATCACTTTAAGTTGGCGTCCATCTCTGTGTGTACAGTTACATTAGCATTACTCAAAGGCAGAAAAGAAAAGACTGATTGTTATGTGATTTGGGTGGCACTAAAGATAAAGTCAGTTCATGTTTTAGTGCTAAACATGATGATTAATGGGCTGCTCTTTAGTAAAATCTCCTTTATTTCTAATGAGTTCTACATAAGAAACATCTGCTTTGTTTTATGAAGGGAACCTTTAGTGTGACTGATTTTATTTTTACAGGCAGAGAAACAAAGTTCTCCTTATAGAATATCAGAGGTTACGTTCATATCTGATGTTCATCAATGCACCATTTTGTTAGTTTATGCTGTATTTTATCTGTATGTATGATCAGTTTGGCTTGCTTTGTAAAATGAACTATACCCAGCCCAGGATGACTGTATTATGGATGTCTTATTTACCCACTTCACCGTCTGACAGGTGAGAAGCTGGAGTTGTTTCTGCGGTCGCTGAACAGCAGTAAACCGCTTTACCTCGGCCAGACAGGCCTGGGCATGGCTGAGGAGTTGGGCAGACTGGCCTTAGAGCCTGGAGAGAACTTCTGCATGGGAGGCCCCGGGATGATCTTCAGCAGAGAGGTGCTGCGCAGGATGGTCCCTCACATTAGTACCTGTCTGAGGGAGATGTATACCACCCATGAAGACGTGGAAGTGGGCCGCTGTGTGCGACGCTTTGGAGGAACACAGTGCGTGTGGTCCTATGAGGTATGGATTGAGTTTATCTGCTTCAGCTAAACATTAAAAGCAATTTTAAATATTTATTTAGTTTGATTTATATCACGCCAAATCATAACAAAAGTTAGTCATGACTCTTTCCACATAGAGCAGGTCTAGACTGTACTCTATAATATTATTTACAGAGACTCAACAATTCCCACCATGAGCAATCACTTGGTGACAGTATGAGGAAAACCTTCCTTTAACAGGCAGAAACCTTGAGCAGAACCAAGCTCATTGTGGATGGATATCTGTCGTGACTGCTTAAATCTAAATATTAAACTCAATCTATTCAAATTATTAATAACAAAATAAAGTTTGCTGAGTATACGTAAAGACAAAGTCAGTGACTCATTAGATTTATATTTTTTGTCAGAGGCATTATACATTCACATAACAAATTGACATTTCGGGGATGCTTAAAAAAAAAAAAAAAGTCCAAGTGGACAAAAAGGGCTACCTGTAAGCTGTGACAAAGATTCTCCACTCATGCACCCATTGGACTCGAATGGCAGCAGGATGTCTCAAGCCAATGTGATGCAGCTGGAACACTATACAACAGCATCTGCTGGAACATAGGTTTTAGTTAATCACTGTCCTGGAAACATGGTGACATGACTGCACCAAAGTCGAGCTGGGCAAAAACTGTATCATTTAGACTCCCCAGATTAAAAACCACTGTGTTTGTGGATAAAACCTATAATTAATGAACCAAAATGAAGTCTGTCTGTAAACTGTGATGGGCAGTCTGTCCCTTGCGTAATAAGTTCAACCAAACAAACAAACCAAGCTAAAATACTTTTTAACTGGTTCAGACTTTAAGTCTGTCATTTTGTTGTTTAGTTTGCTATATTTTAATATAGTCAATTAAACTTTTTTTAAACTGATTTTTATACAGTTCACTCCTTATATAGCCTTCACTCATGAATGGAAAAAAAAGTTGAGGGTGAGCTACTTCCTTGCATCATCCTTGCTCTTGTCATCTCTTTCTGCAGATGCAGCAGCTCTTCTATGAGAACTATGAACACAACAAGAAAGGTTTCATTGAAGAACTTCACAGTACTAAGATCCACAATGCCATCACACTCCATCCCAACAAGAAGCCCGCATACCAGTACCGACTCCACAGCTTCATGCTGAGCCGCGAGATCTCAAGGCTCCGTTACCGCACCATCCTGCTCCACCGTGAAGGCCTGAGTATGAGTTACCTCAGTGATACAGAAGTACAGTGGGAGGATCAGCAGCTCGGGTCCCCACCTTCATACATGCTGTATCAGCCTAATGAAAGAAATGATGTCATTGAGTGGGATTTCTTGACTGGCCGCCATTTTTATTCCGCTGTTGAGAACAAGATGGCCCGGCAAAGCCTTGGCAACTTGTTTCGGACTGCACTAGAAGATATTATACTCCAGGTCATGGAAATGATTAATGAGAATTCGAAAACACGTGGTCGTGTAATTGACTTTAAAGAAATTCAGTATGGCTACTACAGAGTGGATCCAATGCATGGTGCAGAATACATTTTAGACTTACTGCTTCTGTACAAGAAACACAAAGGACGCAAAATAACAGTGCCTGTGAGGCGGCATGCTTACCTTCAGCAGTCCTTTAGCCGGCCCTTCTTTAGTGAAATTGAAGAATTAGATGTGGCTGAACTTGTGGCTGCCATCAACTCTGAATCTCAATCCCTGTCATTCCTGTCCAACTCTCTGAAGTTCTTGTCACCATTTCAGGTCTACGAATCAACCAGGGAGATGTGGGAGCAAAGCCAGAGAAAGGTCAACATCCTTGTCCCATTGTCTGGTCGCTACGACACCTTTGTCCGCTTTATGGAGAACTTTGAGAAAGTGTGTTTGATACCCAAGCAAAATGTAAAGCTATCAATCATTCTGGTGGACAATGAGAGTGATCAAAACAGAGGAAAACACATTCAGTTAATCAAAGACTATTACGGAAAATATCCCAAAGCTGACCTGTCCCTATTCCCCATGACAGGCAACTTCTCACGAGGACTGGCTCTAGAGCTGGGCTTCTCACAGCTTGATAATGACACTCTACTCTTCTTTTGTGATGTTGATCTTATTTTTAATGGTGATGCCTTGCAACGCTGCAGAGACAATGCTATCCAAGGGAAACAGGTCTATTTTCCTATTGTCTTTAGTCAATACAACCCCAAGGTAGTGTATTCTGAAAAGGCACCAAGAGAAAACAAATTTGTCCTCACCAAGAAAAGTGGTTTCTGGCGAGATTATGGCTTTGGAATCACCTGTGTTTTCAAGAGTGATTTACTAAAAGCAGGAGGTTTTGACACCTCAATCCTAGGCTGGGGATTGGAAGATGTAGACTTGTTCACTAAAGTTATTAATTCTGGTTTAAAAGTATTACGCAGTCAAGAACCAGGGATTGTCCACATGTATCATCCAGTCCACTGTAATACAAGTATAGACCAGAAGCAACACAAAATGTGCCTTGGGTCAAGAGCAAGTACATTTGCATCGACAATGCAATTAGCAGAGCTGTGGCTGGAGAAACACGTGGGGTACAACAGAACTTCATCCTGACATCCCAGCCCTGCTTGACATGCAACTTTACCTCAGTTCTGCTTGAATGCAGACTGTGGGTATGTTGGAATGTGACTGTGGGTCAGAGGTCTTCATAAGATGGCAAATTTGATCAAAAAAGGTCCCAAGACTATCCTATCCAACACAGGGCTGGACCTAACAAATTAAAACCACAGACTCAAAGACAAACTGACCTCAACCCAACCTCGAAGGCATCCAGAGGAAATAGTGCAAGAACATTACCGAGTCTTGTCTGCACTCAATTTGTTGGATCCAGTGCCAAATCAGCTGGGAAATCCCTGATGAAATACAAATTGGCAGTTAGTTGGTACATTGACATTGTATTATATATTTATTATTAACTGTGTCAATGATACAAATATAGAGCTTTGGGACCTTTATTGCAGTTCCTTGGGGTTTGGGGTTAACTCTAATTCTGCACCAGTGTCATTTTATCATGTATAAATGATTAAGAGAGCTTGGGAATTAAAAAAAAAAAAGAGTCAAAGAACAAGCCCAAAATACCTGATGGCTGATTCCAAGTAATATGTAATCATGGCAGGAAATGAAAATAAAGGAAAAATATTATTATAGTCAAATCATAAGTATGTTGGAGGTTATAGCCAAAGTGCTGCTTTAATGTGTTGCAGGTTTCAGTGCTGAGCAGGAAGACTGCTTGTAACTCCGTTAACTAGTGAATTATTATAATGGAATGTGGATGGCTGCTGCTCCATGAGCAGCATCGCTTGCTGCATTACACAATCTGTACGAGTGTGTGTGTGTTTGTGCGTGTGTAGAGGGGGTTGGCTCGCTTTAATGTGCTACCTTAATCTACCTTAATCTTCAAGTGAATTTTTAGACATTCCATCCTACAGACCTTACACCGAAGCTGTGTGGTTTATACCAAGATGACTCCTGATGTGCTCCTGTACTAATGTTATTTAACCTGTTCAGCTATTTCTCTCATTTCCACTCAAGTCCACTTGTTTTCTCTATTACCCGTGGTGCTATCATTCATTTACCTTGTTTTTATTAATACCAGACCATGGGGATTCAGCAGATTACTACCATCCTGAATGTGTTTCGTGCCGTTAAAGATTGTCGGTTACTGAGTATCATTTCCAGGTTGTCCAACACTGATGCTCTGTGTTATGGTAAAACTCAAGCCACACAACACAACAGGTGGTGTTTCACTCAACAAACAACTATGACAACCTCTGAATGAGACAGTTGCAAACTGCTGACTGCAGAAAACTGTCAGAATGACTGAACCACCTTTAATGGAAATGAAAAGGTCAGCTAATGGAATGGGTACAATGTGGATGGTAGTTATGATCATTGCATTTGCGTAGTCTCAATCTTCATGCTGAATTAAGTATTCATACTGATAAGAATGCTGTTTGATGATCTAATGAACACTTCTAAGTATACTGACCACAACAACAACAATCAGAAAGCTTCTAACACAATGACGCTTTATTTAAGACAGAAGGTGCATTTTGATTGGCTGACCGATTATGTAGCACATCAAGTGACACTTTTGGCAAGGCCTTTGTAATTATTGTAATTGTAATTAATTGTCATCATGTTACCTCTTTCTTACTGCCGTAGTTATTATGATGTTTACACTTCTGCCTCAGGACCATGTCTTGCCACCCAGTGCATTGCAGCCTTTTGCTTCAGTTGATATGGTTTCAGCTGCCTGTTATAAAAAGAAATAATCTGCTAAATAACAGTTGGAACAAACTAGCAAAACAGCTTTAAATTAGCCTGGTTCTGATAAGGGTAAGGGTCATGTTGCCACATGACAAAATAATTTAAATTACTACATACCAAATTGTTTTGTTTTAACAGGAGACTTTTCTTGTTGTAACATTCAATATAAACTGAGCAAATGTTTTGTCATGAGTGCAGCAGCTGTTTGCAGACCTCTGAATCCTACACTCCTGTGTTCAGCAATACAAAAAGATAAATAATGAAGTGTGATCAACAGCTAAAGTAAATGTATTAATAATTATGTAATTGGAATTCACCTGTAGCAGATATACAGTACAATTTGTGGCACTAGAACAAAAAGATCTTACAATTACAACATCCTTATCCCATAATTATGACATCCAGCTATTGTAATAGGTTTTCTCATAATTATGAGATACTGATAATTACTTGGTATATTTTTTTACTTCTGTTAATTTCACTGTGGATGGTCATTTGCAAAGATTGTATCAAGAGTAATAGTAGTCCATGGTTTTGTTACCTAAGCATAATGGCTTTTAAGTCTGCTAGCAATAACAACTGCTGAACTGAATATTTGTAATAAATGTTTACATACAGACATTTGGTCAGTGTGTCAGTGCTTTCAGAACCTGTGAGTCTTTGTTTTCATTCTAAACAAGAAGCTGAATTGGTCTAACTTTGACAGCAGCAAAAACAATAATGATATCGTGTATAGTGATAGATAGATAGATAGATAGATAGATAGATAGATAGATAGATAGATAGATAGATAGATAGATAGATAGATAGATAGATAGATAGATAGATAGATAGATAGAGTACTTTATTAATCCCCGAAGGGAAATTCTTTTGTTGCAGCATTATCACGTATCAAGTAACATCACAGAACAGGCACACACTATATACAGGCATGAGGTAAAAATTTGGTGACAACAATATAAATAAGCCACCACTCCAAGATGTTTCTTGATAAAACTGATATTGAAGAAACGAGTATATTCAAAAAGATGGAATTAATTAATAATTTAAAGTTATTAAAAAATTAAAGATGCACAAGGTACAAAATGTAAAACACAAAAAATCCACCATTCTGTCTACATTTCAAAACAATATTGTTGAAGTATTGTTGGAGTTGATTTTACATTGGTTGGTTATTGTATCATCCAAACACTGTAGATATGACGGTAGCTTGTATTTCATGTCGGTGTACAGGTGTACTATTTTCCTTGTGGAACCTGAATGCAGCGTCACTGGTGACGTCACATCACGCTCTCTTTATACATCCATGGACGTTAGAGCAGGAAAACAAACATGGCGTCCGGACAGCAGTGGGTGTTGGTGGAGATGGTGCAGGCATTTTATGAGGTAACACTTTTATTTCGACATTTCTGTAACCTGGAATCATTTCTTCAGGTAGATTCCTCGTGTGTTCATCTTCATACTGATGTATTCCATTTAGTTGTAGCCGGTTAATTGTAAACTTGTGAATCAGGAAGTGTCGGTGGTCTCTCGTGTTAGCTGCTCCCTGACTTTACATGAAGTGTGTTGACATGAAGCACAGAAACGAGGAAGCTGGCTGTTCCTCTTCCTGAGCTCACCCCAAAAGTTGTTCTGTAGTCTTGGACCGAACCAGAGTGTGTTACAGAGTGTGAAGAGAGTGTCCGTCACCTGTCTGCTTCATGTAGCGTTCAGTCTGAGTCTGTGTCGTTTGTTTCGAGTCGCTCCAGTTGAGCTTACAACACGTCTCATTCTGCTTTATTGTGACTGCGTGGTCTCCAATCTGTTAGCATTGAGGACTGACATATAGGAAATCTATAGGAAACATGTTACATATGTCTGTCAGTCTCATACATGTCCAGCGAATATTGTATAACGTCTCTATGATTCCTATACAGCGATCAGAACGCCACTCAATATGTGACTTATGTATTGTACAGTGTGTACAGACAACATTCTACTATATTCATAAAGTACATATCAGACTGTCAGGGACAGAATGATGAAGTTCTGGACTTGTCCTTTGTGTTTTTTTTCTTGACCATCCGTTCATCAAGATGGAGACAGACATGTAGCTAATGTCAGATATTAAGACATATTAGAAAATAGGAGCTTAATAACTCCAAATCAGTATTTATGAAAAAGTTAAGAGAACAGGCTGGACGGCGTAGCTGAAGAACTTACTGCATACTGTCAGTACACTGTGTGTGTGTGTGTTCTTATTTGACTGGATGTGTGATTGTGAGAACAGTTACACTGTGCCCTCACTTCCATCATCATGTGTGACAAGTATGCAAAGAAACAAAGACGGTGACGGAGCAGTTACAAAGACTCTCACAGTTACAGTTGTGTTCGACTTGGAGTGGAATGGCGACTTTCTATTTCATGATACAATAAACTGTCCCTCCAAAAAGATCAGATGGGGCGTTCAGACACTTTTAAATAATCTTCATGTCCTCGTCTTCCTCAGGCTCCTGCTTATCACCTGATTCTGGAGGGGATCCTCATACTGTGGATCATCAGACTTCTGTTCTCCAAGACGTACAAACTTCATGAGACCTATAAACTGACAGAAAAGGTAAAAGTCAACACAGGGCAGTTAGAGACAAACAGCAGTGTTTGTGTTGGTGTGTCACCAAATATTTGTCATTTTGTTTGATGTTGCAGGAAAAGGAGGACCTGATTGAGGAGTGGCAGCCAGAGCCTCTTGTCCCTCCTGTTTCCAAAGACCATCCATCCCTCAACTATGATGTTGTCACTGGGTAAAACACACAGGCTCTAATTAGACAAACTGACATAAGGTGACATCAGCTGATACATACAAACACTGTTATAGTGTGTTACAGTAAACATAAGTATTTAAACACACTTTGTCATTACAGACCCCCCAGACACAAGATCATAATCAATGGTAAGGAGTGCATCAACTTTGCATCGTTCAATTTCCTGGGCCTCCTCGACAATGACCGGGTTAAGGTCAGTATTTATTATTCACTCCACTTCTAAATGTAGTTGTAGTTTTAACAGAATCAGTGTATGATTGGAACTTAAACATTTACATAAATTCTCTTTTCTTCTCCTCGTTCCAGGAAAAAGCTCTGGCGTCACTGAAGAAATACGGTGTGGGCACATGCGGTCCAAGAGGCTTCTATGGAACTTTTGGTGAGTTACTCTTCATCTTCTGTTAATAGTCCAATACCAACATCACCAAGAAAGTTGTGTTGTGACTGGATGAATTAACAACCTACGATTCATGAGGATGATTTAATGTTTTAGTTAACGAGAGCATGTCATGTTGGTCATTTGAAGGAAGCCTTCAGTGATCTCACCTGCAGGGCTTCAACTTTTCTCTTCATATGTTATGACTGCATCTTAATCTTAACCTTTCAGTTCCTCAATGAAGGGCATTTTGTACATTTGTGGTTAATATACTAATAGATCAACCCCATATGCATCTTCACCTTAATTTCAGTATGGTTTGTTTAGTTGCATCTATTGTACAAGGAGCTACATCTTAAAGGTACTTTGGCGTTTTCTTGCAAAGCCACATTTATTTAGAAAAGTTTGAACCTGTGTTACCAATGTGCATGAGATAGAAATACAACAGAGGCTGGCTTATAAAAACATTGCTCTGTAGCAGTACTAGTGGTCAAAAAGTCACAGTGGTGTTTTAAAGGTTCACTGGTTGGGTAATAATCACACTTTAAGTGAGAGCATTACAGTCTTCCTTATATCCTCACTGAATCCAAGTTGAGTTTTGTGTTGCCTGAAGATGTTCAGTGAAGGTTGATGCAGATTAAACCTGAAGTCTTGTGTAACTTATTTGTTTCACCGTCTGTCTTCTTCCCTCTCCCAGATGTTCACCTGGAGTTGGAGAGTCGTCTGGCCAAATTCATGAAAACAGAAGAGGCCATCATCTACTCGTATGGCTTTGCAACCATTGCTAGTGCAATCCCTGCCTACTCCAAGAGGGGGGACATTATCTTTGTGTGAGTACGCTCTGCTCATGTGTCGAGAGCAATGTTACACCAGAGTTCAGTGATGACACTTCCACACTGCACAATGACTGTCATCAGACTCAAAGGTTCAGCACAGAGAAACATCTATCTATCACATGCAGCCTTTTTAGATTTGTGTTGTGTCCATGGCTGTGTGTTCAGGGATGAAGCGGCCTGCTTCTCCATCCAGAAGGGTCTTCAAGCATCCCGCAGCTTCATCAAATACTTCAAGCACAATGACATGGAGGATCTGGAGAGGCTGCTCAAGGAGCAGGAGCTGGAGGACCAGAAGGTTAGTACAGAGTTGTTTATTATGTGTGGGTGTCACAGTGTGCCCTGTGCTGTCATGCTTGTGAATGAAGCTCACTGTTTAAACTGTAGATTGTATCTTTAGAATCCTGTTTTCACTCTGTGTGCGCTGTAACTTGTTTCTGTTGCAGAATCCTCGTAAAGCCAGAGTAACCCGGAAGTTCATCGTAGTGGAGGGGCTGTACATCAACACTGCAGACATCTGTCCTCTCCCTGAACTGGTAAATAGAAAAGGAATGACTGAATAACAGTCAGCCTCTCTACAGCGAGTGTTGGAGACAAAGCATGTACAGCACATACTATATATCAGAGTGTTGACATCTGAACTGCTGCTGAGTTACTCACTAACATGGAAAATGTGTATAATGCAGCGTGGTGACTTCAGGGTTGTAATATTTCGAGATGTCTCTGATCTATTTGTTTTCACCTCCAGGTGAAGCTGAAGTACAAGTACAAGGTGCGGATCTTTCTGGAGGAGAGCATGTCTTTTGGTGTATTGGGAGAACATGGCAGAGGAGTCACGGAACACTTCGGGGTCAATGTGAGTACACCAATTAAAGTCAAGAATTACTTTGTATTGGAACAGTTCACATGTTGGGAGCTCTGCTGTTGTTGAAGCTGGTCTCTCAGCCTCATGCCTACGCCTGCCTTCCTCTCGTCTCCAGCAGCTCCCAAAAATGATTTCTTCTACGAGTGTTACAAATACATTTTATTTATAAACTTAATCAATAATTAAGATATTTAATTAAGATATTTTATTCTATTGTATTTTTATTGTATTCAAATATACCGGACTGCTATGACGACCTAATTTCCCTTCGGGGATGAATAAAGTCTACCTACCTACCTACCTACCTACCTACCTACCTACCTACCGAGATGTGCTATTAGGATCCAGAGTGATCAGTCTCTTAGATCTGTGTGTCTCGAGTGTGTAGTTATAACGTGGTACCATTTGTGCACCATTGCAGATAGATGACATTGATCTGATCAGCTCTAACATGGAGAACGCTGTGGCCTCCATTGGCGGTTTCTGCTGCGGACGCTCCTTTGTCATCGACCACCAGGTAAACACATTTAGAGTTTTACTCAAACGTGTAAACATGTCTGCTCGTTAGGTTTAAGCAGAGTTTTCATCAAACTGGAAAATAAAATAATGCACTGTATTACTGCTCTATGTACAGATTCTGTCTGTCCACTGTCAGACAGTCGACTGCAGTACTGAGTGTTGGAGATCATCTTGATCTCATGGTGTGTTTGGTAATTTGGTGTCAGTTGTGGACAATTCTATCACATGTCGGTGTGAATCATCAGTTGTAATATCCATTAATGATGCTTCTACTTGCGTGATGGTTCGTTCCAGCTGTTTTACTAAAATACTGCATGCACTGTTATTCTACATGCACATCTGTAATTACTGCACATCAGTTTGAGTGCATCCTCATATTTTCTCTGGATGGGATCTCGATTTTTGGACTGTTACTTTTCATGTGGACCAACAGTGAAGTAGTCTTATTGAGGGAGTGCTCACAAGCCTTTGAAGAAGTAGATTTCTCCAGCACACAATAACACCACCCACATGTGAAGCTCCACAGGAATAGCTGTGAAACTGCACATGGAAATAAAGCTGAGTGGTGAAATCACATGTAGTTATTTTCCACTTTTGATTTAGGTCAGTTTCTGGTTATTGTTTGAGTTTGATCAGTGTAAAAATATTAATCCTAATGAGCATGAGATTCAGTCAAAAGTAAGATCAGTGTGTGCTGTGTTTGTAGCGTCTGTCGGGCCAAGGCTACTGCTTCTCTGCCTCCCTGCCTCCAATGCTGGCTTCTGCTGCCATCGAAGCCCTCAGCATCATGGAGGAGGATCCAGGTACAGACTCCGTCTTTAGCTTCTCTCTTCTCTGTGCACCTTTCCACTTTAATTTACTTTAACTGTAAAGAGGTCTTTATTTGAGACAAGTTATCGGAGAGTGGACTACGAAGCAGTTCTCTTGTCAGATCTGACCCCGATCATCTATCTTCATCTCCTACAGGTATTTTCACTGACCTGAAGGAAAAGTGCAAACATGTTCACAAAGCCTTACAGGGGTAAGTTCAGTTTGACTGTTGCTGGTTAAGAATTGTTCTCACAGAAGGTTAATGTAAAAGATAATGATGATTTCATGAGAATCCATATAAAATTCATGTGATGTCTTCGAGACAGTCACTTGGTTCCTCTTTACATTCCTCAGACCACACATGTACTGATTTTGGCAGTGTGTGTACCCCAAGCATGTGTGTAAAGTGAGTGACGGGTTGATAAATCACAGCATTTAAATCTCTGAAGGCAAATGGCAGCTGCCTGCATATCAAAGAAAAAAACTGTCCACACCATATCCAGATTTTCAGTCTTGCTGTTGGTGTTATGTGGTGCCATGCCAGTTTTTTTTTTTTAGTCTGATGACATCTGTATGACAGAATTCCAGGTCTGAAGTTAGTAGGAGAACCATTTGCCCCGGCTCTTCACCTACAGCTGGAGAGAAGTTCGGGCTCCAGAGACTCTGACATGCAGCTGCTGCGCACCATCGTAGATTATGTGAGTCCTCTCTGTTCCAACGGATTGCATGAAACACAGGCACACGATGAGGTTTCTACTTCTACACTGAAATCTTTATTTTGTTCAAACATACACAGAGAAAACTGTCCAGAAGTGCAGATGTGGTATCACGACGTCGAGCTGAAACTCTCATAATTTCAGTTGTTGTTTTTTTTGTTCAGTCTTTTTTTTTAATCTTTACTGCAGTTGTAAATGAAATGGTTACATGGTTACATCAGTGTTAAACAGCAGAGATTGTTGTTTAGTGTCTCACAGTAGTTTCCATGTTTTGTGTATCAGTGTTTGGAACGACAAGTGGCTCTGACGCTCGCTCGTTACCTGGAAAAAGAGGAACGTTTCCTTCCCCCGCCCAGGTGAGTGATATCATCTTCCTCTGTGCCACAGAGCAAAATTCTTAACCAAAAAAAACCACACTGCTGCACTTTATCACCATCAATCAATCAATCAATCAAATTTTATTTGTATAGCCCAAAGTCGCAAAATACATTTTGCCTCGGAGGGCTTCACAATCTGTACAGGGAGTGACACCCTCTGTCCTTAGACCCTCGGTTCGAGTGAGGAAAAACTTGCCCACAAAAAACCCTTTTAACAGGGAAAAAAGTGGAAGAAACCTCAGGAAGAGCCACAGAGGAGGGATCCCTCTCCCAGGACGGACAGACGTGCAATAGATGTCACGTGTACAGTCAACAAGTCAACAGAAACATTTTGTGTAATTACAATGAAAAATGACAATGGATTACAATGAATGATAAAATGATTACAGTAGCAGTGGAACCTGTGATAGAGATAGAGAGACACAGATGCACAGCAGCAGCAAATCATTAACTAAGTTACTATAAACTGTAATGGAGATCTGGTAACATTAATGACAGTAATAATATATGTAGTGGACGTCATGCACCATAAACATACACACTGTAGTTTATTTCACTCAATCCCACACACACACCAACCTGCTGCCTTAAATTCTCACTAGAGAAGCCACTGTGGATTCAAACAGTCCCCAACAAATCCACTATTTCCTCTTGTTAGATTTTAAACTACAGTGAGCAGCTGCTTTTGACAATTACTGAGCCTTTTTTTTAATGAAACCATTTTCAGTTGAACCAGGTGTTCAGTAGAAACTAATGGGCTCTGAGTGCCACAGACAGGGTGGAGAAGCTGGATAATATTGAGAGTTGGACTGACATATTGGTGGTTTCGGGGTATTTTATGACAATAACACGAGACTTGCGGTATATGTGCAGAGGGAACAGAAGGGAATAACTAAATATCGGTGTGGGAAGAGATGTTTGTAATTCTCCAGTAATAGAACAAATATGAGAATATAGATGTACCTTAGTCATCAGATCAAATCATGTGTTAATACAGAACCTGTAGCACTCAGTGAGATGTGTAATCTGTGTAAATGAGTGTCAAAATGTTGGAATGGAATCATTTGTGTAGATTAGCCTCGACGCTGCCCTTTTGTGTCTTGACTGCTCCACCCTTGTGTCCTCAGTATCAGAGTGGTGGTCACCATCGAACAGACGGAGGAGGACATGGAGAAGGCGGTGCGTTGTATCAAAGAGGCAGCTTCAGCTACCCTCAAATGATGAGATGGTGTTTGTTGCTGCTCAAACTAAGCAGACATCACTGTGAGGGGGACGTGCTGATCCACACACTGAGCCCTGCACACTCCACATGTCACGAGGATCTTCCACACAAACACGTGTCACGTCTCCTCGTCTTTGTTTTGGATTTCTCTTAATAATTCTTTGTTTACTCATTTATCATGTGTCATAACTGCACTACATGTACTACATGTTGTATGTCGTTGTGAGTGGAAGTGTGATCTTTAGCAGGACTTCCTGTGGTGAACAATAATGGCTCTCAGTCATTAATGAAGAAAAACAGCTGCAGTAAGAAGGAGAGTTGATTTCTGCTCCAGATGACTTGTTGCTTTTTACAAACTGACCAAAGAGGTGACATTGTGCTCATTGTTTATTTAATGTGTCTGCAGTCTACTAGCACATGAAGTGATTTTTATATGTCACTGTCACTGGAGGTTGTTTTCCAGTCCATGTTACTTCTCTTGTTTGTTGCATTCAGGTCGTTGCATTTCTGACCACTTTCATGAAATATAAAATATATCTGATTTAAATGAAGCCACGTGTGTCTGTTTTATTTCTATGGAGTGACCGTGCAGCTGTTTCTGATGCATACATCTGCAGGGAAAGCTAATTGAAAGCTTACACCAGTCATTCTGTATTGCATAAGTGTATCATAAGAGACAGAAAGAAAAATAGAATGGTCAAACTTGCAGCAGCAGAGGCTCAGACAGTCTGATTATTCATTTCTAGAATTGGCCAATAAAAACACTGGGTCCTACATTTCCCATGATGCAACCAAAAGTGACTTTTCATTAGCCCCTCTTTGTCTGGTAAATGTGTCCATATACACTGACGATTCTAAGCAGATTTTGAGCACATATTATTGGTGCCCACTGTTTTCCCACAATGCAGTGCACAAAGGAAATGAATGACCTGCTCACATCTATTGTTTGTTTACATCCAAAATAAATCCCACTCACACTTCCTGTTGTTACTGATGTTAACACTTTAGTCAAAGTACAGACACATTATCACCAAGATGAACGTGAATATCAAAAGTATTTATTATTCAGCAGAAAGGCTCCTGTCTGTATTATTTGAACATTATTACTGCTCTGTTGTGCGCATCTGAAGTATGTAACATGTATGTACAATACGTATATACAACAATGTACAATGTATAAGCTGCAAAGTAACTAGTGAGCAGTAACTATAACTTAGAGAGTTACAAGAAAAGACTCTACCGTCTTTTAAGATTCTATTTAAATCTGGGTCTGGCGATTGAACCATCAACCATGTGATCAGTGGGTGACTGCCCAATGAGCCTCATGCTTTGCCTCAGGTGATTTCAGCTTGTTTCTTGACTGTGATTATAATGACGTCAACATTCATCTCAATGTCAAGTCATCAAGTTAACTTCATAATCTCTCTCTCTTAGTTTGAGAGCACACAGATCATAAATAGAGACTATAGCTGGGGAGTTGGGGTTCATTTTGTTTATGAATTTAGAGATTAGGAACTATTTTCTACAAAAAGAAGACCACAAACTGTAATATTAAATGTCAGTGGTTGTATAAATACATAAAGGAGCTTTATCTGATGCCATTTACACCATGTATGATACATGCTGAGGTGTTTGACCTGT
This sequence comes from Argyrosomus regius, assembly GCA_946959425.1. NCBI lineage: Eukaryota > Metazoa > Chordata > Actinopteri > Sciaenidae > Argyrosomus > Argyrosomus regius. Next base: position 762,893 of record OX336898.1, on the reverse strand, counting down.
GGCAGACTTAAATCATCTCAGTGTCTTCAGATTAAAGGTTTACATTTAACTCATTGTAGTGCTAAAAATCAAACATTCTGTTAGGAGTGTTCCTGACAGCGTGGAGAAGACAGCACAGAGGGGAAATCACATTTAAATACAATAGAAATGAACTGTTCAATAAATAAATGAATACATAAATAAATGATATAATAGTAGAGTGTATAAGAGGAGGTTGACCTGTGCGTAAAAACTGAATCAGAGCAGTGTGAGCACTGTTCGGCTCCTCGTTCTGGCTCTAGATGGGGCCCTTTACAAAAACGTCACCGCACCTCTGTGCGTGCGTGTCAGTACGCGCGTGCGTCCACTTCTTTTCAGCGCTCGGACAGAAGCCACTTTGGGACCAACAGCTCGTCGCGCGTCTCTCGGTGTTCTCTACCGGACCGTACACGGGATGAACGCGGCTTTGTTTCCCTCTCTGAACCCGCATCTGTCCCGCACATTCATGTCTTGACTCTTGTGCGACCTGGAAAGTGCGCTTTCTGTCCGGGAACCGCTGCTGACTTGGAAAACAAGAAGAGGAGAAGATCCAGCAGAGGAAGGCAGCTCCTGAGAGCGGATGAAACGTTCCTCAGATCTGTTTTTGAGATTTTCCTGAAAAGTGTCGCTATGGCCTCAAACCTGAAGAGTGTGCTCTGCCTGCTGCTCCTCTGTGCAAACCTGAGATGTGACGGTAAGTCAAACTTCTCACTTCTAAACAACACCAACACAGATAAAAAGTCATGTTCAACAAGTCATCAGCAGAAAGGTTTGTGCATCACGTTCATCTGAGAACGTTTGAACGCGCTTTGTGCCTTCATGCCTTCAGATGATGTTACACAACAGACAGAACTTTTTCTCTGCTCTGTTTTTGTTGCAGTAAAGTAAAAAGTTCTGAGAGCTCGATCAGGTCCATTGTCCTGCTTCGAGCTGCACTTTTCACTCGGACACGCATCTCCTCAAACTGCGTAAAAAAAACCCTGAATGAGCTGAACTTTGTGTTTTTGTTTCACCTTCATGCTGAAAATCTTTTGGATGTATTGGGGGGGGGGGGGGGGTCTGTGATCACTTAAAGTCTTTGTCCTCTTTCAACTTGTTGACATGTGTTCCTTGCAGCTCCCACTCCTCATAAAAAAGGTGCTTGTGTCAGACTCAAAGGGCCACTGTGCCGTTGTCATGTTAATTGAACGCATAGCTCGAGGTGATCTCGCGTCTTTGTCAGTCATGCTAATTCATTTACTCTCCCTGCGGGGGATGAAAGCGCTGGAGATTTCCTGTTTTCAGCTCTACTCTGAGGATTTACCATTTGGTATGAAGTGAAAGGGGGCACGGGAGGTGGGGCGCCCCCCCCCCCCTCCCCCGAGAAAAGGTGGACACAATGAGGTTCTACTTCTAGAGAAGAAATGGAAGAACTCTAAGTGGGAGCTTATTTGATATTCATACATCAGAGACTTCATTTTGTGAGTCCACTCTGTCTTCCACTGTGTGTTCATGTGAGAGCAGAGCCTGAAAGTCTGAGGGCTCCAAACCAACATGATGGCCTCCCCTAATGTTATATTGTTGATATATTTACAGAAATAAGAAAACATAGCTGTAAATGAATTATGAAAATTGCAGGACTTCACTTATTTAGTATTTCAGAATCCCTAACGCACAGATCTCTGATATATGCATTTCACTACATTGTGATGTTATATATATGATCTTTTTTCTTTGTGAAGTTCCACATTTCATACAGAAAACATCAGAAGTGAAATGGTTCTCCACACGTGATAAAACATGTGTAGTTTGTTTCACATGTGATGAATTCACATGTTTTTTTATGAATGGCCAATACAAAATGCAGTAAACAAAGTGATGCTTAAAAATGAGGCTAAAAACAAGAACTAATTACATTAACTACAACTTGATCCTTGATTGATGAACAATCATTTTAAATTGACTGAAAACTATTTCTCACACTGTGCCATGTGGCTTTGGTGTTCCTGCCTTTAAGGCAACCATTGACTTCCATTCATTGAACTCTAAAAATCAATTTGTAAAACCTTGAAACATGCTCAAGTAAAACCATTCAGAGCAGCAAACATCTTGTCCTAATGTTTCTACTGACCATAGTCACTTCAGTCAAATGAATGGAAGCTTATGGCTGCCTGAAGGTAGAAAATACACTATAAAAAAACCCAAGGGCTGCGACACCACGATGACGTCATCGACAACCGCATCATGCATGTACATCTGCATGAGGAGAAACAACTAGTGAGTGTTCCAATACAAAGAACATATTGGGAAGACAAACTGCCAACCATTTTCACACCATGGCAATTCTGATTGTATTAAAATGAAATCAATTCATTTATCAGTTGCCATGTGCTGGGAATACAAATTAAGAATGTGTGTTTCATCTTGTGCTTTGCACTGGCTGTTGTCCCAGCTTGTGGAAGGAGAAAACTGAAGATGGTGAAAAATCCAGAATAACAGTTACTCCTCAGACAATTGCAGTCAGCATTTAAAGCACAATAAATCTGTGAGAGTGATTTTAATAACAATTTAATAAAGTGAAATGATGTGAGAGCACTGTATGGAGGAAGCAAAAACAGCTGAATGCCCAGGCAGCAGTTGTGAATGAGGTGGAAGCTTGTTACTAATGAGTACTCACAGCGACATGACTCACCATGTTGGGGTTAGAGTAGAAAGGCAGAGCTGCTTTTGGTGGAACTGGGGCCAGAGGGCCTTCCTTTGCTGTGGGGGAAGTTTTAATGAGAGCTCTATTATCCCTGTGGACACATTCATCAAAATTCTGATGGGGAAGCCAAACAAAGACCAGCAACATACCTGCATATCATCATTCATTTAGAAACCAAATATGTAATTTTAAAAGAACATCTCACACTGCATTCGAGTGTAGCGTTTCAGAACATGAGGTCACACGTTTAGAATAAGTTCACGACAGCGTACACTTAAAGGAATATTGATTTTTTTGGCTATCATACTTTTCTGTAATCAAACACAGAAAAATACGTTTGTTTCAAGCTTACCTTCTTTATTGATAGATAGTTATTTGTAGTAGGGCTTGTTGACAGTGTGCAGAGATATACAGTATATTAGTGGACCAAGCTTCGGGGTCTTAATTGAAGCCAGTGTCATTAAAAATAATGCAGGTTGCTTAAGACACAGAGCTCATGAAACTCAGATCAAACTGTTAATCTATGCAGTGCTGATCAAATGTGAATGCAGATTGTGTTCCTGGATTGACTGTCTCTGCTCAAACAGATTTTAGTTCCTGTTTAGATGGAATATGAGAACGTTTGTGACCAGAGGCGACAACATTTTGTCTGGCTTGAAAACAGAATTAGAACCAATCACAGTCTAACTCGCAGTACATCACCTAGAAGCTTGTCCAAATATGGTCATTTCTGGCCCCAAAACACCAAGATGGTGATAATGCCAAGCTCGACTTCAAAGCGGTTGTCTACAAACCGCTGGGTGATCATGGGTTTGCACTTGGTTTAGCCCAGCTTAAAACATAGACCGGGGAAACTGCTTTCCCAACTCTGATATTTTTGAACAGATTTTCTTTCCTCTGTTTTGTTGAAGTGAACTAATGTTTTAACAAAATGTGTTTTATGTTTGTAGCTCTTACCATTGGTCCTAATGGTCACTGTGCTCACCAAAGTAAGCAGGGATTCAGAGCAAAAATATCAGATGAATGTGTTCAAAGGCTTATCAGATGACTGAATGAAGTCACCTCATTCACCTCACCTCACTCATTTTAAGAGAAAACGAAGGTGGGCGTTGTGAACGTCCATCAGAGTCCACTGAACGACCTCCAGCTTTAACCATCTATATTTACTGCAGTATGCACATACTTTTCTTTGCAGAGATCATTAGTGAAATGAGCAGAATCAGAAATAGGTTTAATGCCAAGTAGAGTTTCACATAACAGAAATCAACCCCAGTGTTTTGGTGCAGAACAAACATGAAGTAAAAAAAAATGAAGGAAGATAAAAATCAGAGTGCTCGCTTTCATTTTTCACATCCAGATAAAGTGTGAGCTGTTCTTACTGATGGAGCTGTACTGTAAGTGACTACATGTTGTTAGAATAAGTTGTAAACTCTGTAGTTTCCTCGTAATAATCTGACTTGTTGCTTCATTTTGCACAAAGCCATTCTAAGCAGTTTATCTGTGATTGTTGTAACGAGCTCCTTTCCTAAAACCATTTTATGAAGCAGACATAAAACAGCAGGTGATGATGATTAATGTGAGTCTCATTCTTCGTTAGGCTAAACACACTGTTCATACTGTTGTAATCAGGTGCACCGCCAATTAAATTAGATGCAGTTTAATAAATACATGTGCCACTGCGGGGTGGAACCTGTCTGTGGTTTGATGTACTGTATGAACTAATGGCTCTGTTATTTAGCTATAGGCCAGGCACTAATGTAACCCACAGTCATAAGGAGAGATGATTAACTGTTGCATGGCACATAGTACAACTGGCCCACGCCAGTTACTACATTACACTCCAGTTTACTCTGGTGTAGCAACACTGAACAAGTCAGAAGAGTTAGCCAGAGGTCAGGCCATTAATCTGACGTTTGTGGAAATGTGAGGGAAGTGTTCAGGGCCTCAACTTTTCCCTGATTAGTAGAGGAAACTTCCCCTGATGGAGCTAGTGGTGGTGGTAAAGTGATGAAGAGAATGAGATGAAGAGAGCTCAATGCTGGATATGATGGACTGGAGGTGAATGAGGTGGAGGATGGTCGTGGTGATTTTCTTTTCACTGAAATGTCGCTGACAGCCGCAGAGAGGAGAACAGAATCAAATTTTGACGGCAATGATTTAATAGTCTGATTAAATCGTGGCAAAACTGGTTGGGTAGCTAAGGAGTGGATGCCAATAGTCGGCTGAAGTGAGAGATATATAGAGAGAGTTGTGAATGACAGAGCATGAGATGGTCTTCCTGACTGAACTTTAAGAAGGTTTAGGAATTCATAATACAAACAGTAAAACTGTTGGAGCTCATTTATCTTACAGACGTCTCTTATAATGGTGGTCTATGGGGAAAGTGCTGTTTGGGCTGCAGGGGATTTTTTTGTGGCCACTTGGACAAACTGTCAGTAAGGCTCGGTGGTGGTGATGTGTCCAGCTGCGTTAATAATTGCATGATGAATAATGAACATAGTCAGGTGACTCAAGAAAATCATGTAGTTGCCTTTTGTGGCGGTACTCAGCAGAAGTGTCAGGTCCAGTAAATGTGTAGTGTTACATGTCACCACAATTTATGTGTTCATTTCCTTGTTCAGTACTTTGGCTTACAGTACGTTATATTTATTATCTTCTCCAGGGGTGGAGGGATATGAGTCGAGTGAGCATGTGTGATTCTGTCTTCAGCTAATTTCACACGCTACTGGACCCATCGGCTTAACACTTTTTGTGCACATTCATGACTGTATGATCATGGACCTCTTGTGGTTGCAGTGACTTACAGTGATTGAAAAACCTGCTCTGTTTTATACCAACTGCTGACTCATCACTCATCTTAACCATCCAGGGGGGGCAACAACAAGTGATCAACAACTGCTAGCCTGTTGCAAACCACATTCTGGTCTTTGTCATGGGTCAGAAACTGAATCCATAGTAGGATTTTGGTCTCATCATGAGCCGGAGCATCTGCAGATTAATTTCATACTAATATGTTCTGATCCACTAAAGTTATATAAGATGAATAAATCCTGCCCTCATCTTGACGGTGGGAGCTGGAGCAAGGTACCTCTGCGGTATATCACCAATATGCTTCTGCACTTGCCATATTACAGGCCAAATGTTCTAAATACATAAATAAATACAAAGTTAAATAGTTAGGTTTACAATTAGGTGAACCCAGGACACTTGATTACAATACAATTACACTATTCCAAAGAAAACTGAGACTTTACTATACAAACAGATGTTACTGTGTTACAACTTTGCAAATCTCTGCTGGTTGTATCTGGCATTTGTACGGCGCTGCAGTAGGTGGTTCACTCTTCAGGTTTTTAGAGTATATTACATGTAGCGCTTCCAACGCCCAATAGAAACCAGCGATTATGGTTTTATGAATTACAGCACATGTTTATTTTTCTCCAGATTTCACCTGTGGTCATTTTTAATCTTAGCTTTTTAGTTGCCTCATCGCCTTGTTTTCTACCCGGCCCTCTTCCATCAGTGCGAGTGCCGAGTCAACAACACTGGTGGTTGTTCTAAGTTGCAGCTAATTGCTGGCTGGTGACAAGCACTCAAAGGAGTGTGAAACTGCTTGAGGGAGGCTGCAGGGTGCCATTGTGTTGATATACACAGAGCTGTACCACAATACAGATAGAGCCAGACTCAGTCAGATTTCTACATGCATACTTTGATACATGCAGATATAAATGATGACAGACAATCAAATTAGAATGCTCCTGAAATTAAACTTCAATATTAAAAATAAATTAAGTAATGTAACCTAACATTATAGCATTAGTCTGAATAACATCAAGCCCCCAATTAGAGCAGTGGGCTGTACTGTGACTTTGTCATAGTGGCCACAGTATTTGAACTATCTCAAGCTCTTTTCATGTGAACAAGCAAGTGCAACACTGAATTCCTCTGAGGAGCCAGTATCTGAAAGTGAGCTCTAATATAAGATGTTGAGAGCATCATAACTAGAGTACAGTCTAAAATGAATATCAGGTTTAATTGTCATGTTAACCATCTCTTTAAATGTACCTGTGCAGCATCCTGTGACCTGGCAGTGAAACTGTTCATTTGTACTCATGCTCAGTCACAGGATTTGCATTAACCAATAAACAGAAAGTAATGGATTATGATTTTGGTAACACCAATGTAAATCAAACTAACCAAAGTGAAAACGGACTGCAAACACTGGAAAAAAAAAATCTTATTCCATGCTCTGATTATTATTCAGCCTTTTTTGCAGAATCAAATATGCTGTTAAAAAATGTTTCTGGTCCAGTACCAGTCCACGGCCCGCAGGGTTAGGAGCCCCTGATCAAATCAAATCAAATTTTATTTGTATAGCCCAAAGTCGCAAAATACATTTTGCCTCGGAGGGCTTCACAATCTGTACAGGGAGTGACACCCTCTGTCCTTAGACCCTCGGTTCGAGTGAGGAAAAACTTGCCCACAAAAAACCCTTTTAACAGGGAAAAAAGGTGGAAGAAACCTCAGGAAGAGCCACAGAGGAGGGATCCCTCTCCCTCTGATGCACATGTTCCTTTTCATTTGACATAAAAAAACCCCCGAAATGACCCAAAGAAATGACAATATTCACAACAGCCCCTTTTGCTCCATTCTGGATATCCAACAAAATAATGTGAGATATACTGTGAACACTGCTCATCCTGAGGAGAGTATAACGCTGTCTCCAGTCTCCTCTGTGAAAGCTGAGTGTCTTTTATCAGACAATTGGTGCAGTTCAGCCGTGAACATGGACTTTGGCAGCAGTAGGAATGTGAGAACTGTGGCAGGAAAGTTCCTGACCACAATGATCAGCTGGAAACAACAGTTACACTTAAGAGCTTTTTAACTCTTTCCTGTATGCGCTGAGGTGAGGTGACAACACAGAGAGAAATGACTGCCAGGAAGTATACTGCCATGTGCTGCTATGTCTTGGGTCTGGTACTAATTATAATCCTGGATCTGGGACTAATTAAGAGCCATGCAAGACATTCCCATGGACAGGACTCAGTGTGGGTTGCTTTGTAGACAGGATGGACTCTGTTAGGAGAGCGAGAACAAAAGTTGTGTTTTTAAGACATATTAGTTTCTCCCTGTTTACTTGGTAATCAGTTATTTAAATAATCCTAGAGCTGTTAGGTTTTAATAATAGCACATGCTGCTGCTTTAAAGACTATATTTTATCACATGCATTTATATCATAGACTGACTTATCTTGATTGCCGTTTGAAACAAAACCATGGAGGCATAATGTTGACATATGCTGCTAATTACTGGAAAGAGATGAGGAGGCCTACAAGTGTTTGTAGGAGGAAAGGCAGCATGGCATGGGCTGACTGGAGAACACTCTGTTCCTCTAATGCTTCATTGTGTTGCTGCAATCTTCTGTGTATATTTGTGTGTTTATGTGCAGAGTCTAAACAGGACAGAAGTTTTGCATCAGACTGTGCTGAAGAGGTAAACAGAACAGAACAGAAGAGAGAAAAACTTCAGGAGAAAACTGATAAAGCAGAGAACTTTTAAGGCACACGATGAAGTAGAGAAATTAAGCTTTTCTGAAGCATTCTTCCGTGAAAAGTATTTGTAGGCCATCTTTGTTTATAAGGCTGCTGCTATATACCAGGACAATAAAATATAAGAAATATTTGGGACTACAAATACATTTAATTGAAGTGATGTGAAGTTTAAGGGAAGGTAGCTAGAGAAATTTGAACAATTTTATACATGTTGACATACTGGTGAACAAGTCCATGTACGCAGACACCTGTGTAGTAGAAAAAGAATCAAATGAGATAAAATTCACCATTAAAGTCTCATTTTTTCTCCATTGATTGGACATCATTCAGCCAAGTTAGAGCATGTACAAACCAAATAGAAGGGGATCAAGGACAGAGCCTTGAGGTACTCCACAGTTCAGAAGGGAGCAGAATGTGTCTACTTTAATGTACATGTGACCAGCTCACAGATTGGAATATGCTTGGTGAGGCAGTTTAAGTTCAGTATATACTCCATGCTTTTTTTTTCATTTGTGGTGTGAAACTGGTCTTCATAAAATGGTCAAATTAATTTTTATTTCTATAGTCCAGTATCAGAAATCCCTATTTGCTCAAGGATCTTTACAATCAGTACAGCATACGTCCTGAGCCCCACGTTGCTACAATCATGACCATGTACCATCTGTACATCCACAGTATGTATAAGTTTGATTATCTCTAAGGTTCCCTGTGTAGTTTTTGACCTCCAGTAGCACTTTAGAGCAGTCACGTACAGGCATACACACCACACTTGTTTATTTACAAGAAATGCCACAGTACAGACAAATCCTTTAAGTACAGACCAATCCTTATTTTAAGCAGCAGTTTGTTATCAGACATCTGACTAAAGGCTGTCTTTTCATTTAAAAATGCCGCCTCCTCATTCTTTTAATGTCAACATGTTGGCACAGTGGGCTAAAAACACAGATCCTGACCCAAATTCAAGAACGTTGGTGTGGGTGCTTTTACACCTTACCTTACCTGTCTGAGTAATGCAGGATTTGGGTGTCACTTTTGAGATAAAGCCCCCTTCCTAAGGCAAATGCAGTTACTGCTCAAAGAAGAGGCATCCAGACAGTCTGAAAGCAGTGAAAGCTCTCCTATCAGGACTTATGAGTATATCATGGCCTTTACTTACTGGGAGGGTGGAGGTGGTGAAGAGCTACAGCCGTCAGTTGTCAGAGTTATCTCTCCTGGCTGTTTAGGGAGGAACTTTGCTAGACCCTGCATGAAGTGTGTTTTTAACCAGTGACTAAAGTTCATTTAGGCAAATAGGGTGAATTTATAGAGTGTGGGGAATTCGGCTGACTGGATTCTCAAAGGAGAGCAGGGAGATTTAGTCTGCACAGACAAAACACGTCATAGATCACACTCCCTTCCGTGTGTTGGGGTTTTATCAGTTGTTTGGTTGGGAAGTTAGCTGCATCACCTTTTGAACTGCATTACATAAATTGTATAGTCTGTTAAGTGAGAGAGAGCCCCGCCCCATCCAACCCCTCCACAAACACTCAGAGGAAGCTACTCGGCATTTTGTGACTTAGTTTGTATATTTAAGACAATTTGTCACAGTTATTAATCAATCATATTTAGCTGGAGAAAACAGTCTGTTTTTTTATCAGTGTTTCCCAGAAGAAGAAGAAGAAGAAGAAGAAGAAGAAGAAGAAGAAGAAGAAGAAGAAGAAGAAGAAGGCCATGTGGATGTTTTTAATATTGCTGAATTCCAACATGTGCCTGCCAATTGTCTTTTTGGATTAGGAGATATTTGGAGCCACAGGCACTGTTGTTGAGTCTGTTCATAATTATCCTGTTAAAGTATCCCAGGATGTGTTCTCATGTTTTATGGTACATACTTCTCTACCTGTGTAACTGTCTTCAGAGGGCCTTTTTGTGTTTATGTATATTTGATTCTGCATCTCTCACACTTTCCATCTTAATTCAATTATTTCCAAACATGTGCAGCTCTGCACAGTTTGCCTTGGATTCTGGATTATTCAGTATTAAGGCAGATTGCTGATGATGGTGAAAATATTTCATCTCCACGATGTGGAGAAAAACAAAGAAAAACAGATGTGTGTTCAGCCTGATAGTGATGTGACTAATAGTGAGTTTAAGGCTACGTGATTTGCTTTGAATTGTAGAAAATCCAAGAGGCTTCATCAGTTTTGCACAGTGGTGGAAAATATTCAAATCATTTCCTTATGCTCAAGTATTAATACCACAGTGGAAAAACAGACCATTAGAGCAGCATTCAGAATTTGTTTCAAATTCTGTGATCCTTCCAGACCTGCCAGTGTCTCTGTCTTTACAAACTAGTCACTAAATGTATTGTTGGCAATAGTAATGGCATAAACAAAAGAATAACCTGAAGCCCCAGCATATGTAGAAATGTCTCAATCCTTCTTTGAGAGGTTAGAAGTTGAGGCTGGGTTAAAGCCTGTATGAAAAAAACTTTCTCAGGCTTCATTCAATAAATAACATGGTGGAACATGCAAAAAATGTAAAATAATTTTTGTGAAGTAAAGATAGTAAAACCCTTGTTCACTTCATCCAGAGATGAACTGTGTTTGTCCATGTCCATGTCACTCTGCCTCTACTGAGACTGGTTCCGTTGCATGCTTGCCTAGCTCTGGTTCTGATGTCCGTTCCACTCTCCGTTTGCATCCCCAGGGATCCCTCAGAGGGAAACCAGAAAACATTTTCTCCATAAAATATGATCCAGTTTCACCAAAGTCAGTCAAATAATTGGTGTGTGACTTGATGCTGTAAAGCATTATGTAATTCTCACGGGTAATTGTACCTGAAGCACAACGTTACATAGTGTCAGGACAGACGTACGAATCACAGCGACAGTTATTTTATGGTAGAAAGGTTAGACAGTGGGGCTTTTAATAAATGTAAAAATAGTCGGTAGGCATATTTTTGAACTTTGGACAGAGGCAAGCTAAGCTGAACACCTCCCAGCGCCAGCTAAGTTCTTAGATACATTCACTCAAGCTGGCATGGACTCCACATGTTTGTGTAAAACCTGATGACTCATGTTATCCCAGCATGATTTGACAATGTTTCAAAGAACCTCTTGTGATGTCACAGAATGCTCGGCTTTCTCTGTATTCAAGTGCCCCCAGTGCAGGGCGCAGAGTTGGAATGACAGAGACACCATCCACTTGATTACAAGTCAGTGTAGCATCAGCATGATTCAACATCACAGTTATTTAAGCAGCAATGTTGCACTCCACTGAGAATCCCATTGTTCAAGTCCAACTTTATTTTTTGATATAATGTTTGCTTAATGCTTATCCATCATCAACATTTAGTGACCATTTGGTAGCTTTATTTTGCTAACAGCCTTTTTAATAAAATCATTTCATCAACCAATTTAGTCTTAAGTACTGTACTGTACTAAGAACTGTACTTAAGTGTACAGTTGTACAGTGACACACAGCCTCCAAACTAAACATATATAATGATTTAAATGTAATCCATGGACGTCACTCTAGCTTCATATCCTTCTTGACATTTTTCTCCATAGTCTTTATATTATTTTATTTTCCTACCCACTGAGTTTTAAATGTGGCCAGAGTGGAACTGTGGAGTCACCATTCACAATTTGTGTGATTTGAAGGATTGTTATGGGCTTTGCATGTCAGTGGGCCTATAAGAGGAGAAAAGAGGACGGAAACATTTTGTGAGTTTCTGCAGACTGATTCATCTGTTGAAACTGAAGCATATCTATCCATGGAGACAGACGAGTAAAACACGCTGAAAGCTCTCGGTAAGTGGTGGTTGGCCTTTACAGTCTGCCATGGGTCTGCGGAAATATGTTAACAGCAGGCTTGTCATACTAATAGCCGGTCCCACCTCCTACAGCAGATGCTTTGTTAATCATAGTTCAGAGACGGGGTCCAGAGGAAAAGTTTTAAGGAAAATGGGAGCTGAGTTTTGTCGTTTGTTCACAGCTAAATCTCTGTAATATTCTGCTGGTACCTTCAGCTCCACATTCCTGCTCCTCCCTCAGACTGTTTGGGTAAAGGAAAGAATGACTAAGAGCTGGTTTGAAGAAAGATAAACAACTGACACTAGAGCTTTGTTTCACATGCATCCAAGTTTTCTTTTTCACGGCTGACCATAGTTTACCACAGACCTAGCTTGGTATGCACACACTTATTAGAGAGCCAATAAAATGCAAATGACTCAGCTCGTCCCCCACCTCGACCTTCTCAGTCTCTTTTATTGTCTTGTCTTTGAGCCTCCAAATGGCTAAATATTTGAAGGGAAGTGCCTGCTTTTTTATGAGATGGCTATTGTTGTTTTAACTCAGTCAGGGGGATGGAGTTACCTCTGTGTAAGCTGCCTCTGTGATGAGGGTTCACATGGTGGGAAGATAATATCAGGGCTAGTAAAGTGGAAATTCCATTGCAGGCAAGATACCATCTGACAGTCCAGAGAGTGCCATGATACAGTTATTATGTCAGAAAGACTGTAAACGTGATGTACATGCGTGTTTATGTCTGCATGATAAGAGTGATGGAGCCTGTGTGACACAAGTAGTCACAGCTGGATATGGTTTGTGCTTCAAAGTAACTTCACCACCATCACATTTCTGTATGGAGCCTAGTGTTGTAAAAATGCCTCCAGTATGGTGAAAGTTCTCAGAGCATCTTCCTTAAAATCCTGCATTTTTACAGTGCCACATTTCAGGTAATTGTAGTTTTAAGTCCAGAGTTTCATACGAAGAATTACAGACATCAGGTACCATAAGGGTTCACTGTGCTTCAAATGATTGTGATGTTGTTTGTGGGCATCCCTCTCCGACGTCAGGTTTCAGAGGCTGTTTCAGAGACTTTCAGAATGCTGTCTCTCAACGTCAACATTAACGCCACATAAATCTGTTTTTTTTGGTTGGATGTTTCTGCATCCAGCAGACATAGAAGACCATTATCATTCATTATATTTGTATCCCAAGTGAAGGTAAAGTACAGAGGAGCATTATCACTGAAAACTGACTCCTGCTTCTGGAAACGAGGAGTGATGAGACTGAAGCAAACAGTTAAGCTGTTAGCTATTATGTGTTGTGTTATGTTATTTAACGTCATGGCAGGTTATGTTATGTTATGTTATGTTATGTTATGTTATGTTATGTTAGGTTAGGTTAGGTTAGGTTAGGTTAGGTTAGGTTAGGTTAGGTTAGGTTAGGTTGTGTCGTGTCGTGTCGTGTCGTGTCGTGTCGTGTCGTGTCGTGTTGTGTCGTGTCGTGTCGTGTCGTGTTGTGTTGTGTCGTGTTGTGTCGTGTCGTGTCGTGTTGTGTTATGTCATGTGCTGCACAGATAACTAACCTAAAGTCAATGGAGCATTTATGACTTAACAAGGCCACAGCAGGTCATCATTGTTGTCTGGTTCAGTCACTACATTGTTAACACACTGATGCAACATAGCTAAAGCACAGACAGTTTCTAAACTGATTAGTGACAAACAACCAACAAAAAAACAGCTTCCACCTCAGAGACAGAACTTTATTGTTAGTGTGTAATAGTGTATTCAGGTGGTCTTTTTGCATACAGGCCATACTCAACTGTGTGGTCATGCCAGCCCTAGAGCAGTGCACGGAGCTCTGTTGGTTTCACTTCATTTAGGTTAGAAAAAGAACACAGAGAGAAAGTAAAGGGATGAGGGTTATCAGTCATTGTGCACCTTAGAATAAGCCCTTTATATCTACAGGCTACAGGCTGCTGATCTTCCACCACATCTGCCATGCTGAACCGCTCAGAATGGACAAACCAAACACTGGTGTTAGATTGGGTGTTCCGTGTTTTCATGCATTTGTGGCCATAGTAGTTTATCCTTCAGGAAGGCGAGTGTAGGGGGTTAAAAACTATACCACTAGATACTACTAAATCCTACACACTGGACCTTTAAGTGGACAGGGCAGACCAATTAAGTGATTTGTTGAACTACCAGTAACACATTCCACATCACATTCAGACTATCCATCGTATGTTAACTGGCTTGGGAGAGTAATAATTTATGGTTTCCACTGGCATGTTCTTCTGTATTCACTCTCTCTCTCCCTGATGGCTCAGTCCAGCAGACAGGGCAGTGCTTGTGTTAGTGCTAAGTGGCTGCCCTGCAGAATCAGCCTGTTACAACCGGTAACGGAGTGAGGAAGGTATGCTCAACCCACATTGCGCACTTATCTAGTTTCACAACAGTTCTGCTTCGTCTACAGACTCTATCGGGGAAGAGGGAGAGTTTCTGAGCAACGACACGTTTTTACTCAACAGTTTGTTGGTTGCTTTGTTCTTCCTGAACAGGCACAGCTACAGATGTATACTGTATATAACATGCTTTTCATCATCACCACAGGATGATTTCTAATCATTTGGGATTTGGATTCCTCATTGGAATCATAGACTACAATTTCTTGTAAGATATTTTTTAATTTTGTACTCCTCATGAGGTTTCCTCTCACACCACTCTTGTGAGTGCATATGGTTTAAATTGCTTTCATGCTCCAAGGTGGCTAAACCCATGTTTTTATGTCAGTTATTTTGAATGCCCTCTCCTAACCCTCAGGAGAAATGTAACAACTTCATCATCATGCTGAAATATAATTCAAACCTGTACTATTATGAGAACAATCTAGGGATGGCATTATGCAATGATCCCATTAATATAAAAAACAGCAGTGTGGGCTTTCATTCTAAAACAGCACTTATCTCTGTAACTGAGGAGGCCCTGAATAACTCCCATGACAGAAAACTGAGAGGCTGACCAAGCTGAGAGAGACAGAGGAGGCACACAGTGTGGTCTGAATTGGATATCTAGAAGAGGGAGGTTGACCAGGACTTGACTTATTTAGACAGGAGAGATAATGTGTGCCCCTCCAGCTACACTGAGACCATAGCCATGTATACAGACTCTGAACCACAGCAGGTCAAGTGCCAGATTAACAGATAGAATACAGTTGATTGTGCTGATGCTTTTAGAGAAGGAAGAGAAGTAAAAGTGGCCTCCTTTAAAATGAATGAATACAGTGTTACACATGACACAAGCTAGTGCTGTCTAGACTTAATAATCATAAGAACCATATTAAACTAAGTGATGGCAAATATCAGTAACGGAAATGAAATTTGGCACGCTCAGATTTGAAACACTATGATGTCAAAATGTAACCTTTTCTCTAAAATTTGGTCTGTAACTTGGAGTTTACCTGAACCTGAACCTTTGAAGAACCGTGTGAAGACTTGATACACTTCTTGTGTTGAGGTGGATTTTGGACTTTTATCAGACCTAAAGTGACCGCTGAATGAGGAGAAAAGTGGAATACTAATTTAATTATTTAGTGATTTCTGAGCAGATTTGTCATCCACAAACCTCACAGCGGAGTTCTCTCCATGTCGGGGGGGCAGTCATGAGTCTACAGCGTGAACAGGAGGGGGCTGAGAACATAGCCCTGAGGGACGCAGGGTATTGAGCAACTAGAGTGGAGCACTGATTGCATTAAAAATGAACTGAGATGTTCGGAAAATGAATTTGTGAATTAGCCCAGCGATGTCAAAGTTTAATTAAATATCAACAAAAACACTGGCTCATGACAGGATCATGTTTGATGTCGTGTCACGTTTAACATTTGTCATCTAGCCTCTTGTTGGTGTTACAAAGTTGATCACGCTATCTGTCCCTACTCCTGATTGACCTCATGCTCATTTTAGATCCCTGATGGAGGACGTCCATATAGAGATGACAGAAAGAGTTTGAAAGGTTTTGGACACATGTGATAAGGGTAATGGTCAGGGGAAAGGGTGTACACAGTGTCATCTCATTACCATTGTTATCCAGCTATCTAACAGCATGAACGTATTATGTATTGGCACTGTGGAGAGCTATAGTAGGAGTTGATTATCAATATTCATTTTCAGCAGGATGTGCTCCATTAACCATTACTTAACCATGTACCATCATGGCTGCTTGCAGTTTTATATACGTTAAACTTCTCACATGTTCTCTCATGTTGGAGAGAAGAAAAGCAGAGGTTGATTTTTCACTGAGTATTTTCTTCCTTTGACACTGTGGTTATTTGCTCCCATCCATTGAAGTTTAACATAATTTCTGCCTGTAAAGTAGCTCTGCCTTCAAGGATTGTTTGTGTAACTCCAGTCTCCTCTCTGCGAACTGTTAAATTGACCCTCGCTGAAAACTCAAGGAAAGGTTGGAAGTGAGGGCAGAAATGTGGAGGTGGAGGATGGGGAGAAACAGAGACAAAGGTTAGAGGACTGAGACACACACACACACACACACACACACACACACAAGCAGTTTAAACAGAAGAGGGAAGGAAAGTGTTGAGGTGTGCCAGAAGGCCCTCAGTCAAAACCCCAGTAGATGGAGCCGTGGCCTGGCCTCTCAGCTCTCAAAGGGCCCTTTCATGGCGGAGGCAGCAGGCTGTTGGAATGCAGCAGCCAGGAGTCTTATTCAGCTCTGGGTGGAAAAGCATCCTATTGCCCCCAATCTCTCATTTTCCAAGCCCGTGGATACATGTAATCAATCACAGACACTGGCTGATGTGAGGCCTCTGACCAGGCTTTAGGAAGCTTAACTCACTTCTTGATTTTCTTCCAGTTTACTAACAAAACATTAATTCACTATAGGAGAAAATACTACTTTACTATGTTGTGTGGGACATGGTAGATATATGGGCTCAGGGGTATCTGGCAGCAGCTACTTAACAAAACTAGAACCCCATAAGTGGCCTCTAGAGGCTGTAGTGTTCATTACAACCCACAGTTCAGAAGAGTTAGAGGAACAAACAATGTACAGATGATTTTATATATCTGTCCTGGTTGAAAGCTCATCATAATATTATTATTACTTTTTAAATTTAAGTTTAGTAGACCTAAATTAGATAGTAAGCGAGAGGGGATGACATGCAGCAAAGGGCCGCAGCTTCATATCTAACCCAGGTGACTATGGTAAGGACTGAGCCTTAGTACACGGATCCAGTTGAGCTACCAGGTCGCCCCATAATAATGCTTTTTAACCCTTAAAGGCATACTAATTTATTCATTCAATGAAGAAGTTAGCTCCCTCAAACTCAAACTTGTTGTCTTTAAAATATTCTGGTGTTGATGAGAAAAATGAGAAAAGCATTGTTTTTCCAGAGTGTTACATTTTTAATTCTCAGTATGCTGATTACAAGTGATAGTGGGTAATGTTGTGTTTTCCTGTTGGGCCACATGATGGGACTGCATGATGGTGCATCAGTATCTGTGTGTCAGGTTTAGTGCAGAGCAGGACTTTCATGACCTTCATCAGTTGTGGCCGTGGCTAGAGAAAAAGGAAAGAGGTGCCACAACTTCCAAAAATGATGGAAGCTGTGAAAGTCTTTGTTTATTGTAGTAACCCTAACCGCTTCAGCTGAGGAACTCCCGCCAAAACACAAAAACCACACCTGTCCTTCCACACTCAAGCTGAGAAACAGAGGAGTGGCTGTGCTAACTCATTTGTTTTGTAGGCGTCAGCCTAGTTACAGAAGCCTTATGTGTAAGATAACATGGCACTGTCCAAAATATACAGTAAAACTAAAATACATAATTAACTGGGAAAAATCTGATGCTTAGAAATTTCATTAACGGCAAATTAATTATTTGCCTTTCTATGTGGAGTTTGCATGTTCTCCCCGTGTCTGCGTGGGTTCTCTCCAGGTACTCTGGCTTCCTCCCACAGTCCAAAGACATGACCAAAACAGGTTAATTGTCCGCAGGTGTAAATGTGAATGTGAGTGTGAATGGTTGTTTGTCTCTATGTCCTGTGATGAACTGGTGACTTGCTCAGGTTGTACCCCGGCTCTCGCCCAAAGTCAGCTGGGATAGGCTCCAGCCCCACCGTGACCCTGATGAGGATAAGAGGTTACAGATAATGATTGTATATATGTATGTATGTTAATACTCTGCAAATAATCTTAATCTTAATTTGCATTTTATAGATCCCAAATTATAATCCAAGACTCACTTTAGTTGATATTGTTATTTAGTTGAACTCACGCACAGAGATTTTATCATTTTATGATAAAGGTCAGTTAAGTTGTGTTTGAGAAAAAAGCACTGAGGATGTAATGAATAGGGTTAGCGTTGGTGTATTAGATGGAATCTTAACCTGGTTTCTTGCTTTTGAATCATGTATTTGAATTAAAGGTTCAAAATAAAATGTGGAGCGTGCTTACACGTTTGGCCTGATGCAAATCAAAAAAGGAGAGAAAGAGATCTGAGGAGAACTTTGTGAATTTGGGTATTTTATCAACCCAGAACAGAACGGGCTGTTGGGCTCAACCTATCAGAGTGATCTCAGCTTGGGCTCTGCAAATTAATAACAGAAAGTCCAAATTCCAAACTGGAGGTGTAGAGAGACGTGGACATTCACCAATCACTGCAGCACACCTCATATCTAAGCTTAGGCAGTTGACCTATAGTACAGGTTTACACAGACACTGTGAGACTGTTTAGCTGTTCTCACTGTTGTTGCTTCGTGATCTTTCAGTTACAGATCTCTCCTTATTGTTTCCACTCTGCTGTAGTTGGTGACTTCTGCAGTAGATTTATAACAGATGGCAGCTGTGGGCTGTGTACGATCAAGGGAAATATCAAACAAAGACTAGTGTTTTGTTTTGATGCCTGTAATTAATATTTGCAACGTGATCAAAACCGCTATGATGTTTAGAGGGAGAATGTCTAAAAATTAGGGGTGGTCTGATGTACTGGTCTAATATCTCGGAGGACTGTGCTCGATATGTCTTGGTGAGATGAGAAGACTAGCATTGATCTCCCGGGCATGGTCAAGGCAGAGTGAATCCAAATCCAGCATCTGCATCTGATGCAGAAATAATCCATGCTGCTCATACTGAAGGAAACTTGTCTCCATGTCTGCCTACATCTATGGCTGGATTAAAGTGCAATCTATAGAGGAAAGTGTGGCTCCTGAAAGGAATGCTGCATGGGTTTGTTCACTCAAGTCCTCAGCACCAACAATTTCCTCCACCACCCACATCTGTCAAGCACATGCTTTGTATCACAGAGAAGGCAGGAGCCAATGCCAAGTCAAGTCAAGCTAATAACCGAGCCATACATTGTGTCGGCTCACATGCGCCTGATCCTGATTAACTCGCAGGCAGAGCCAGGACCAATCACACAGAGCAGCCAGGGTATCCATTACACATATTCCACATACAAAAAATGAAAATATGTATTGTGTATATCAGAGGAAAAATCCTGTTTTCCTCACAGCTGAAGTGAGAGAAGAGGCAGAGAGAGAGTCAGACTTTCCAGTGATAGTTAGTGCACTGTTCTTCCACTGTTGTCAGATGGAGAGTATCATCAAATGACAACAAGATGCCATCATAAAAACCAGAGACAATTTATGTCATATTTTTCTGTTGCTGCATTATTGCCTCTGTGTTCTCTCTGTATACTTCAAGGAAATCAAACCAAATCTTTGTTCATTTGGGTAAAGCAGCCCTTTAAACAGTTCACCATGAAGCACTTTGAAGTCTCAAACACAAGAACACAACGTTACAAACATTAACATGCATCACCCCAAATATGCTGCCAGTGGTAAATGATATATTGAATTCCTGCCAATGCTTAAAATACATGTTTCTGTGCACTGACGGCTACAATAACCTGTTATACAATTAAACAGGATTTCATTTTTATTATCTGTTGCTTTGTTTCATTTTTTATTTTAAAGAACATAGAAGTAGTGTTCAGTGTACAGATAAGATCATGTGTGCAGAAATGTCACTATTGCAAATTATATTCTATAAAATGCTACAAAATAAACCCTGACAGGGTGATGTAGGGCTTTAGCTAGTATATTACAAATGATTTCATGTTTGAACTTAAAATCTGTGTGCTAGAGCTGATCTGTAGAAACACTGAACATTAATTGTTGTGTTGAGATATTAAATAAGTAGTTAAGTTAATGTCTAAATTATGTGCAGTCAGCATGGCGTTTAGTTTCCAGCTCATGTCAGGAGACAGAGCTGTGTTTTGGCAGGGTGCGATCTGGATTCCAGGAGGTGGAGCTCTGCTTTGGTGGGCTCCAGCCCAATTTTACTTTTGGTTGCAGACCGAAAAGCCAATATTGTAAAGGTGTAGGGGACTGCATTTCAGACACTGTTTGACAATTTGACTAGCAATGGGTTTGAATCATACTGATGCATTAAAGATGGTCTGTCAGTCAGCCATCCGGTCTAGATTAAGGTATCTGGCCACATTGTTATAGAATTTATCTTCCATATTCATTTTCCCAACTGAAGGCTGTCTGATCTTTTGGGTGATCCTGAGCCGTTACCACATCATGTCAAAATGTTCCTTTGGCTGAGACATTCATAACATTCGTACAAATATTTGTACTTTCTGGGAGCTCACGTCAAACTGTCAACTTTGCACACAGCAGTTACCTTCTGATTTTCAAACATGTTAATCACATGTGGTGTATAGATACATAATCATAGTCAGGTGTTTTGTTTTATTAGTTGTAGGTGCCATTGCTGTGTGGCACATGATGAATATTCAAAATATTGATTTATTATAAAATCTATCCATCTACCGCACCACTGCTACCTCTACTGCTGCCAAGCCTCTACTCAATAATAATAATAATAATAGTAATAAATGCAGCCTTAAGGGACCACTGTGGCAAAGTCAGACATGTCTTGTTCTATGTTAACTCTTGTATCCTCTCTCTGGCTCTTTCTGCAGCTGATCCTGGTCTGTCAGTGGATTCAGAGGGTCTGGCTGAAGCTCAGAGTGGAGCTGCACCCACAGCTGAAGGTAAAATAATTAACTTGTCATCTTGTTTTCTGAGCTGCCATCAGTGTGTACAGTCAGTTCAAAAAATCACCTCCTGCACCTAAAACTCGCTAACTAATGTGTAATCTGTTTATGTTACTTATTAATCCCATACAAAAATAGAGATGTGAAATATTTTAGGGCAAGCAATGTGCTGGAACTTTTTCCTGATGAACAGCCAGACACAGTGACTGTGCACAGTACTCTTGTCATCATAATGGGGTTGCCAGATTTGACACTTTTGTAGTTTTACAAAGGCCAAAACCAAAAGCTGCACTCATCAGCTGCACTAAAGCTGGAGACGCTGCTCAGAAGGATTTGGCAGATGAATAAAATAATGCTGTTTGTCAAGAAATAGTAAGTAATGGAGCTCTGAGCTCACAGTCTGGCTGCCCAGCTAACAAACAGCTAAAATTAGCTAACAGCAGCTACAGCTGTCAGCAGTTTACTTCACTGTCCATCAGGAAACTCTGTAAATCACAGAGAGTTGCGGCGGAGCAGCCAGAGGACATCAGAGGGAAAACCAGAAAACATTTTCTCCATAAAATATGATCCAGTTTCACCAAAATCAGTCAAATAGCTGGTGGTGTGTGACTTAGTGCCATGAAGCGTTATGTTCTTCTCCCGACCCGGAGCCCAAAGTTACATAGTGTGAGAACAGACGTACGAATGACAGAGACACCATTCACCTGATCACAGGTCAGTGTAGATCAACAGGATTTAAAATCTGGTCGTTTCTGGTAGAAAAGTTACATGCTGGGGTGTCGTTTAGCTCAGCTGGTAGTGCAACCGCCCCATGTACGAAGGCTCAGTCCTTGCCGCGGCAGCCCAGGGTTCAAATCCGACCTGTGGCTCTTTCCCGCATGTCATTCCCCATCTCTCTCTCCCCACATTCCTGTCACTCTTCAGCTGTCTCTGTCAAATAAAGCTCAAAAAAGAGAAAGAAAGAAAAGTTACATGCTGGGCCTTTAAACAAATGCATTAATTAGTTAGTCTGCATACTTTTGAACTTTGGGCAGAGGCAGGCTAACCTCGGCCTGCTCTCAGTCTTCATGCTAAGCTAAGTTCCTGCCAACCCCAAAGTTTTGAATGTTACTTAAAATCAGTAAATTGGCTGTGTAACAGCTTTATTGTGTTATCTTCAGACACCTCCTTATTTTCACTTTGTTTAAGATGCGTGCCCATTTTTGCATGTGTATAGTTAAATATGATGTGACTGTAGTGATGTGCAGATCACATGCCCTGCTGCTGCCAATGTAAATTATACAAAGTGCTCTGTGAGTCGTCAGACATGTTTAGAATGTCTGCTGCTAATCTAAATAAATGATGTTATTCCATTAACTGTAGAAACTGTTAACATTATGTTGCCATTAAGGGTGGCAGGGGTGATCTTTAAAGAATATTGTGGTGAAACATAAACATGCTTATTAATTATTTCAGCATTAACTGTTTCAGTGCATCATGATTGTAAACAATGTGATTTATATGTGTTGTCAGCAGAGATAAATAATCGCTCGTCACCAAGTTCAGTTGGACACTTAGAACTGACTTCGAACGGACTGTTAACAGCTCATTTATGCAGAACACCAGTTTAGGTGACTTATATTTGTGATGTGTTACGAGTAAAGACCAATGGGTTTGTGTCTGAGAGCCACAGACAGGGCAGGGAAGCCAGAAAGTGTTAAGAAATAGACTTCTGTTAGGTCCATACTGCATAATTCCAGCCCGACTCAACAGATGGAAAGCGTCAGGAATGAAAGAAGGCATCAGATACGACAGCTGATGGCCTGATCCTGTGTAGCGTATCATTGTGGATAACAGCTGACGCACATCTAGGACGCTCCACAACATCCTGACCAAAACACTGGTGAATTTGTTTTGTCTTCTCTTGCCTAAAATGGTAAACTCCACAATGTGTTCTGTGACGTTGACCAATAGGTCCAATAGGACCAAAGCACCCTTTATGTGTAGCCTTGTCTATCAGTTCTGCTCATGGGAACATTGTATTCACCAGCTTAATTGATTTGGAACCAGCAGCGATGTTCCAGCACAGTCCAGGCAAGTTTGGCTTGTTTCTATTTTTTGTTTCTAACTACATTTCCTCAGCCACTCCATGTTAGTGAACTCATGGCAACAATCAGGCCTCTCAGCTGTATTAAAGAAGTCTTTAATATGATTAGAAACAGGTTTGCTAATGATTGTGCCTTCTGGGTTTTAAGCCCCTCTGTCATGCAGCATGGTGGGTGTTCACTGCGGCCTCCTGGCCTCTGGGCATCAATCATGTTGGAGTTTAAGGGGAAGCTTCAGCACTGCTGCAGCAGGTCTGTTTAATACCAAGGTAGGAAAATGGAAAGGCAGAATATGAGAACTGTTTGTATTGACCATCAATTGTGCAGGGACCACATGGAGCAGGGAGCAGTAATAGTTTTTTAAGGAACATTTTGGAATTATACTTCACAGGCTCAGCAGAAGTTGAAGAACATCATACAAACATTAAACAGTGCAAACGTTGCTTGGTTTATAATAAATGCATAAAAAATAGAAATACCTCTTAAAATAACAAATAAATTAACCTCATTATCATTTTTGTGATAAAAGAATATTTGACATAAAATGAAAAATGAAGGGGGCAGCGAGTGACTGCAGGCAGAGAAGCTGAAGTCTGTTTTTCAGACAAACAGCTGTTTGATAAAATGATCATACTGTCTCCATTATACTGCACTGGTGGGTAATGAGCATTGTTGTCATTGACTTCAGTAAAATATATCCCGATGTCTGTTTGATTCCCTCCAAAGTTACTCTGCTGTCACTCATTGGCACTGTAGGTCCCAGAGATGGCCAGAAAAAGGAGCTCTGTAGCTCCGAGCCGAGGTGGCAGTGGGCTTTTCAGATTTATAAATGTGATGACATAAACTGTAGAGGAATGATAGAGTGACCACGAATAGGATGGAGGGCGCTGTGTCAGTCAGCTGGATGTCTTGGGGTTAACCCTTATCATGCTGCTATTTTATTTATATCTCAAAGGACTTCATTATCAGTACACTCTTCATCCTTAGACCGTCGGTACGGCTTTGTTCTTGGGCTCATATAGTCATCACACACATTTTACTTTTTCATTTACTCTTTCAGAGAGTCACAGTAGTGCAGTGCTTAAATGAAGGATGAAGATGTTATAATTAAAGAGTGACGTGGTGACATCACTCATCTGAAGCCGACTCTTTGGAGAGCTCTGCTGTGGCCGGGAGAGGAAGCTGGGCACACATTTCTGTTTTTCCATTGCGTAAACCAGTCCAGAGGCTGGCTGCTGCTCCAAAAGCAGATGGTACTGAGAGTCAGGGGACTGTGTGTGTGTGTGTGTGTGTGTGTGTGTGTGTGTGTGTGTGTGTGTGTCTTTTTATTTCCTTATACAGTAATCTGCATAGCTGACAGTGAACCTAGCAGAGAGTCCAGTAAAAATCTCCAAACATTCCTGCGTCAGCTCTGCTGTGCTGAGGTCCTGTCAAAACACTTTGATCAGCACTGTTAAAGAGACCACCACATTACATTATTTTTGTTTGATCCTTCTATTTCATTCTTAAAAGTCAGCACAAGGAACTGATATTTAGTTTGGCTGATTGCAGAGCTGTTTTAAGTCTCTGGGGAGTCTCAAGTCTTCCCAAGCAAGCTTCATTGAAAGCTCGGGTTTCAGGGATACTAACCGTCATCACACTGACTCTAAAGACGCTACAGTGAAACATCTAAATGCATTTTACACAAACAGATGTAAAGGTTCATTCTGGTTGGATCCTCTTTTTGGTTTTGTTCTTGGTTTCATCCATAATAACAATACTGTGATTTTGGATGATATTTGAATGATATTTTGAGAATAACAGGAACCCTCTATCTGTCTGACTCCAAGGCTGTTTAAGGCAGAATTGTTTAAATCAACAGTTGGTGCACAGCCAGCAACTTTTCAGACTTCCAGTGCTGGAGTCATTTTTCATCTGCAATATGAATGGCACACTGCCCGCTGTCGAGTGGCTTGCTAACGTTTTGTCCTTGTTTACCTTTCTCTCTCTGTCCTTGTCTTTCTCTTTCCATTACCAAAGGCCATTTCTCCAGCTTTATTTCATCTGCTGTCAGCCACACTCACGTCCCACCCTCTTCTCACTGCACAACCAAATCATATGGTCTCTAATCAATTCTTGGAGGGAGAGCTGTTCTGGGGCCAGTAGTTGGTAGTGGGGGAAGGTTTGGTCGGTCACGCTATTGGTCCTACCTGTTCAGCATGAGATCCAAAGCAAAACATTTTTACAGATATTCTTTCGATGAATTGACAAACACATTTTAAGCCTCACCCACACAGAACATGTAAGCTGTCACAGCTCCCCGCCACCTAAACATCCTTCTGTTCATGAAGTCAATTCTCTTATTTTAGTGGTGCAGGGTGGGGATGGATATAGTTATTGCACTAGAGGTAATAGTTCCTTGAATTCCTTGGACAGTCTCTCGCTCTCTCCAGTGACTTGGATCACTCTCCACACTGTTACACTGAAAAACATCTGTCCAGTTGTGTTCACGTGTACAGCTTTAACACACTGCCATATGTTGAATATGTGTCTCTGTGATGCTGTGATGGACACAGACTGCTTCACTTACAGTATGTAGACCTGCAAGGAGCTGTTATGCTGTTCACTGTTTCTGGACTCCAATATTAAAAGGGATATTAAGTGAACGTTACACTGCATACTTCAGATTATATGCCTGATAATATTACTGAGAACAAACTTTACAAACAGCTAGCTCTCTCCATTTGTCTCCATTTACGACAGTACAGATTGTATGACTGACCACCGAGTGAAAAACAGCCACATTTGCATCTGCCGTTCCACATCTATGGTTATAATGCAGTATACAAGGCATGCTCCACCTGGGCACTAGGCAGCCACTGCCACTGCAGGTACAGGGAGGGGCGCACAGCCTTCCATCTCAAATACATGGACCTCTGGCTCAGGTGATTGGTTTGCATGAGGCATCACAAACTGTTGCAGTGTTTGAAGCTTGGGTTATTTCAAATCTCATCATAATTTATAATCATATTACAGGTAAATCCATCCTAAGCAACTGTATTGTAATTGTATCTCAAATGACAGATAGCCTTAGCTTATTATCAGAACACTGATACAATACATCAAATTCAACTACAAACAAAGCAAGAATAAAAAAGAAGAAGAGGAAACAGAAAGAGTTTCTGCAGAACTCAAACAAACAGCCTTTATCGTCACTATTTGCAAATCACACAAAATCTATGGTCTTGAGGGACACAGGAAGGAAATGTTTATTTCATTATGAATGTGTGCTCTGTGTGATCTACACATCCTCACCCAAAGATAAACGTGTGTTCAGCCTCGGACAGTTCTTATTGAGAAAACGAAGAAAATAACAGGATGAAAAATAGAAAAAATCACTGTCCACTTTTTAATTCTGTGAGCTCACTACATTCACATGATACATTTATATGAGTAGTTTAAGAAAAACTAGTGAGGTCAGTGTCCCAGTAATAATATTAATATTAACTCTGAATCTGAATCTAAATATTTGATATAATTGATACCATGATAAACAAGACTAGGCCAGCCCAAGCACAGATACAGCCTGTAGGTTGGACCTTTGTCTCCATAAATAGACCTGCACCCTGATGGAAATTTAAAAGTCAAGATGGCAGCCTGGATCCTGCGCACTCTGGTGCTTGTTATGTGTTTGTTTATTTGTTCAGTTCTCCGTCTCTGATCACATTCAGCTCTCTATGGGATTTGCAGAAGACACAGATGCAGGAAGTGAGCCAGAGTGCTCGTTAGACTTAGACCGTGGGCACAGCACCCCGTCAACCCCTCTGATGAATGTCTGCTCTCTGGCCCAAAGATGGATGAACTGCTGCTCCTCAGCAGAGCAAACACGGACTCTTGCAGACATGCCACCCTGTGCGTTACTGAAACCTGGCTTGGTGAGCACATTCTGGACACTACACTGCTCCGAGTGAATCATGAGACTGTAAACCATTTGATTCACCGCAGGAGTTTTCCTCGTTTATTTTGATCGCTGTTTACATCAAACCTCAGGCCTGTGTTAGTGAGGCGTTACAACATCTGGCCGCCCAATTAACTAACATGGAACTTAACCATGCTCGTGTCATTGTTCTTTTGAAGCCACAAACAAACACCAAAATACAGACAGCATATTAAGTGTTTCACCAGGGACACAAACATTCTGAACCACTGCTTTACTGTTATACAGGACGACTATCGCTCTGTCCCTCGTGCAGCTTTGGGACTCTCTGATCTCTGTCAGGTTCATCTTCTACTTCGACCTACAGGCAGAAACCAAAATCCGCCTGTGTTCAAGATGGTGAGGAGATGGACCAACAAAGCATAGCTGGATAAAAGTGTTTTTTAGGCTGCAGCCACAGACCTGGACGAACCCACTGACTGACACACATCAGCTCCTGTGAGGACGTGTGTGTACCTGATAAAACATCTAATGCGTGTACAATGAACACCAACCCTGGTTTACAGCAAAACTGAGGCAGCTTCGTCAAGCCAAGGAGGAGGCCTACAGAAGGGGACAGAATCCTTTACAACCAGGACAGAAACACACTAGAGTAGCAAACAGTTGAAACTGAAAAACAGGGTTTCAACTAATGACCTGGCATCAGCGTAGAGAGGCCTGCAGCTCTTCACCAACTACAGGAGACCATCCCCCACCCTGTAGTGACCCTTCAACTAGCCGACAATCTGAGCGTGTTTTACTGCAGGTTTGATAAGCCACAACTCACACCCCTCACCCACTCCAACATCAAACAACCATCAGCTCCTCCAGCCACCCCCACCTGCACCCTGTCTGTGAAGAGGACATGCATCAGCTCTTTCAGAGGCAGATCAGGAAAGCACCAAGTCCAGACAGTGTCACCCTCCTGTCTGAAAGTCTGAGCTGACCAGCTGGCCCCCATCTTCATGCAGATCTGTGTGATGCTCCCTCATACCACACACGTTCCACAATCATCCTGGTTCCCAAGAAACCCTCTATCATAAGATCAAATGACTACAAGTCCATGCCCTGATGTCTGTGATCATGAAATCCTTCAAAAGACACAGTGTGTACTTCCTGCACCAGCTTAGGAAGTTCAACATGCCTCAGGAGCTTCTGATTCAGTTCTACACTCCAATAATCCAGCCTGTTGTCTGTTCGTCCATCACTGACTGATTTGGATCGTCCACCAAAGAGAACAGGAACAGATTACAACAAACAATCAGGACTTATACATCTCAGGAGTCAGGTAACAGACAATAAACACAGGAAACTGTGTGCCAAAGCAACCAGACATAAAGGGTGGCCTCTAATTAGTCGTCCACTAATCAGAAGATTGGAGGATCCTTCAGTGGGTAAGATATTTAACCCCAAATTGCTCCCGAATTCTGTGCCATGTGCAGGCAGGAAAGTTAAAAACAAACAAACATGGAGGAGTATGAACATCACACAAAACAGAAGGAATACTCGGGCCAGCCAACAACACAACAACGACACAGAAACAAGGAGCTTGTGAATGTGGTTTGGGTATGAAAAGTCTGACAGAAAACTTAAAAATCATCTATCCCAAAAACAGAGTCATAAGGAGGTTGAGGTAGCGCAGTGTAAGTTGCAGCCAAGTGGCTACCTCCGGGTGCTGGGAAATGAAGCCAATGCAGAAGTGCTAAATACTGTAATTCCTCGAGTGGCTGCTTGAGACAGGCTGCAGAAGTGAGCCATAAAAATGCCCAATTTCTCAGCAGTAATAAGGCAATAGGCAATAGATAATTTCCCCATCCATGACAACTGTGAAGAAAGGTGAATTTTTTTGACTCACTCGTTCAGATGATATTAAGGCTTGAAGTTGCGCATAATTAACAGTGTGGCCGCTTGATTGACAGGTAAGTGTCGTTACAGATGGCTTATTAGAGCACCCAGGCGTCATTCAGCCCACCTCAGGTCTGCTGATAATCCACGTCTTTGCCGATATTTAGATTAGACAGGAGGTGGAAGAATCAGTACGTCCAACATGGCGGTGACCAACGGCGCATATTTTTAGCCTCAAAACAGCGCTTCAGAAACCTACGGGTGACGTCACTCAGGCTCTGTCCATTCTTTATACTGTCATTGGTTGCAGCATGTTAGCATGAGCACATCAGCAAAGTGAGAACTGTTGTACTGGTGATAAAGTAATAAAGTACTGGCTGTGCATGAAAGATTGCACACTGCTGAAGAATGAGACGATGAAGCACAAATGAACAGCTGATGTCAACTCATGATGATCTTTAAATTGTGTGTTTCTGAATGTTAATGCATCCTTCAACCTTTAACTAGTTTCATTTCATCTCTTTAAGGTTATTTTCTGGAGTTCCAGGAGCCAGTCAACAACATCACCCACTTCCAGGGCCAGACAGCCACGTTGCACTGCAAAGTGACGGGAAACCCACGACCGTCCATCCGCTGGCTGAAGAACGACGCCCCTGTAGTCCAGGAACAGGGACGCATAACCATCCGTAAGACGGAGGCAGGATCCAAGCTCCGCATCCAGGACCTGGACACGACAGACACAGGCTATTATCAGTGTGTCGCCTCCAACTCACTCAAGGTCATCTCTGCCACAGGCGTCCTGTACGTCAGACTCGGTAAGGCTCACATTTATATTTATACAATTTCAGTAACTAAGAGAGTAATGCTGAATGCATGTTTTAATATAATTTATGTGTTTTTATGTTTTATGTTTTGATCTTGGATTCACAGGACAGATGCCCACACATGGCCCAGATCCGTAAGTGAACATCTTCTATACATTAGCATGTTTGTCAGTGTGTGGATAAATGTCCTTTAGCAGGTGAAAGTATCAACCACTCACTGCTGTCATGTTTGTAACGTCATCAGCAGAGAACAGCATGTGGTCAGCGTAATGGCAGTCACAGTGCATTTCAATGTGATTGTGTTTTCACAGGAAGAAATCTTTATTTCAGTGTAACCTCTCTGCTGAGCATTTAATAAACTCATACTTTTGTCAAAAAATGCACAAAGATCATCAAAACACGACAGTGTAAGACTGGAGCAGTGTATTTAGCCACATCTTAACAACACTACTACAAAACAGACAGAGCCGAGGGGGGATATGTGGATAAGTAGGTTACATCACAGGAGTGATTTATTTTTCTGTTACAGAAATTATCATTGAAAGGGACAAAGATAAAAACTGGTAGTTTATTCTTTTTTATTATTTACTTATTTTTACCTCCTCTGATTATTCAAACAACAAACTAACTTATCCCTACACACAAGGGAAATACTGTTCAGATTGTGTACTTACTATTATAAAATGACCATGATGAACAGATTATACTGACATTAACAACACAGCAGTCTTCATACACAGTGGCAGTGGTAGTTGTAATAACAGTATTACTTTACTATGATGGTTCCATTGACCGATTTATTCCATTTCAAATATGAATTAAAAGAGTTTTTTCTGTAAATTTTCTATCATTTCAAAAAAATGAAAGTAACATTAAGTGTTTAGACAAAATACAGACATAACATAAAAAACTTCTTCCAGTCGTCCGGTCTAGAATGTGGACTGTATGAAAACTCTGTTCTGGGTTTCACTCAAACTGGATTTTCTGGGAAACCCAGTGGAGGTTTGTAGTGTTGTAGTGGTGAGGATGGATTCAAATGTTATTTTGGTATTTTGGAAATGTACAGTAGTACTAATAGTAGTAATATAAATATTCTCACAAGTGTAGTAGTGTAAATGCATGCAGGAGTGCCAGCCCAAAGCTAAAATGGGCATGCAAAGACATGTCAGCTAACACTCATACCTCCACTGCTTTCACTGACTCTTAAAATGGTGAAGATCTTGTTCTATGCTGCACTGACTGATGCAACTAAACCATGAGGGTAGCAGGCTTTTCTTCTCTCTGTCTTGTGGGTTTGACTCACCAGGACTCGGAATAGATTCCTCAACCAGAAGTCAGACACTAGCCGGTGGTTTGGACAGGCATGCTCTGAACTGGAAAGAATGCTGAATCATGTCCTCAGTCAGGCCGACTGTTTCTGAAAGCCTCTTCCACAGAGCTTATCTCATCAGCCAACAATATGACTCCTTTAATGTCTTTTATCTAGAGGATTCATTCTGGGGAGGGTACAATGACTTTTTTGTCTATTCAAGCAATAGTTGGTATACATTCACATTTTCCTGTACAGTTAATCAGAGTAAGTAACAAGATTAGGTTTTACTGTGTCTCAATACCAGAATGCAGTCACAGTGTCCTTTGCAACAGTCTGAACCCTGCAGCCTCTAGAGGCTGTGAACAGGGCGAGGGTCACGTTAATGTCATAACATAGAGGAAATGTGCAGCTATTGTTTTTTTTATACTGTGATAAAAGCAGAATTCTCAGTAAGGAAGTCAGGAACTTGACTATCATAATATCAGTTACATTAGAGTTATTTCCAGTATGTACAGTGCTGGATCTAAAGTCAATACTCAAAACATGTTTCATTTCTTTTAGAATATTCTTCCAGAAATCTAAAATCTTTGGCCAATCACTAAATATGTGTGTAAAGTCCTCCACCAGCCCACAACCTCTCCAACACATTTCAGAAGTATTACTGTACTTTGAGGTGATAGATGGAGTGTTAAAATATCTCATTTTCATCTTCCAATCAAACTCCCTCCATCCTCCTTTTACCCATTGTTCATCTGTTATTAGAATATTTGCTTCCAATTCCCATTTTTAACATTCAAATTGTTATTGTTTCATTCATGTTCTTTCATTCATTCTTATTGCCTCTCCCTCTGTGAATGTCAGTATTAATAATGAATAATTCCTCTAGTTTAGATGAGGCTTTGCAGATATTCCCCCTCTCCTTATGTGTCTGAAGTTAATGTCTTAATTGTAAATATGATAGGCTGGTAAATGAAATTCTTGTGTTAGTTGTTTGAAAGACTTCAAGGTTTGTCCCCTAACCACTTGTGCAATATGGTGTGCAACAGCCATTGACTCTGATCCGTCATTTGGGGTTTTTGTAAACCATTTTTACCCAATCTATGAAGGTTGGATGAAATCCAAAATTTGCCCATGTTTGGTAAAGGAAGCTTCATTTTACCCGATCGAATGCTTTTGTGCATCTAAACTGAGCAACATGGCTCAGATTTGTTTTTGGCGCCTGAAATAAGATTTAAGTCCCACTAATATTGTTAGCACCTTGTCTTCCAGGAATAAAGCCTCTCTGGTCTGGTTTGATTAATGTAGTCCTCTGCATTCTCCGTGCAATTATATTTGTTAATATTTTTAAATCATTGCAGAGCAGGCTGACAGGTCTATAGGCCTATCCCTTGCATGAGGTTGGGCCTTTGCCCTCCTTATGTAAAACCAAAATGATGGCTTCTGACCAAGTCTTTGGCAAGTCACCTGGTGATAGATTATAGTTAAAGACTTTAGATTGTACTGGTGTGATCTTCCCTGCAAAGTCTCCGGAAACCCATCCATACCAGGGGATTTATTATTTTTAAGACATCAATTTCTTTCAATTTGGCAATTAATGAGCGGTGTGCTCTTTTAATGTGGATGTCATCTGGGATTTGCAGAGATGAGTGAATAAAGTCAGTAACAAATCCGGCCTGCATGTTGCCCGGTGCAGTTCCCAATTGCATGTCGGAACATGTAATATTTGCTGCTTCTTTTTTGTTAAGCCTCTCTTTCCTTATTAACTTTCTTTGTCCAGTGCTCGTACAATGATATATGTAGTGGACGTCATGCAGGACCACAGCAGCAGCCACGATCCACGAGAACCTGCTGGACGAGAGAGCACAGAAACTCCAGGGAAGAAGTTTAGTTAGTAACATGCATTAACATGCATTAATGAGACATGTATGTTTACGGATGGTGGTAGAGAGAGAGAGAGAGAGAGAGAGAGAGAGAGAGAGAGAGACAAGGAAAGTCTTAAGTTTACTCTTAAAAGTGTTGACCGTGTCTGCCTCCCGAACCCAAAATGGTAGTTTGTTCCACAGAAGAGGAGCTTGATAGCTGAAAGCTCTGGCTCCCAATCTACTTTTGGAAACTATAGGAACCACAAGGAACCCAGCATTCTGAGAGCGCAGTGTTCTAGAGGGGTAGTAAGGTACTATGAGCTCTTTTAGATATGATGGTGCCTGACCATGAAGAGCTTTGTATGTAAGGAGAAGAATTTTAAATTCTATTCTAGATTTGACAGGTAGCCAATGCAAAGAAGCCAAAATGGGAGAGATGTGATCTCTGATCTTGGTTCCTGTCAGAACACGTGCAGCAGCATTCTGAATTAGCTGCAAAGTCCTTATTGGAGACTTATTGGAGCAGCCTGATAACAAAGAGTTACAATGTGATAAATGTGTATATATTCTTGTTGCTATGTTGTGGTGTCTCAACGTATCTTGTATTTATGTATGTATGTACGTATGAAGGGCACGTACAGGCTGCGGAAACAAATTTCCTGTAAAGGACAATAAAGTATCTATCTATCTATCTATCTATCTATCTATCTATCTATCTATCTATCTATCTATCTATCTATCTATCTATCTATCTATCTATCTATCCTAAACCTAAACTAAATTATAATTCATTTGAAAGTCTTGTTCTTAGCCTTACTCACCCAACCTGGAAAACATTACAGCCAATTCTATTTGTTACAGTATATCGAGCTCCTGGTCCTTACTCTGAATTTTTATCTGAATTTGCAATCTGCAAAGTCCTAAGAGACTTATTGGAGCAGCCTGATAACAAAGAGTTACAATGTGATAAATGTGTATATAATCTTGTTGCTATGTTGTGGTGTCCCAACGTATCTTGTACTTATGTATGTATGTACGTATGAAGGGCACGTACAGGCTGCGGAAACAAATTTCCTGTAAAGGACAATAAAGTATCTATCTATCTATCTATCTATCTATCTATCTATCTATCTATCTATCTATCTATCTATCTATCTATCTATCTATCTATCTATCTATCCTAAACCTAAACTAAATTATAATTCATTTGAAAGTCTTGTTCTTAGCCTTACTCACCCAACCTGGAAAACATTACAGCCAATTCTATTTGTTACAGTATATCGAGCTCCTGGTCCTTACTCTGAATTTTTATCTGAATTTGCAGAATTTGCATCAGGCTTGATCCTTAAAACAGATAAAGTAATTATTGTAGGTGATTTTAATATTCATGTGGACAACCACAATGATAGTCTTAGTACTGCGTTTATCTCTTTGTTAGATTCAATCGGCTTCTGTCAGAGTGTAAATAAACCGACTCATTGTCTGAACCACACTCTTGATCTTGTTCTCTCATATGGCATTGAAATTGATCATCTAATAGTCTTTCCACAGAATCCTCTTCTGTCAGACCATTTTTTAATAACCTTTGAGTTCATATTACTGGACTATAAGCCTTTCTGCAGAAACTCCACAGCAGATGTTTATCTGATAGTGCTGTAGCCAAATTTAAGGAAGTGATTCCCTCAGTATTGAATTCAATGACTTGTCTCAATGTAGCAGAGGACTTGTCTGCTTCCTTTAGCCCCTCACAAATAGATCATCTTGTTGATAGTACTACAGGCTCATTACGAACAACTCTAGACTCTATTGCACCTCTGAAAAAGAAGATAATTAAACAAAGGAGGTTAGCACCATGGTATAGCCAGCAGACTCGCAACTTAAAGCAAGAGGCACGTAAATCTGAACACAAATGGCGTGCCACTAAACTGGAAGAATCTCGTTTAGCCTGGCAAGATAATCTTAAAACATACAGGAAGGCTCTCCGTAGTGCCAGAGCAGCCTACTACTCTTCATTAATAGAGGAAAACTAGTTAGACCTAAAGGAATAGATGGCTCAATAGAGCTGTGGCTCTCTGTTAGCCTGGCTACAGTGCTGAAGAGAAACCTGGGGTTGTTCTTATTTTCCTCTATTAATGAAGAACAACCCCAGGTTTCTCTTCAGCACTGTAGCCAGGCTAACAGAGAGCCACAGCTCTATTGAGCCATCTATTCCTTTAGGTCTAACTAGTAATGACTTCATGAGCTTCTTTAATGATAAAATTATAACTATTAGAGACAAAATTCATCACCTCTTGCCCTCAACAGGCACTGATCTGCATTCTGATACAGCAAGTTTGGAAACAGCTGTAAAACCTGATATATATTTAGACTGTTTTTCTCCCATCGACCTTCATCAAATAACTTCAATAATTTCTTCATCTAAGTCGTCAACCTGTCTCTTAGATCCCATCCCAACCAGGCTGGTCAAGGATGTTTTACCTCTAGTTAGCCCTTCTTTATTGGATATGATTAATCTGTCTTTATTATCAGGATATGTACCACAGTCCTTTAAAGTAGCTGTAATTAAACCTCTTCTTAAAAAGCCCACTCTAGATCCAGAGGCTTTAGCCAATTACAGACCGATATCAAACCTTCCCTTTCTCTCTAAGATACTTGAGAAAGCTGTAGCCAATCAGCTGTGCGACTTTCTCCATAAGAACAGTTTATATGAGGATTTTCAGTCAGGATTTAGAGTGCATCATAGCACAGAGACCGCACTAGTCAAAGTTACAAACGACCTCCTAATGGCATCAGACAAAGGACTCATCTCTGTACTTGTCCTGTTAGATCTTAGTGCCGCATTTGACACCATTGACCATCAAATTCTTTTACAGAGACTGGAACATCAAATTGGCATCAAAGGAACCGCCCTAAGCTGGTTTAAGTCTTATTTTTTAGATCGTTCTCAGTTTGTTCTTGTCAATGATGAATCCTCCATGCATACCAAAGTTTGTCATGGAGTCCCACAAGGTTCTGTACTCGGACCACTTCTATTCAGTTTATATATGCTTCCTCTAGGGAACATTATTAGGAATCACTCATAATTTTCATTGTTATGCCGACGACACCCAATTATATTTATCGATCAAGCCTGATGAAACCAATCAATTAACTAAACTCCAAGCATGCCTTAAAGATATAAAAAGTTGGATGACCTTCAATTTTCTGATGTTAAATTCAGACAAAACTGAAGTTCTTGTAATTGGACCCAAAAACATCAGAGACTCTCTCTCTAGAGACTTAGTTACCTTAGATGGGATCACCCTGGCCTCCAGCTCCACCGTAAAGAATCTTGGAGTTGTTTTTGATCAGGATTTGTCCTTTAATATCCACATAAAACAAATTTCAAGGACTGCATTCTTCCATTTACGTAACATTGCCAAAATCAGACGCATTGTATCTCAAGCAGATGCAGAAAAACTAGTCCACGCATTTGTTACTTCTAGGCTGGACTATTGTAACTCATTGTTATCAGGCTGCTCCAATAAGTCTCTTAGGACTTTGCAGCTAATTCAGAATGCTGCTGCACGTGTTCTGACAGGAACCAAGATCAGAGATCACATCTCTCCCATTTTGGCTTCCTTGCATTGGCTACCTGTTAAATCTAGAATAGAATTTAAAATTCTTCTCCTTACATACAAAGCTCTTCATGGTCAGGCACCATCATATCTAAAAGAGCTCATAGTACCTTACTACCCCTCTAGAACACTGCGCTCTCAGAATGCTGGGTTCCTTGTAGTTCCTATAGTTTCCAAAAGTAGATTGGGAGCCAGAGCTTTCAGCTATCAAGCTCCTCTTCTGTGGAACAAACTACCATTTTGGGTTCGGGAGGCAGACACGGTCAACACTTTTAAGAGTAAACTTAAGACTTTCCTTTTTGATAGAGGTCATAGTTAGGGCTGGCTCAGGTCATCCCTTAGTTATGCTGCTATAGGACTATACTGCCGGGGGACTCCTCCTTTCAGGGTTATGCCTAGCCAGGCATGGTATTGGTTGAAGATGCAGTCACATCTCCCTTTACTGAAAACCCCCTCTCTCTCTCTCTCTCTCTCTCTCTCTCTCTCTCTCTCTCTCTCTCTCTCTCTCATCATCACCACCACCATCTGTAAACATACATGTCTGTCATTCATGTACATTAATGCATGTTACTAACTAAACTTCTTCCCCGGAGTTTCTGTGCTCTTTCGTCCAGCAGGTTCTCGTGGATCGTGACTGCTGCTGTGGTCCTGCATGACGTCCACTACATATATTATTACTGTCATTAATGTTACCAGATCTCCATTACAGTTTATAGTAACTTAGTTAATGATTTGCTGCTGCTGTGCATCTGTGTCTCTCTATCTCTATCACAGGTTCCACTGCTACTGTAATCACTTTATCATTCATTGTGATCCATTGTCATTTTTTATTGTAATTACACAAAATGTTTCTGTTGACTTGTTGACTGTACACGTGACATCTATTGCACGTCTGTCCGTCCTGGGAGAGGGATCCCTCCTCTGTGGCTCTTCCTGAGGTTTCTTCCACTTTTTTCCCTGTTAAAAGGGTTTTTTGTGGGCAAGTTTTTCCTCACTCGAACCGAGGGTCTAAGGACAGAGGGTGTCACTCCCTGTACAGATTGTGAAGCCCTCCGAGGCAAAATGTATTTTGCGACTTTGGGCTATACAAATAAAATTTGATTTGATTTGATTTGATCTATCTATCTATCTATCTATCTATCTATCTATCTATCTATCTATCTATCTATCTATCTATCTATCTATCTATCTATCTATCTATCTATCTATCTATCTATCTATCTATCTATCAATAGTCCAGCCTAGAAGTAACAAATGCGTGGACTAGTTTTTCTGCATCCGCTTGAGACACAATGCATGGTTTTTGTACTGGGATACTGGTGGGCTGATGGGGGTAGGATCCTGCATACGGTACCTGGAAGATTTGGAGTGCTACAGGAAGTCGTTTTCTACCAGCCATCATCCGACTTTACAATTCATCCACTGTGTGTCTGAGCAGGGCTCAACACTGATTCATTTATGTCCCAACTGGTGGATTTAGATCTTCACCTGACTCGTACTAATAAACTTTGTGTACTGATCAGGCAGCAGCCTAGAAGTTTGCTCAGCTGTCAGCACTTGGCCTGAATATGGGACGTGGGTCATCACAGACCAGTGGTTGTGTTAGGGGAGAAATGTTAACCCCTGCCTTTGTTCAAAGATAATCTCTGGTTGGATGTGAATGTCCTCCTTTATTGGTCCATTGATTCCTTGTTGATGACCTTTGACCCCTTCCCATTCAATGCAGAGAGTCCTTTTGGTTCTGGTACTCAGGCAGCTAATGTTCTCTGGCTAGACTTGAGCTCTTAGACTCTTAGACTTGAGCTACAACAATCCTGTAAACTGTGATGTGTAAAGGATGCAATGGTTGCACAACTGTCTGTCATGACTCTGGTCAGGTGGCTCTGGTTATCTCATAGTAAATTTAACAGTGTCATTTAGAGGGACAAACATTTTTACCTAAAGTATCATTTGTTTGCCTTTTTAGATCGCGTGAAAAAGGTTTCTGCCAGCCCTACCGAGGCATTGCCTGCGCTCGCTTCATCGGCAACCAAAGCATCTACGTTGAGTCTCTGCAGATGCAGGGGGAGAGTGAAAACCGCATCACAGGTAATAAAATCCAGTGGCTCTCTGAGTTGACGTATTACACTATTATCAATAACCAACTACTAAAGATGTCTGAGATTTCATAAACATGTTCAAACATCATCACAACATTACATCTCTTTTTTTCCTCCCTCCAAGCTGCCTTGACTATGATTGGAACCTCCACCCACCTATCAGATCAGTGCTCCAGGTACGCCATCCCTTCCTTCTGCTATTACGTCTTCCCTCTGTGTGATGAGGGCTCTCGGGGCCCTCGGAAGCGTCAGCTCTGTCGAGATGAGTGCGAGGCCCTGGAGAATGACCTGTGTCATGCTGAGTACACCATTGCCCGATCCAACCCCATGATCCTCATGCAGCTGGAGCTCCCCAGCTGTCACCTGCTGCCACGGCCAGGCACAGCTGATGCTGCTTCCTGTATGAGGATAGGAGTGCCACAAGAAAAACTGGGTCCATGTAAGTCGATGCTATGGCATGCACACATTACATTTACTCATGTAAAAACACCCTCCTCATGAAATGAATAAACACATGATTCCAACAATTTGCAAACTGATGAACTTAGATCTTGCATTAAAGGTGCAGTGTGTAAGATTTGTGGCCTATACTTTCAGAATAAGCAGATCCTCTTTAACGGAGGCCACCATGTTGAAACACCATGTTTCTACAATAGCCCAGAATAGACAAAGTAAATACTTACTCTAGACAGGGCATTTCAAGTGTTGTTTCTTCTTTACAGTAGGAAGGCGAGGGTGATGTGAGGTGATTGCAATGCAGCAATTACACCACTAGATGCAAGAAAATTCTACACACTGGACCTTTAAGCTCCAAAATGTGAAATATAAAAATATGAACAAATTGTGAATAGCATTAGAACAACAGTCCAGTTAAAAGTTGTGACCATAGTTTATAAGATATTTCACAACTTCTAAATATGCAAATATTTTGGAAATGCACAGAACATCCATACTGAGTCACTGTCTGCTCTACAGATGACCCCTCAGACCATAGCTGCTTCAATGGAAGTGGGGCCGACTACAGGGGCACTGTCAGCATCACTAAATCTGGTCATCACTGCCAGCCATGGACCGCTCAGTACCCTCACAGTCACCACCTGTCCCAAGAATACCCTGAGCTCTGGGGAAGTCATAACTTCTGCCGTAACCCAGGAGGCCAAATGCAGGCGCCCTGGTGCTTCACCCTGGACCCTCAGGTCAGGGTAGAACTGTGTGACATCCAGCCCTGCAGTAAGTAACGTAATGTAATAACTGTAACAGATTATTATTCGTAGATAACAGATATTTTGAAAAAGGTGTTTTTTTGTGAAACAGTGTGAATAAAAGAGAAAAATTATGTATCTTAGGTCATGTAGAGAGCTGACAGAAAATAGATAAATATTTAAATAACAGTAACAGTACCTTTCAAGTTCTGTGGCATGCTTTGTGGACAAAAGGATCACATTACCAATGTGGGTGCTCACAGCCCCAGGACAACATGTGTGGACCAGCAGAGTTTAGTGTTACTGGTTGCTTGTGTCTTAGTGTGACATTATGTTAATAAATTGCTTTTGTGGTCAACAGATAGGAAATTTATTCCATCCTTTTCACTGAGTGAATGTGAAAGACACTGTACACATTATCTTTTGTCATCACTAGACCACCAACATTCTTTCAGACTGGAGGGGGGCTGAAATAGAGACTGTTGGTAGCTGCATATATGTTGTGTAGTGCTGGACAGCACTGTGAGAAATCTTTTGGCACACACTTTGTAACATAATGCTGCAGTGTAATGACAGATGCTATCCTCACGCTATAAACACTGTCGTACATGTTTAACCAGTTTCTTCAGAGGTTCATTCATCCTGGAGGGTGATGATGTGCTGGAGAGGCTATTGGCAGGCCCTATAGTCTTCACACGTCCCTATCGTTGATGCCAGTAAACAGTTCCTGTATAAGATGGACCACAGGGCCCAATCAAGTTGCAGACAGGATTATGATTGCCCAATGCTGAAAATGTCCTGGGACATTTTGAAGGTCAACAGACACTCAGCTTCCGGAATTCAGAAAGTGTTCCCCCTCTCTTGGCACACAAACTGTCTCCTCATCCTTCATCTCATTAAAGAATGTGCTGATATCTTTCAAGGCCCTGCTTTGCTCTCTGAAAGTAGCTCCACTGGTTGGCAGCAGGTGGTTTTTAATGAATGAAGTCACATGTGTGGTTCTGTTCTTCTTCCTGCGATCTGCGCGAGTTTGAGATTCAACTTAACAAAAGCACAGTGCTTGAAATGGACCAGTACTGAGCAGTAATGGAGTACTGACATGTTAGATTTTTGTCCATGTACCATTACTTTTAACAGCTTTATACAATGTAGTTATGTGTCCATCTAACTCAGTTAGAAAGCTGCTAGAGCTTAGACTTTTGAGATTGAAAATATTCAGGGCTCACA
Source organism: Argyrosomus regius (assembly GCA_946959425.1). NCBI lineage: Eukaryota > Metazoa > Chordata > Actinopteri > Sciaenidae > Argyrosomus > Argyrosomus regius. The sequence continues at coordinate 721,768 of OX336898.1, read as the reverse complement.
TTCTGCAGGATCAGGAGTGTCCAGTATGTTGCCACTGATTTATTCTGTGTGGCATGCATACGATAATACAGTTCTAGAGATTAAATGTTACAGTTTCAAGACATTGAACATCTGGACAGAGATGAACAGACAATACACAGGTTACCACAAGACAAAAACTCAACATTTACAAGATTGTCCAAGTACATCTATCAGGGTGAGTGAGGAGTGTTCAGAGTTCTTATTGCAGTGGGATTAAAATGCGATGATTTGGTGAGCAGGGACCTTCTAGAAGGCATCACAATAATGTGCAGGTGTTGAGCAGGGTGAGGTGTCCAATATTTTTTTTGGCTCTGTTAATTGTGCCTGTGTGATATAGTGATTGAACTGATGGGAATAATGGATGATTTATGGACTGTGTTAAGCTGAAGGCTTCGTTTAACTTTGAATTTTCTTAGCTGTCTCAGGACTTTTGTTAAAGTCATGTGACTGAGTGTAGAAGTGCATTATGACTATGAACAGTCTCAGCTCCTCGGGGGTCTTTATCCTTTCTTAAACTGTATCTACCTGCTGCTTTAAAAGCTTGTTCTGAGTTAGAGTGTGTATCTCTAATAACAAATCAATTCCATAATAGTTTTCTGACTTAGTGTGGACATACTGTTTTTCTTTGTTTCACTTTTGTTCTCAAAAGTCTCAACAGTATTTTTTTTTCCATTCATTCTTTGAATTGTTTTTCAGAGGACAGAACACATTTGTTCCGCTAAGACCACATCAGCTGTAACTGATTAGAATTGTTTTCTTGCAGGATAGATTTGATAGATCAGGATAGATTTGGCTTTTAATGTGGATTATCCATTGTGATGCTGTTATTTGTAGAGGGTAGACTGATGTCAGACTAAAAGCGAGTATTGTATTTATGTTGATACTACAGATAGTATGTTAATACTGTTTCAAGGAATGCATTACAAGTAATAACTAATATCTATTATCTTAATATCTCCAGAGCCCCCCGAGAACCCCAGGAAGGAGATCCTGTTCATTCTAATACCTGCAATAGCCATCCCGTTGGTCATTGCTTGCCTCTTCTTTCTGGTTTGCATGTGTCGCAATAAGCAAAAGGCATCGATTGACACACCACCTCGCTGCCAGCTCAGCAATTCACCCAGCCAGGACATGGAGCTGTCCCTCCTAAATCAGCAAAAACACCAGGTAATACACACACAGAGGACAGAGGCTCATCCGTGTATTTCATTTACATTTTTTCTGATGCATGTCCATGTTTAGACCGACATTAGCACTGCATTCTTTTTAAGGCTGAGGATTATAGCAAAATATTTACTGAGGAATTTGCACCGTGTAAGCACAACATAAGTTAAAGTAATAATGTCTCTTAAATTAGATTAAAACTTGGATCAGACTACAAGATGATATAATAATCCAGATGTCACTTTAAGGCCCCTGTAATTTCAGTTTAATGTGTGCTTTTAGTGATGCATGCAGTACTCCCCAACAAACTGGTACATTACTACAAAACACACAATCAACACCTCAAATACATGCAAGCACACATTGAGGATGTATTATTTTGTAACACAAAAGGGGTGATTCTACTGTTAGCACTTGACTGTGGGGAAGTTGTAAAAATCTGTTGTTGTTGGCTGTACACTTTGATGACATGTATATGTATTTATTGCTTTGTGGCTGCAGGCCAAGCTACGGGAGATTAACATGTCAGCAGTACGATTTATGGAGGAGCTTGGCGAAGATCGCTTCGGCAAGGTTTACAAGGGCCACCTTTATGGCACCGCACCTGGTGAGCAGACCCAGGTGGTGGCCATCAAGACATTAAAAGACAAGGTTGATGCCACTCTCTGTGAGGAATTTCGCCATGAAGCCATGCTGCGTTTTCACCTACAGCACCAAAATATTGTTTGTTTGCTGGGTGTGGTTACCAAAGAGCACCCAATGAGCATGATATTCACATACTCTAGCTTAGGTGACCTGCATGAGTATCTGGTGATGCGCTCCCCCAATTCAGATGTTGGCAGTTCAGATGATGACAAGACAGTCAAATCCACACTGGAGCAAGCTGATTTCCTTCACATTATCACCCAGATTGCTGCCGGAATGGAGTACCTTTCCAGCCAGCAAGTAGTCCATAAAGACCTTGCTGCCCGAAATATTCAGGTCTTTGACAAACTCAGCATCAAGATCCTGGATCTGGGCTTATTCAGAGATGTTTACTCCGCTGATTACTACAATCTAATGGGCACAAGTCCTTTCCCCATTCGTTGGATGTCCTCAGAAGCTATTATGTATGGCAAGTTCTCCACCGACTCAGACATCTGGTCTTATGGTGTCTTACTGTGGGAAACTTTCAGTTATGGTCTGCAGCCATATTGTGGCTACTCAAACCAGGATGTGATCGAGATGGTGCGCAGCCACCAGCTACTGCCTTGTCCAGATGATTGCCCAGCCTGGATTTACACCCTTATGCTGGAGTGTTGGAGTGAATTCCCAGCGAGAAGGCCTCGCTTCAAGGACATCCACACACGTCTGCGCTCCTGGGAGAGCCTCTCCAACTATAACAGTTCTGCTCAGACCTCTGGGACCAGCAATACTACTCAAACCAGCTCTCTCAGCACCAGCCCTGTTAGCAACATCAGCATGAGCACAACAAATGCATCACGCTACACCAGCCCAAAAAAGAGTTCTCCATTCCATCAGCCCCAATTCATGCCCATGAAGGGTCAGATGCATCGGCCAATGGTGCCCCCGCAGCTTTACATTCCTGTCAATGGATATCACCCCATGCCAGCTTACCCATATCTGCAGAACTTTTACCCCATGCAAATAACCATGCCCATGCCTCACCAGCAGATGCACCACCCACAACAGGTGGTACCCAAAGCTGGTTCTCACCATAGTGGTAGTGGCTCCACATCTACAGGTTACGTCACCACTGCCCCTTCCAACACTTCTGTCACAGAGCGAGCAGCTTTGCTAAATGAGGACTCCAAAGCCATGGATGAGGACCTGGCTGATAGGACATCCCAGGAGGAGCTAGACCAAAGCAAGGACTTGTCAGTGCCTGAAACAGAATTGCTAGGTGACAGTGACCGTCCACAGACTGATGAACTGGTGATCCACTTGTCAGATACATAAGTGTGGTGCTGTTTGAAGAACTGTGGAGCTGAAATATTCTGTGAGCTGTGCTTGCCAAAAATTCAAAAGCAGCATAAAGTGAAGTGAGCATTTCTGCAGAACAGTGACTGAATGATTTTGTATGACTTTCTTAGATAGTTCTGTTGCATTTCATTGTTAAGTGTGACTCATGTTTGTACCTCTTAAACGCCTGTGTCAATGATTAAGCAAAATCAATTGTGCAATTCTCTATAGACTTTGTTTTTATACTGTTGCCATTCAGAAGAATTTATGTTCTTGCTGTTGCTGTGCAACACAAACATTTTCTTACCCACAAGTACTTTGGAGATTGCTTTGCCTTAATAGAAGTCTTGCCTTTTCTGAAACACATGGTGCCTCATGCCACTCTATCACTTGCCTGCAAAGCCATTCACTGGGAGGCCATAAGATCACACCCTTCTACACAGGCACTCCAACCAATCAGTTGGAATCGCTAGTTGTGCAAAATGTGACACGACCCCTCATCCTTCTCCCACCCATTTACAGTTCTGTTTATTGGAATGCACAATCAAGTATTGCTACCAAACCCCAGGACTGAAGCCAGGTTTCTGTAGTGGTGGACAAGTCTCTTGCTCGTTCACAACATGTGCACCACTTAAGGACAATTTAATGTTGTTTTTGAGGTTATTATTCTATGGTTTGTGGAAGCCACAATCATAGAACTGTAGAATGTATGATGACTAGAAATGTTGTAGGAGTCTATGGATGACTTTGTTAATAATTATACTCACTGAGATTTATTTTTGGAATTTATCTCCAAAAAACAAAACAAAACAAAGTATAAGAAGATATAAAAGATAATACTCTTGTTTTTTGTTGTTGTTTGTTTGTTTTTGTTCAATCAGGCCATTAACAAAGGTTTCATTCCTTATTACCCAGGGTTGATACTTTTGACATCAACCTTGATAACCAAATTGTACAGATTTGTAATTTATGTACTTTGGTTTGAACATTTTATTTGTTTATATTTTTTTCATTACTGGTGATTGCTAGATTGCTAAGCCTGATGTTAATACAATGTCTTTTCCATCATATGTTTGCTTTGTTTAAGCAGTTTTTTTGCTCACCATATAATGTTCACATAAAGTCATATGAATAAAATTGTGTATTTTCTGGAAGGAAATTATGTGCTATCACTTGATTATATTTTGTCATCATATGTGATTAAATATGCAAGAGTTTAATATAGAGTACACTGTGCAGTAAAGTTATAGTAGGCCAAATCATATACTTTGTAGTGAAGAAATACATTTATTGCTGATACTAATTTAAAAAATCAAAGCAATCACATACTGTACCTTTCCAGTGGGGTTTAGCTATACTACTACATAAAGACATTCTTTATATATTGGTTTGTTGGGATTATATTTCTCTTTATTTTTAGACATGCCGAAATATGAAAATGAAGTGATGCAACACAACACAGAGTGGGATGGAACAGCTCCCCCAGCCACGTCTATCACTCCATGGGGGCTGCACACATGCACTAACTGTAGATTCAGAAAATATGATGCAGAGTGTGTTGTGGTGGATCTAAGTGAAATTCTTTTCAGATTGTTTTAATGTATAAGGGACAAGATGTCATGTAACAGTGAATGGCCACATTGTAGTCTCCATACAGCCTGTTACACGCCATGTTAATAATCGAACACATGTATTCGTCAGCACATATGTTGACTTGTACACACACACAGCAGAACAAACACAGGCCCGTATTGTTGCTGCCACACTGGCAAATATTGCATAATATAGCTATACTACTACATAAAGACATTCTTTATATATTGGTTTGTTGGGATTATATTTCTCTTTCTTTTTAGACATGCCGAAATATGGATTGGACTTAACATCTACTTACATTTCTACAGAGCTTTCAACCACATTTCTTCAGAAACAAATTGTGTTGTTGTTCCATACTTAAACAAACAAGAGACTTGTGCACAAGATGCAGAGATTGGAACCTCTTTCCCTGTCCTGAACATGTTTATTACTTAAGTGAAAAACAGGTCTAAACATATTAAGAGTCAGAGTCAGTCATCTGCTTCTCCACATTACCATGTTCTTCTATAGATGATTGCAACAAGTTCCTTACCTTCTTTGTTGATATGGTAATGGCTATTTGATCCAGTATCCATCCTGGGACCTGCCTACCTAACTCTCTCTTGATGGATGTGCTTAGGAAAATGAAACCTTCCTTTTGGTCTCTGGATATAACACCACTTTCTCTATTATCAAAAGTCCTGCCAATGGTTGGCCTTGTTGTGTCCACTATCATTAACCCTTCTTTCTCTACAGGATGTGTCCCTTTTATTTAAAGCATGCTACTATCCAGCCCATATCAAAGACAAATAACTTAGATCTCACTCTGCACTCTGCACTTACTCTCTGATTCCTGACTGTTTTAACGCATCTTCAATCCTCGACACACATTATCGTAAAGTATATTATTGCACAGTGATATACTGTAATCAGGGTTTTACACTTACAAATTTATAATTAAATATAAATTTGACTATGATGACTATTTCCTACAAGTAAGTAACATGCACAACTTGTTCACACAGCATTTATATTTATTTCTTTTATAGCTTCAACCACACACTTTTATGGTGTATAATATATACTGTAAGCAATATATTATAGTACTGTTGAATATCTACATGACCTCAGGGAAGGGAATCAGTGTTTTTTTTTTAAATGCATGAAACAAACATTTTTGATAAGGTTCCCTTACATTTGGTCATGAATAATTGTGACCAAGATATGTAGTGAGTGAGACATTTTATGATGTCAAAATTAACTTGTCCATTCTCTCTGCTATACAAACAATATAATGGAGACACTTTCTACACTTCAAACATATCTGTGGTATTTCTGTGCTCACAGTGTCACATTTGAAAAATACCAATATATCAACAATAAGCTAAAATTGGTAGATAATACAGCTAATATTGAGGAATCAGCTGTGCTTCTCTTAAAACTAAAAGATCAGAAAAACTTTGTAGTCAGAGATATTAGTTGGTTATCTTACAGTAAATTGCAGTGGGTGAGGCCTTCTTTGACCAAACTAATGTTACTACACTAAAACTAATCCTAGTTTTGCTTGTTCAAAGGGGAACCCTGTTTTCAGGCCAAGAAGTGAACATTTTATAACTAACATTAAAAGGGTTAAGCCCAATGTTAACTCTCCCATATGGACATGCAAAGTTTTAGGATACATATCTGTGCAGAGACTTTGGTAAGCAGCAGCCATCTTAACTGTGGACCTCCAGGTACAACCAAGCGTTCAAATGTAGATCAGCTAGCCAACAGGGACCTCTAGAGGGCAAATGAAGTGATGCAACACAACACAGAGTGGGATGGAACAGCTCCCCGAGCCACGTCTATCACTCCATGGGGGCTGCACACATGCACTAACTGTAGATTCAGAAAATATGATGCAGAGTGTGTTGTGGTGGATCTAAGTGAAATTCTTTTCAGATTGTTTTAATGTATAAGGGACAAGACAGCATGGCACAATGAAATGTTCATGCACACACATACAACATAGTCTATACACATATTTAAATTAGAAGACAATAAAATAAAAAAATAAAACATGTACCTCTATATATGCCTATACGGATATAAACCCAGAGAATGTTTCACTTTGTGAGAAGTTCATTTATTTAGTGCAGAGGATGCCTGAGGAAAGAGGCTGCAGTCTGGTGGTACATGGGGAGGCGAGGGGGCACACCAGGGGGCCTGACGTGACCTCTGACGTCACACCTACAGTTTCTATATACTCGCATGCTTGAAACACAATGGCGTCTAATATTCTGTATGACGACACAGGATGCAGAACGCTTCTGTCCTGGTGCACAATCCTCAGCAACGTCACTCAACCCTGCACTGTTACGCCACAGTAGACGTCACAGTGCCACGTGCGCTGCTACATAAAACTGGAAATGTTTTCCAGGGTTCATTATTCCGACATAAATCCTGTTGCCTATCGCTGGCTGCTGTGTGATAAATACAGTTTGATGCACCTTGAGGCGACAGCAGCTCAGTCTGTAGGGATTTGGCCTGGAAACCGGAGGGTGGCCGGTTCAAGTCCAACATGGAGGGTGGATACCTGGAGTGGCGCCCGTTCATCTCTTGGCCATTGCCGAGGTGCCCTTGAGCAACTGCTTTCATGTTTATGAGCCCTTTGTGTGTGTGTGTGTGGCTGTGGCTGTATTTCGGGTAAAATGCGTGTCAAAACTTGAGTGAAAAAAGAATTTCCCCTCGAGGGATCAATAAAGATTCTTTTTGCTCTGATTCTCTTCAAGAAGATTTCAGGCATTATTAATACCTCGCTGAAGCCAGATCGGTTATTCTTGGTGTATCTAGTAGTACATTACATGTGGAAAGGAGAAGATAGATATTAGATTATGAGCTGTGACCTAAGCTTACACTTTCCTTCCCTTGATTTTATTCAATAACAGGGTGAGAGTAGAGTATAGGGGGAGGTTTGAAAGATAAGACAGACTAAAATGGAAGATAAAGGTGGAGTTCACCTCATCTGATTTATAATCCTAATATAAAATATATTTGAATGTGAATGAGAATGTTATACTCAGAGCTGTTTCTTGCTATATGCGGACAATGCAGATGCGTAGGGCCCCGCAGCCACCAGGGGGCCCCCAAACTGCAAGGCCAGCCTCAATATATTTTGGGAGAATTAAAAGTACCTGTCTTTATTTGTAGCCAGGCAAACCAACTCATTTCATATTTCATCTACATACCAGAATCATATCACAGAAACAGATCCAAAATGGTTCTGAAGGCGTTGCAGTGTTACATGTAAATGTTTCTTACTATTTTACTATATATATTTTCACTGTTTTGGATTGTTGGGGAGAGTTTTTATGTCACCTTGTTTTCAAAGTTTACCATAAACATTTTTCAGGAACATGCTGCATCTGTTGCATTTATTAATGTCCTGTGCCTGTTTTTCTCTTAAAATGTAACAGACTGTTGCATCGTCACAGATCGACGGTGATGCGGACGCGCTGTACTGTATTACCAGCTGAATGTTCAGAGAAGTGCTCCTTCATGTTTGTGAGAGTATGAACATTAAACATATCATCATGAATATCCAAGTAGTCTTCTATGTAATGAACTGACGCACGTAAATGCCCCACAGATGACGACATACGCTTTATATGAGAGTTGGGCTCTGCTGAAGCAAAGAGTCATTGGCTAAAGTTGGAAAATGCTGCATTCCGATTGGCTGCAGCGGCTGTCATTTAATCTCACGCTGCCAATACACTTAACCACTGACCTACTAACACAGATCCATGAGTCAGTAGCCACCTTGAGAGGAAAAAGCCATGGGAGGAAGAGCTGGCTGGGCACTTCGCAACTTGTAGGATTTTATCGATTTCCAATTAGCCCGTGGAGCCTGTCCGTGATACGCGGTGGAAAAGCGGACGGAAGCGTTGAAGAAGGTCCAGAGAAGGTACAGTTTGATTCCAAGTTAACGTTAGAGCAACGTTAATGTAACTCCCAGCTCAGCGCGGGGCGGTGTTGTGTTTACGCTTTGTGAATCACGGCGGCGCTCAGCTAGCTTCTCCTGTGTGGTGTGACTAACGTGTGTGTTTGTAAAAAGTCCCGTTAAACTTCCAGAACACTCTGCTCGTTCACATTAAACGTGTGAGGTGACCGAGCTCAAGTTGGAACTGCTGTGTTCGGGCTCGGTGGCGGTTAGAGACCGGACTGTGTTATTGGTTCGCTCGTGCACGACAGATCAAAGCAGAATGCCCGCTTTAAGTTGGAACAGTGTAACTTATTGAATGTTCTGGAGGTATGCAGGCCTGCCGGAGCTTGAGTTCACGGGTTGCGACACAGTGTTGTAACTCCCAGTTTGATGTGGTAGGCAGTAACATTAGAACGCCTTCAGGAAGTTCACGTTATTAATCCGGTAATGTGTAGAAAGCAGCGTTCAGCACGCAGCGCATCATGTAGTTTTAACAGCTCACTTTTTAGGGCGTAGATGACCCCACGCTTCAGCCGCCGCTGTCATGAGTAAGCACGACAATGATGTCATGTAACAGTGAATGGCCACATTGTAGTCTCCGTACAGCCTGTTACACGCCATGTTAATAATCGAACACATGTATTCGTCAGCACATATGTTGACTTGTACACACACACAGCAGAACAAACACAGGCCCGTATTGTTGCTGCCACACTGGCAAATATTGCATAATATCTGCAGCCATGACGGGGGTGGGGTGGGGTGGGGTGGGGTGGGGGGGGGGGGGGGGGGGGTGGCGGCTCGGGGCTTGTGTAATACGGACACAATGAAGGAATTTGGGGCATTAGGACGTGTTGCCTGGGCCGCTGCGGCCCGGTCCGTCCCGGCCCGTTATCTCTGTGCATCGACCCGACTCCCGCGCCGCACATGTAGTTCACGCTGCGGTAATATTACCACCCATTTTCATCACGTGTGATCCAAATTTAGTCTTGATGTCATATGTTGCCTCGAAAAGACAAAGGGGAGTGATCATCCCTCGCAACATCTGCACTGTGTTTCCCCTGTGATCTCACACACAGACAAAGAAATCTTTGGAGGATGACTTCCTGTGCTGCGTAACATCAGGCATGCACTGATTCACAGAATTACAAGTTTCCAGCAGAGTACCAAAGAACTGACACTGTGCTGGTCTCAGATCAGATTAGGTTCATTCCATAGAAAAGATGCCAGGCTGTACACTGCAAGTCTACCTGTCATTGATTAATCATTGATTTCTTCAGTGTAGACTCACTCTAAGCACACAATGAGGACAGGAGACATCTCCCACACCCCTTACCCTCTTTATTTCTATAAGCTGACATTTTCTGCAGAGGCAGTGTGGGTGTTAGGGTGTGTTAGGATGATTGTATGTAATGTAGGCCTCAGGCTACAGGCTGTGTTTGAGCTTTAACCGGGCCACGTGTTATGATTACAGCTGTGTGTAGTCCTTTGTTCTTCTTCTCTGGATATATGGGAGCTTGGAAGGCCAAAAGTGCCTTTTTAAGTAGCTCCAAACAAACATTTTAAACCCACGAGGGAGGATATTAAATGGATAATGATCCACGATTACTTTATTAATACTTTATTGAATGAGATCAGTGCTTAGATGCAACTTTAAAACAGAGAGAGGACATAAGGGTTGTGTGCTGTAACAGTAATATGAGGCTTTGTACTGCTCTTGTTTATTGTTCTAAGATATGAAACTGCACAGTTAATAGTCACACATGAAACACTCTTAAGTGTTTTAAGATTTTTTTTTAAAACCTAGACTAAAAAAGACTGGACTCAGTCTGAGTGTGTGTGAGTAGGTACATTCTCCAGATGTTTGAGATCGGTTCTAGTCGGATGTTGAACAAATGTAGATTGATCTTTATTGGACACTGACATTTCCCATTTTCTCTGTGTCATTAAAGCAGCAAGCAAAAACATTAAATACCAGGAGCCCCAAGCTGCTGTAGTGTTTATCTGACCCCTGATCAGCCTTGCTCGTAGTTCATAAATACAATTTATTCGTGTGTGTGTGTGTGTGTGTGTGTGTGTGTGTGTGTGTGTGTGTGTGTGTGTGTGTGTGTGTGTGTGTGTGCGTGTGTGTGTGTGTGTGTGTGTGTGTGTGTGTGTGCGTGCGTGTGTGTGTGTGTGTGTTGGCTCATGGGTTAGCTAAACTGTTCTTGTTGTGTTCACTTCCTGTGAAGAGTCAGGTAGACAGTGTAGCTCCTCCTGCTGAAGCTTCAGCCTCTTTTCTTTACAAAGATACGCTCCATGGGAACAAACTTGTCCCAGAAACCAAGGTAAACAATGCACAGTCAGCAGAAATGTCTTAAAAGTTACATAGTGGATCACTGACATCACAACATTAATGAAGTGTAGGTCGTCTGCATCTGGCATGTGAAGTTTTTGAATGAACTAATTGAAATGAAAATATTGAAACTTAAGAATCTGAAATCCTTAATCAATGTGAAACATCAATATCAACTCACAGCATTGTAACCTTTGTATCTGGTTGTGTACATAGATTCATATTGAACCTTAGTGGAAACACATTACTCATATATGCAGTATCAATGACTTCAAACTGAAAGCTTGTTCTGACTGAACCCCTCTCATTGTGTGTTATCCCACAGATTTCCTTAACTTAAGTGGATTCATCCGATGTGGCAGTCACCGTTGCTGCATACAAGCATTATGGTGTACAGTTAAAGACCTCTGAGCATATCGACAGAAGCCAACAGTGATAATATGCAATCAGTCAAACAAGAGGTGGATTCCAGCGAGTCCTACAGTGGAGAGGATGCCCTGGTCCTGGCTGTGGCCTTACAGGGGGCTAACAGAGACCTGATAGGCCACAAAATCTCCTCAGTTCCGTTCAAGGCTAAAACAACTTGCCGTAGGAAAAGGGAGTTTATCCCAGAGGAGAAAAAAGACAACCTTTACTGGGAGAGGCGTCGCAAAAACAATGAAGCAGCCAAACGCTCCAGAGAGAAGCGGCGCATCAATGACATGGTGCTTGAGAACAAGCTGATGGCTCTGGGAGAGGAAAATGCCTCGCTGAAGGCTGAGCTGCTGTCGTTAAAGCTGAAGTTTGGCCTGGTGAGCTCGGCGGTGTATGCCCAAGAAGTCCAGAAGCTATCCAGCTCCACCAATGTCAACCTCTATCAGGAGTTTGTTCCTCCAAGTGCTGGCCAAGGTTCCAGCAGGGATTTGGAGCCTCTTCACCTGCGAAGCAGCTGCATATCAGTCATCAAGCATTCACCTCACATGCCCGAGACATGTATTGCAACTCAGGGGAGCTTCAGTATCTGCAGGACTGCAGAGGTCAAGCAAGAACCAGCAGAGAATGGCAGCTATGCACAGGAGAGGAGTAGTCCCTATGAACTCTATAGAAACTATGTGGCCAGCCCTTTGTCTGGAGTCTACTCCCAACCTGCTTCATTCCTCCAGGTATCCAGGTCATCCAGTAACTCCCCCAGGAGCTCAGATGATGGTGCCGTCAGCAAATCATCAGATGGTGAGGATGAGCAGCAGGTCCCCAAAGGGTTGAATCCGTCTGTAGCTGACCCAAGAAGTGTCATTGTCTCCACACACAAAGTGCCAGATGTCAGTTCTTCAGCTTTGCCCCATAAACTGCGGATCAAAGCCAGAACCATCCAAATCAAAGTGGAGGCCATCGACCCTGAATACGAGTCTTCTGGTCCCGTCAGCATTTCAGAGGGAGGATGCTACCAGACCTCTCAGGACTCTTCAGAGTACACCCAGTCCTCCCCATGCCCTTTGTCATTACAGGTCACTAACATGCAGGACTGGAGCCACCAGTCTGAGAAGTGGCATAAAAGCAGCACAGAGACACAGCAGAACGGCTGCAAGAGTAGCAGGCTAACCCCGAGCCCTGTTGCACACAGAAGCATGTTGGATGTAAAAGAACCGTCCTGTGCACACCCACATGCTGAGGACTTGTATTTAAAACAGGGCCTGGCTGACCTGTCTGCAAAAGTGGCCTCTCTGAAAAGACCGATCAAAACACAGCAAGGCTCTGTGATAGAGTCAACCAAAAGCACCAGTGATCATCAGGAGTCATTGTCAAAAGAATATTCCTCCAAATGATCTTTGTATGTTTGTATGTATATTCACTGTATTTGCTGTTGCACTGTGTGGTTTGGTTGATATTAGGCTGAAACAATGTTTTGATTACTGTATATTTTCAAATATGAGCTGCACAAACAAAGGCTGTTTGCTAAAGTACAGGTTGAAAAATATTGAGGATGTGTGGAAGTACCTGTACTTCAAGTTCACATGGTAAATTCAGCACAGTGCACTATACAACAGCACTAACTTCATCAGTACAACAGTCATGTCATTCAGCACTCTGCGCCCCAGTTTCTGTCTTCAGCTACTCTCACATGCTAGTGGACCCATCACACTCATCTCATATATTTGTGCCCATGTATGACTGTAAGATTCAAAGATTCACAATTTTAAAAGAATAAATAAATTATCGACTGTTGACACAGCAGAAGGCATCTACAGCTAACAACATGGGTTACCTTACTGTGCAGGCCACATTTTGGCCTTTGGCTCCAGAGTTTGGTCTCCTCTTGAAGTGGATCTTCTGCAGATTAATTCCATGATCCACCACATGTAGATCCACAACACGAGATGAATAAATCCCCAGCTTTGTTACAGTAGCTTGATCAGGGAATTAAAAGCCACTGGGAATGAATTGGTGATTTAAAGCACTATATCAGAAAAACACTTGAGAGCAGCAGAGTGGTTAGTATGACGTGACTCAGAGTTAGTGCTGAAATACATTTGACTTTAATTATAATTATCATTGACAGGTGAAGCAGATCTGAAAATAATCACCTGCAGTAAATAAATGATCTTTGAGCACTATTTGAGAATTTACAGTAAATGAATGAGGTGTGACAGATATCATTCATGTGTAGGACATTGTGTGTATTTTTCTTTTACCAAATGATTCATGACTGCTGTTACTGGGCTCTGCCCATCAGTATACACCTACTGTCACTGAACACTGTTCTGTATTGATGTTGTGGAGCTGGACTGGGCCCAGGTATGTGTGCTCCAGCCTGTCCTGCTGCAGGCACTGTCATTACATGTTAGGCCAAAGTTTGCAGCCTGGCCATTCTTTGCCTTAAACCTGAAATGTTATTTTTATTAATGTACTTTAGTCTTTGTATCCATTTGTACGTTGGTGTGGTGACTGGTCGGAGACGGCCCTACTTCTGCTTTAGAGGAATGTTCAGCAGTGCTTTATTTTATGGGTTTGAATCATTTCTTGACATTTCCTGGAAAGAACTATGTATTTTAATATTAATTGTGGGTGAAAAGGATGAACAATGAATGAATATTTACTTGAGTTTAAATCGAGCCTTCCTTTTATGGACATTCCTGCAGTTCATTCAGTTACAGAGTTCTTTTCTGGAGTCTAAAAAAGATGAGCCTGTAAAATTCAGCACTTCTGCTTTTGTTCTGTCCTTGTCCTGGTCGACTGTTAATAACCTTCATCACTTTAGTAATCATACTGTACATGTTGAAATCAATGATCTTTGCGCCATCATTTCTGCTGTAGTTCACCAAAGCCAAAAATTACAGTTACATTTTGGCTTCAACCTAAGTTTAGCATAACAAATGAAATAGGCTCTGCTACATTTACTGGTTCACAGTTTGCCAAATAGCCATCGCTTTGCTTCAGTTTTTTATTGAATTTTTGTTGAATATTTAAACCTTCCAGGCTGCTGGTTAAACAGACTGTGGGGACACTGGATGGAGAAATGAGACTAGCATCTGATGAACTGAAAAGCTCTGACATATGCTGACACATTCTGTTCTTAAATGTTCTGAATTTTTAGAAACATGACATTTGGTATTATAAAAGAAAATCTCCAGAGGTTCAGCAATATGGAATGGAATGGAATGTACAGCTGTCAGGGTCTTATCAAATGGTTTATTGATTTTCTTATAGCCATTTAGGGTGATCCCTATCACACCTTGACCTTCTCTATAATCAGCAAACATACTTACTTCAGTACTTCATTGAAAGGTGTCAGATGATACAGTTCATTTCAGAAAGGGTTGTTGTCATAGATTGTAATATCTCCATGACGACAATGATGAAAACATTTGCCCAGCAGCCTGAAGTCCAGCTACCAGAACACTTTTCTCAAGGTTTATTGTAATTGTGAGTTGTGTGTTTCCAATAAATGTTTTGTCACTGAATCGAGTGGGTTTTTTTTTTCTCAAACTCATTTCCCATGATGTCTGTGAAAAGTAATTAACAAAGACAAATTATCAGGTGAGTTCCTCCAAAAGCTCCATGTCCCTGTAGAAAGTTCCTGCAGTAACCCCCTTCCACAAGCTCACACAATTCTCAGGTGTTTTAATGACATGTCTGTGAAATCCTTTGGTCAAAATTCCTCATGGATCAAGCACAGCAGCTCTCTCTGTACCCCGTCTGTAACACTCAGTGCTCAGACGGCAGGTTTCAGTGTCTGTTCTAATGAGCTGCTGACTCATTCCGCCCGGAATCTGAGCTTGGCATCAGACTACCATGACAACAGGTGAGCTCGAGCACCGAGAGAAACATGGTTCTGATTCTGGTTCTGGAATATGTTCATGAGCCTGTTAGTGATGTCACAAGGGGCTCTGAATCTGAACAGAATGTTTTAAAGACAAGCCACGAGAGAGTGTATTATTATTAGTGTAAAAGAGCTGGAAAAGTGATGTTTGAAAGTTTTAGGAGTCTGATGATGATGATGCATTCTGTGTTCTGGTCTTGAAAATCAAGCCATGTCTCAGGTCTGACCTAAGATCAGTTATTTCACACTCTTAAAACAACTATGGGAGGCATGAGCGCTGAGCATTAGAAAGCACATTAAAATGTTGTCAGCCTTATTTAGATTGACATTCGTGGAGGTGATGAAATCCGTCCAGGATCATGGAGAATCACTGATCTGGCCTAGGAAAAGAAGTGGGTGATGGAAAAGATAATACAAGTAGTATTAGTACTGTTATAAAGTAAAACCTAAAATGGACAGATGGATTTCAGACACATTTATCTCCCTTTTCTAATAAAAAGGAGATAAATATGTCTGTCTCTAATAGTGGTGGAAGAATTTCAAGAACAATTCAATCTGCTTATTATCAGTAGGGGGGAGTGGGGAAATGTTCTAGTTTCTAGTCATATGGGTGAACTGAGCCCTTAAAATAAATGATGTATGTTGAGAGCCTAATAACTACAACAAACTAATTAACCTGTTTTCACGACATGAAATCCTGGATGGCTCAAACTTTTTCAGCTCAATGACAATAAAACTCAAGTTATTTTATTTAGACCACAGCATCTGACCAACGTTATTATTTCTGCTCATCTTGGCCCACTGACATGACTCCCTCTGTTCAAAATGTGATAATCAGACAGTAAAACTCACCACCTCTTGCCCTCAACAGGGACTGATCTGCATTCTTACACAGCAAGTTTGGAAACAGCTGTAAAACCTGATATATATTTAGACTGTTTTTCTCCCATCGACCTTCATCAAATAACTTCAATAATTTCTTCATCTAAGCCGTCAACCTGTCTCTTAGATCCCATCCCAACCAGGCTGCTCAGGGATGTTTTACCTCTAGTTAGCCCTTCTTTATTGGATATGATTAATCTGTCTTTATTATCAGGACATGTACCACAGTCCTTTAAAGTAGCTGTAATTAAACCTCTTCTTAAAAAGCCCACTCTAGATCCAGAGGTTTTAGCCAATTACAGACCAATATCAAACCTTCCCTTTCTCTCTAAGATACTTGAGAAAGCTGTAGCTAATCAGCTGTGTGACTTTCTCCATAGGAACAGTTTATTTGAGGATTTTCAGTCAGGATTTAGAGTGCATCATAGCACAGAGACCACACTAGTCAAAGTTACAAATGACCTCCTAATGGCATCAGACAAAGGACTCATCTCTGTACTTGTCCTGTTAGATCTTAGTGCCGCATTTGACACCATTGACCATCAAATTCTTTTACAGAGACTGGAACATCAAATTGGCATCAAAGGAACCGCCCTAAGCTGGTTTAAGTCGTATTTCTTAGATCGATCTCAGTTTGTTCACGTCAATGATGAATCCTCCATGCATACCAAAGTTTGTCACGGAGTTCCACAAGGTTCTGTACTAGGACCACTTCTATTCAGTTTATATATGCTTCCTCTAGGGAACATTATTAGGAATCACTCCATTAATTTGCAGATGCAGAAAAACTAGTCCATGCATTTGTTACTTCTAGGCTGGACTATTGTAACTCTTTGTTATCAGGCTGCTCCAATAAGTCTCTTAGGACTTTGCAGCTAATTCAGAATGCTGCTGCACGTGTTCTGACAGGAACCAAGATCACAGATCACATCTCTCCCATTTTGGCTTCTTTGCATTGGCTACCTGTTAAATCTAGAATAGAATTTAAAATTCTTCTCCTTACATACAAAGCTCTTCATGGTCAGGCACCATCATATCTAAAAGAGCTCATAGTACCTTACTACACCTCTAGAACACTGCGCTCTCAGAATGCTGGGTTCCTTGTGGTTCCTATAGTTTCCAAACGTAGATTGGGAGCCAGAGCTTTCAGCTATCAAGCTCCTCTTTGTGGAACAAACTACCATTTTGGGTTCGGGAGGCAGACACGGTCAACACTTTTAAGAGTAAACTTAAGACTTTCCTTTTTGATAGAGCTTATAGTTAGGGCTGGCTCAGGTCATCCCTTAATTATGCTGCTATAGGACTAGACTGCCGGGGGACTCTCCCTCCCTCCCCCCCCCCTCTCTCTCTCTCTCTCTCTCTCTCTACCACCATCTGTAAACATACATGTCTCATTAATGCATGTTAATGCATGTTACTAACTAAACTTCTTCCCTGGAGTTTCTGTGCTCTCTCGTCCAGCAGGTTCTCATGGATCGTGGCTGCTGCTGTGGTCCTGCACGACGTCCACTGCATATATTATTACTGTCATTAATGTTACCATATCTCCATTACAGTTTAAAGTTAATTAATGACTTGCTGCTGCTGTGCATCTGTGTCTCTCTATCTCTATCACAGGTTCTACTGCTACTGTAATCATTTTATCATTCATTGTAACTCATTGTCATTCTATCATTCATTGTAATTGTACAATATGTTTGTGTTGATTTGTTCTGTACACGTGACATCTATTGCACGTCTGTCCGTCCTGGGAGAGGGATCCCTCCTCTGTGGCTCTTCTTGAGGTTTCTTCCACCTTTTTTCCCTGTTAAAAGGGTTTTTTGTGGGCAAGCCTTTGCTCACTTGAACCGAGGGTCTAAGGACAGAGGGTGTCACTCCCTGTACAGATTGTAAAGTCCTCAGAGGCTAAATGTGTTTTGTGAATTTGGGCTATACAAATAAAATTTGATTTGATTTTGATTTTAAAATGTAGCTTCATAATGAATGGATGAACACGCTTACACATAAGCCTTTAACTGAGACAGCACAGCTTTCCCTGAAGTCTGCAGGTCTGTGTTGTCTTTATGGTCTCTGTCTTACTATGCGCCTTTATTATTAGTAGTAGTATTAGTATTAATAGTAGGGCCGGGACTTTAACGCATTAATTAAGATTAATTAATTACACAAAAATGAGCGCGTTAAAAAAATTGACGCATTTTAATCGTATTTATTTTTGCACCGCGGAACGTTTCTCACTGGATGAGTTTCAGACGGACCGATTGTACTGGAGCACCAACTAACGCGCATGAGCTCGGTTCAGACAACAACAAACCACAGTGGCACAGTGAACATGAACAAAGAAGCTGATGTGACCGCGTTGGTTGGCCCCGTGGATGGGAAATTACTAAATATGGTATTGCTACTCTTAATGGCAAAAATTGCACTGGTCTGTTGGACTTGAACAAAAATAAACAATATTTTTGTTGCTTAAGCTTATGTATTCAGTCATTATTCAATGGTATACTAAAAATCCATGTGAAAAAAATTACTTCTCACTGTTCTCAGGTCAAATATTTATATGCGATTAAAATGCGATTAATTTCGATTAATTAATTACAAAGCCTCTAATTAATTAGATTAATTTTTTTAATCGAGTCCCAGCCCTAATTAATAGTATTACTATATTCACTTTTGTGGTTGTTTGATGTGCTGCAAAGCACCTTGGATTAACAGTGCTGTGCGTAAAGTGATCTATAAAAGCAGTGGAGTTGAGCTGCTCTTAAAATAGACCCGGCACAGCTGACATTTTGACTTTCCATACCAATAAAATACACACGTGTCATTAATAACTGAACCTGGTCCATTTTAGGGTTCAGTTTCAGGACTTTGCTGGTCTGCATGCTGGCTCTGCTCACACACATGCACACACACAGTTCTCCTACTGTGTTCTGAAAACTTGCATTTATGAATGATAATGATCTAGAAGTGACATCATTTCTCCTCTTCAGATCCATAAATGATGAATGATAGATTGATCCTGGAAATTCAAGCATCCAGTAGCAGCATAAGACACAATAAACACACAGTAAGCATGCATTAAGATGAACCTATATTAGAGTAAACATATGTTAAAGTTAACCTATGAGCTGAATGTCATTTAAATGAAACCTGTACAAAGAAGTTAAATATGTTTATAGTAATTTTACATGTGCAAAGAAGAAATGAAACCTGATCTTAGATCTTTACAAATAGAAAACTATATAAAAGTAAAAATAGAATCATGTTTTAAATAAAAATATGAATGATGATGGAGTCAGGCGGCATACTGTACATATTGTAAGATAAACTGTTTTAAATATTAAAATGAACAGTGTGTGTTCAATGTAAAATGTTATTTTAAGTCTGACTTCAAAATTAATAATGAATTGAATGAATGTATTATAAATGTATGTATGCAATTATTTTGTTATTCATATATTTCTAATATGTGATTGAGGTTCATGACAATCAGAATGTTGCCTCCCGTACAGGCTGCAAACCAGTCACGTGACGACCACGTGACCGGGTTCAGAGTTGAAAGTCAAACGGCACTGCAGCTCTCCGTCATGGCGGGCCTAGTGGGACGTAGAGCCCTGCTGCAAGCCTTCCGCGTGCAAGCAGCGGACCGGGACAGCGCGTGCAGGCTGGTGGCCGCCTCCTCCTGCTCGAGACGGTACGTGTTCTCCGGTAAAGGGAACGGACTGAACGGACACGCAGCGCTGACACGACACTACAGCTCCGACTCAAAGGATGACCTGCGCGTCCGGTACCTGGACGGAGAAGACTCCGGTAAGTTCTGCTCACTTACATGATTTTATAGTTTGAACAGGAAAATAACGGACAGAGCGGAAGTTTCTGAATTTGACCGTAAAAGGCTGTAAAGACAATGACGGCATAAAGAATACACAGTAACTGTCCAAGTAAGGACTACACGTTGACGTCGTCTTTTTACGTAATAAAGCCCCTCCCACCTCTGCTTAGTGCTAAGACAAAGTTCAAACAGACCTGGGGTCAGGTGAGAGGTCACATCAGACAGACCTGCCTAACATGAAGCTGACATGAACTAAAGACTGACGTTTGGCACAGTGAGGACATCATATTTAATGTAGATTGGAGCTGACATCAGCTGACACCTGATCTGGGTGGAGGTCCGTATTGGCCAAGATATTGATGGAACAGACCAGTGCATCCTTATATCATATGTTTAAAACAAATCTTCTGAACATGTTGGTTATTTTTAATTCCAGCTTGATTCAGCTCATTCATTTGTTTTTGTCTTAAATTGTCTTCATTATTAAAGAAGTTCATCAAAACAATTAGTTGACTAATTGTTGCAGCTCTACATTTCATTAATGCCCACTAACCTAAGACAATGGAGGTGATGAACTTAGTTTGTTTGTCTCCTCTACATTAAAAACACTATCAAAGATCCTGTGTCCCTGCTCTGTACTACACACTGTTGTGTGTTTTTGTTGTAAAAGTAACATATTGCGTAAAGTATTCACGCCAAAAAGATTTTTTTTTAATGTGTTGTGTTCTCCATCACCACCACCATCTGTAAACATACATGTCTGTCATACATGTACATTAATGCATCTTACTAACTAAACTTCTTCCCCGGAGTTTCTGTGCTCTCTCGTCCAGCAGGTTCTCATGGATCGTGACTGCTGCTGTGGTCCTGCATGACGTCCACTACATATATTATTACTGTCATTATTGTTACCATATCTCCATTACAGTTTATAGTAACTTAGTTAATGATTTGCTGCTGCTGTGCATCTGTGTCTCTCTATCTCTATCACAGGTTCCACTGCTACTGTAATCATTTTATCATTCATTGTAATCCATTGTCATTTTTCATTGTAATTATACAAAATGTTTCTGTTGACTTGTTGACTGTACACGTGACATCTATTGCACGTCTGTCCGTCCTGGGAGAGGGATCCCTCCTCTGTGGCTCTTCCTGAGGTTTCTTCCACTTTTTTCCCTGTTAAAAGGGTTTTTTGTGGGCAAGTTTTTCCTCACTCGAACCGAGGGTCTAAGGACAGAGGGTGTCACTCCCTGTACAGATTGTGAAGCCCTCCGAGGCAAAATGTATTTTGGGCTTTGGGCTATACAAATAAAATTTGATTTGATTTGATGGATGTAATGCTATTCTCCCACAATGCAATGCACAAAGGAAAATGAGGTGCTCACAGCTGGAACAATGAAAAGTAATTAGATGGTTGTGAAACAGTTCAAGGAACACGTGAATCAGCCAGAAACTGTCCAAAGTCCCAGTTTG
This sequence comes from Argyrosomus regius, assembly GCA_946959425.1. Classification (NCBI taxonomy): domain Eukaryota; kingdom Metazoa; phylum Chordata; class Actinopteri; family Sciaenidae; genus Argyrosomus; species Argyrosomus regius. The sequence goes on along the minus strand of OX336898.1, from coordinate 700,269 downwards.
ATTGATGTCTAATTCTGAACTGTTTGGTCTGAAACACAAAAACAGCAAGAACAATGTTCTGTTAGTACTGTATATCTCTACTACTGTGTGTAGTATGGACAGTTTTCATGGTCAGATCTTCATAGACGGTGCTCATGTTTTATGCTGTGATGTCCATCATGTTCCTCTCCATTAAGGTATGTGTCTTTAATCAGCATAATGTAACACTGTCTTTCAGGTATCGTCGTCGTTGGGATAAACCGACCAAAAGCCAAAAATGCCATCAGCAAAAATCTGGTCAAAATGGTATATACTGCTATCTTCCTTTTTTTTGTTTTTCTTTGAATGTGATAAAAATGACGAAGCCAGTGATTGGTGCCACAAGTAAAGCTTCTCTGGGCTCTAGTTCCTCAAACAGCCTCGAGCACATCATTTCTCATGTTGGGTTTGTCTTGAAATCTGCTCCATTCTCTTATATATTTGTTGAGTTTTACATTGAAATCATTAGACATGTTTGACAAATAAGTGCAATCTCTTGTCAATAAACAAAAAAATGTCTTTCAGATGTTTGAAGCTGTGGAGGATATCAAGAAAAATAACAAAGTGCGCAGTGTCATTTTTTGCAGTTTGGTTCCTGGGATCTTCTGTGCAGGTACACTTTCCGTCAGTTCTCATTCTTCAGTTAAAGACGTTTTGTCATTTTCCATATAATATTTCATATTGAGATCTTGACTGTAGCAGGAATAATCTAGTAGAGGGAATTCTGTATTCAGCTTTTTATTCAGAAACCTTGATACTACAGCTCTGTGTGGTAGACCACATGTTCTCCTCGGCTGCAGTTAAAGGAAGCCACAGGCTTCGTCTTGATGCTGATGCTTGTGATGCTTCGTGTGCAGGTGCAGACCTGAAGGAGAGGGCCAAGATGCACCAGAGTGAGGTGGGACCATTCGTGTCCAAAGCACGAGCACTCATCACAGAGCTGGGTAAAGACTGACGGACATCACTGACTGTTCATGACTTGTGTTCGACACAATGGATGGTGATGCATGTTCATGCCTTGCTGTCTTATTTAATATTAATGAAAGATGTCATGTCATTTTGATTATTACATTATTATTTATAAAAATAAATTATTATTATTTTGAAAAGGTGAAAAGAAACTTCCCAAAATCTTTTTGAAACTTAAATTAATGACATAAATCAGCATGACAAGGCAGCATAATTCAACTTTATTTAGTGTTGATTCATATTTTTGTACTTCAGTGATGATCACACTACTTCTGCCTGTTTAACTATCGAGCAGTCTCGCGAGGCAAAAGCTAAGGTAACACATCTCAGCTGATTATGTGGATTTTAGGGTTTGGGAAGAAAACATATAGACATATAGAGTATAATGTGAGGTTTGCTTATAGATTTGTAATTTGAAATATTATAGAATAGACCAAACTAAGCCCTTGTGAAACAAGAGTTCAGTGTCTCTGGCTAGTTTTCTAGTTTCTGTAGGTCATTAGTTTCTAAATTTAAACCCGGGCATTGAGGTGGGCGCTGCGGAGGACTTCTTATGTAGCTCTGTCTGAAGTGAAGAAAATCTACTTTCCACCAATGGAGGTTGGAGTTGTGTGATGTTGGTGGTTTAATGTGTTTTCTCATCTCTTGACTGGCTTCTTTTGTTTTCCAGGTAACCTGCCCGTACCAACAATTGCTGCAATAGATGGAGCTGCCTTAGGTGGAGGCATGGAAATGGCCCTTGCTTGTGACATCAGAATCGCCTGTAAGGCTGAGTGGACTTATTTTGACGTTACAGATGAGTCTGGTTACAAAAACACCATCACTGATTATTAGCAGTCCTGACTGCTTGATAACGTCCCGAAATATCACTTATGGCACATTTCACAAAAAACCTCTTTGTGCCACAGGAAGTCTGCCATTTTGAAATCACTGTGAAATTTTGTTGCTTTTTGTCATTTACAGGTGCTCTACTTGTAAACAACGAAACACTTTCACAATGATAAATTAAAAATCTTTTGATTTGCTGTTGCCATGGTGCAGACAGTTTTCATACACTATGCAGTACGTTGAGAGGTCTACTCTTGATATGCAGCAACATCTGTTGATGTTTCACGATGGCAGACGCCTAAATCTGTGCCTAGAATAAGCATCATTGATGCAGACAGTAGGTTTGAACAGAAACAAAGAGGTTGAACATTGTTGATTAACTTGTTTTCTTAAAATGATCTATGATTTGGCCTAATGTACAAGGAGAACATGTTTTAGAATATTTCTATGATGAGTACTGAACTGTCATATTTGTTTGTCTTCATTATATCTTGGCACATGTATACTGGTAGTGGTAGTAGTAGAAGGATTTCTGTGTGAGTACTAAACCTGCTCTTTGATCTCTCCAGCCAATACTGCAAAAATGGGACTAGTTGAGACCAAACTTGCAATTATTCCTGGAGCAGGTAAGGCTGGATTTTATTATTTCATAATTTCCTGTTTCAATTTTTATGTTGCATTGTGTTAACTTCCTGTCAAGAGCTATCCTGTGAGGGCGTCACTTATAAAGGGAAGGCTAATGGGCTGCACATACTGATGATCTGTCCAGCAGTTCTTAAGATAGCCGCTGCTCTGAAGTGTCATCATGTCTGTTGTAGATATTCACAATCCTTTACAGTCAAATGACAGCACTGTGACCCCTCAGGCTGACTGACTGATGGACTGATGGAGAGCCGGTGATCCTCCCCTGAACTTTATCGTTTTCTGCATGTATTGCTGTGGTGTTGATGGTGTCTGTATTTGAGGCCATGTTCCATGCAGGTGTCTCACCTCTCCTATGTAGGTGGTACACAGCGTCTGCCCAGGGCAATCAGTGTCTCTCTCGCTAAGGAGCTGATCTTTGCTGCCCGAGTGGTGGATGGAACAGAGGCGTGTCGTCTGGGTCTTGTCAACCATTCGGTGGAGCAGAATAATAGTGGAGATGCTGCCTACCTGCGCGCTCTGGAGCTCGCCCGTGAGATCAACCCTCAGGTAACGACACCATCTTACCGAACCAGCAGAGGAAATGATTCAGACACTGAGGGACAAACAATTCAATTCAATTTTATTTATTTAGCGCCATATCATAACTTCAGTTATCTCATGACACTTTCCATACAGAGCAGGTCTAGACCGTACTCTTTATAATATTATTTACAGAGACCAACAGTTCCACCATGAGCAAGCACTTGGCGACGGTGGCGAGGAAAAACTTCCTTTTAACAGGCAGAAACCTCGAGCAGACCCAAGCTGATTGGTAGACGGTCATCCACCACGACCGGTTGAGTTAAAGATAGAGAGGGGCAGATAGAGAGAGAGGGGGGGATAGACAGATAAATAGAGAGAGATAGAGAGACACAGATGCACAGCAGCAGCAAGTCATTAATTAACTATAAACTGTAATGGAGATATGGTAACAATAATGACAGTAATAATATATGTAGTGGACGTCGTGCAGGACCACAGCAGCAGCCACGATCCATGAGAACCGGAAACAGAAGGCAGCTTTAGTGATGCATGCCATGACTGAATTTTAGGCCTTGAATAAATGCACTATAATATTGTAGTGTTTCAAGACAATTCATAACAGCAGTTTACACAATTTACAGTTTACAGCAATTTATGAAAGCTTACAACCTTTTAAAAAGGCAGTCATTGTTGAACTTTTGGCTCCACAGGGTCCAATTGCAATAAGGATGGCAAAACTGGCGATCAACCAGGGGATAGAGGTAAGTGTTGGAGCAGAGCAGGACTGCTTTTACAATACTTTGATTCTTTTGGCGACAGTGTTTCAGTTTACAAACCTCATATGTTTCACCTTTTTAAAGAGTCATCTCCACACCTGGCACTACTGGATAGTGATGTTATTACATGCAACACCCATGGCCTGATGGAGGTTAGCTCCCATCAGGTAGATGCTACAGGGTTCCAGTAGCTTATATTTCCACTAAAATTGGAACATGTATAAAAAATATATAAAAGATTTTCCATTCCTCTATCAGTCAATCTCAGGACAGAAGGATGTTGTGTTGCATGTATGTGAATGCACTTTATGTCTGTTACTGCACTTGTATGTGTTTTTTATGTGGCAGTCTCTGTCCACGACACACTTCTCTCAGGACAAATAAAGTCATCTTGGTGTTCCTTCATACCGTGTAGCAGAGAAACGCTAACATGTGGCTGCACAGTGTGTTGTTCATTAGAAAGCATCAGGACTGAGTCACACATGAGAGACTGTGCAATGTGAATGCTGACTGAAAGATGTCACATGCTGTTTCAGGTTGATCTATCTACAGGTCTGGCAATTGAAGAGGCATGCTATGCCCAGGTTAGTAATTAAACAATTCACTTTACCATTCTTTAACCTGCTGTATGAAATCTGTATTTGAGTGGCAGCGTAGTTAAGACTTCTGCATTCATGAAATGTCATCAGAATGTGAAGAGGAGAGAAACCTTACGTCTCTGACTTAGGAGTGTTCACACATTGTGCCAAGATGGTTTCTCTGCTGTTAGCCACACGAAACATACACAACACTAGACGTCATGTAATGTGAAACCACAGGCAGGACTGTGTATCCCTGTGCACAAACAAACAAACCTACAGTGGTCAAAAACATTTTTAATACTGGAGACTTTATGTAAGTTTAAGTAACCAAGTCAGAGGCTCACGTCAATCTTTTTAATACATGAATGCAGCATAATACGATCTAATCAGCCCTTTTCTCTCTCTTCTCATGTTTTGTTGAGATTTTAGAGATGTTACTTCAGGTGTAATTAGTGCTGGTGTTGTATTACACTGAAAGGTGCTTTTTACATTTAGTTCACCCTGACTATAGAAAATGAGGTCAGAAACACCTCACTGCTAAAGATGTTCATCTTTTCTTGTACTGACACATTTCTATTGTTTTGAAGGTGATACCAACTAGAGACCGACTGGAGGGTTTGGCTGCATTCAAGGAGAAGAGGCGTCCTCACTACAAAGGGGAGTGAGGCCACACACTCTGCCTTCACTCTCCTACTGTTCACTGCTTCTAACATATTTATGGGTGACACTGTACCCGTCAACACATTAACCTGTACAGTACCCAGAGGATGTCTGTCTGAGTGCGGGACATTAGGGTCGATCCTGACTCGTGTTTTTGCCACTGATTTAAATGTCAGAGTAAAGCACTTGCTGGGTGTCAACTACCACTTCAGGATTCTGAGAAACCAAGCAACTAACCAAGCACTGACCCTGCTTACAACTCTTAAAGCTTCTGCAATCTAAAACATGAATGACTTGGTTGGTTGTTGGCAGTTAGTAATTAACAGTAGCCTTCTTGACTAGTCAACCAGTCAGAGAGCCATTGACATTTCCACAATCTCTGAATGGTTTATTTGCTCTTTGTCTTTTATTTTGGTAGAAATGTACCACTGTGTTCACAATACTAACAGCTATATGCCCCAGAGGAACCTGCATGAAGTCATAAAAGACACTAGATTTTCCCTCAGTTGAGTAATGTCCAGAGAGTGGAGGTTTGGATTTGCCACAGTATGTAGGATTTGACAGTTTCTGACTTTGGTGCCTCTGAAAAAAAAAGTATCAACAATCAACAGATGTGTTTCATTTTTCTGTAGATCAACATCAGAATCATTTTAATATGCTATGATGACAGAAGAACATTCTACATATACTAAGGATCATTCAGCATTTCCCCCCAGAGGTTCTTACCCGGCCTCAAAAAGAACCAGGTTCAGGTCTGAGCAAAGCTTTATGGAAAGCTCTGTATGTACACGGTGGTAACTTCAGTCAGTCACTCCAAAGCTGCTGTTCATCCACAGTGACTCCAGTTTGAACTGAAATTTGGTTCAAATCCAAAAATAGAAGTTACATTTCTTTTTTTTCTTTTTAACCCCAAACAGTATCTGTGAAGTTTGGACACACAGTCTCATTCAATCGTTTTCCTTTATTTTCTTCACTGTAGAGTAACATGGAAGTCATCAGAGCTATGAAATAACACATATGGAATTATGTGGTAAACATAAAAAGTGTTAAAGTCAAATCTGTTTTATATTTTAGATTCTTTTCTTTGATGACAGCTCTGCACACTCTTCATTCTCTCAGTCAGCTTCATGAGGTCGTCACCTGGAATGATTTTCCAACACAATATATGCTCAGCACTTGTTGAAAAGCAAAAGAGTCTAAAATATAAAACTTTGTTTACAATTTTCTGTTTACACATATTTCATAGTTTTGATGTCTTCAGTGTTCAAAGTAACAAAGATAAAGAAAAAACATAGAAGAAGAAGAAGGTGTGTCCATACCTTTGACACGTGCTGTGTTTATTTACCTGATGATTTGTCTTTTCCAGCCCTGCTCAGATTTCAGGAGTTCTAACATCGTAGTCCTCAGAGACACCTCGACTCATTGTCGTATCCACATGAACACAAACAGCCATCAGTCATGAAGCACTTCAGTTCATTTCCTCTAAGTTGCCTTTTCTTCTGTACTTTACAGTATGTGTTTCAGTCTTTATTGATTTAGGTATCGGGATGTTTTTGTAAACCCGTATCAAGCCTCAAATTGCTTCTCTGAACTAGTCACTGAATGATGGATGGATGGAGATGATATTTTAGTGAGTGAAGTGAGCCTGTGAGCCATCTTCAGAATGGAACAGGAGGCCAGATCACACACTTGTAAATAAAACTTCTGTCACAGAAATGCTTCTATGTTTGTATTGTTTTGAGTGTATATAATGGCTTGATGACATCAGGTTGATGATAATCTGCTTGTACTTAAGTGGGCATTCAGACAGGGACAGGCAAACCAGCAACCGGTGGTGGTGGTGGTGGTGGTGGTGGGGGGGGGGGGGGGGGGCGTTGCTGTGGGTGTGTCTATACCTGCTGAATGTAACCGCTGTGAAACAATCAGGAAATAACTTTTTATTTCTCTGATTAATGACAGCTTTATCGAGGCCGGCGCTCGCTCTCTGTGTTGTTACTCTATGTCGGTATGCCGGTTCCCAAACGTTGAATCTGGCTCAACCTTACGGCAACATTTTTTGCGGCAACGCTTGCTGCCAATGCGGAAACGCACGACCCCCACTAAAATGAACTAAAAAAATGCTGCCGGCGTCCGGTTTGCCTGTCCCTGTCTGAACGCTGACTAACTCCAAGTTCTCCTATGGCATTTATAAGCAGTATAAAAATGTATATGTAATAGTTTATAATGCAGACCTAGTCTACATTCATGTATTTAACACTAACTCCAAGAAATAGAAGCTGCTGTGTAAACAGGCAATGAATACCAGTACAGTAAAAGTAGTAATAGTTGTAATAATACAGGATATGGCTTCATAGAAGTTAAAATTCACACACTGCACACTCATAATCACTTAAATGGCTATATCTGCTTACAGCTACATTCCAGTGTTTGAATTAAACATTTCATGTTTATATACTAGTTAAAGATGCTAAATATTTTACCAGCAAAAACAATTTCTTTCATGAACCTGATAAACATTACATATACATTATATCTTATGATATACTCAGGGCAAAGTGTTAGTTCACACAAATGAAAAACATCTGATCCGTCTGGTGATCTATGCAGATGTGAATGGACTGAGTGAAATAAAGATCAGTGGAGTAGTCCAATGCACACAGGGTGTAAGATGAGGGCTAAACCTGATCTCCAGTTAACCTGCGGGTGAAATCACAGAGGCGACAGCCATGTTTTTCCACTCTACGATTAGGATTTAGTGTTCAGGGTAGAATCAGGTTCCTGTCAGGTTGAAGTTAGACATGCAGTGCTGATGGTAGGGTCAGGGTTATCGTGAAGATATAAGTAGAAGGTGTGTGTGCGAGCTTGTGAACAGACTGTTGAGGCCCTGGCCAGCGGTTACGTGCAGACCTGCCCTGTGGCTTCATGCTGCTGCTGCACAGAGCCTGACATCAGGCTGCACATCCCCACTGTGGCTGGCCTCCTTCCGGCAGATGTCCCAGCAATAAGCCGGGGGGAATCCCACCACAAGTCAAGGTTGCGTAAAGAAAGACCGGTTCCCCAATACTGGAGGCCTGCACCCCAGCCGCTTCTCATGGGGAACACTTAAGGTATAACTGTAACGGCATCCTTCATACAATTTTGAAGTTTGTCTTTTTTAGTTTATGTTTTTTTTAGGAACAGTTTTTGTCACCGCATGTCAGCCCAGCCTGGGACGTGTGGCTTTTCCTCCCTGACTCTGTCACAAGGACTGTTTCTGCTGTTTCTGTTTTAACTGTTTCTCAACAGGTGGTTTGGGGCCTTCTATGTCACTGGAGGTTATCAACGTATACAGAGGTGGCCAAAAGTATTGGTACCATTCTAACTTTTTAAAACTGAATTCTGCTTGTATACATTCATACATTCATTTTTTTTTCACAATGAACGGAAAACTTTACAACTTTTATTAACGTTTTATTTGAAATAATAAAACTAATGAAAATGGTATGGCAAAAAAATGTTGGTACACTTAATATGTAGTAACACAGCCTGAGACAAAGCCGATGGCTAACTTTCAACTCTTTCCACAGATGTTCAGTGGGATTCATATTCAATTTTAGTGGACCACTTAAAAATGGACGAATGTTTTCTTCTCATCCATTCTTTGGTGCTTTTTGATGTGTGTTTGGGGTCACTACCTGCTCTCAGTGATTTACCAAAAAGATTTTCTATTTCATCTCTACAAAGTAGAAAGACTGGCTTATCTAATATATCTATGATGTCTTCATGTTTTTGTAAATCCATATCAAGCCTCAAATTGCTTTTCTGAACCAGTCAGTGAATGAATGAGCCACAGTGGAGCATGAATTCAGTTCACAACTTGTTTTGTTCCGCTGCACATCAAACATAGACTGACATGTATGATTCATTTCAACACTGTTTAGGGCAAATGGTGCATCATTTTAATAAAATACAAAGGCACCAATATTTTCATCCACATCTGTGTATATTGTACTTTTCTTAGTATTGTTGGCTTCAGCTCAGTTGTTCAGTATTTCTTATCTCTTAAAGTATTCCTTGCTGTCAGCACCACAACCATTTTGCTATCTCATTTAGAGAGTCCCAAGTTAACCATGACAGTCAGCATGGACAATATCATGCCCATGAAAATGAAGCAGCTAAATGGAATTCAGCCATCATTCATTTTATTATTTACACCTATGGTTTTCCCGCTGTCCATTTCCAGACATAAATTAGCTATAACCACTTTTTAGAAGGTCACACGGGGGAAAGAGAGGCGGGGTACACCCTGGACAGGTCACCATTAAGTCACAGAGCTGAAACATAGAGGCAGACAACCACTCACACTGACATCCATACCTACAGGAAATTTAAACAATGAATCTAGCCATTATGTCATTGGACTGTGAGAGCAAGCCAGAAAACTCTGCAGTTGTAAATCTTAATTGTGATCTAGATGTGATGCAGCTGCATCAACTCTCTGTGATTTACAGAGTTTCCTGATGGACAGTAAAGTAAACTGCTGCCAACTGTAGCTGTTGTTAGCTAATGTTAGCTCAGTTTGTTAGCCGGGCTGTCCAGACTGTGAGCTCAGACTACCAGGGGAGTGTTAGTGTTTGTACCACAGGTGTTTTGGACCACTGAGAAGAGGGAGAAGAGGTTTTCAGACCCGGGGCACGGGGGAATGATGATGGTCACACGGTGACCAGCTGATGTCGTGCCAAAACTGGAGCTGGGTGATGAGCGAGCAATGTAACTGGGTTGAGCAGCCTCTATGAACATAATGGCAGAAGAGAAGAGGAGGTGGTGTTGTCTCACTGTTCTTGTGTGGTCCCACATATAAACACAGACAAATGGTATGTGACATATTAACAAAAGCAGCTGAATTGTCTACTTTTCCCATCAAGGCACAAATACAGACAACATGTTGAGCCAACTTCAATAACAGTAGTGATATTCAGAAAGAACCATGTAGTAACAAAAACAACAGAAATGTCTAAAACTGCATCTAGTTTTGTGCAGCAAAATTGTTTGGATCTTCTGCACTTGGTGATGTTCAGTTTAGCAGGCTGCTGTCTTCAACATGAACACTGCATTAGTAGTTAAGTTAAAGAAAGACCTTTCAGAATCAGTGATATAATGTAGGTTAGGTGCAGAGTTATTTTTGCCTTTATGGGATTCAGTCTGGCTCCTTTACTTTGAATTGAACACTTGAACAGCAAAGGAAACAATAGGCCAGTTTCAATTCTGATTCTATTGTAATGTCACAGAAAGAAGTATTCTTCAGCAGATTGAGGAATACATACAGACAGTCGGGTTCAGAGGTCTTTCTACACTCAACTACTTTTTGTATCGAAAAGTTCTCTTATCTGTTGTCATATTTAAAATCTGCCTACTGGTGATTTTTTTCTTTCATAGAAAATATTGGGAAAACTGTGGCCATTCTTTGTGGTTTATTCAATCAAGATAAAATAAATATCCAGAACTGATGCCATGGCACAGAAAGAACTTAGACAAATGCTTAACTTGGAGAGCTGTGTAGCTGTTAGCATAACATTCATGTAAATGGCAAATGGATTGTACTTATATATCTCCTTTCTAGTCTTCCAACCACTCAAAGCGCTTTACAGTACGTATCTCATTCACCCATTCACACACATTCATACACTGATGGCATTGGCTGCCATGCAAGGTGCCAACTACTCATCAGTTTGAGGAGCTAACCATTCATACACATTCACACACAGATGCTGCAGCCTTCAGGAGCAATTTGTGGTTCAGTATCTTGCCCAAGGACACTTCGACATGCAGACTGGAGGAGCCAGGGATCGAACCGCTGATCATCTGATTAGTGGACGACCTGTGCCACCCCCAGCTTCCGTTAACGTCACTTTGACTCTGTTGCCACCTGCTGCTGTAGCAGTTTCCCAAAGCTCAACATACTTCTAACTGTTACACATCTGGACACAACTTTTTTCACAGTGGAATGCAGATGAATTCACAGAAAGCTACAGCTACAAAAAGCAGCTTTTTCAAGGGCCATAAATGTTTATTACAATAAACAACTGAACTTATTCATTCACTTATTTATACATTTTAAATAATAAAAAAAAAATGATATAATCTCTGACTCTGAGGTTTTAACTTTTGGTAAACAAATGTTAATGATTTAATATTAAACCAAGGATATTCTTTTATAAAAGTTTGCTCCATGCCACACAGTCAGGTCAATCAGTGTGTTGATGAAGGACCACCAGCTCAAGATCCTGTCATGGCCAGCCCAGTCTCCAGACCTGAACCCCGCTGAAAAACTCTGGAATGTGATCAAGAGGAAGGTGGATGATCACAAGCCATCAAACAAAGCTGAGCTGCTTGAATTTTTACACCAGGAGTGGCATGAAGTCACCCAACAGCAATGTGAAAGACTGGTGGGGAGCATACCAAGATGCATGAAAGCTGCGATTAAAAATCAGGGTTATTCAACCAAATACTGATTTCTGATCTCTTCGTAAGTTAAAACATTAGTATTGTTTTGTTTAAAAACGATTATAAACTTGTTTTCTTTGAATTACTCAAGGTGTGAAAACGTTTTTGTTATTTTGATGATTGTCATTTTCTGCAAATAAATGTTTTAAATGACAATATTTATTTTATTTATTTATTTATTTTGGAATTTGGGAGAAATATTGTCAGTAGTTTATAGAATAAGACAAAAATGTTAGTAGTAAAACTAGAGAAAATGATCATTTTGCAGTGGTCTCTTCTTTTTTTCCAGAGCTGTATGTGTGTGTGCACAGTATGCCTCATATCAAACTTATACAGGTGTGCTTCGTGCTAATTCTATCTTGTGCTCATGCAAATAGCATTTTGAGCTTCGTCCAATAGACTTTTTTATTTTGCTTTTAATATGACAACAGTTTTACAGCTTATTCTATGTTGCAGCTGTGCCAACCTGGCCTTGGGCAGCAAACTCTGTCTAGTATACATTTCTGTGATTCACATGAGTTTCTTTTCAAGGTTTTTCTATTATTTATAACGATACGTTTCTATGGGAAGCTCTTTTTAAAACTTTCAAAGCTAAGATAAGGGTCCAGTCCTCATCCACGTCAGGATGAGAAACTAAAGAGCTTCAGCTGAATTGCTGAATTATAATCAAAGCAGGAAGCTCCCAGGTCACACCAGACCAGGTGTAGGGCAGGAACTGTGTAAATGTGTAACTTTGTTTCACTCTTCATCAGACAGAACAACTTTGTGTGTGAGGATCTCTGACCTTGACCTTCAGCTGAAGTACATGTGGTGTTCTTATAGTTGTATGCTCATAGTGTCTCCTTAACAGTTTTTCCACTAAATATCAGATGGATACATAGATTATGACAACAGTCCTGGTGTTCCTGGAACATTGGTCTAAACACAGTTTTATGTTGAACTTTTGTTTAATCCACTGATTCTCAAACTATGGTACTGGTGGTACGCAAGCTCCCTCTAGTGGTACACTGAGGAATGTCCAAAATAAAGTGATAAAGCAGCATTCTGAGTTATTAATAACTTAAAGAAATACTGTGTGAACCTTCCACCTTCTCCATGTGTTGACACTAGGCTAAAAAGATAGTTTAGACCTACAGATATAGGCTATTCTTTTCTTCAAATTTACTGTTAAGATGTCATGGATGTGTGCACAGTGTGAAGAGAAAGAGTTCATGTCTTTATGAATTGATTCAGAAGTTCTGGTCATGTTTTTCAAATGTAAACGGTATTTACTAGGTTATAAGGTAGGTTAGGTTAGGTTAGAATTTTAGACAATTTTCCTGATACTTGCTGTAGCTGACAACAGTCAACAATTAATAATCTTATTCATAATAAACTATACTGCTGTCATTTAAAGTTGGTCATGATGGTTCTTGTACAGTCTATATTTTCTGAGGTGATACGTGGTGTAAAACGTTCTAGCAAACACTGTTGAATCCATTTTATTAGCTGATGTTTCCTGACACCTCGACCTGCGCCTGATGATGGTTTTAGATGCACATGTGTGTCTTTCCCCCAAAAGGGGTCTCATCAAAACAGTAACAAAAGCTGCAGTTTGTTGTCATGAAGTAGCATGGATCATGGGAGTTACTCAGGCAGAAGTCATGTTCAGTGATGAAATCATGTATTGGAGTTATTCATGTGACCTTCAGTCATGTTCGCATACTTCCATCCTCACTCTCTGACGTCAGTTAAAGCAGCTGGAGGTGGAAATTAAACACCTTGAGTCAAGTTACAGATTCCTCTGGACTGAAACATTGTTGGAAACATTTGAGATAATGGAAGTACACAACTCAACAAAATAAGTCTAGTTTTGTAGACATTTTAATGTTACGTATTATATCTTTAAAGAGAAACCAAAAGCTTGAAATGAACAATGCCTCTGTCCTTTTGGAGTAACTCTACTCTTACATATGTTAAATATCAGTGGATCTCTAACTGTATAATACTGACAGGTTTTAGCATTCATTTAGCACAATTTAGCATTAATTAGCATTAGTTAGCATTAGTTAGCATTAGTTCATGAGTTACAGTGGTAAAAATGATTTATATGTAAGTACAGAAACACCCCCTGCTAATAATGCCAGGACTTCCAGGTCTCTCCATGAAACAATCAGACCTTCGTTCAAGGATTTTTGGTTGAACTATGACATAATGACAATGATGCAGTTATAATACATATGATGCTCTTACAGTATGAAACATCTACCAAATGAATCAGCTGTGTAGCTGGTTAGCTGTTCATCGAACAAGATGGACTTGTTTCTGTTTATTACAACTTTCATATTGTTTACATTCAGGAAGGACAAATAATTAAAGAAATTCCATTTGCATAATTATGGTGTATATTTTCAGTGTTTTACAACAGCATTTATAATTCAAACCATCCCCAGTCATTCATACATGATTAAATGCAGTTTCCTCATCAACCAATAGTTTGCATAGTCTCATAACATCCATATGAAGTATCATTGTGCAGTGTCGTAGTAATACTCTCGTAGTCTTGGCTCAACGACAGTAAATGCAGGCCTCTCATCTGCCCTGGAAGACATGAAAACAGCAAACATGAAAAACAAGCTCTCCTCACAGACACAGACATCACTCTGCTGCAGGACGCACTGTTGGTCATCTACTGTCACTTACTTGTATGTCCAGCAGGTCCTCATGAGGTCATACATCTCTGGTGGACAGTTCGCTGGGGAGTCCATACGCTGTCCACTTTCAATCATCTGCATGACATCATTTCCTTTCATCCCCTGTGAACAGTGACACGTTGAGTTTAAAGGTGATGTCATCAGGCAAACATTGCCCAGTGGAAGGAAAAGTGGTTGAGTTGATACAAAATAGTTTTTCTTAAATATTTCATATGTTGTCTGTAGTTGTGTAGTTGTCAGACAGTCTCCTACAAGTGGTCTAAGTGAGTGAGTGAGTGAGTGAGTGAGTGGCTGTGTTAAGTGTCATCATGTCTCTGGTTGGTTAGAGGTTGTTCATACCTTGTATGGTTTCTGGCCAAAGGAGTATGCCTCCCACATGAGCACCCCAAAGCTCCACACGTCACTTTTGGATGAGAATTTGAAGTAGTTTATACACTCAGGAGCGTACCATTTCACTGGCCACTTCCCATGACCCTTAGCCTGGAGGAGACACACACAAACATAGTGGATGTGACTTCATATTATGATGATGTATAATATGCTAATGGTAATCATGGCTCGTGATTGCAGTGGGTTTTCGCAAGAGGATTGAGTTAGGTTCATGGACACATGTCAAAAATAAGATTACTCAGCTGACTAAGTGGCCTAGGCATTTAGGCCTTTGGTAAACGGTCACTACACTACATAAATTATAAAAACAGAATATAAAAATAAATTTAAAAAATCTTTTGATCAATTGAATGAATCATTTTCTTATATACAGATAAGCAATGATGTTTCTTGGGTAATAAGTCTCTATTTGGTCATGTGACGATACAGTATGATAAACAGTAGGGCCCATCATAACTACCTTAATATTGTTTTGTGCACCCACATATTCACATACACAGATGCAGTGAGCTACCACATGCACCAACTGTACATCCACTTCTTCCTATATTGAAAGCATAGGTAGGCTATCAACATCATCATCATCATCTACAGTGTGTAACATATCAGACGTATAGCTATTTGAAGTATTTGTCTGTGGTTATACTTTGATTAAGATGTATTGTAGTTGTATGTTGATGCCTCCCTACGTGTTTAATGAATGCATCATTATGGTGAAGAAATCAACGGCAGGTTGATTTTATAATTCAGTCAGTGATGTCAGTGTACAGTTGGTGCACTTGGTAGCTCACTGCATCTGCATAGAAGAATATGTGTGTGTGCACAGTATGCCTCATATCAAACTTATACAGGTGTGCTTCTTGCTAATTCTATCTTGTGCTCATGCAAATAGCATTTTGTCCTCACTATGGGAAGACTCCCACGTCAGGATGAGAAACTAAAGAGCTTCAGCTGAATTGCTGAATTATAATCAAAGCAGGAAGCTCCCAGGTCACACCAGGCCAGGTGTAGGGCAGGAGCTGTGTAAATGTGTTACTTTGTTTCACAGTTTTTCCACTAAATATCAGATGGATACATAGATTATGACAACAGTCCTGGTGTTCCTGGAACATTGGTCTAAACACAGTTTTATGTTGAACTTTTGTTTAATCCACTGATTCTCAAACTATGGTACTGGTGGTACGCAAGCTCCCTCTAGTGGTACACTGAGGAATGTCCAAAATAAAGTGATAAAGCAGCATTCTGAGTTATTAATAACTTAAAGAAATACTGTGTGAACCTTCCACCTTCTCCATGTGTTGTCTACACAGTGCAGTCAAACACTAGGCTAAAAAGACAGTTTAGACCTACAGATATAGGCTACACAAATAATAATGTCCATCACTGTGTGTCCCTGTCAGCCCCTGGTAGCTGTTACCTTGTAGTAGTTTTGCTCCTCAGCCACAGCTTTGGAGAGGCCGAAGTCGCTGATCTTGGCATAGTGCTGTGTGACCAGCAGCACATTCCTGGCAGCAAGGTCTCTGTGGACGAAGTTATGCTCCTCCAGGTATTTCATGCCCATACACACCTGATGGACCAGCTCTGTGATGTTCTTTACGGTTGTTTGCCTGTAGATGATCAGTCATAGTTATTTTAACTGTTATGCTAATGATAAATAATTTAATAATTTATTGGTATTGATATTGATATGATCATGTGTGAATATTTCTTAGGTTCAGCCACAGAACAGAAATAAAAATGGACAGATCCAGTTGGAGTACATACTTGTTTTTCTGCAGGAACTTGTTGAGTGGTCCCAGCTCAGCCAGCTCCATGACCAGCATGAGGTTCTCTGCCTCACAGATCCCGATCATCCGGACAATATAAGGATTGTCCAGCTGTTGCATGACATTGGCCTCTCGCAGCATTTCCTCACGTACTGATGGGTTATTATCGTCATTCTTCAGGACTTTGACTGCAACTGGCTTCTCTGTTCTAATACATAGGAAGGGTTAGTGTTACGGTGACTCTGCCACTTAATTTGTGTTGATTCTCACCAAAAATGTACTTTGCAGACATTTGGGCACAGATAGAGTCAGAGATAACACAGACGAGGATCAACAAATCAAAAACACGGTTTAGGCTGGAATAAGGGTAAACAAATACACAAAGTACATCAGTACTATAAATACAGTGTACAATGATCCAGATTCAAGATTCAAGGGGTTTTATTCAACCATATACACAGTACACAGTGAAACGAGACAGTGCTTCACCAGGGACTATGGTGCTACATCAAAAAAAGAACATAGTGCATACAGGACTACAATAAAGTGCACACACAACACAAACGCAGACAGAGAGTAACAGAATGTGTATGTATGTATGTTTGTATGTGCATGCAGTATTTAGTATGGCTATATTAGGTATGAGATGAAGTTTGTCTAAGCCGATTTACAATCTATGGTGTTACAAGCACTAAAGATTTGGAGGATATAGTGAGAGGTATGATGGATGAGGCATGGAGTGGAAAGTGAAGTGAAAGTGAAAGTGAAAAGACAAGGTGCAGTATACTTTGAGTTTGTCTGGCATAGATGTTACTGCTTTGTGTTTAATTAGAATCTTCTCGTAGTGAATTAGATTTTTGTGATTAATGTAGAACTGTGTCAGAACTGTGATGGCACAAGAGACAAATCTTTTACTGAAACGTTACTGGATCTGCAACCAGATGGGAGTAGATTGAAAAATGGGTGTCTGGGTCATTTTTGTTAATAGAGTGAATAAAACATTATGATAGCCATCCATGTGTGGTTCTTGTTCAAAGTCCTGTGAGACACACATGTAATGAGGCTCTGATGCATGGCAGCTTGAGCTGCCAGTTCAGTTAAAAATACTACTGCAAGTCATGAACATGACTGAATTAACTCAATGATATCACGATTTGTGGAGAGTGAAGTCTGCAGTTATCTGACAATCCATAATCACAGCATCGTGAGTTAGTTACACTTACAGTT
The DNA here is from genome assembly GCA_946959425.1 of Argyrosomus regius. Classification (NCBI taxonomy): domain Eukaryota; kingdom Metazoa; phylum Chordata; class Actinopteri; family Sciaenidae; genus Argyrosomus; species Argyrosomus regius. Next base: position 682,711 of record OX336898.1, on the reverse strand, counting down.
ACAGTAACAGTTACAATGGAGATGGTGGTGTGGTGACTACGTGCAGATGTAATATGATGGGATGTGACTTAACATACTTCCTCATCTTGTAGATTCCCTTCATGACTGTACCAAAGTTTCCAGAGCCCAGTTCTCCATCTTCCAAGAAGAGCTGGTTCCGATCTACTGTGGAACTCCTAAGTTCATCTGGGTCTGCGTATGGACTCTCATATACCTCTGTGTCCATTGGCATGGCCTCTGATAAGAGAAAAAACATAAAACATGAAAACCTTGAGATCCTAAATCAGTGGCTGCCACGCGTAGACTGACTGTTTAAACAAAGCTTGTTGAAGAGAATATGTATCTGTACATTTCAAAAGAGTATGCAGGGGATCTACAAGCAAGTTAGCAACAGTATTCTCAATTTTCAGTTGAATACAGCATGTAGGTACATGTCTATACATTTTACATGACTTACCTTTGCTGGCTGCCTGATTATTGGGCACTCTGGTTTCATAGGGATTGAGATCTGTGACACTGGGTCGAGATCCCGGCCTCTATGATCAGTTCATCAGAGAAGACAGTGTTTGAGAGAACATCCAAGGTGAAAACACATGAAGCAGATTTTCACAGGACATACTGCTAAAGTGAGTGAATTCATTCAGTATTCAGGGTGATGCTCTTTATATGGAACCTGTATTACAGTGACAGATGTTTAGGTTTAATAAAGATTGATTCTTCCAAATATGAGGATTTGATGTGAGGCTCTCCTCGTGTTCAGAACTCATTCGTCCATGACTTAGTGGAGAAGAAACAGTAAAATGACAGCAGGTTCTGTGATATAAGTCAGTATCACTGTAGTACATGGTGTCCATTAAATGGAGCTCTGGAGAATACACATATATGTACATATATGATTTGAGTATACATTTAAACCTAAACCTAAATTACTGTGAGATAAGTCTGGCCCAATGCTACCATCCCCATACACAAAACCTCAAACAAACAAATGGCTTATTTGCATACTGCATACAGACTGTGTACTGTCTCAGATTTTTTTTTTCTCTATTTTCCTTTATTAGTACTAGATAGTTATTTACAAGGAATTCTTGTGATTTACTGTAACCAAACCAAGCAACCAGTGTATAGTAGATGGCGTGACGAGGAGCTACTGAACAGGACACAGCAGGACTGCTGGATGTAATTTCAGAAAGTAACCTCTAGGTGGTGTTAGATTCTAATCAGGCAACTATTGTGATGTCACGTATGTACGCAGCCAGTTGTGAAACTATCTGCTCAGATCTGGGATCTGTCAGAGAGATGGAGAAGGGACATGATGAAGCAAAGGATGGAGAGCGTAAAGAGTGTGTTAGTAAGCAGCAATCCAAGGCAAGGTGGGGGGGTTATGGTGACTAATAGTTTGATGAGGAGGTGTGAGTGGTAGTTCACCTTTTTTCGGCCAGGTATGAGTTTGGAGAGAATTCCATCTGCTGCATTTTGCTAGAAATCAAAATGTCAGAAACATTATTAAAAGGTGATCTGGTCATGTTACAGTTTATCTCTGTTTCATACACACTCATCTTATTGACTCAAACTACAGGAAGTATGAACTACTCTTCATACAGTACAGTATACAGCATTTCCTTGTTTTTTTTTTCTGTACAGCGTGTCCGTGAAGAGGAAGACAAAAACAAAAGGGCGGATTCACCCAAATAATCTAAAAACATTTCTCTGTGTGGTATCTATCCATGTCCACACATTATTCACCCAGATTTTAAGATCTATGCCTCCATCTCAAGTCAGTGGAGGTGAATGATCCTGTGGTAGTCAGGACTACAAAAAATATCCAAACATTTAATTTAGCATGCTTTTTAACTAATAGTTTGAGTGCTCAGATTAATAATTAGTGCACACAAATCTCATTCCAGCCCTCAAATGAATGAGTCAGGTTCATGATTTACTGAATTGTACTTCACTTTGTCTGTAGATGTTTAAAAAATGATTAGGGCAGAATATTTAGAGAATAATTAGGTCTTTTGTCAGAAAACATAAGATAGAAACAATAACAATTAAAGGCATCATTTAAACCCATTTCAGACACAGCTGTGATTAAGAAAATAGAGGTTAATTCAAACAGCATCCTCCTGTCCTTTCACGAATCATGCGAGACACGTAAATGAGTAGCAGCCAAAGAACCATGAGAATATGCAAATGCCTAAAAAACACCACAGACACACACACACAGAACTTACCAAGACACCTAATGCCGGATGGTCCCGTGGGAGAGAAGGTCGTCCTATTGCTATGAACAGAGATAATGACAAATATGGATCAGAGCATATTTTCATGAATATGCAGTGGACTGGACTTTGAATGTGTCTGTCTCATAGATTCGTTGTTGTTGTTGTCTTAGTCTCATAGATTTGTTGTGTGCATTTTTACCTATGTCTCCATCAGGTCTTTGACAGGGCTCTGTTAGCACTCTCAGCAGGCCGTCTGGTTTGTATGAGTAGTGCTCCACCAGCTGTGGTAAAGTTCACATGTCAGACACTCATCACAGTGCTCAGGACTATACACGCAGTTACATGAATACATCAAATGTAAAAAGGATTTAAAATGAGAATTAAATATTAGTGATGATTTGTGTGGTTTTTATGAGGAGTGGGGGTGAGCTGGAGAAAATTACTCCCAGACTTCTAGCCACAGCCCTGGAAGCAGCAATGTCCATAATAGATGACTATAACAACCATGAAATACATCATAATATTTTTCATTTTCAACATTTCTGAGAGAAATAAATAGTTTACAGTCACTTAGCAACACTTCTGATACCTGCTGGAAAAGTGTCATAGCTGAAGACCAACATGAAAATAACTGTAATATATGTGTGCTAACCTGCCACAGAGTGTCAAACTTCTTGCCATCTGGGATGGAGAGTTTACCAGCCGAGTCCCTGTCAATGCGATAATGCATGACCTGTCCTTCATGTAGTAAACACAGAGCATAAGATCCATTCTGATCTCTCTGTCGGATCCTGCACACACAAGAACAAAAGGAAGAGAAAGAAAGTCACAAAGTAGAAGTGGATGATGAGGATGCTGAGGTGGTACGTGATGTCACTCTTATTGAGATTTCCATTGGAAGCAGCGCTCAGAGTACTGAGAAGGGCCGACAGCAGCTCAGTCTGTAGGGACTTGGGAACCGGAGGGTGGCAGGTTCAAGTCCAGCAGGTGGACTGGTAGCTGTCGAGTGCCAGTTCACCTCCTGGGCACTGCCGAGGAGGAGCAAGGTACTGAACCCCCAACTGCTCCCCTGGCCGGCTGCCCATCACTCCACCATCGTGTGTGTGTGTGTGTGTGTGTGTGTGTGTGTGTGTGTGTGTGTGTGTGTGTGTGTGTGTGTGTGTGTGTGTGTGTGTGTGTGTGTGTGTGTGTGTGTGTGTGTGTGTGTGTGTGTGCTTGTATTTCAGGTATTTCAGAATTTCAATCAATTAAAAAAAAGTTCTGCTGAATGCTGCTGCTACTCTGGGTGAATTGAATTGAATTGAATTGAATTGAATTGAATTGAATAGCACTCAACTCACAATTTATAATTCATAAAAAATAAAATAGCGAAGACCTCTGGAGTCTCATTTAGCCACTTGTTAGCAACCACATTTTTGAGACACACAAAAAGCTTCGAAATTCATGAGTGGAATAATTACTGACATATTTGAAGTCGTGGAACAAAAAAGCTTGTGTAAACCACAGACTTTATTTCAGGCTTCTAATCCACGACACCTTTAACAAACAAGTTGACTTTGAGTTTAAGGACTTCCTGAAGCACTCCATACCAGGCCATTAATCATCATCGAGTGGTGCTTAACTCTAGAGTTTTAACAGAACGTTTCAGTCCAAAGTTTCAACACTATTATCCCATCCACTGAGTTACAGCTACTGTGGCTGTTAACGGATGGTGTTTAATTTATCCAGCACAGCAAAGATCCTGTACATAGAGAACAGTAGAGCATAAAGAGAGCACAGGCATTGATCACAAGTGTATCAGTACAAAGACCAAGACTAAACCATACAGGAAATACATGGAGGTTACAAGAGAAGCTCGTCTTGACTTGAAGGGTCTGTAGCTCAGACATGTAGTCAGTGTGTCTTTGAAGAAGATTATTTATAACTCCTCTTCTTCAAGACTCTACTACCTTTGTACTGCTTATCAATGCTCATGGTTTCCTGACACGTTTTTAGACTTCTGCGATGGATGAACTTTTATGAAACCTTTGAAGTGAAAGCTTTCAATGTCAGCTTTCTTATGAATTACTCTCATGTTTATATATTATAATTTCATTCCTTTAAAATGTGGACAGTGTGCTGTGTGACCCAGCCTGCTGAAATCACACATTTTAAATACATTTAAATCTTTACAGCAATCCAAAATATATCCCAAAGTGTTTCTGTGTAAAAAGAGAACTTAACATTATAATTCTTTTACATATAAAACCTTCAGCCAAGCAGATGATTGAGCTGACAAACATGGATTTAAAGTAATAATAAAATATGTGAATTTGTCATGTGGAACATATTTTATATTTATGAGAATATCAAATCAAATCAAATCAAATTTTATTTGTATAGCCCAGATTCACAAAACACATTTTGCCTCTGAGGGCTTTACAATCAGTACAGGGAGTGACACCCTCTGTCCTTAGACCCTCGGTTCGAGTGAGGAAAAACTTACCCACAAAAAACCCTTTTAACAGGGAAAAAAGTGGAAGAAACCTCAGGAAGAGCCACAGAGGAGGGATCCCTCTCCCAGGACCGATATGATAAGTAAATGTAATTTTAAGATATTGTAAAACACACATTACATGAAATAAATTCATAAAGGCACATTTATCACAAGTGAAATGTAGTTTCACGTTACCATTTCCAGTCTAATGTATTTTCTCAATAGCAGTGAGTAATCAATAATTCTAATTTTATTAATTCTTTGTTTTGTTTTTTGTAGTCTGAGCTCTCATGTTATTGGAAGATATTTCAAAAACCTTCTGCTCAGTTTTGCTGAGTTTAGTTTCTCCACCATCATTTTTATTTAATCGTATATTTGTGTTGCTGCTGGTTGTGTCAGCACTGGAGGATTTAATACATTCTGTTTCAGCATTGTTATTTTTACATTTTTAAAATGTTTAAATAACTAGTTAAAATGTCTTTTTTTGTTTGAACCTTTTTAATGTGAAACCTGATTTTATTTTTCTATTACATTTTATTTTCATATTTGTGTAAGAACAGCTTCAAAGGTGAATATTCAAATATCATTTTATTCTATTTTAGTTTTTGCTGTTTGCCACCAGGGAAAGTTTGAATAGTTGATAAATGGTGTGAATATTTTCAGACATTAGGAAGGAAGAAGCAGCTCTGACATTACAGTAAGAAACAGAAGCTCAGTTACAGGAACTAAACAGGAACTTAAATAGATGGCCTGTGTGTCATTATTTATGCCGGCTCCAGTCCCTTTTGTGAACTAAATTATATTCTAATAATGTTAAAACTGCAAAAATATTAAATAAATACAAATATCTACAAATGCAGCATAACCAGTTATAATTTTGTTAGCTGTTATTGGCCATTGTTAGAAGCCAGAGCCTGAACTTAGAAGAATGTTCTAGCCACGGGTGCAAAATAAAAAGATAAAATAAACAATAATCAAACATGAATCTGTGTTTCAATGGAAATACAACATTTCCTCCACGACGCTAATGAGAAAAAGGACAGAACAGTCACATCTCGCCCGGCTGTCATTCTTCTTGTTTTGGCCACTTCAGGAAGTCCTTTGCAAACTGCCAGAGCGGAAACCACAGCATGTGTGTGTGTGTGTGTGTGTGTGTGTGTGTGTGTGTGTGGGTGTGTGGGTGTGTGGGTGTGGATTTCTCTGTGTTTCTTCAGCCGAGACCCTGCCTCTCAACTGAAGCTTCAACTGCTAGAAATATTCGACTCTCACTTTGTAGAAAAGTAACGCAGCAACAGACAAACATGTACTATACTGAAAGAAATATTATATAAAGCAATGTTCCACTGCTATAGTTACTGATTTGTTCAGCTCATACCATTACAGCAGATGGTAAATGATGGAACATATCACTGGTAGTATGGTAACTATCTCTATTGTCTTGTCGTCACTATAGTAAACCATAATTGCATTAAATCATAAGACATTTGTTTCTTCAGCCCAGTAACAGTCAGTCATCAGCTCACAAAAAAGCTAAATATGAACTAAAGACAGCTGCTTGGCTCTGACTGTACTCTATACCATGTAAAGTCCAAAATATATTTACATCCCCGCTCTCATAAGTTGCAGTTCTATAATATGTATTAATTGAATTAATTAAAATAATTATTTACAGTAAATTATTAACCCAAACCTGCAATCTGTAGCTGTGACTCGTCCTGTTTGGTAACATAATATAATTTGAATATATATATATATGCGTAAAAAAAAAAATATATATATATTTTTATATATATATAAATTATATTATGTTACCTTTCATTTCCTTTCAGAGTCACTGCTACAGATTGCAGGTTTGGGTTAATAATTTACTGTAAATAATTATTTTAATTAATTATATATTTACACTTGACATAGGGTTAGGGTTTTTTATGAAAATAAAATAAATAGGAGATATAGTTTCTGTAAGTTATAGTTTATATATAACTATATATATATATAACTATATATATATATATATATATATATATATATGAGGCAGGGGTTAAATTTTGCGTTATTTTGTGGGGGCATAACATAAGAGTAAATGTGAATTTGATACGTGGTGGATATCTGGTGACAGTTGCAATATTATAGCAAATAGTGAAATAAGTGGCCAAATTTGGATGCATTTGTTGAAAATACACCATTTACCATAAATCTAACCAATAGCTATGCAAAGACACTTCATACTTAATACTTACAGAAACTTTCCATTCGTACGGGAGCCATTTTGAAGCCTGGGTTCGGAGCCTTCTCGTGTTATGGTTCCATGGAACCAGGGCATTTTTTCATGTGCAGTAGTGGCAATGAGCTTCTCCAGCTGAGGCCTCTGGCTGATGATGGCCTGCTCCAGAGCTGCACCCTGCACACACACACACACACACACACACACACACACACACACACACACACACACATCAGTGATGAGCACACACATATAAGAAGAATATGAAGATGATGATGGCTACACAGACAGGTGAACACTGCATCACAGCTGACATACATGGAGAGGTGAAAACATATCAGGTGAATCTTAAGCTTGATGCTTGATTGTTGAAAAAAAAACTGAAAATAAAAACATTATCACACGATGCACAAAGCTTTCAACTCTCCAACCAAGGAAGTAAAACACACGATAAAGTAAATCATTTTCATCAGCAGATATTTTAGAATTTAGTTTATTACAACCTACAGCCTTTTTTGTAACTCTGGTCATTGATCTACCTCTACTGTGAGTATCCCTTAAGATACTGTGTAAGTTTTAATATTTATTTTAAATCAAATACTCCATTGATGTAAGTTGAACACAGTTACTGCATATGAGATTTTATAGAGTAAAGAGCCATGAACAAAAGGAAAAAGAAATAATATCACAGTCAAAGAATTGATCGTACAAACATAACGGGAAAACTTTGGAATATGAATGAAATCATAGGAAGGAAGAGAAAATACATGTGCCTCTTTGGTATGTTTTTGTCTAAGCTCCAAGATTATTTTAATAACTTCTTCATTAATAAGATGAATGATCTGAGGCACAGCTTGGGTAGAACTGGTATGTAATGAAATAATGGAGATGTAAAAATGTTGTTGGTAGTTTTAGTAAGTTGTATAGTTTTATTAATGGTAGTGCAGGGACTAATAATTTTGACAGTGAGGTGCTGACCATCGCTTCTGATAAAACATTAGATGTTTGCTATGTGGGGTGAATCTTACACTGAGGAACGAGGAAACAATCTTTCCATTGCTTAAGGATAATAAACCTTTCTTTGGGTCTAACAGTAGACCTGTAGGGATTCTTCATGGGAAGGATTATCCATGTCCAGATAGACTTCTATCAGACTACCTAACATCTACTGCTGCTCACTTCTTGCTCCAGTTTTGACTGACTGTACTTCTTGTAGTTGTAAACCTGTACTTCTACTGAGATGATCTTCCTTCTGCTTACAGGAGAGAGTTGAAACTAACCTGCAGGTTCCACGTCTGCTTCACATATTCTCGGATCAGTTTTTCCTTCAGGTCCTCAAACTGCCCCACCTTTGGCTGCATGTTCTTTGGCCTGTTGCAGGGCTTCTTTAGCAGACACACAAGGCCATCCATCTCCTGGGAGTGATAATCGATCACATCCACGGGGGTACGATGGCTCTTACCACCAGCGATAGCAAATGTTTCATTGGGTTCTCTTTCAATGGTGTAGTGATAGCAGCGGCCTGAATGCGACACAGACAGTGCAAAGCCTCCGAGATAGTTTCGGCTTTGCCGTAGAAGGTACAAGCCGTTGGTCATGCCTGTCTGCCGCAGGTAGTCTTCTGCTTCCTCCCTGGTGATGTTGCCATAGAAGAATGGCAATGTATTCACTTTGTCAGCCATGTTGGCTTTTGGATGGCGGTTCCCTAAAGGAAGTCCCCTCAACAAGTTCAGCCACCACGAAGCAATGAACCTAAAAGGCAAAACAAAAGCAGAACCAGATTCATTTCCTTTGAAAACACTACTCTTACAAAAAAATGATTTCTGTCTCATTTGACAGAGATCAGTAATATTTTGTGTAAAAAATGAAAAAAAGAGTCACAGAGTATTGAGTTCCAACAGGAAGTGTAGGTTTACATACACAATTTACATCACACCAGTAGCAGGGAATGTAGCATGGTGTATCCTACATTTATACAGATACAGTACTTCTGTGTAATATTATATTAACATAAATATACCATTATACTATATATTATAACTCGTAACGCTCCTCCATGAACATGGAATACAGAGTTTAGTTTCAGACGGGAACATGATGACTTTCACACTGCCAGACCAACTGATCAGTTCATCCTGAGCCAAATGAACTGTATATAACATATAACACCTAGTCTAGTCTTCTAACCAATTACAGCACTTTTACACCACATGTCACATACACCCATTCACACACACATTGACACACTTACACTGATGGCAGAGGCTGCCAACAGCTCATCTGAAAGTAACTTAGCGATGGCACAGCCACTGAGAGCAACTTTGGGTTCAATATTTTGCTCAAGGACATTTTAACATGCAGATTTGCTGCTGCTGTGCATTGTGGCTCTCTATATCTCTCTATTTATCTATCTAGCTGACATTACCAGTAAGATGCTCGTCAAAATAACCGGAGTAACCACAATATAGTTCTTCACGGACAGAATTTTCATGCCACAGAGGCAAATTATTTTAACATTAAACCGTTTTCCTTCACTACACATGATTCTGTCCACAAACCAAGAAGTCTAAACTTAGAGTATGTCATATCCACCCACACAGTTCAAGAAATCTTTTCTCCAAAATAAGGCCTGTCAAAAGTCTTTTTTAGGGTTTACATAATGAGTTTGTGGAGATCTTAAATCAACTTCTTTTTGAGTAATGACTCCACCATATGAAAGAGAAGCCAGTGCCACAGTGGCAGGAAATTTGTTGCAATGTAAAAAGACCGCTCAACAGGTAGTAACTTCACCACTTGAGTTGCACACTTGTTGCAGGCCTGCGACAGCCGCAGATGTTGGACTATTTTTTTGGCATGTAAAGAAAATTTACAACAAAATCCTTCTGAATTAATTCACTAAACTTAGTTAGTGGTGCAGTGTGTTAACACGATGTTACAACTACATTAAGGTTATCTTATGTAAATTACTTTACTGGAATGGCTTATTCCATCAAATTAATGAACATCATTTCCATCAAGCAAAATATGAACTGTCAAAACACATTTGGTCTGCATAATGATGCCATCTGCACTCAACATGAATTCATAAGACACAGTGTTGAAGGACAGCAGCCCATCACTGAAGACGTCCTTAGTGAGTGTGCTAAACCCAGTGAGAGCATCTCAGAGACGTAAATGGTGTTGTGTTTGACACGTGGAAGTGATGGAAATAGTTATGCAGAGCATGCACAAACAGGAATTAAGAGAGAAGTTCAATCGCTGCACAACTGTGGAATTCTCACTTCCACACAGTGCATGAAGTAGGTATGATTGTTGAATTGCCATTTTTGTTCTCCAAAAAGTTCCAAAAAGGTTGGGTATTTTTTATAGAACTCAACTGTTCACATTATATTAAGGTTTAATATTAAAGCTTTGGACATCAGTGCAGCTAGGGTGAAGCAGGTGAACAGTTTTGGGAATGACAGGATCAGTGATGTCACGGAGGTGAGGTCAAAGCAGCCCAAAGGATACTAAAAGACAATATCCACCCCAACAACAGCCTGTTCACCGGCTGCACCACCAGACTACAGAGCAGCTTCTTTCTTCAGGCTGTTAGACTATTCATCCTCCACACTCCTTTATAAATACATAACATGGAACTACACTGACAATTCACACACTGTCCACACCTTCTAGGGTGTACATGGATAGCTATATGTAAATCTATGTGTAAATAACTGTATATGTTGTTTTAGGGTGTTGTGTGTGTGTGTAGCATGATGGCGCTACAACTTAAATTTCAGTGTGCAACCATGTGTTGTGACATGACTAATAAATGATACCGTGCTACCTTAATTAATTAATTTAGTGTTAATTAATTATTAAACTTGAAGTACAGTGTGTAGTTCCAAGTTTAGCACTTTAAAATCTAATAAGAACAAAAGCCACCGCACACAGCCTTCACTCACTGATGTACACCCACACACATTCAAACACTGATAGATACTACGCTGCTGTGCTGGCCTGCACATCTAGAGTAATATTAGCCATCACACAGCAGTTACACTACTTGACAATGACAAACATGTTGGGACAGATATTGACAGCAAATACTGTTTTGTCTAAAGCCCAACAAGATCTTTATTCATTAGAAAAAAGACCTGAATGTTTGAAGCTCCATGATGATTCTGATCTGTCCCACTTTTATTCAGTTTGTTGTATCTTTTTGCCATTTAATTTAACACTCAGGTGTATGCTGAACACACACTTTTTTTAATTTTACGTTTTTACACCCTGCTCATAAACAAGACATACTGTATCATTCAACTGGATTTTATTATTATTATTATTTTTTATGGTTGAAATAACAAACATTCACGCTTGGTCCTAAAAATTTAGCGATGATGGAATGATGTAAAACATTTTGCTGGTTACGCGCCGCATACATGCCACTAATGTTAAAAACAAAAGAAAAAGAAAAAGAAAAATGACATTCATGGGCTGGAACACTGATGTGCAGAAAAATGAAAATGTGAACAGCATAATTTCATGATAACTTCTATGTGCAGAGATTAAAATCTGCAGATTGATTTAAGATTTTGTGATATGATCGAAAGCTCTGAAACAGTTACTCAGTAGACCAGTTTCTATCAGAAAATATTTAGGCTATAATTAAATCCAGTCACTTCCCTTGAAACCACCTGATACATTTAGAGGGAAAAGGTCTCTGTGATCTGGAACTGCTTACAGCTCATTACATCTGAAATGTGCCACAGGTAGAGTGAACACTGATGGTTTGGGAGGGTTACAACTCGTGTTCAGTCTTTAACAGTTCATCAACAGTCTCCTCATAGTTGAGTAAAAAGTAGAATAATGTATTAGGTAGCAGAAAATAGAAATACTAAAATAACATTCTTATAATTGGACATATTGTTCTGTAATAAATGTAGTCGTTTACTTTCCAATAATGAAGAAAATAAAAGTGCTTCCAGCTGAGTCAGCTCCCAACATGTTTCATTTCACAGAAAACTCTCAGTCAGCTAATTTAATAAGTAAAACTGTGACCTTTGAACACACATACTGTATATTCACACCCATACACATTCTATACTGTTATCTGTGTATTGCTTTCTAGATAACTAATTTCCTGAAACAACGGGCAGATTATCTTGTTCCATTTTGTTTTATCATATGATATAATAAGTCAGCAAAGCCAGAGATGAAATAACAACAACAATAACAAAAAAGACAGTAAGAAAAAAAGACAATTTTACTGTTACTTACTGTTTACAGTGTGTTGTGTTGGTCCTCGTTGAGCTCCGTTCTTTCAGCCCTTCAGCATATCAGCTGCCAGCAGTCTAAACAACATGTGAACAGGTCATCTTAAATTCAGCCAGCTCCTGACAAACAAACAATGTGCCATCAAAACCACATGAGAACAGTCAAGCACTCACGGTTGATCCCAGCTGGAAAACACATCTGGAGCAGGTTAACAGTCAGTCTGTGTACTGACACACAGAGAGGTGGTTGAGCTCTGAAGCTTCCTCATTTCAACGACTTCCTTGACATTTTAATTCTTTTACTTCCTTTTTTTTTATCTGAACACTGACCAACGCGTGTGCAGTGTGCAGGAAATGATGTGACAACTAAAATGACACAAGAAGCATTGCTCGTTTCTTTAGTGTTTCATCATATTTTTAAATGTATTTTTATTGATACAGAAAGTTCATAGTTGAGCTTAAAAAGCAGCAGTTCAGCATATCATCGAAAACTCAAGACAAGCTGGTGATATGTCCCTGAGTTTGTTTGTGTTTTGTTCGGGGTTTTTTGGCAAAATTTATTAAGAATTTAAATATTAGGAATTTTTATATTTTGTGTCTTGAGTTCTGGGCTACACCTTTATAAGTATAGATAATTATATTCAGTTGTTTTTCATCATTTCATGTCTTCGTTTTGCAGTTGTTATTTTTATTGCATCATGTCTATTCATGTTTTATATTCTTTTTATGTCTATTAGCATGTCTTTTAGTTAGTAATTACTTAATAATTTAGTATATTAGTGTATGTGTGTATACTTTGTTCTATTGCATGTTATATGACTATATATATATATATATATATATATATATATATATATATATAGAAAATCATTACGTCCACCAGTGCAACCAAGTGTTTTATCATGTACATGAATGATGTACATGCTTTGACAGTATGTAATTTAACTTTGTGAGTAATTGTTGTTAGCTGTGTAGCTAATTAATTGTGTTATATTACTTGGCAGTCTGTGATTGGCAATCTGTGAGTTTTTATTAGTGATGCATCAATAAGCAGCATTTATATGATGGTGCTATGTTTTATATACTGTTGGGTAGTTTATGAACACATGCTCAAGATTCCACAGAGTGGAGCTTTTCATTTGTTTTAGCTGTTTTGAGCAATGCAGCAGAGTGTAAAGTATAAGAAAGGACAGATAGTCAGTCATGTGTCATAAGCAGAACATGTTTACCACAGGAAGTGCCAGCTGGCTTTGGTGTGTTTCACACGTGTATAATGTCAGCAAAACACACACACAGTGGCCCACAAGCTGCAGCCTTTAACTGATGTCCTAAAATTGTTTTAGTGAAATTAAATTGAGAATTCAATTTGTTCACGTACAATTAAAATGTGTTCAGCAGGAGAGATGATGACATGACTTTTGGAAAGTGAGGACACTTACTTCTGGATCTCTTTGAGATGCTGTTTGACAGTAGCAGTCTGGTTTTATGGGTTTTAAGGTTGGCCTCAGGTTTTGGTTAGGTTAGAGGTTCAGATTGGACAACTGCAAAGAGTGTCCTCACAAATATAGAAATACATATGTGTGTTTGTGTGACCTCTATTCGGGTTGAATTCTGCTCATACTGCACTCTAGTGCCTCAGCAACATTTCACAAATGTATTTGCAGCCTTAGTGTGATCACACTCGGCTCGCCTTACATACTTCTTATTCTTGCGTGCTCCTTTTGCTCATGTAGCTTGAAAACCATAAATGCTACATTCTCACTGCACACTGAACTTAGTGCAGTCTCCTGACAACTTTAGAATATTTATCAGCTACTATCATCTCCTATTAATCGCTAAACTGGGATTGTTATTAAACTAAATTCAAATAATAAAAGTTCATTAAAAATGTCATTTCTTGACCCTGCAGCAGTAGTCTGCCTGACAGCGGACACCGGAGGAAGAGTGAAAAGAAGAACAACAGAGCTATTTTGAAAGAGATTGCAACACTGTGACATTTCAGGTTACACAGGCTACATGCTCATTTGAGTTCATCTTCAAGGTGAGGTGCCTCAGGTTTGTTTGGAGCTGATGCACTGTGGATGGAAAATCTCACTATATGTTGTCTACTTCACACTTTGTGGTCTTTGTATTGTCACCTGACTGTAACTATGTCAAGCTGCTCACGTCTCGTCCCACCGAAGGAAGTAAGACGTCTTCACTTCCTCAGCTGTTACTTCACATCAAATGTGGCCTTTAAGGGCTATGTTGGTCTCAAATTAAACTTAAACTAGACTTTGATGTCTCCCATCACATGCAGAGCTCTCACTAAACCTGTCTTCTTTTACCTTTAGTAAAAATTGGAGGGATGTTTTTTGTTTTGTGTTAAATATTTTATGTTATCAGAATTTTATGAACAAAAACTACACTACTATCACAATCAGCAGAAAACGTCTTTAAATCCACCTGCTATGAGAAACATTATTGATGTTAGTGTTTTTTTTAACATATACATACTGTACAAATCAAACATTTAAATATATCTGACAGGAGAACAGTTCTGCTTTAAGGAAATGTACTTTGACAACCACAAGGAGAAATGTTGTCACTAGTGAACAGTGGAAGTATTTTATTCTCAACACAATGTGTGCTGGATGTCAGTGATTAACCCTCCAACTACTATTAGTTTGCCTCCTAATGCCAGTGTACACAACAAACTATGACAAAGCAGAATACAATGTAGCTGTAAAGGTGACACTTGTTTCATAAGCCTGCTAGGACTTATGAAACACTTCATGAAAAGAGACAAAAACAAAGATATGAAAAAATCAAAAATGACAAGTAAGATGACTTTGTTCATGTTTTATTGAACTCGCACTTTACAGAAAGGTCTGGACTAACACTACAATGAGTGCGTCATCAGACATGTGCATAAGGATTAATACACAGTAACGATGTCAACAGCATCGCTCATATAAAAAGCTGATTTACTGCCAGCAGTTGAACTGAATGATGAAATGAAAACTGCTATGCAATGTTTTGATGTTTTTTTTATTGCTATTAATGTTCACTCTTGACACTCCAAGGTCAGTTTATATTCTGTGTGAATCATGGGAAAGGCAAAATGGGAAAAACAGAAAAAATACAAAAAAATAATAAAAGTGTAAAATAGTAGAGTAAAAAAAATGAAATAATTAACTGTGGTTGTGAAGGGTTCAAACAAACCATGATAAATGTTTATCATGGATAAATGTTTATCAATGTCTGACAGCTCTACACAAACGTAGAGCTGTCAGACATTTTATACTTGTCATAAGCTGTAGTGTAACGGTTTGACTTCTGCATAACTTGTCCACGAACGATAATAAAAGTCAGGGATATTATTGCCTTATATTTCTCTTAAACACATCTTAAGCACAGCTGCCGTCAGACTATTTTTAATGACAACATGAAGTTTCTGCTCATTCTTATTCATCTGAATCACATGCTTATGGAATGTCAATGGTCCAGAGGTTGTCCCCACTCAGCTGTTGGGATGAGTGGGTTTCTAGGGAATGAATGACATAGGGGATGAATGATAGTGAGTGAGAGATAGTTCAGCTATGTGCATGACAAAATCTTAGCCTTCGGTGAGTGTAGCAGGACTTTCGATGCAACAAAAAGATTCATGGTTCACAGGCTGGGTTACCAGAGCAGATAACAGAGCTGCAGACTCGCTGTGCTGCGTGCTTATTCTACATGTCTTTGGTAACACCTAAAACACCACATAGACTGACATTATGAGGACGCTAAGGTGTCTCCTGCATCATACTGGATCTTGAGGCCTTGTCTTGTGCAGTGGCCCTGTGTTCATATTAATAACTTTGAACATACATTTATTTAAAAATACGTATCACGTGACAAACGGAAAAGATAGTCTATCGCTAGTATTAGCATACGTACTGTAACACAGAATGTGAATGTTCTGGATGTGTCTACTCCGTGCTCCGTGCATGGCACACAAACGCAACATAGTTCATGTTAGTGTGCTTGTATGTTTCCTCATGTCCTCCGCATTACCTGCGTGCTTCATGGCTGGGACGTTAGCTGTGCCTGCTGACCATGGTTATTCTCTACACTCCTTATGAGCTGCTGAATAACACTGCACTGTGACTGCATCCATATTAACGCTCATACTCACGCTGTGCAGTGCAGTCTGCTTCATCTCTGTCACTCAGGAGTTCATATTGTGGAACTTCAGCATCGTTTCATCCTCTTGAGTGTGTGTGTGTGTGTGTGTGTGTGTGTGGGCAGGACGCAGGCAGCATCCTCCCATTAGCTCTCAAATGTTTGGAGATGATGCAGAATATGCGCTTCCGTTCCGGAGCTGCTGGATTCCTGGGTCATTTCCTATTGGTTCATGATCATAAACAACGCGCTCCCTTAGCCAGCCAATGATAATCCACCAATTTATTTGATCTGTCATTTAAATGGAGTCTGCATAGAGCCCGTCTCATTATTGTATGTGTGCCTATTTATCCATTAAGTCACTGCAGTTTAATAAGATTTGAAATGAATGGAGCCTCATTCGTCATGTGTTGAACATAAATCACCAGCAGAGGGCGCTGCTGCTACATCGTACACACGTCACTTCAACACCATGTCCTACCTTATCTTCAGAGACCGGAAGCTGAGAAACATCTGTAAAACCTGATATATATTTAGACTGTTTTTCTCCCATCGACCTTCATCAAATAACTTCAATAATTTCTTCATCTAAGTCGTCAACCTGTCTCTTAGACCCCATCCCAACCAGGCTGCTCAAGGATGTTTTACCTCTAGTTAGCCCTTCTTTATTGGATATGATTAATCTGTCTTTATTATCAGGATATGTACCGCAAATTACAGACTGATATCTAACCTTCCAGACATGCAATTTTCTTTTCCAGACATGCAACTCAAACAAAACCGAAGTACTTGTAAATGGACCCAAAATTAGACAGAAGATGGCGGGAATGGTTGAGTCTCTGTAAATATTATAGAGAGTACAGTCTAGACCTGCTCTACATGGAAAGTGTCATGAGATAACTTCTGTTATGATTTGGCACTGTAAAAACAAAATTGAATTGTAATTCTTAAAACGTTGGGTCTCACTGTTCACAGTCCTGCTATTCTTTTAATGCTTTTATTGCCACCAACTATATTGTTACAGAATTCTTTGTTATCAGTCCTGCTGCATGAACTGTCATATATTTGCATATTAAAAACAACAAAGATCCATAAATGATCCATGGTCCACAGTTGTAGTTTCTGTTTGGATGCTTTCCAGTGAGGTGATCTACAGTTTAATTTCCTTGAACACCGACATGACATGGTACCTATAAAAACTGCACATCAATTCCAAAATTAATAATTCTATATAAAAAATGCAATATTCTACAACTTGTGTGAAATGTGAGCAAATTAAATTGGCATAATTTTAACTGAACATACTGTTGTGTGGTCACTTGTTCCCTTTGTCAGCTTCATTTTCAACTCTAGAACATAAAATGCACAGCGGTACGATGACAAAAGCTGCCACCATACTTCACCTGTATGGGCTGAAATATGTGCCACCAGAAACTGAATTTGAATCATTTATATTTGAATTTGAATTGCTTAACTTGAATAATTGCATTAAAAAACTGAATTTGAATCACATAATTTAAATTCGTATTGTTCAATTTGAATCATTGCATTGAAAAACTGAATCTGAATTGTAATTTGAAATTGAATTTATTAGTTTGGAACTGAACATTCAGTTCTCACAATTCAAATTCAGTTCTCAAAATTCAATTTCAATTTTCTGTGACAAACATCCGGGTAGTTGAGGCAGAGCAATCGAGCGCAGATACACAGGACGCGTCTTCGGCCAATCAGCACCTACATGTGTTGCCGGTGTCTGGGGCAGTTGCCCTGCCCGGCAACTGCTGCTGTTATGGGCATTTGTTTTTATATGCTTTTTATATTATAAAACAGTCGTCAGAGTTGTATTAGACTTGCTGGCAGTAGCATTTCCATTACGTGATTTCTGCATTAATTTGCAAGGTTTTCTTAATTAATCTCTCAACCGCTGCTGCTGTGTGGCGCAGCTGCCACTGACATGCCACGGCAACTACTGCTGCTTTGATCATCTGTTTTTATTTTTTTGCGGCAGCGGTTGAGAGATTAAGTGGTGCTGATTGGCCGAAGAGGCGTCCGGTGTATCTGCGCTCGATTGCTCTGCCTCAACTACCCGGATGTTTGTCACAGAAAATTGAAATTGAATTTTGAGAACTAAATTTGAATTTTGAGAACTGAATTTTTAATTGTGAAAACTGAATGTTCAGTTCCAAACTAATAAATTCAATTTCAAATTACAATTCAGATTCAGTTTTTCAATGCAATGATTCAAATTGAACAATACGAATTTAAATTATGTGATTCAAATTCAGTTTTTTAATACAATTATTCAAGTTAAGCAATTCAAATTCAAATATAAATGATTCAAATTCAGTTTCTGGTGGCACATATTTCAGCTTACTCTTCTCAAGACCTGCTACTGGACACAGATGCAGGAAGTGGACTCTTAGTCTCGCAGTCTCTGTTGTAGCTAAACTAACAGCTCAGAAAGGCTAACTCCACCTTATGAACTTTATCATTTTTGCTAAATTTTTTATTCATAAACAAAAATTCGCTAACTCCAAACCTAAATTTGCCCCCTTCATATTGGAAATAAATTCTCTGCTAAAGTCGATGTATCTAATAAACAATAAAAAAAACAATACACTATTGAAAAATTATGAAAAATTCTTCCCCGAAACCTCTGACTAACCCTTTTTATTAGTTCTGTTAATTATTTACTTTTATATGTATTTTATTTTACTCTTCATCCCTGCTGTACCCATCTATGACCTAAGTTTGTTCATTTATTTACTTAATTATTATTATTGTTATTTTTTTTTATTTTTTACTATTATTAACATTATTTTCTCTTCAGTTTGTATTATATATCTTACTGTATCATTGTACTGTCCTTTGTCCTTCTCGATGTGCTGTTCCTTACGAATATGTATACTTTGTTGGTTTTTATTTAAACCTGCTCGGAACCTCAGCAGGACAGCATGGATGGGGTTGAGAACATCCGGGCCTTTAATGAGGAGGTCGTTCAGACTCAGGCCTCTGAATCTTTGGCTGCTGTTCCATACGAGTCTCACTGGAGCAGAGACGGAATGCGGGTTTGGGGCAATGAGATGACTGATGTACCACACTGATCCGGTCCAGTTTTCCAGCACTTCTTTGGACAGCTTTACTGCGGCCTTACGTTGCACCATGTCATGAACTTGGGAGGCGTAGGCAGCTTTCCACTCTGGCTCCTTTGCCAATTGTTTTTCCGTCCAGGAAAAACAATTGGCAAAGGAGGGCAGTCTTGCAGTCTTGCAGAAATCCGGACCTTTACAGGTAAGTTCTTTGTATTTCACTGCTGCGGTTCTCATTGAGCGAGCGAAGTGAGTTTTGGAGGTATGGGCTGTCACAATGGCTTCTTCGAAGAGGTCAGGGTGAGTACCCCCAACAGTCTTCCCAAGTGGGTCATCCCAGAGGACAAGGTCTCCAATGGAGCTAACTTTTTGAGGCACCAATTGTCCTTCCTTATGACTTATAAGAAGTTGGACCTCTGTGGGTCTCTTCAGCTCACGGAGTGGAACATCAGGGAAAATCTTTTGCAACTTTTTTGCCAGCACATGTTTGTGAATCTCAGCGATGCTGTCCAGCCCATAACAAACTAGCTGGTGTGCCTTGAGAGTGCCTTTGGGGGTGTTCACACGGATCTTTAACAGGTACCGTTTGGTCTCCACCAAGACTTTCATCCCACCAACTCAATGGACCACCAGGGTGACGTTATGACCTTATGTGTGATGTAATTTGTGTCTGAGGCCAGGTCAATCAGCGTTCCGATCTTTTGTCCAGCATTGGCAGTGATGTTAAGGAGCATCATGATGACGGGGAAAGATTTGGATACTGCATTGCAGAAGGCATCTCGACACTGCCGGCCAGTTCCGGTGACAACTTGGAGAGGAACTCCTCCTGAGCCCCTGTGTATCTCCTGCTTCCACCTCCCACTGTTCCAGGTTTAACTGATCTTTGGGCCCAATCCTTGGTTTCAGCAAAGGGGCAGAGGTAGTAATGGTGCCGGTCTTTGCACTCTGTGTTCTTACACAGGAAGGAAGCTTTGCAATATCCATCTTCACCATGAATCTCCAGGCACCGACTGCAAGCACCAAGCTGCATCACTGCATTTCTCCTCTCCGAAGGTCTTAAGTTGGTCTTGAACTTCCTGCAGAAATACAGTTTTGTTCTGTGCTTGGTGTCGCCACAGATGATGCAGTTTGCTGGTTCACTACTGGCCTTGGCGGTTCGTGTTCTAGCGTGTTTTTGCTGGAACCTGGTCTCTTTCCTGCTGGGCTCTTCATCTTTTAGCTGGTCCAACTGTTCATATATTGTTTCTTGTCCTCTCAGGAACGTGAGGAGCTTGTCAAAGCGGTTCTGGTGTTGGACAGCTCTCCCGTCCTCAGCAGCATACACCAGCCACTCCTTCTTCAAAGACTCTGGTAGCTTGCTCTTGATCGATTTTGTGACCAGTGGATTTTTCATGGCGTCCACATTCCCAAGCTCATTCAAGTCGTACAGGGCCTTTTCGACAGCCTGAATGAGTTCCACAATCTTCCGGGGCTGGTGACCTCTAACAGGTGGCATTGCTTGCAGTTCTTCCACGATTTCAAGGGCAATGGCAGTTTGGTTCCCAAAACGGTTCTCTAGGACCCGGAATACCTCATTGGCTGTGCTGTAGGTGGAAAGGCGGAGGTCTCTACTCACTTTATTATCCAGACTGTCCAGCAGTTGGAACTTCCTCACTTCCTGTGAGCCAGTTGGTTCACCTTGTCTTTGCAGTGCGTCCCATTCTCTCCTCCACTGGTAGAAGTCACGCTTGTTCCCGGTGAACTTGGGAAGAGCGGTGGGCTTTAGCCTGATAGCTGGTATTGGTGTCGAACCGTGGGTTGGGACCGGTTTCCCCTCAGGGTCCTCTTTCAGCCTTGTTTGGATCAGTATAGCCTTTCCGGACACCAGCTTTGGGAGGCAGAGCTCCAGCTCCCTCACTCGGCAGCCAAAGTCCTCTTGTTCAGCAGGTGGCGCCCAGTGACTCCATCGCAAGTGAGCTTCTTTTGCTGCTTTGACCAGTGACTGTAGATGCTGTAGCATGAACTCATATGCCTCAACACTTGCATCGGGCTTGACAGAGGAGACACGCCCACATTCGGACTCTGCCACCTGCAGAGCCAGGGACAGTTCAGCTTCTCCAAACTTGGAACAGAGAGCTTCTTTTATCAGGTGTTTAACCTGCTTCGTCCTCTGCTCACACTCCCTTGCCGTCTTCTCTACGTCAGCCCTTTGTTGCTCACTTAACCCAGGTACGTTCTCTGCATCCGCCTCCAGCCCTGCCTCGCACACTGCAATGTAGGCCTCTTCTACTTCATCGTTGGCCTCCATAACCCTTGAGCTCTCCAGCGTGAGTCTTTTGAAGTTTGCCTTCAGTTCCTCTGCAGACATCTCTGCATGGGTCCTGCTAATGTTATTAGCCAGCCGGGAGAAAAGTCTTTTTGCAGTCGTCCTCTCTGCTTTCAGCTCCTCCAGTCCCTTTACATCAGCCATGTTGGTTGGTGCACACTTCTTGGGATACCACGCGGCTCCTTTATTCCCTCGTTGTCCAGACCTGGTCTTGGTCTCCACTGGGGACGGTTTTTCACTGTCAAGTGTTGTGCAAAGCTTTCCCACACTTGAAAGGGAAGGGCCTCACTCTCTTTTCTTTAAAAACCAGACGCAGGACTTCACTCAGTGCACTTAAGCTTCTTTTAATTCGTACTTGGCACAGGTGAAAAACCTTTGATAAATCAAAACACATCCAAAATTAGACAGATTATAACAGCACATACTGCTAAATATCACTTGAAAGAACAAAAAACCACAGACACACTAGTCACTTTAACTTTCACATATGTTAGAAAAAAGGATTTTAGCAGTAGCTTCAAATGAAATTATGTTAAATTCAGGCTCATTAATTATTCCCATTTTAGATTTTTAACTAGTGCTGTCAATCGATTAAAATATTTAATCACGATTAATCTCATGAATGTCATAGTTAACTCGCGATTAATCGCAAATTAATCGCACATTTTTATCTATTCTAAATGTCCCTTGAATTATCATTTTAATACTCTTATCAACATGGAAAAGTGGATAGGCTTGCTTTGTGCAAATGTTTTTTTATTGCAAACCACAACAACAACATGTAGTGTTACAGCCATTCACGTCTGAAGCAAAATCTCAAACAAAGCAACACTATCAATAAACAGATGACAAAAAAATAAATACCTAGTCACAAAAACAGCCCCCTGAACAACCTTCAAAACAGGGTGATACAAAATAAATCCATCCATTGTCGCCTGGTTATGACGCGGAGGAGGCGGAGAATTTAAATTGCCGGTGTGTTTGGCCATCAAGTGGTATTTCAGACTGGATGTGCTACGATGATAACTCAGTTCACACCGACAATACACACAGATAACTTTGGTTGTATCTAACGACCCATATTGCAACGTTTTAAAACTGAACTTTCCATTCATAATTTTGTTAGCAGCGTCCATTTCAGCATCTCGTGCTCGACATCCACACAATACGGTAGCGTGGGGCGCGCTTATTGTTTTGCTTCCGGTTTACAGCTGGATCCTGTAGTTTTTCTAACGTTACTAGCAGTGGCCACAGCTTATGAAAAAACTACAAGTTCACTAGGTCACAAAGAGCGTTAATCTCGCGATAAAAAAAATAACGCCGTTAAAATTGTTTTGCGTTAACGCGTTAATAACGCGATATTTTTGACAGCACTATTTTTAACTAAATTAAATGTTTTAAACTACATGTTTTAAGAGGTTTTACAGCACACAGTGTCACAGTTTTACTGATATTTTACCAAATAATTAACTAATAATCTATTTAACACACCCTTTTAACTGAAATATTTTAACAGTGCATTTCTATGAATAACATCCCCGCACGCTCACGCTCATACTTGGGTCACAGATCACAGAACAGCGGGGCAAACTTTATGCAAATAAATAAACATTTGACAACAAAACAAAGAAAGAGTCCGGGCTTAAACGACGCTTACCGGCAGTCCTTTTAGAGTTTTTAGACCTTTTCCTTGCCCGTTTCTTCATGAAGCGTCTGCCGACTCAGCGTGCACACACAAAGCCTTCCTGCCCCACTCCCCCGCTCAGCTGATTACACCTCCGCCTCACCTGCGGAGCCTCACACACAGCGGAAAGGTTCGGCGTGGGCGAGCGTGCGTGCGCGTTCCCTGCCCAGTACACAGTGGGACAAAAGCTGTGTCCCAATTCAGGAGCTGCATGCTTCGAAGGACGCGGCCCCTGAATTGGGACACAGCTAAAGTCTCCACCTGAGGGGCGCTTGGCGTTACCTCTGACTCGCCGCGACAAACACACTGCCAAGTTTCAACCAGTAGAGGGAGGTAGCTATACAATATATGTAATTCAAAGACTTTGCACTAAACTTTCAAGATTTGGACCTGATCACTGCTTTTCAGCTGAAAAAGTGGTTGAGGGTTTAGCTACACTTAAAAGCTGCCTGTCCAGCGAGGGTTTACACGCTGTGTTGAAATCAACATAATGAGGTGCAGATTTTCCCACAGGTGGGTGAGACAAGTGCAGAATTCTGCATTTGAACTTTAGTATTGATTATTATACTGCATGTACTCTGCACTACAACACTGCTTGGATCTGAATTCCGTGGAACCTTTTAAAGGCATGCACACAGCTCATACAAATACAACATATCCATAACCTAGAACTGACCTGATAAAAGCTATATTCATTATTTCAGTAATTCTATACTGCTCACCAAGTTATTGCCCCATCATCTACAAAAAGTGACTTAGAAACATCTGGAACATCACTGAGGACTTTCATTTTCGACTATACCTCTCTGAAAATGAATTCCCAACACAAACTCAAATTGAAATAAGAAATCTTTTATCTAATTACACATGTTAAAACCTTTATTAAGAGACCTTCCACATCATGTCATACGCCTTTTCTACATAAAGCAGTCTCTTTCTGTCCTAACACTAACCCTTCCCAGCGTCAGACTGCCATCTTACACACTCTACGACCACTCAGATGTCTGCACCATTTGGCGGCCACAGTTTGCTCCTCAGGAGACTGAAATTTGGCATGGAGGTCTATGGTGTGTGTGTGTGTGCGTGTGTGTGTGTGTGTGTGTGTGTGTGTGTGTGTGTGTGTGTGGTGCGTGCGTGCGTGTGTGTGACTGCACGCACGTAGGATGCGTGGTCACACTACGAATTCTCGCTTGTGTTCTACACATCCATCTATTCTACGGGGCCGTGTATATGATGTTAAAACTCTTGGCCTGTAATAATCTAAAATTTTGTTAATTCATTTCAGTTGTATTGATGCAGCGCAAAATCACATCAGAGGTTATCTCAGGACACTGTCCGTACTGCAGACCCTGTACTGGGACCACAGCTCCAAAGATCCTGACAATGCAAGCTCACTTTAATTTGATAATATATATGACATAAGCATAGATCATCTTTTCCAGGAGCAGGGCGCTTCTCATCACATGAATGGTAAAGGTAGTAGTTCCTCTCTGTACATTAGGATGTCCGTAAAACATCTGCTTACTTTGAGCTCAGCGTATCTAACGACAGTCTTTGCTCAGAATGTTTCATTTCGTGATGGATCACTGTTGTGACCTTCACTGGATGGAACTCGTCGGTGGTTTGGTTCCTTTCCCTTCTCAATCTCATGTCATGTCATGTGTTTTCCCTTTACATTTGTTCTGGATTTCTAAACTCACTGGATTACTCTTCCTCACACTCTTCAGTCTTCCTCCGATCCATTCTCGTTCATCTTCCGATTCATTCAACATTTTTCAAAACCCGCTGCTCGCGGGACAGAAACCCGCCTTTCCCCCTCCTCTGCAATACCCCCGTTCACCGCCTCACACACCGCAGTCCTGTTCTGGGGATTAAAGTTGACATATAGAGTGTAACGTTGATTCCATTTGTTTTGAAGAAGTATTTCTTGTCTAAAAATACCCTCTGCCAGATGTTTGCTGCTGTTGCAGTGTGTAGAGGAGCACGGTCGTTACGTCACTGTCCGGGGTTTCCTAGAGAAGTGAACCCTACGGCGTCATGGCGGAGGCCGGTTGTCGGAAGATCCTGGACTGAAATGCCAGCTTTCTACGATCGCGATTGACCGACGAGCGTTAGACTTTGCTTACATCTAAACGGGAAAGGGGACTTACTTGATTTTTGGAGGGAGAGGGAGATCAACATCGCGCCGGTTCTGCCGAGCTGAGTGGTTCGGGGCTGCTCTCCCGAACTGGGAGATAGCTGGCTAGCTAGCTATCGTAAGGTAGCGTTAGCTATCGGCGGCTGCTAGCTCGCTGGTTAAATAAAAGAAGAAAGGAGCTCTGGAGTGGAAAGACTCATTTACACAACTGTTTTATTGGCGTTTCCCAGGTAAGGCAAATAACAGCAGGTAACACACAGCGTTGAGTCACTTATACTCTAGTTGGGTGAGAAAGTGAGCTAACTTGCATGTTGATGTGGTAAAAGCCGCGAGAAGTGAGCGGCGGATGAAAACAAGATGGAAGAGGGTGAAGTTAGGTTAGCTCATTTGGGTTTGTGGCTTTAATAATGAATACTAAATAAGTTTAGCACTCCACTATGGCTCACTACATTTACAGACATTTGCATA
Source organism: Argyrosomus regius (assembly GCA_946959425.1). Taxonomy (NCBI): domain Eukaryota; kingdom Metazoa; phylum Chordata; class Actinopteri; family Sciaenidae; genus Argyrosomus; species Argyrosomus regius. The sequence goes on along the minus strand of OX336898.1, from coordinate 656,702 downwards.
GTTAAATGTTGTTGGTGGTTAAACACAGAGTGTCGGCTACAGCCGGACGGTGAACATTCCGGCGGTCCCTGCTGGATGAACTAGCGCAAAGTTTTCTCATTTTGTTAGCCTTCGTGCTAGCCTCGTGCTTCATAGCGTTAGCTAACGCTACTTTCCCTGACAACCTCGGTGAACGCTGAGCTATCATCCCCTCACTGCGTGTTTATTGAACCCACGCTGACTTAAAAATAGCACGGCGTTTAGGGTTTGACCCACACAGCTGCGAGACCAGATGTAGAATTGTAACACCAATTGTTGCTGTTATTGTTGGACAAGTTTTACGATTCAGGACATCATGATACTAGCATAACACACAGGAGCTAGAAAACAGTAATGTGTTATTCGTATGAGACGTTATACAGTAGCAATAAAGTGGCTAGCATTAATCAAGCAGCTAGTTGTAATACTGGGTTTAATGCTCTGGATTTAGTCTTTTGTTTGAATTTAGAATAAAATATGTGGCGCGTCGGTGTCCGCATACATTACTGCTAACGTACCCGCCAACAGCTAATGTTGGTGTCATTAGCCGGTATAAGCTGGTTAGCTACAAGCTACACTGTAGCCACACTGAGAATAAACGGCAGAAACGAATTGATGACACCAAAGCGGGCAAATGAGCAGTTACTGTAACACTTTTCTTGGCCTTTGCTGTGGTTAACGTGGTTATTCATTGTTCGGGGAGCCCCCGGAGCTTTGTGTGGATGTGAAAACACGCTGCTGTTGCTGAGGCCTGACAGGCCTCTGTGCTGAGCGGACAAATACAGCTAAGTTACGTGGAACGTTAGCTCCAGCCGTCCTCGCAGTGTCCGTTCATTCTGGATTTAACTCATGATATTTATTAAAAAATGAGTGTTTTGGTGAGCCGCAGAGACAGTTAACCTCTCACATATAGACAGCCCTTTTTATAAATACCTCCATAAATGTTCTCATTTGAAAAAGTCTCGTGAAAACTCTAGTGACAGCTCCACACGGACAGTTGATTGGTTAAACTTTGATGTAAAGATTCGAGTTGGTCATGGATGGAGTGTTGAGCTGCAGATGCGCTCAATATGAATAATATGAACATGCTCAATATGAACATGCAGTGTGTTCATTTGTTGTGTCGACTTTTGTAAAACACAGCTGTATCAGACCACCTTCTTACTGCTGGTTTACTGCTGGTGTGCATAATGTTCCTGAACGTATTCAGCTTTGATGAAGGCCTAATCCTGGAATTCCTAGACAGTATTTCTAACGTTGTATTTTCTCTTACAGGTTAACCACGTGGAGGATAAGACTTGTAGGTTGTCAGTGGGAAGTCTGTGCTTTTGGACTTCAACATGGCTGGACGCAGTGAGGATGAAAGTGTAAGCAACAGCAGCGGAGAATCGAGGTAAATGAACTAATCATCTTTTGCTAAAAGATATCAGAGTAGTTTTGTTGGTACTGATTAAAATAATTTTTATGATCATGTCATCTCAAGTGATAGCACTGATAATATATAATAAAATAGTAGCTCTATATCTGTCTCTTCTTTCTACACGTTAGACTGGAGCAGAAGACTTCTATCTCATTTTATTGTCTGATGCTGCCCTCTGAAATGTGTTTTAATAAAGTAACTGACATCAAATGGTATGCTGCCGTTGTTTACACAGCAGTATGGACTACATCGACGCTTTTGATGTCTTCAGTTATTATCTCCGAGTTAAACTGTGGAGTGGCGGATTATTCCAACTCAAATGTGCCAATGTAACCAGCTGTCATATAGCATTGCACAACAACACTGGGTTGTGTTGTGGTAAAAGTTGTGCAATGGGCACTGCAGCTGCATTAATGCAGTTGTATCATTGAGATAAATGATGGGGCTAATTCTTCTGATACAGTGTTGTCATTGTTTAAATGAATTAGATACAAGCATGCACACGTACAATAGATACACACATCTGTGTGTCATTGTGTGTATCTGTGTACAGAGTCAGAATGGATGCCAATAAAGTTTAATAAAGGCTGAAGACCTCTGAAATGTTTGTTTGTAAACGTGTTGGCAAAGAGTAACCGGTATGTCAGACTGATTTCATGTGTGTGTGTTCATTACTAATGCGCACATATCTGTTTTGCCATTTTCTCTTTACATGTCACAGTAATTCAGATGATGAATCCGGTTCTGGATCAGGCTCTGCATCAGGGTCCGGCTCAGGGTCCAGTTCCAGTTCCTCCAGCAGCAGCAGCCAATCAGGGAGCAGTGACTCAGGTAGTGGCTCAGACTCTGGCAGCCAGTCAGATTCTGACACAGAGAAATCCAAGGAGAAGATGGAACAGCCAAATAAGTCAAACATTGATGGAGCTGAGGTAAAAAAAAAAAAAAACAGTGTGATGAAAATGAAATAATTCTGACAAGAAAATATTTGATCATTATGCATGAGAAAGCGGTTTTATATAATCAGCATCAAATTGCCTAACCCTGCTTAAAACCATTTGTGAAAACAGACTCAGCATTTCTACATCTCTGCAGCAGCACTACAAAACACTAATGCAGAGAAGTGCTTAAGAACACAGTCGCAGTATTCAGAGGCAGAGGAATCATTTTTCCAATGGTAGCACTGGTGCTTCTAACTTTCTCAGTTGGTCATAGGCTGGATTCAGACAGGGTCCGGTGCTGTGGCGAAAACAGAGGTTTTTCCATTCATTTGAGTCGGGGTCGTCCATTTCAGCTCCGGAGGTTCGTGCCACGGGGTGTCAGAGAAAAAACATTTCAGTGTGCGGTGGAGAAGTTGAGCCAGATTTAACTTTTTTAGATAAAGTTGTTAATCAGAGAAATAAAAAGCTCTTTCCACACCCCCACCACCTCACAACTCTGCTCGCTGTCTCGCACAGCACCTGATCCTGTCTGAATGCACACATACTCATGCATAATTTGTAATTATGATGTCATGTCATTTGTAAAGTCTGTTATGGTTTGTTTGTTTTTTCCCCTGCATCAGTGGCGGAGTATTTGTGTCAACATCTATGTAGTCAACAACTGACTGTCAAATCAGTTAAACAGTAGTTAGGGGCTGATTTGTTAGCATGGTGTTGGTAGTGAATGAGTGTGTTTCCACTGTGGCGAATTTGAGCGCGCATTTGCTTAAAAGACGCTCTGTGCTTTGTCTTGTGACGATAGTGGTGCTTCATGTTGCCACTTTAAATATTCGCCACCATGCTGGAATATCTGAGACGTACTTGTGTGGAACTGCCCGGGAAAGCACGAGCACATGAAGCTCTGTTTACATTCCGTTTACGTCTCCTGTTAGAGCACACCATGTGAAATTACTCACAGATTTCCTTATCTCTCCAACTGTTGTTTATCGTCTCATCCTTTTGTGTGTATCTCTGACTCGAGGCACGATTATGGGCTGAAATATGTGCCACCAGAAACTGAATTTGAATCATTTATATTTGAATTTGAATTGCTTAACTTGAATAATTGCATTAAAAAACTGAATTTGAATCACATAATTTGAATTTGTATTGTTCAATTTGAATCATTGCATTGAAAATCTGAATTGTAATTTGAAATTGAATTTATTAGTTTGGAACTGAACATTCAGTTCTCACAATTCAAATTCAGTTCTCAAAATTCAAATTAAATTTTCTGTGACAAACATCCGGGTAGATACACAGGACGCGTCTTCGGCCAATCAGCACCTACATGTGTTGCCGGTGTCTGGGGCAGTTGCCCTGCCCGGCAACTGCTGCTGTTATGGGCATTTGTTTTTACTTTTTATTTTATAAAACAGTCATCAGAGTTGTATTAGACTTGCTGGCAGTAGCATTTCCATTACGTGATTTCTGCATTAATTTGCGAGGTTTTCTTAATTAATCTCTCAACCGCTGCCGCTGTGTGGCGCAGCTGCCACTGACATGCCACAGCAACTACTGCTGCTTTGATCATCTGTTTTTATTTTTTTGCGGCAGCGGTTGAGAGATTAAGTGGTGCTGATTGGCCGAAGAGGCGTCCTGTGTATCTGCGCTCGATTGCTCTGCCTCAACTACCCGGATGTTTGTCACAGAAAATTGAATTGTGAGAACTGAATTTGAATTTTGAGAACTGAATTTGAATTTTGAGAACTGAATTTGAATTGTGAAAACTGAATGTTCAGTTCCAAACTAATAAATTCAATTTCAATATATATTATTCAGATTCAGTTTCTGGTGGCACATATTTCAGCCCATACACGATGCCTATCATAATGGATTGATTTGATTGGCTGATCAATATGAAGTGATAGGATTTACAATGCATGGAACTGGTCTGAGATGCACGGGTAAATAATAAACCAGTCCTGTTAAAGAGAAACACTCCGGCTCTGCAGGGTGATGTTTCTCACAAATTTGACCTCACACAAAATACACACACAAAATAGTGTCAGTCTGGATCCCTGTTAGAGTTCAGATGGTTTGACCCTTGACCCAGTTTGATATATTTTCTGAACTCTGCCATGGTGGTTCTTTTCGGGTATGGTCAACTGTTATGTGAAAGCTTTTTAACCTGTCCACATAGTTTTGGCTTACTTTGCACTGCACTCATCTGTTTCAGTTCTGGAAGTCCAACCCAAGTATCCTAGCAGTGCAAAGATCTGCTATGCTCAGGAAACAACAGCTTCAGCAGCAGCAGCAGCATCAGCAGCAGCAACAGCAGCAGCAGCAGCAGCAGAGACAAAGCTCCTCAAATAGTGGATCTGATGAGGTTTGTTTCTGTGCTGGGAACCAGTTCAGACCATTTTGAGATGTCATTAGTGTATTTAATGGAACATTGGATTGATCTTAAACATTCTTTCTTTAATGATCATTTTTTCTAGGACTCGTCAAGTAGCGATGAATCTGACTCATCAAGTGGATCCAAAAGGAGAAGAAATTCAGGCTCCTCTGACTCTGGATCGGGTTCTGGATCTGGAAGTGGTTCTGGATCAGACTCATCAGCAGCAGAGGAGAACAGTGACGAAACAGCATCAGACTATGAGCCCAGTCACAAAATCAAAAGCAGAAAGCCTCCAACCAAGTAAGTAGACTGTTTCCCGTCCATGTTTGCCTGTGAGCAAGGTTACTTTTCATGTTTCCCTCTGTAGTGCTCATCACATCATTCTGTTTAGTTATTATCACTGAAGGTATACAAAGAGTTGTTCAGTGGCTTCAGTTTAATCCTCGTCATCATGTCTCAGGATGAATTTTCGGAATGGGAAGAAAAGCAGCAGCCAGAAAAAGAAAACCCAAAAGGGTTCTTCTTCTGATGACGAGGACGATAACTACAAAAAGGTGGCGTCTGCGGGTCCACGGCGCCAGGCCACAGTCAACATCAGCTACAAGGAGGATGAGGAGCTGAAGACTGACTCAGACGACCTGGTGGAAGTTCTGGGTGAAGATGTCCCCCAGCCTGAGGAAGATGAGTTTGAAACACTGGAGAGAGTGATGGACAGCAGGATAGGAAGGAAAAGAGGTGAGGAACACAGTGATCTCATCCAATCTGATCTAACTGTTGCTACAGTTGTATGAAAAAGTTTGGGCACCCCTCTAAGATTTCATGATAATTTGCTCTAACTTTATAAAAGAAGATCACAGCAACAAGATTTGATTTCCTACAGAGATGTAGACATTTGAGTGTTTTCCAGACCAAAATTCTCAGAGTAACATTACATAGTTTTATTATGATAAATTAAAATGTAAAAAATGGTATGTGCAAAAGTTTGGGCACCCTTTTAATCACATTGATTTCAAGACCTGTAGGGATTTATAGCTGACAGGTTGCAGCACAAAATTGCTTTGAGTAGCTTGTGAGACCTTCAATTACAAAGACAGGTGGAACCAATCATGAAAAAGGCTATTTAACAGAGGCAATTGCTGGCTGTGCTTGTTCTAGGTTCTTTTTTAGAGTGTGGCAACATGGGGGCATCGAAACAACTCTCCACTGACCAAAAAACTAAGATACAGTAATTCATTATCATGAATTAGGAGAAGGGTACAAGACATTATCAAGAAGGTTTGGACTGTCTGTCTCCACAGTCAGAAATGTGGTGCAGAAATGGAAGGCCACAAGAACAGTCCTTGTGAAGGAAAGATGTGGTAGGCCAAAAAAAATACTGGAAAGGCACAGGCGAAAGGATGGTTAGAATGGTCACAGACAAGCCACAGACCACCTCCAGAGAATTACAAGAACATCTGGCTACTGATGGTGTAGTTGTTCATCGTTTCACAATCCAGCGTAGTTTGCACTAGGAAAAGCTCTTTGGAAGGCTGATGCGCAAAAAGCCTTTCCTGAGTGTTCGTCACAAGAAGAGTCGCATGAGGTATGCAAATACCACGTATATGCACCATATGCACATCTGGACAAGCCAGAAGCATTTTGGAAAAAAATACTGTGGTCAGATGAGACTAAGATAGAGTTATTTGGTCAGAACAAGAGGAGGTATGCATGGCGAAAAAAACACACTGAATTCCATGAGAAGAACTTATTGCCTACTGTGAAATTTGGTGGAGGGTCCATCATGTTATGGGGCTGTGTGGCTAGCACAGGGACTGGAAACCTTGTTAAAGTTGAGGGCCACATAAATTCCTCTCAGTATCAGCAGATTCTTGACAAGAATGTTCAAGAATCTGTCACAAAGTTGAAGCTACGCCGGGGTTGGATTTTTCAGCAGGACAATGATCCTAAGCACTGTTCAAAATCCACCAAGGAATTCATGCAGAAGCACAAGTACAATCTTCTGGAATGGCCATCCCAGTCCCCAGACCTTAACATCATTGAAAATGTATGGATTGATTAGAAGCAGGCTGTTTACGCACGGAAGCCAAGAAACCTGACTGAACTGGAGGCGTTTTGTATGGAGGAATGAGCCAAACTACCACCTGCCAGACTTCAGGGACTTGTCTGTGGCTATAGGAGGCGTCTACAGGCTGTTCTTGCAGCAAAAGGAGGCTCTACTAAATATTAATGGAATTATTTCTTTGGGGTACCCAAATTTATGCACATGCCTATTTTTGTTTAAATACACATAAAAATGTTTCTGTTGGACCAATGAAAATGATTTCACTACTGAGATGTTTCTGTTTCCATAAGGTATAACATATGTTAAAATAAAGTTGCTGCTTCAAAAGCTCAGCAAGTGACAAACTGATGCAATGATTTTCCTAAGGGGTGCACAAACTTTTTTCATACAACTGTATATACAGGAATTTAGCCAGTTATGGAGTTTGAGACAGTTTTTTAGGTCAGAAGGTGAAACTGCTTAGAACTTATATAAGACAAAAAACATGTTGCTCTGTACTGTTAAAAATGTAGCTGGGTAATTATAAATGAATACATATTTTACACAGTATTCCTTATTTCCCTCAACAGCAACAGGAAGTGTAACCACTGTATACGCTGTAGAAGCAGATGGAGACCCCAATGCAAGCTTCAATTCCAACAAAGAGGCTGGTGAGATCCAGTATTTGATAAAGTGGAAGAACTGGGCTCATATCCACAACACCTGGGAAACGGAGGAGACGCTCAAGTTACAGAATGTCAAGGGCATGAAGAAACTGGACAACTTCAAGAAGAAGGACCAGGAGAAAAAGAAATGGTGAGTGCAGGCGATTTACCTGACGCAGCGAAAAGCCATCATGGTGCAGTGGCAAGCCATTAGAAATGATGAGCGTCAGAGCCCAGTGGTGCTGTTGTTGTGCCTGAAAGGACCGTAACTCTAAAATAGGCCTCAGCTACCTGTGGCCCCATGTGACTGATGATTTTGGTCATTGGTTCAAATTTGAATCATTCAATCAAAAACAAGACGCCTCATTTTTTTCAGTGGACCGTTGTGTTGGTATTGAGACATATGATATACCCTGGTTGATCTTTTGCAGTGTTGTCCACACCTACGATTTCCTAGTCTCTACAGGGATTCAAACCAGTCATCAATTTCTCTAATCCTTTTCAAAAATGCTGATTGATTAGAAAAGAGAGACGGGCTGTTTCTTACTTTCTAATGCTTTTTTCCCTCTTCCCAGGTTAAAGGCAGCTTCACCAGAGGATATAGAGTATTTCAATTGTCAGGAAGAATTGATGGATGATCTGCACTCTCAGTACCAGCTCGTAGAACGAATCATAGGTACACTGTCTACGATCTGTTTACTCTGAATGTATTTGATGTCACTGGATTTTATAACCAAGTAGCTCTCTGTTTTCTTTTTGAGCAGGACATTCAAACCAGAAGTCAGCGGCTGGTTACCCAGACTATCTGTGCAAGTGGCAGGGTTTACCATACTCGGAGTGTAGCTGGGAAGATGGTGCTCTGATTGCCAAAAAGTTCCAGAAATGCATCGATGACTACATGTGCAGAAACCAGTCCAAGACCATTCCATCTAGAGACTGCAAGGTAAATCAGTGTCAGGTCTCACTTGGCAGTAGAGTGCGTTACACAGTGGTAGGGTTCTGAATGTAGTCTTGCTTGGTGTGATCTGTCATGAGTTCTCAGTTCTAGTCTGAAATAATCAGAACTGTGAGTTTTGATTTAAACACCGATTTCACCAGCTGCTAGGATTGTAACCACACAAAAACTTCAGTTTGGAACGTAGCTCGGCTTTGGGGTCAATGTTTTGTATGTTTTTGGTACAGCAAGGGAAAAAAGTGAACAATGGCTATTTGACCATTATTTTACTACAACAGTTCAGGCACTCAAATACTGCCATATTGTCAAGAAGAAGAAAAAATCAGAATCAGATTTATTGCCAAGTAGGTTTTCACTTACAAGGAATATGTTAAATAACGTATGTCATCATGGGTTCCTGAGGATCCAACCCATTCTACACCTCTACACTAACACTGTTACTCCTGTATGGGTAAGCAGAGATGCTCTGGACTTCACACATGGTAGCTATACATCAGTCATATGGACACTGAAGACACAGGTAAGAAATATGAGATGAATACATGTACCATTACAGCTACTGTTCTTTCCTGTAGGTGCTGAAACAGAGACCCAGGTTTGTGCCTATGAAGAAGCAGCCATCTTACATAGGAGGTGATGGACTGGAGCTCCGAGACTACCAGTTGGACAGTTTGAATTGGATGGCTCACTCCTGGTGCAAGTATGACTCAAGCTATATTTAAATTCTCAGTTTTGTAATTATGGGCAAAAAATCTCAGTGACACCTAATATAAAGTAGAAATGAAATATATCCCGTGGTGATGGGATGCTCAATCACTCCCTCAATCTTTTCTACTGGTTTTCATTCACAGAGGTAACAGTTGCATCCTCGCTGATGAGATGGGTTTAGGGAAAACCATCCAGACCATCGGCTTCCTCAACTACATGTTTAATGAGCACCAGCTATACGGTCCCTTCTTGCTGGTTGTTCCTCTCTCTACACTAACCTCCTGGCAGAGAGAAATCCAGCTCTGGGCACCTCAGATGAATGTTGTGGTCTACCTGGGAGACATCAGCAGCAGGAACATGGTATAGTGGTTACACACAAACAGTAGGGGGGTGGCTGTTCACTAGGTCACACCTGGAAAAAAAATGCCACTTTTTACGGCTATATTTATACAGTTTCAATTCAAATGAAATATTAAAATGCACAGATGGAAAGGCTTCAGTTTGTTAATGAGCTTCTTCAAATGTTTGATGTTTCCTTTTCTCCCATGTGTTCATTTAACAGATCAGGACTCACGAGTGGATGCATGTCCATAGCAAGAGAATGAAATTTAACATCCTTCTCACCACGTATGAGATTCTTCTCAAAGACAAGGTCAGCAGCTGCTTCACTTTAACATGGATCATTGTTTATCAAGTAAAGGAGCAATATGTAACACTGACAGCTAGTGTTCAAAATGGGTACTGCAGTCCAAATTCAAAACATTGGAGAGAGTTGTGTGGCCCCCAACACCTCACACCCAGACTGAAAATCCAAGACAGACTCAGAGGTAAATGCTGGTACATGAAATAAACCATGTTGTGCATGTCTTGCGCTCATGGAGTCTATGCAGAGAGAGAGAGAGAGAGAGAGAGAGAGAGAGAGAGAGAGAGAGAGAGAGAGAGAGAGAGAGAGAGAGAGAGAGAGAGAGAGAGAGAGAGAGAGAGAGAGAGAGAGAGAGAGAGAGAGAGAGAGAGAGAGAGAGAGAGAGAGAGAGAGAGAGAGAGAGAGAGAGAGAGAGAGAGAGAGAGAGAGAGAGAGAGAGAGAGAGAGAGAGAAAACTTCAACTGCACACAATGTCTTTGTCACTTTCCATGATGCATCGTCGATCAAAATCTCTCACAACAGAATCCTACAGCCTCCAGTTATTGCTGATAACATAAATTATCGAAAATACAAAGTTCATGACTTTATTTTCAGTTTTGATACACGGGCAGTGATTTTAAAATGAAATGGGCGTTCTGGGGTCTAGAAGGAATCCTGTCTCCATCTTTCAAAGGCCTCTCCAACGTTTACCTGTGTTTTATCGCGTCTATGGTCAAGGAGCTAGGTTGGGCAGAATCTAATGTTCTCTCTGTTGATTCACTTCATTTGTTTGCTTCCATGGCTGCAGTGCGCTGAGTTTGCATCAACATTGTTTCATATCTGGCAACCCAGTATTTTCACTTTTCAGCATGTTTCCTTAATCTCTGACAATAGCTGTGCAGTATGATGCTAGCACATGTAAAACCTCCAAATGTGTGTCTCCAGTCATTTTTGGGCAGCGTTAACTGGGCCTTGATTGGTGTGGATGAGGCGCACCGACTGAAGAATGATGACTCCCTTCTCTACAAGACCATGATCGACTTCAAGTCCAATCACAGGCTTCTGATCACAGGAACGCCACTGCAGAACTCCCTGAAAGAACTCTGGTCCCTGCTACACTTCATTATGCCTGAGAAGTAGGACATATCAATTGATAGACTTAAAGACCAACTGAGTTCTCTGTTGCTGCTGATAAATTGATGTCATGTGTGTCAAAGTCAGCTGGGCCTGAATACAAAAAGTTAGAAGATGAATGAAAAATCTTGAGCTTACCAGACCTCTGTAGCCAAATCATGAGTTATTTAATGACACTTTATTATATAGAGCAGTTCTAGACTGTGCTATTAATACTATTATTTACATAGACCCAACAGCGTTTCCTGTATCATGATAGGCTGTGAGGCAGGAGCTGGTGAGGAGTGGATAGTGCAGTGGTGGCTGAGTGAGCTAGTTTTAAACAATTTTTGGAAGACTTTGCATGTTCAAATAAAGTTGACTGTATCACTGTACCTCCACTGATGTGTGTTGTATGTCTTGCTTCTCAAGGTTTCATTCTTGGGAGCTGTTTGAGGAGGAGCATGGTAAAGGAAGGGACTCAGGCTACACCAGTCTACACAAAGAGCTGGAACCTTTTCTACTCCGCAGAGTCAAGAAGGATGTGGAGAAATCTCTTCCTGCCAAAGTGGAGCAGATTCTCAGAGTTGAGATGAGTGCTATCCAGAAACAGTATTACAAGTAAGAGCTGGGCACTACCTTCATTTCTCACCATCATGCAACTTTTAAGTACACCAGATAAGCACTGTGCACACAAAACTTTGATGCATAACTATTTTTATTATGAAGACATGAACATTTTTTGACAGTTGGGACATGTTAATGTTGTGTTCAGACTGATAATAATGCCTCAAAATAGATGTGTCTGTGGTATAGACGTGTTGCTGGTGAGAAGATGAAATATGAACAAGGATGCCTGTTTTGGACTGCACTAATAGAGGCCCATTAGTTTGTAGTGTTTTTTATGCAGGGTTATTGTTAGTCTGAATACAACCTTGCATAAAAATCCTTGTATGTGCCATGCAGCCTTTTCACTTGATCTGTGCTTGAATGATGCAGAGAAATGTTAGTCATTATGGAAGACCATATTTAATATATTTAATCTAATTTTGCTGCTTAACACTGAAGCATCTTTTATAGAAAAGTCTACTAATAATAGTCTGACTATTGGTATAAGCCTGCCAGTGGGTCTCTCACATAGCATGGTTCTTTCTGCTATCTGCCTGTTATCATAGTCAAAATCGTTGTTGCTATGGGAGATAACAACCTTTGAGGTAGCAACCTACAGTTAAAAATCGGAAAAGACCCTAAACTGGTCACTAACAGTACAAACACAAATGAGCTAGCAGCTGTTACCTTTTTCTTTTGCAGGGATTTGACCATTTTAATGCCACAGCACTGACACTGCATCCCTCTATACCACAGTGATAATGGGCGCAGCCATACAGTCCAAACTCCAGCACTGTCACAGCACTGGAGATTACTGTATTAGTGATGTATATGCGTGTGTTCTATTTGTGATCAGATGGATCCTGACTAGGAACTACAAGGCTCTAAGTAAAGGTACCAAAGGCAGCACGTCGGGCTTCCTGAACATCATGATGGAGCTAAAGAAGTGTTGTAACCACTGTTACCTTATCAAGCCTCCAGAAGACAATGAGTTCTTCAACAGGGCTGAAGCCTTACAGGTCTGAATATTTGTTATTGTGTTGCAACATTGTTTGTCTCAGAATTTTTACCAGTTTGTATGGAAGTAGTGTGTGTGTTATGTGTAAACATCATTCACATCATATCCAGCTTTTGAGAGACCTAGATAATGTTTTTTGTTTTTTTTTACAGGGATAGGAGCTGATCTGATAAATATCCGCTTTAGTTCCATTATGTTCACCAGCTACTCCCTAAATGTGTCTCTCTAATGTTTGGTGCTAAGCTCGTAGTGTACAGTGGATTTTTAGAGGTTTTAAAGCCAAGGGGATGTGCAGATTCTATTGATAATACTCCTCTTTGATATTCTTACATATTATAGAAATCTCAATTGTAGCTGCTTTAATTTCAGAATATTATGAAGTCATTCTATGTAGGAGTAAATGTTGCCTCTTTTCCACTTACAGCAACTGATCCGAAGCAGTGGGAAGCTGGTTCTGTTGGACAAGCTGCTGGTGCGTTTGAAGGAGCGAGGCCACAGAGTTCTCATCTTCTCCCAGATGGTACGGATGCTGGATATCCTGGCTGATTACCTGAGGAGCCGACAGTTCCTCTTTCAGGTAAACTACACACTATTCTCAGAGGGGCAACAATACAGTGTATACAGTGGGCTCCCAAAGTCTGAGTGTTGCATCTGTTACTGCAATAAATTAATAATAATTTTCCCAGTCATTCACTGTTAAAAGCCCCAAGTGTTTTAGCTTGTGTCCCCTCCAGTGAAGTGTCTTAGAAACTGCCATTTGTCCTTTGAGACCACCACAACACAAGTTTCCTTGTGTTCTTTGGCTTAGAGTAACAATTTGACTTCTGAAACTTTCACTTAGTTCTGATTATTTCCAGGTTTCTGTGAAAATATCAGAGATACTTCAGAGATTTGAATGTGGTCTCAGGCATCTGTACCTTACTGTACATGAACAGTAGATATGCCCCACCAAAGCACTCAGAGAATTTTGTTCCAAATTTGAAATGTTATGTAATCTGAATTTGAATTGTTGTTCATTTGTGCAGAGATTAGACGGCTCCATTAAAGGAGAGATGAGGAAGCAGGCATTGGATCATTTTAATGCTGAGGGCTCAGAGGTAAGTTCTATGTCCTGGATATAGTACATGCAGTACTTCACTTGATTAAAGCAGGACAGTAACTTATAGTAACCTTCCCATTTGTGCCCAGGATTTCTGCTTCTTGTTATCAACACGTGCGGGTGGTCTGGGTATCAATCTGGCATCAGCTGATACAGTAGTCATCTTTGACTCAGACTGGAACCCCCAGAATGATCTGCAGGCCCAGGCCAGGGCCCACAGGATTGGACAGAAAAGACAGGTAAGCAACCACTGTTGATAACCTTGACTCATTTCTAATTCATTTTCTTTTTCTGCCGTATGCCAGCTATCATTGATATTAACACACCACAGAGTTGCTTCATGTTGATTGTGGCTCATTCTAGAGGTTTACATTACATTGTTTTATGGGATTATTTTTTATACCTCCATGTCAGCAGGATTATGTCATTGGGTGGTCCATACTCATGAAAACGATATCTCCAGTGCGCCTTGAGGGAATTTCTTTAAATTTAGCACAAACATTTATTTTCTGTGTTGCCAGGTTGAAGATGTGTGAAGCACATATCTTCAAAATCTGTGGTTTGCACAACCATGTTTGTACAGTAGCCCAAAACAGACTAACTAAACACTGGCTCTAAATGGTAAATAGACCTGCTGTAATGTGATGACCATTCCAGCTCTACACAGATAATCTCTGGCAGACATAAGTTTACGTTTTGTTGTTGTTTGTTTGTGGACTGGCAGGTGAATATCTACCGTCTGGTGACCAAGGGCTCAGTGGAGGAGGACATCATTGAGAGAGCAAAGAAGAAAATGGTGCTGGACCACCTAGTCATTCAAAGGATGGACACCACAGGGAAAACGGTCCTCCATACCGGTGCTGCTCCCTCCAGGTAAACAGCACAGACCATATTCTACTGCTTGAATGATTCTCCTACTTTTGCCTGCATCATGCTTGTGCTATTTTACTCTTTCATCTGCATATTTGTAGCCAATCACCAGGGACACACAGGAGACAGCATGTAAAAGAGCTGCCCACTGGGCACAGAGCTCCATGACTGACTGATAATCTGCAGCAATAGTTTCAGTGAATGTTCTTTTTTGTTCCACACACCACAAGCAAGAAAACACTGCAGGCCAATGAAAACCATGAAATGAAAAAAGCTGCAGCAGGCTGATCAGAACAGTCCACCAGTTGGGAGTGATTCAGAGATTCAGACAGAAAGCAATTGAGAATAGATTAGGCCGTGACCTGGCTGCCAACACTTTTAACAGACCAGACTCCTGCTCCATCTGGATATTCGAGTCATTCATATATCCATCCATTATCTCAAACCGCTTAGCCTCATCACCCAGCTGACTTACTTCTCCAGTTCATCCATTCATATTTATTATTTATGATGGATTTATCAGAGAAATGAGCTTTGTGAAAGTATTTTCTACATGAATTGTCCCCTTTTGATTCAATGTCTGCTATTGATGATGCATTAACTCTGCTAACATTCAAACACCCCCTAAAACCTCAGGGGTCATTTTTTTACCCCCTGCTGCAACAGCACTGTTTGTAGAAATGACAAAATAACTATTTGAAATTCAGTTTACAGGGTTGATTCATTTTACAGTTGCTTCATTCCATTACACATCGAACAGGTCATATACATTTTAAATTCATCATCATGAACTGTAAGCTACACCAAACATACAACAAAATAATGAACACATTGAAATCATTTAATTTTTTTTAAGATATATTTTTTGGCCTTTTCAAGCTTCATTGTAGAGACAGCTGAAGAGTGACAGGAATGTGGGGAGAGAGAGAGAGAGAGAGAGAGAGATGGGAAATGACATGCGGGAAAGGGCCGCAGGTCGGTCTAGTGCACTTGTTGTTGATGTTCTCTCACTTGAGTGTGTTTTATTACATACAGTTCTGCACCGTTCAACAAGGAGGAGCTGTCTGCCATCCTGAAGTTTGGTGCTGAGGAGCTTTTCAAAGAGCCAGAGGGTGAGGAGCAGGAGCCTCAGGTATGTAGTTATGTGCTGAACTGTATGTGTATAATCACATTTTTTTCTTAAACGTATTGGCGTAGCATGTCATGGCCTGTTCTGTCCCCTAGGAAATGGATATTGACGAGATCCTCAAAAGGGCTGAGACCAGGGAAAATGACCCTGGACCCTCTACCGTGGGAGAAGAACTGCTGTCTCAGTTCAAGGTACGAAGTGCGAATATGCTGCGACACTGTATGCATGACCTTCGTAGGTTGAAAAATGTGACCACCAAAAGAGTGGGGGAATTTTTGTGTACTGACCCACTGACTGAGCGAGATCTGCTAGCCGCTGCTAGAAATGTGTGTCCTGTTTCAGAAACTGGTAGAACAATATCCAAAGTTGTTGTACTGTTGTTGTTTTTTTCAAGTTAATATTTACGTTTTTGACCTGACACATGCAGGTGGCCAACTTTACCATGATGGAGGATGAGGAAATAGACATCGACTCTGAGCGTAGTCAGAGGAGTTGGGACGACATCATTCCTGAGGAGCAGAGGAGGAGGATGGAGGAGGAAGAGCGACAGAAGGAGCTGGAGGAAATCTATTTGCTGCCACGTATGAGGAACTGTGCCAAACAGGTACAGAATCAGTAATGACATACAGTAATGTTTAAATTGAGTATAAATGATAGTGCAGTGTATCAAACCCACAAGATTTCTGTTTTGACTTTTCAAAAGAAAAATTGTGATTTTCTTGCTTTGTGTTAACAGATAAGCTTTAATGCCAGCGAGGGCCGGCAGAGCAGGAACAGGAGGTACTCTGGGTCCGACAGCGACTCCCCCTCAGACCGAAAGAGGCCAAAGAAACGGGGGCGACCTCGAACCATTCCACGAGAAAACATCAAGGGCTTCAGTGATGCTGAGATCCGGAGGTGCTTATATTTCACCAATGTTTCAATTTATTGATACTACTCACATATTCCTGCTGCGTATCCTCACATACTCACATCTCTGTGAACTACTTACAGGTTTGTCAAGAGTTACAAAAAATTTGGTGGACCACTTGAAAGGTAAGCTGTATCAGATGTTCTTACTCTTTGTTACGATTAACATAACACTATGCCACAGTCTGCTCAACGTGTGTCTTCTTCACGTAGGTTGGATGCTATTGCCCGTGATGCTGAACTTGTGGATAAGTCTGAACATGACCTGAAACGTTTGGCAGAGACGGTTCACAATGGCTGCGTCAGAACACTACGAGAAAACCCATGTGGACCAGAGAAGACCTCAGGTAACAAACAGATCGTCTCACCATTTTTACCATTAAAGATAGATTCCTGTGGATTTTGTGATACTGTTGTGCAGATTGTTTTGATAGCGCCTGGTGCTGAAATAGATCTACATCATGACAGCAACATTTACCCAAAGAATCTCTTAAGCAATTTAGCTGACAAAATAAAAGCACCTGGAAGTTCATTTTTTGCTCTGAAATAGCTGATATGTGTTGGGGGGGTTCTAGTGAGGTTATGGTCCTAGCTCCTCTGGAAGAAATGTTTGTTTGTCTGGTGCACTTTAAGAGCAAAATTAAGACATTCCATCTATGAAGAATTCATCTTGATCACACAGATCAACTTGATGGTCATTTATTGAGAGATGTGCATCTATATTCAGTTCAATTTCATTTAGATAGCACCAAATCATAACAGAAGTTTTAATGGCACTTTCCATATAGAGCTTGTGTGTAAGGAAATAGCCTGCAGAAAGACAGACATCTCTGGTTTTATGACATTGTTTGGGACTGGGACCATCTGAGGTGACCACGGTTTAGCAAAGCTAAATCTATTTTCTGAGTTGTAATAGATGAGCTCATTTACAAAGAAGTAACAATTTTAACATTAGCCCTCAACCCAAAAGTTAATAACAAGTTCCCATCTCTCTTCTTTTTCTAGATTTTCAAAATTAGGCCTTATTCCAAATCTAGAATGTTTCTCGTTCAGACATGTGGGACATGCTGACATTATTTGTGTTTTAGGAGCATTCTTTGGACATGTATACAGTCACAGTACATTCAGTTCGGGTTTCTACTGCAACAGTCCTTCATTTTAAGTCTGACCCTGAGGGAGATGTTTTATGTCTCCCTCCTTGTTTTTCACAATAGAAATTAGAATGGTTGACTTCAGAATCTCTCTAGCTCAACAGTCCAAAATTCTAAAACATTGAATTGACAGTGACATTAAAGAACAGGATGTGCCTCAGGATGTCACATTAAAGAAGCTAGAACAGGAGAATGGTTTGGTCTTGATGGAAGCTAAATGACTGAATAAAATGCTGCTCGGGAAATGAGAATGCTGATCCCAGCACAGTTGTCTGGAAACAGCTGTCTCTTTTAGGATTAAATGGCTAATAAAGCATGAAAGTTGATTATTTTTCCACTTGTTTGATCATCAGGAGGCAGAAGAGGGAAGGTGAAAGGGCCGACATTCAGGATCTCTGGAGTCCAGGTGAATGCAAAGCTTGTTATCTCCCACGAAGAAGAGCTGGCTCCACTACACAAGGCCATTCCGGCTGACCCTGAGGAAAGGAAAAAGTAAGGCTCCTAAAACACTATCTGAATATTCACAGCTTATTTATAGAGGTCTTTGTGATATTCAATAGGTTTACTGTCACTAAATGACATGACCAAATATATAATAGATTTGAACTGTGTTTTCATAGGTATATGATTCCATGCCACTCAAAGGCAGCCCACTTTGACATTGAGTGGGGGAAGGAGGACGACTCCAGTCTCCTCATAGGAATCTATGAGTACGGTTATGGCAGCTGGGAGATGATCAAGATGGACCCGGACCTCAATCTCACACACAAGGTGAGTTCAGGCTCAACACATTTCTGTTTTCAGACTGCAGACTCTGTACTGTCCCAGTGTTTGTAATATTACATGTACACTCTAATGTGTGACACAGATATTTTAGGAAAAGTCCCAGCTTAAGTGCTCTGCAGATTATTATCTATAATTTTTTGATACTCTTCATGGTTGCATCTATCAGTAGAAGTGTGAACATGCTAACTGTGAATTCCTTGCTTCTTCCATGAAAATGATAAAATGATGTTGACTGTGTCTGTTGTTGATCAGCTCCTACCAGACGACCCTGACAAGAAGCCACAGGCCAAACAGTTACAGACCAGAGCAGACTACCTCATCAAGTTGCTGAGCAAGGATCTGGCCAAAAAAGAAGCACAGAAACAAGCAGGGACAGTAAGTCTTCCACTAACTAACTACAATGCTTATGTTATTTGAGATGGATGGATTACAGTGTATGTGTACCAGAATCTAACATGACATGTATGTCTTTACGTAGGCCAATTCACGGAAGAGGAAACCAAGAAGTAAAAAGAGCAAAACTCTAAAGCCAACTAAGACAGACGAGGTGATGAAGAGCGCGTCCTCAGATCCCTCATCGGACAAGAGATCAGATGACGACGATGAAATTGAGGAGGAAAAGGTATATTCAGTTACTATTATCAAATAAATGTTTCCTGTTGTCAGTTTGGAGTTGATGTTTGACGTGCTTTAACAACTTCAGACGGTGGCACCTGTGAAGGCACTGAGCAGACGGGGCCGAGCAGACAGGGTGGTGGTGAAGGAGGAGGAGGAGGACGACGATGACGACGACGACGACGACGATGAAGAGCCTGAGCAGGAAGAGGTTTCTTCATCAGGGGAGAGGGAGGTCAAAGGAAAAGAGATCAAAAAAGAAAACAAAAAGGAGAAGAAGGAGGAAAGTTGGGACATTAAAGAGACCAAGGAGCTGAAAGAGAAAAAAGAAAGCAAACCTCTGGAGGCAGTGCATAAACTAGAGGAGAGCGTGGAAAAGGTATAATAATAATCCACATATGATAGACTGAACTGAAGGCCATCTAAATAAGTAAAGAAGAAAATCTGATAATTGATTAATGAATTGCTGATTAATTCTCAAACCCTCCTCATCAGAATGAAGTTAAGACTGAGGTACGAACAAAGAAAGCCTCTGATGTGCCGGTCCACATAACAAGTGGAGAGAATGTGCCAATATCTGAGGAGTCAGAGGAGCTGGACCAGAGGACCTTCAGTGTGGTACGTTCACCTGTCATCAAATCTTCAGACAGAAGTTTAATTCTATGTGGATAAATAAATGTTCAGCTGATAGAAACCTGCAAAACAGCCTGTGTGTGTGTATATATGTATACTATGATGTCTAAAATATGATCATTGATTCATGGAATAGCAGCATCGTTCCAACAAACCAGATCCAGCCAGGCTCTACATGTTGTGGTTTGTGTTGTGGGTTGGAGTTGACTTGTGTTTGAATGTTGCAGTGTAAGGAGAGGATGCGGCCAGTCAAAGCAGCCCTGAAGCAGCTGGACAGACCAGAGAAAGGGCTGTCGGAGCGCGAGCAGCTCGAACATACGAGACAGTGCCTCATAAAGATTGGAGACCACATCACTGAGTGTCTGAAGGAGTATTCAAACCCTGACCTGATCAAACAGTGGAGAAAGTTAGTAGACAGTCTCTACTCGTCATACACTCTCATTTATCAGAATATATAGCAGTGCCAGAGGCATTTGTTGAGGCTCTCTTTACATCCAGACAACAACAACAACAAATATCTGCTGTCTGCGGCTGACATGGTAGCCTCACGTGCACTCTGTCCGTGCACTCATCACACATGAACATGTGGTGTTTGGATACTTTAGCATGTGACAGCTAGATTTTTGTTTCTCCAGTGTTACTTAATGTATCTTTAACCTGATGACATGTTTTTAGCTGAGTCACTGTCAGTGTGGATGAGTTATTCTGCTGCGTATATTAAGCTGTTGGTGTTTGTCTTTTCCAGAAACCTGTGGATATTTGTTTCCAAATTCACTGAGTTTGACGCCAGGAAGCTACACAAACTATACAAACATGCAATCAAGAAACGACAGGAGAACGCCCAGGTATGTGAAGGCTTGACAGTAAGTCTGTCTCACTCTGCTCTGGATTGGAATATTATGTCCTGTACTAGAAATCCATGATGACTGCTGATTCTGTTTCTTCAGGCGATGGAGCAGAACACTAGAAACATAAACACCCACGGCTACAAACATGCAGGTACAGTCACTTTCCCTGGGTTGTACACAGAAAATAAGATGAGCAGTCTGTCAGCGCTGTGTACTAAATTTGTGGTCTTCATCCTCAGACATCGAAAGGTTAAAGGACAACTCTCACCAGGACGAGAGCAGCAGGGACAGCTGCAGCTCGGACAGGCATCAGCCTTCAGGTCGATACCACGAGAGCAGTAAGGAGAGACACAGCTCCGAGTCCCACAGGAAGACCACAGGAGGAGAGTCCAGGAAAAGGCCCTACTCATCCTTCAGCAACGGCAAAGACCACCGAGACAGAGACCACTACAGACCAGACAGCAGAGACAGAGACCGAGACAGAGACAGAGACCGGGACAGAGACAGACAGGACAGGTGAGAGGCAAGGATTATGTCATGTCAGCCTACCACACTGCCACAGAGCAGATAGAGCTGTCATCAGTCTGCTTTGTTTTTATTGTTAACAGTCTGAAGCTCTCAATAATGAACATATTGGTTGAAAAGGTCAGGTCATTTCCTAAAGCAGCTGGGCATTGTAGTTTTTTACTAAACAGAACTCAAACATGTAGGCAGCAGGATGAAATGAAAATAAACCAGTGTGTGTTCATGGTGATAAAGTAACATGTCACCCAGTGACACCCAACACTGTACTTCAGTGCTTCTACTGCAGCAACTCTCCCACGGGACCATCTAAACCTGTTTCAAGGGACTGAGTTTATTCCCTCTGTGATAAAAACATCCCCGCTCCAGAGACACTACTTTAAGTTTCTGGAGCTTACGAGGAGCTTGAACCCCTGACTTTCTCTGATTGGTCACACGCAGGCCATGCCATGCAATGGCAACCACGACTCGGAGCATGAGCAAGCTAGAGAGTGAATGCAAGAGAGCGGCAAGAGAGACAGAAGAAGAGAACCTGTTCCACTCTAATGCTGAAATAAAGAACCAGCAAACAGGCACGGGTCAAATTTCTCTGTTGGTCTGATGTGGTGCAAACACAAACAGTTCCTCAGGTTCCATAGCTCCTGGAAGTTTGTCATTTCAGACTGTACACACACAGACACACACACACTATCCATTCTTAGGCTGAGAAAATGATTGAACGTCAGCAGACTGAATAAATCACTTCACGTGACTCTTCACAATTCGTTAGCTAATGTGTGTAAGGTTACACTAATGAGCCAGCAGTCAGCTCGTATGTTCAGTGGTCACATGACCAGGACAGGTCACGTATGAACAGAGGCTGTTCACACATTTGAGGTCCAGTCCTGTTTTGGTTATCTGAACGTTTCCTGATGGTATTTCATTGACTTCAGTGTGAACAGTTCATTCATGTGTCAAATGTCATGTTGCCGTGTTGCCCAGTCTTGCTGATGGTGTGTGTGTGTGTGTGTGTGTGTGTGTGTGTAGATACTACAATGACAGTAAGCACAGGAAGCTGGAGGAGTTCCGCTCCAGCAGAGATCACCGGCCGGACATGAAGGATCATTCCCATTCAGACCACCGCTCTTCCTACCGCTACCACTCAGACTGGCAGACAGAGCAGCGAGCCTCAGCCAGCGGGCCTCGCTCTCCCCGAGACCAGCGCTCTCCCTACGATTCCCGCTCGCCCATGGGACACCGCTCACCTTTCGACTACTCGTCAGACCACAAGAGCACACCGGAGCAGATCTGGAGCAGCCGCAAGACATAACAGGAGCTGCCTGGGTCTGCTAGTAGCAGCCATAGACTCAGTAACACAGCAAATGCCTTACAGGGACTGTGGACTCCAACCTGAAGCTGTTTGAAGCACTGTGTATCAGTCAGTTCAGCATGGCTGTCATCTCCTCGCTTCAGCTGCAGATCATCTCGGTAACCTGGGAGATGAACGCCAGGGAGAAGCTCAAACCAGGCAGCAGATAAAAAAATCAAAGCATATTTTTGTATTTAAGAGTTTAAAGCTGCACCGTTGTTTAGGCTTAACAGCATGCAGCACTTTTTGTTATTTTTATAAACTTTTTTTAACCTTGGAAACGGACACAATTGACCCTGAGTGCTGCCTCATATTCCCACCAACCCCTGACACTGGATCCTGTATTTGACTGTTTCTCTATGTTTGTCTGTCTGTCTGTCTCTGTCTCTCTATCATGCTCAATGTGATTATCTACCTTAATTTAAGTGTTAACTCGATGAGAAGTCGGTTGTCACATAAATCACATTACAAGTTGATGTAAAGGTGTCTGGTTGACTCCAGTCTGGGCTCAGGCTCACCACCTTAAGTACCTCATTTACAGCATTTCCCATTTCTTCAGCAGGTTTTCTTTTTCCGCCAGGTGTGAATTATTTAATAACATATCTTAGCTGTAGAAAAAAATAACCTGGATTTTTTTGGAGCGACTTGTATTATGTGTTTTTTTTCCTTCAGTAATACTGTTGTAAATTTTTGTAAAATAGTAAATCAGTGGTCTTTTTCCTCAGGCTTTTGGGATTTATTATGACTCTACTTTTCCCCATCAACTCAGGCTTTTTTGTCGTTGGACGAGTGAGTTTCTGTATAATAGTTCTTTCATGATAATGCTTTCAGAATGTAACTTTTGGTAAAGGGAAAGTTCTTTAATGATACTCAGTTTTATTCACTAGTGCTTAGTTCTTTTGCCTCAGTGTGTCAGAATCAGTGAGTTGGAAGGAACTGACTTTTAAAATCACAGTCTGAAAGAAGAATTGTCTTTCAATAGAAGCACCTGTTAGATCTTAAATAAACTAGACTTTTTACATATTTTTCTTTCTTTACCTTTCATTTTATTTTCTACGTAGGCAATAATAATGTCAATGTTTCTATGCAGCCAAGTATATTTGTGGTGAACCACCCAATTGAATGAAGTCACTGTTACGGTTCACGTTGTACATAAATTTCCTCTATATTTCAAATGAATTTACACTGAAAGTGCATGAATTTTTATGAACTGTTTTATATAGTTGTTTATGAAGCCATTAAAATCAATCACTGTACTCACTCGTACCAACTCTCTTCAACAGTGTCACGTTTGTGATTTCATCACACTTCACCTGTCACCATGTTCTGAGGAACAATCACTGCCAGTCATTTCTGATTTCAACATTTTTACTCTGCCTGTGTGACAAGTCTGAATGAGACAAGATGGTTTGGTGCCCCCTACAGGTCACTGCAGGAAGAAACCCAGAGGATGAGTATAGCTGGCTTAGTTACACTGCTGTGCACAACGCATCACATCTTTAGGAGAAGTCCATCATTTACTCACAAGAGAGGAAACAATTTCAAAACATTTCAAAGTTTCCAACGTAAATGAATTCATGAAGTTTATCACTGTGATGTTCCTCTCACTGATGAGTCAGCACACTGAAATGTGTCAAGATGTGACAGCACTGAAACATCTGTCTGTCATGTATGTTTGAAGAGAGAGCTGTTGTCACAGCAGTGGGACGACATACCTCAACAGAAGTTCATTTTATGATAAAAGCGCCAATATTAGTCAATGTGTTGATCAATATTATTTCAAAATGGTTAAAATCCTCTCCTTTATCTATCACAGATGGTGGACAGCAGAGCCAACATGGTTATTAATTTGGTAGAATACTTTAATTATGTAGGCTGGGCGTGTCATTGATAAATATATAGTAGAAGTAACAATTCGACCGTGGCTCAGTGGTAGAGTTCGATCCCTGCTCTAGCTGCTCAAAAAGGATTGCCACAGCCGAGGTGCCCTTGAGCAAGGCACCGTACCCCCCCAGCATCTGCTCCCCGTGCGCTGTGAGTTGATGCCCACCGCTCCAGTGAATCTGGCATCTGTCAATTTGAGTGTGTGACCCAACAGGTGCCAGCCTGAATGGGTTAAATGCGGAGAAGTAATTTCACGTTCAACGTGATCAATAAAGTATCTAAAATTAAAATAAAAAAATTCAATTCTAATTCTCAGTATTCAGTTTCATTTCTGTAGCACCAGATCTGAACAGAAGTGAATGTTTGTTTGTCTCTGTGTGTCTCTCCCGATGCCAGCTGCGACCTTCATGAGGACAAAGTGGTCACAGAAAATGGATGTTACAGTCAAAACATCCATCCATCCATTTTCTGATGCTTATCCAGAGCTGGTCGCCGTGGCAGCAGGGCGAGCCAAGTCGTCTGACACCTCTTCCCAGCAACATTTTCCAGCTTGTGTATGGGGATGAACAGCTGTCTCTTGCTGACTGTGTGATAACCTCTTTTGTCATCAGACTGACTATTTTGACTTTTAAAATCTAGAAATCATCTTCAGGCTCCACTTGAAAATATCCCAACTCCAAAAGTCTGAACCTGTAAAGAACGAGAACGTTGATGTGTCTGTGGATGACCGTCTATCAACATCAAGTATCACATCATTCTCTGAAATTCTTATTTCTGCACACACAGACTGAAAGAAAGAGAATCAGAGAAGCACTTCAGCAAGTTTGTTTTTATTTGGTTCATAAAGCGAATCATGGCAAGAGTACATTTATCTGACAGCCCTCCAGAAGGCAAAGTTAAATAAGTCAACTGAGCTGGGAAAAGGCTTCAGTTGATATATCACACATGTAACATCTAATACAGGCTGGATGAACATTGAGGACCTGAACACAAGCTCTTAAAAACAAGCAAGGCAACATTTCCTCTGTGACAACAATCGGCTCTAGACAGGACTCCAGCTCCTTCTTAGGTGCTCTTCTTCTCCTCAAACATGATGTTTGCTGTGGCTCTCTTGGCTGTGGACAGATGACACACAGATGTCACACAGGAGTCTGACAGCTCTGAACAACCTGATCTTCCACTTTGCTGTATTTTTGTTCAA
Organism: Argyrosomus regius; assembly: GCA_946959425.1. Taxonomy (NCBI): domain Eukaryota; kingdom Metazoa; phylum Chordata; class Actinopteri; family Sciaenidae; genus Argyrosomus; species Argyrosomus regius. The sequence continues at coordinate 631,220 of OX336898.1, read as the reverse complement.
CACTAAGCTGCTGTTTGTTAAACTCAACACTTCTTTGACGTCAGCTGAACTCTAAACAAACAGCCGAGTGACTGCAGGTAAACAGTGAAGAACACACAGAGTGGGGAGCTGTGGAAACATGGAGACTGAATGTATCAGTAAACAGGTGAACACAGAGCAAAATCCCCCCCAAAATTAGTTGCAACTGAGTGTAAACAAGAATAATAACTAGCATACGGCATTTGGCTTACGGCCATACCACCCTGAACACGCCCGATCTCGGAAGCTAAGCAGGGTCGGGCCTGGTTAGTACTTGGATGGGAGACAGCCTGGGAATACCAGGTGCTGTAAGCTTGGGGGCGGCTGTGGCTCGGAGGTAGAGCGGGTCGTCCACTAATCAGAAGATCAGCGGTTCAATCCCCTCCAGTCTGCATGTCGAAGTGTCCTCCCGAAGGCTGTGCCATGGGGTGTGTGAATGTGTATGAATGGTTAGCTCCTCAAACTGATGAGCAGTTGGCACCTTGCATGGCAGCCAATGCCATCAGTGTGTGAATGTGTGTGAATGTGTGTGAATGGGTGAATGAGATACGTAGTGTAAAGCGCTTTGAGTGGTTGGAAGACTAGAAAGGTGCTATATAAGTACAGTCCATTTACCATACGGAGAAGCACAGATGCTAAAACGCTGAAGGTTTTTATAGTGTTGTAGGTTAGAGAGATTATGCTCAGGGTGGCCTCAGCGTGTCATTGAGCCACCCTTTAAGAACCGCCCACAAAATCCTGGACTGAAAACTGGTGAAAAACTATTTGAACCTCTAACTACACATTTCAGTAATATATCTCTCCTCTGTCTTTTCACATGTTTTCAGCAACTACTTTCCAACATATTTAATGTATTTTGAAAGAAATCTCTGAATTACCTTTACACAGACTTTTTACGGCAGCTAAAATCTGAGAATCCTGTCTGTCTGTCTGTCTGTCTGTCTGTCTGTCTGTCTGTCTGTCTCTCCCTCTCACCCCCTCCCCTTTCTCCTTCTCCCCATCTATCCCCCACTGAGGGAATAGTTGGGTCTAGATAGACAGACGGACAGACGGACAGACAGACAGATGGATAGATAGATAGATAGATAGATAGATAGATAGATAGATAGATAGATAGATAGATAGATAGATAGATAGATAGATAGATAGATAGATAGATAGATGATTCACCCTCATCTTTGAACTTGTCAGCAGCTTCTGATGCCTTGTCCTTCAGGTTCTTCACCACATCATCAATCCTGGCTTCATTCTTGAGAAAGAACGGTCGAATGATGCGGTTGTAAATCTGGACTGATCCATTGGAGGGAGTAGGAGCCATGCACCACACCAAGAAGGCACACTGGAAAGAAGATAAGAGCTCTGTCATCAAACACACACATCACAGTTACATTACAGCATCTCAAACTATTCAAGTGTGTGAAAAATGAAAAAGTCAACCTCAGATGATCACAGCTGTTCCTCCAGCTGTTTCCTGTGTGTTTGTGGGTGTGATTTCTCTCCCTGCTCAGCTCACCTCAGCTCTACAGTGTTTAAACACCGGCTCAACATATCCAGTCATTCTGTTTAGGATCATTCCTCATCTGCCTGCTGACCCACGACATTCAGCTCCCACCAATCTTCTTCAAAGCTCACCTTCTCTTCTGTGTCTGTGGGCTACAGTGGAGTGTATGGTTCATACATCTCACTGTTGTCTGCGGTGTCAAACTCTGACATTTCTGTGGCTTCATGTTATTTGTTGCACCTGTCGTAATCCAGACATTCATTTATGATGCTCATTTTTGTTTCACAGTCTCTTTTCTGTTGTTTTGTTTTTTTAATCAAACTGTCCATACATGTGTGACATATAATGAACAAATAAGTAAGATCAACTCTACAGTGTTACAGCTGTTACAGTGTTATCAAAAAAAGTATGTTGAGGAAAACTGATATGGGCTATTATTAATGAAATCACAGTTCATATTGTTATTTAGATAATGTTACATATGCAGTATTATTCTGATCTGTGTGATTTGGAATAATAGATTATTGATATTACATGAGTGTTCCAACATGTTCTTCTTCTTCATGTGTGTAATATAATAAAATAAACATGTTTACAGCCTGGTACAAAAAACTGTTTTGGTCTCTATAGCTAATTTCCCCGTTCATGACAACTGTACTGAGGGTGAATTTTATACAACTCACCTGTTCAAATGATATTAAGGCTTAAAGTTATGCAGAATTAAGAGCGTGGCTGTTTTGATTGACAGGTGGGTGCTGTCACAGGTGGCTTGTTTGAGCAACCAAGCTTCATTCAGCCTGCCTCAGCTCCACCCACTCCCAACCTCTTTGCCCATTTTTGGATTAGCCAGGATGTGGCGGAGGCAGGACTGCCAAAAGAGCCACCACACTGAGCTTCACAACAGCTCTTCAGAAACCTGTGATTTGGTACTGAGCTGCCTGACAGACAAATGCTTCCTTTGTACTCTAATGCTGTTTTATTTGTACGCTGCGTTTTGTTTCAGTGACAGTGTTGCTTAACATGTGTTAGATAACGTCACATTATCTTTGACAAAAATATACATTAAAGGGTATGGCCTATTAATTTGTGTACACAGGTAACTAACCAGAGGTCAGATTCATGTTTTTCTCCTGACTCCAGCTGTGGGGGCTGAACTGTGGCAGCATAGCTGGTTTACAGTGTTCTACAGAGACCATGGACCATAAAAATGATTATCACATCAAAATCTTCTTATTATGTGTCTCAAGTTTATGAGAAAATTATAATTCTACTACTAAATGCTGAATACATGGAGCAGGTCTACACCGGAGCAAAAGAGGTGGAACGCACTGAAATGTCATCAGCTACTGTCTGATGTCATCAAGGAGCAACTTCCTTTAAAGGTCCAGTGTGTAGAATTTTCTTGCATCTAGTGGTGTAATCGCTGCATTGCAATCTCCTCACATTACCCTCACCTTCCTGGTGTAAAGGAGAAACAACACTTTAAACACTCTGTCTAGAGTATATAGTAGAGTAGAGTAAGTATTTAGTTTGTCTGTTCTGGGCTACTGTAGAAATGGCCGCCTCCATGAAAGAGGACCTGCTCCCACTGTAGATATAAAAGGATGATTTTTAAAAAACAAAGATAAAAAGATCTGATTTTCAGGTGATTATACATGCATGAAAACATAGTTATTATGAATATTATATTCCATGTTTGTCTTATTCTGAAAATAAAGGCCCCAAATCTTACACACTGCACCTTTAAGAGACAAATAGCTCGAGCAGAACCCGCCTCATGGTGGGCGGCCATCTGCCACGACCGGTTCATTTTATACAGGAGAGAGAGAGACAGACAGACAGACAGACAGACAGACAGACAGAGAGAGGCTTCAGTCAGCGTCCTATGAGGAAGTACTGAGCTGTCGGAGTGGTTTAACACCAGGTGTGTGTCAACAATGGCAGCTGATAAAGAGGTTGGAGGAGATGTTCAGTTATATGAGAGCTGGAGAGTTTTTCTTCACTGAAAGACGAGCAGAGAACGACACTGAGTGATTCTGTGTAACAAACCACCTGGAGGTGCAGGTGGCTTTACACTGTAACATCATTTAAAGCAAACACAGACTCTCTGGACCTGAACCTGCTGACAGAGCTCCAAGCACTCATACACGCTTTATCATCAGTGCAGTGTACTCCACCCTCAACATGTTGATTAGTTCAGAACACACACACACACACACACACACTGTAGGTAAGATATGAGAGTGAGGAAGGAAGAGCTGCACACTCGACTCTGATCACGTCCTTATTTCAGTGTTTGAAACACACACACACACACACACACACACACACACACATGCAGAGCAGACCCAAGCTGCTTTACCTTTCCAATATAGTAGAATGGGAACCAGGACAGGAAGATATCAGCAAAAAACTCTGCCACACTGAAGAGTCCATACACCACCCAATAGGTCAGCCATTTCGTGTCATCGTCTTTGGTGGCACTTTCAATGGCCTTAATGCTGCAAAGAGAGAAGAACAGGACATGAGAGAAATGATTGCATATGAAAGGTCAGCACTGAAATGTCCACTCGTCTCCTTCCTTTCATTCATCTCCCTCTGTTAAACTTGACCTTCTTGTAACAGCACAATGACAACAAGACTTTCAGACATTGAAGCTCTTTCCAATGTTTGATCAGAGGTAATCACGTTTTATATCTCCTAGCTCTGGATGATTTTAACTTCCTCCATTGTCAACTGTAAACTTCCGTATGTGAGTGTGACACCATGCTTTGAAAACCATATGAGGAAGTTGATCTTTCGGCTCTGTCTGATAGGCTGCAATCACAGTCAGCTGTTGATTGATCTGACTGTGGTCAAACAGGGCGTGTTGCTTAGTGTCTGACCCACTGATCCTCTAACACAAGCCTCTGCTGATCCACGCCCCTCCTTTCTCTTCCTCTAGTCTCTGCACTGACGAGAAATACGATCTGGTCCACAGACGTGCCTGAATCTGTATTTACATACCCGTTCAAAGGTTTGGAATCTCCTGCGACTGAAGCTTGACAGTCAGAAGGCTGACAGGACGACTGTAAATAAAAGTTTTTTTGTTTTGTCCATGAAGAACAAAATGCTGTTCAGTGGTTGAACCAGACTGACGTTTGAAACAGAAGAAGGAGACAAAGATCCTCTGAGAACAGTTCAATAAGAACAGAAGGAATCAGCAGTCATTGGTCAAAGAAATGACAGAGTTAGCATCAAAATCTGTTTCCTGTTTCAGTGTCGAGTGAATAAAAATAACTCCAACAGGCTCAAAGAAACGGGCATGTTACTTCAGCACAGCTCTTCCTAAAACTTCAAAATAGAAAGTGAAGTTTGGTGTGTGGTTAGCACTGCTGGAGCTGGATCACAGAACATCAGCTAAACATACAAATCACAGTTTAGAGCTGTTCAATGGAACACTGAGTGACTGCAGAGGAACCGCCGTAGTTCAGTAATGATCTAGGTCACAGAAAACTAATTCAAAGTGGAATGGGGAAATTATTACAATTATTTACTATTATTACTTGTTAATATTATAAGAACTTTCTGTTATAATTGTGTTGTCTGTAGATTTGTTTTATAACATATAAGTTATAAAGTATTATTTCTATACAATAACTGGGCATCTCCGTGCACACCTTTTATTTTGGTTCATGTATGTTTCTATAGAGCAGCAGGTGTGGTGATAATTAAATACTCTCTCAGCCAATCACATCACTGGTGTCATGGCTGTGAAACAGCTGAGCCAATCACTGTTGGTTTTGGTTTATCTCTTATCAAACACAGCGCAGCATGAAAGGATAATACAGACATCAGTCAGCAGCCATTGTTTGCTTCATCATGTCTTCATGTTCTCCCTGAGGCTTGTGTCTCACCATCAAAGCTCCTCTTTGTTTCAACAGTCACACGCTTCCATGCTGTTTAACAGACTAACAGGGCTAACAAACAGCTCCACTGTAGACCACATCATCCCAACACTCCCTCTGTTCACTCCAAAACTTCAGTACAAACTTCAGACTTTGTTGCTGTCAGGACACTACAAAAGATGTTGGAGCATGTGAATGGTGAACAGGCCTTTAGCTGCACAGAAGTGTGCTGATGGCAGGATGTGCAGAGCTGGTGTGTTGACATAATGTCCTGTGTGGGTAGTCCCTCTAACCGCCATCTCAGCTACTGATAGCATGATCCTCCTTTAACAGCTTTAACTCAACTTTGCAGACAAACTAACATATAGCTCCAGCTGCTGAAAGAAATCTAAGACCCTCACTCCATCAGCTGGGAATAGTCTCATTTCATCAAGAGGCTTATTCAACAACTTCAAGTGTGCCTAAATATAACCAGTATGAACAAGTACTAAATCCAGATCCTGCATAATGTTTTTATAACATCCCTACAGACATTTAAGTTTAGTCACTGGACTTAACATGAGCTCCACACACTTTATATTCTTGTTTGTAATTCAAATGACTCATCATCAGTACTTTAACCCTAACCTCACGACGTTTATCTAATCATAAATGCTCTGCTGCAGCAAGGACGAGGACTTGTGAGGTTCTACTGGCTGTCAGTCTGTGTCCGGTCCATGTGACAGCACAAACACATTTCTGTCTATTGATCAGTGCAGAGTCAATATCAGAAATGCTGTACAGTCCACCAGTATGACAAACTACAGCCTCCACCAGTTCAATGAGAACTGAACTTAAGAGAGGCATCACTGCAGCACTGTGTGAACTGATAACACCACCAGAAGTTCTGGAGCTCCCGGTCCAGTTCACAGTTATCTATGACAAAGTTCACTGTTTTATTCACATATGAATGTCTGTGGCTCTCCTCAGCACACATTAAGCAGTAAAGCTAAATGAATGCTATGAAAGCTGCTCTTTCCACTCCACTCTCTGCCATAGGGTGTAGTAGTGAATGATAAGAAAAGCAGAGCTGATAATCTGTCCTGTCAGAGCCGGGCCCTGCACTCCTGAGGCTGTACCCACCTTTAATAACCACCTTCAGCGTGTACACGACTGATTAACACGTTCATGTGAAAAGGGACAAATGTGAACTTTATGCTGCTTGCTTCAAATGTGATTACACGTCATTGTTTCTACATCAAGGCAAGCCTGAGCACCTCACACACACACCGCCCAGCAGGTTTGGGCGGACCGTGCAGCATTTGGTGATGTAATATCAAAGTGTATGTACAAATGTGAGAATCAAACTGACTCCAGATCTAAGCTCAACTCGAGTCTGAACAGAGATCAAGATGGCAGAACACTTCAGAGTGTGTGTGTGTGTGTGTGTGTGTGTTAATGATGTAATATGTATTTTACAGCATTCTGCAGTAGGTCTGTACAACATGACTGAGGGAATGTAAATGTATGCAAAGTGTTGTGTGTGTTTTCAGCATGGAGGCTGTTCACAGATCAGTCTGAGCGGAGCGTGGCAACAGTCTTCATTTCATTCTTCACTTATTAGATCTTTGAATTCAGTCACTCAGCTCTAATTTAAGCTAACTGCATTACTCATCATCTGTTTCCTCAAACATTTAAAAATGGACGTGTGGGACAAACACCTGACTGTCCCACAGACAAATAAGATTTCATTGTTAAGCTCTTATTAATGTACAGCCAAGTGTTTAACTTGACTAATTATTGCTTATACCCGAATATCTGACAGAAACACTCCGATTTCTGAGAGTCATGATGACAGTGTCAGTGCGGAAGGAAACAGAGAGCTTCTGTGGTTTCTGCTCTGACTGACTTCCTTCAACCCATCTGAGAGCTGAACTCATAACTCATGTTTGACAGTATGAGCTGCTCATCTTCTCAAAAAAATGATCTGATCACAACATTAACTACAGACGTCAAATGTTCTGTCTGTGTAATAACAGTAACAGAGCCTGGTTAGCTGGAGTAACTCCTCACAACCCAGAGACAAAGAGGACACAGCAGGTCCACATGTGATCCTGTGTGGATGAACACATGGACCAACTGTGTCGTAACTGAAGATAACCAGATCATTACACTCCAAATAATCATGAGAACAGCAGGACAGTGTTATCAGAGACAACGACATAATCAAGTCATCATCACAAGATTATCAGAGGGAAAGTCCTGATTCTACTGATGAATCATCATCTTCATCATCATCAACGTCACAGTCAGGAAACAGCTTTTATTTAAAAAACAAACCTATATCTGTGTGTGTGTGTGTGTGCGTGTGCGTGTGCGTGTGTGTGTGTGTGTTGGCAGGCCCCTCCTTGTCTAAACTGCTCGTGGGATAACACACTTACGATATGTAGGCAGGATAGAGGAAGCCGATGAGGTTACACAGCAGAGAGGCTCCGTAACCGATGACCAAGTAAACTGCGATGATACCGATGACAGCTGGAACACACACACACACACACACACACACACACACACACACACACACAGATAAATGACATGATGTCATACAGTCTATTACAACAAACATCTGTCACTAACACTGATTAAATTCATGTTTCACGTCCTTTGTGACGTTCTGAATGTGCCACGCGCTCACTCCCTCCTTATCATCTTTTCCTCCGTGATGCACACGCTCTCCTTCTCTTCTTCTTCTCCGTGTGTCAACACTCACCGAGAGCGATGTACGTCCTGCTCACTCCCGTTCTGGCCTCCACCTTGGCCAGAACATCTGTCATGAGGTTCTTTTCATGGAGGAACTTTTCGAACCGTTCTTTGAGTCCCAGCGCCATGGCCGCACTTCCTTCTTCTCTGACGATGCTGTGAATTAGGAAATAGTTGTGAATCAAACTGCGACAGCCCTGCAACCCGATCCACAGCCCTGCTCCCTCCTCACAGCCTCAAGTCAGGATGTACAACACAGCTCCGACCGCAGTCTTCAAAATAAAAGCACGACTCTTCACCACGATCACCACAGGTGGATGTTTTTAGTTACTGAATGTTCACCACTTCAAATAATATAGCTGTGATATTTAATTTTAGAAACTGACCAGCATGCATGTCTAATCAATAATGGACACATATATCAAAAATCAGTTTGGATTGCAGTGGAGATGAAGAGTTCTCACAATGCATGTGCTGTAATGAAATTGATCCCAAATGTATCCTTTCTCTCTTGATACGGTTCCACACATCTTAAAATGCACTCATGTCACTGAGATTTTTGACAATCAAGTGTGAACTGTGCATGAGACTTTGCTCTGGAGATGTGCTGTTTTATGATTGTTTTATGATCATTTGTTTTATATAATTAACCACTGAGTAATCGTTCCTTCATTCCTTTAATTTGAAAACCTGCTATCCTGAACTGTATATTAAACTGAATCCATCCCCTCACTGTTAAGTAGTAAGTAACAATAACAACCATAACAACAAGTAACAATAACAAAAGTAACAACAAGTAACAACAACAACCGTAACAACGAGTAACAAGAACAACCATAACAAGAAGTAACAATAACAACCATAAGAACAAATAAGAACAACAAGTAACAATAACAACCATAACAACAACAAGTAACAATAACAACCATAAGAACAAATAAGAACAACAAGTAACAATAACAACCATAACAACAACAAGTAACAATAACAACCATAAGAACAAATAAGAACAACAAGTAACAATAACAACCATAACAACAAGTAACAATAACAAAAGTAACAACAGGTAACAACAACAACCGTAACAACATGTAACAATAACAACCATAACAACAACAAGTAACAATAACAACCATAACAACAAGTAACAATAACAAAAGTAACAACAGGTAACAACAACAACAACAACAACCGTAACAACATGTAACAATAACAACCCTAACAACAACAAGTAACAATAACAACCATAACAACAAGTAACAATAACAACTTTAACAACAAGTAACAATAACAACCATAACAATAAGTAACAACAACAACCGTAACAACATGTAACAATAACAGCCATAACAACAAGTAACAATAACAAAAGTAACAACAAGTAACAAGAACAACCATAACAACAACAAGTAACAAGAACAACCATAACAACAAGTAACAATAACAACTTTAACAACAAGTAACAATAACAACCATAACAATAAGTAACAACAACAACCGTAACAACATGTAACAATAACAGCCATAACAACAAGTAACAATAACAAAAGTAACAACAAGTAACAAGAACAACCATAACAACAACAAGTAACAATAACAACCATAACAATAAGTAACAACAACAACCGTAACAACATGTAACAATAACAGCCATAACAACAAGTAACAATAACAAAAGTAACAACAAGTAACAAGAACAACCATAACAGCAACAAGTAACAAGAACAACCATAACAACAACAAGTAACAAGAACAACTTTAACAACAAGTAACAAAGTTGTTATGTATTGCGCTCTACTCTGCTCTGCTGTGTTGGGTGGGTATTTATTGTGAAGGTAAAAGGAAGTAGATGTGCTCTCATACATAAACAGTAAGTGCATCTAGCTTGATGCACCTACTGCTCAACCTTTGCAGTACTTGAGGGATTTTTTCCCTGATCTCAGTCTTACAGACATTGTTTTCTCCCAGATTCTGTAGCCTTGCAAAAGCGTTCCCCACAAAATCCTACAGGTTATGGTTAGTTTGAGGTTAGACATAGTCATGGTCAGATTATGAATTGTAAGAGCTGCTGAAGAAGTGACAGTGTACAAAGAAAAACATCTCCTGAAAGGATAAAGTCAGGGCACAAGCATAGTCAAATTAACCCTGAGCCTTCTGCAGCCACACCCTTCCTTGCTTTGATGACATTGCAAAATACAACTGCTGACATAAAATGCAATTATTTCAAACATGGTGCAGTGTGTGGCAGCACACAGGGGAAGAATTCTGATGTCAGAGCAGTTTGGGTGTTTTTGTTCTACTGTCCATTGGATAATTTATGTTATATTTAGACTTTGTTTTCTTTACTCAGTGAATATTCCTAACATATGGCCTTTATTTCATCAACAGTAGCACCTGATTTGTGGTGTATGGCTCCAAAATCTGGGATATACTGTAAGGGCTGCGTCTTGACATTTATTTGAAGATGTTTACATCCATATCCAATCATCCACAGTGTAGGAATGGTGACATTTTGTATCCAGTGTCTACCACAAAGGGACAGAAGCAGAAATATCAACAGGGTGTGGACTACAGTGAAGTCAGGGTCTGTTTGGCTCCTCTTAGAAACCCATGAGCTCCTCTGAATTATTAGATTATATATACTTTATTCATCCCACAGCGGGGAAATTTACTTATCACAGCAGCAAAGAAAGAAGTGTAGTACACACTACAGAAATTAAAGTAGAAAAAGGGCAACAACACAACAAACAGACCTTTATAAGAAGTATCTTATAACCTACACAATAAACAAAAACAAACAAACAACTGGCAAACAACAGACAATGTGCAAAACAAGTACTTGAGGTAAAGTGGCATGATATAAAAAGTATTGTAAGGTAAAGTGACCATGGTATGAAAATATTGTAATGTAAGTGACCATGTAATAAATAATATTGTAAGAGTAGTAGCATTGATATAAATGATATTGTAAGAGTAGTAACCATGATATAAATAATATTGCAAAAGTAGTAACCATGATATAAATATTTCAAAAGTAGTAACCATGATATAAATATGAACACATGATTTGTGAAATTTTGGGGAATCTTTAAAATATAGTCATGCATTTTTATTTTTCTATATCTTTGTCATCATGGATCCTAAAATTAGGCTATTATTGATGTATGATTCATCGCTAATTAATAAAGATACCAGCATGCATGCTATTTTCCCACCACCATCAAAGTGTGATGGCACAATATCATTCCTCACTTTAAAGGTATAGTGTGTGAGATGATGGGGCTCGATTTACAGAGTGTCAGAAATGAAATATAATATTCATAAATCATAACTAACATTAGTGTATAATCACCTGTTACCTTTCTTCATCTTTTCTTCTTTATTGTAAAAAATGTAATTTTACTAACTGAAAGGCAATCAATCATTACCATTATAGAATTTCAATAATATAGAATGAACACAAACTATATAAGAGACATATTTACACAGAGTGATCAAGTACGGTTTATAAAAATATTATAGTATATATATATAATATATTAATACTATAAACTTAAAAATATTAAGTTTATATTATTATAAATTATTGTTATATATCATATTATTATTATTATTATTAAAGGTAAATTTTTGTATCTTCGAATAATACAACAAAAGTAATGCTATTATTAATCCAGAATATTAGAGCATGAAATAAAGAGATGCTCTGTTGTTTCAGTATTACCTTTACAGAAGACACATTCATTGTCAGGGCCGTTTCCAGCTGTTTGGGGGCCCTATGCAAGATGCTATTTGGGGGCCCCTATTTTGTCAAACTCTGAGGGAGAGATTCCTAACCTTTTCAGATGATCTGTTACATTTTAAGAGGAAAACAGGCTGGAGTACATTAATAAATGCAACAGATGCAGCATGTTTCTGAAAAATGTTTATCATAAACTTTGAAAACAAGGTGACATAACATAAAAACTCTTTGCTTAAAAAAGCATATGTTTTTTTTTTGTTATAAACAAAACTAAGCTGCTATGATAGGGAAGCTGTGACTGTTTATGGGGTTAGCAAGTCAAAATCATCTTTGGGCTGTCACGTCACGCAGTGAGTGACGTCTGTCAGCAGGTATGACGGGATGAATGGCAATTGCATCAACAATAATTTTTTTTTTTTTTTAACTAGTAAGAATAATACTGGTGTTTCAGGTAGTAAGAAACATTCACATGTAACACTGCAAATCACTAAGTCCGTTTTGATGCCATGATGCAATTGTTAATGGTGCCTAGTGTTATTCTCCTCACTTCAGTGAATGGTGGGTGGTTGTCATTCAACCCGTCATACCTGTCGGCAGACGTCACTCACTGTGTGACAGCTCAGCCCAAAGATGATTTTGACTTAAAGATAAAGCTTATATGCTTTTTTAAGTATAGAAGTGCTTCATACAGCAAATAAGTTGGTTTGCCTGGCTACAAATAAAGACAGGTACTTTTAATTCTCCCAAAATATATTGAGGCTGAACTTGCAGCTTGGGGGCCCCCTGGTGGCTGCGGGGCCCTATCTGCATAGTCCGCATATAGCAAGAAACAGCTCTGTTCATTGTTCTTAAGGCCAAATCGTACACTTAAAAACTGACTGAAGGGTAGAAATCATTCATTACCTTGTAGTTGATTTCTTTTGTTTTTGGTGTAACTGGATATTTAAAGAACTTTGATCTTTGTGTGGATACTATTGGTTATTGGTTGTTTGAACACCTTTTATCAAGAAAATTAATATCATTTATAAAGGGTGTATGGAGATGAGATGAGAACTGAAAATACAATGAAATATTGATTGCTCGGATAATAAATGTATTGGGTATGGCAATTATAATACATTTAAATTCTTTGCAGCTGTAATCCAAATCATATTTACAAAATAAATCAGTGTAAGATTATACATCTCCACTTGTATTAACAGGTCCACTACACACCAAATATTCCTATACAGTTCTAAAGAAACAGGTTTTATTTTAAAATTTTTTACTGTCTATCTGTTGTACTGTAATGTTGTAGTATGAGCTGAGTATGAGAATGAGTATGATTCCAGAGCAGCACAGTCCTCCCATTTGCTATTTACACCACCACCCTGGGTTCGATTATCCACTAACATGGTTTTTCTGCTATGCAGATGACACTCAGCTCTATCTGTCATTTCATCCTGACGCCCCCTCGGTCTCTGCACAGGTCTCTGAATGCTTTATAGATATATCCACATGGATGAAGCCCCACCCCATCTCCAGCTGAACCTCTCTAAAACTGAACTGCCGCTCCTCCCAGCCAAACCTACTATACACTATGACATCAACATCAAAATCGACTCCCTATGTCTCACCCCCACCAGGGTAGCGAGAAACTTAGGGGCCATGATTGATGACCAACTTACCTTCTCTAATCATGTCGCCTCAGTCGCCCAGTTGTGCTGCACTGCACTTCACAACATAAGGAAAATCAAGCCTTACTTGACTCAATGTACTACCCAACTACTACTACAGGCTGTGGTCATCTAACAACTTGATTACAGTAACGCCCTCCTGACGGGCCTCCCAGCCTGCATGGTGAAACCTTTCCAGAATTCAGCGGCGCGCCCGGTTTTCAATCAACCTAAAAAGGCACGTTACCCCACTGCTCATTGAGCTCCACTGGCTACCTGTAGCAGCCCACATTAAATTCAAATCCCTAATGCTAAATATACTACTGGTTCTGCACCCACCTACTTGGATGCCCTTATACAGGCATATGTTACCTCACGCGTTCCTCCAATGAACAACGCCTGACTCTGCCACTCGTTTGCTCAAGGCAATCCAATCCAATTCTCGTCTGTTGTTCCCCGTTGGTGGAATTCACTACCAGTTCCTACTAGATCAGGGGCATCCTTCTCTACCTTTGAAAAACTCCTGAAGACCTCCAGCTCTTCAGAGAGTATATCCTCTGCTAACACTACCAAAACTGGTGATGCTAAACCTATCCCCAAACTTATTGCTGCACTAACATGTCCTAGTACCATGATTGTATCCCTTTTTTGTAAGTCACTTTGGATAAAGGCATCAGCTAAATGACTAAATGTAATGTAATGTAATGTAATGTTTCAGGGCAGGTTTCAGTACTGGCCACGGGTCTGCCCTGTAATTTTGCATTTGATTCTCTGCGCTGTTTACTCCAATTCCAATGTAACTTGAGCTGTGCAAACCAGCATTTCTAATGTGCAGCAGCCCCAAGCGCATCACCTGGTGGGCTGCTAACATCATCCTGAGGAGCAACATGATGGTTCCTGCTGGCAAAGAGACTGCTGACCTCAAAGTGGGTCAGCAGTATAACTTCAACATGCTCCCTTGACATGCGTACTGTCATGGCAGTGCTTGGGCACTAAGGTTAATTGCCACTATAGATCTATCTGTGGGGATAGAGAGGGAGGTCTGAAGATAACCAGAGAATAGCAGCAGATTTGCTGTTTATCTTCAGGGTCCTATCTACATGAGCTGCCTGAGCTGCGCCCACATCAGGTGACTGTCCATGAGTGGCAAGGTGATAGGTTCAGCTGTGAGAGTAGGGCCCACCTGTCCTGGCCCTGCACAGGATCCCCCTGCCAAAAGGGCAGGGAAGTGGCTAATGCTACCAATGATGCATCTCTCCCTCTTCATCCCCCAGCAAGCCAGTTGTGGAAGACGCTAGGGGAAAAATGAGTGTCAGAGTTAGGCAAGACCTCTACCTCCTTCCTGATAGGAAGGGGTACCATTCTGAGCTAGGGCAACAGCAACATTACTGTGGTAGTGCAAGCAGGGGCAGTAGATGGCTCACCTTTGGGCTGTTTACATGCAATGTCTGAGGAAAAAGGGAAGGTGCTTAGCTTCCTAAAAATTCCAAACCACCAGAGCTAGTCATGATGCTAGCACATGATACATTTTTATTAATTATACTGCATTCATATTCATATTCATTCATTAACTGTCTGCAGTGGACTTGTGTGGAAGCATTTACATTTGTTATGTTTCTCCACTCATTTATTCAGGTTTTTCCATCTGTGTATATACACTGTACACACACACACACACACACACAGTGAGGTGTAGTGCAATCAAAGTGACAGTAATGAGCTTCATGGCTTAACAAGCGGCCAACTAAGCCAAAGCTCATGCATGATGAGGGTCAAGCATGGGAGAGGACACAGGGACAGACTTGAGCCTGTCTGCTCCTGTGGTCTTGTTTGTCATTGCATTGATATGTTTTTCAACCATAAGGAGTGCTTGTACCATGTCAATGACCTTTACATTTGATTTTATTTGTCAGAATTCTATCATAAAATGGGATCATTTGTCTTTGTATTTTGTTTACTCCAGGAGTTATGAAAATCTGCAATGTTCGCCCCTCGTGTGGACATAAATTCAAGATGGCTGCCAAACTAATTTCATGGGACAAAAGTTGACATAGGCAAAAATTCTTCACTAGATCCCATTAGAGTCCTAAACAAGTTATTAAAAATACCATGAGAGTGGATAGGAACCTATTTCTCCTGCTAGATTATGAAGGACAGCAAGAAGGTTTCTGGTTCAAACTGGGGCCTTTCTGTGTGGAGTTTGCATGTTCTCCCTGTGTCTGCGCGGGTTCTCTCCGGGTACTCCGGCTTCCTCCCACAGTCCAAAGACATGAACTTTAACAGGTTAACTGGTGACTCTAAATTGTCTGTAGGTGTGAATGTGAGTGTGAATGGTTGTTTGTCTCTATGTGCCCTGTGATGACCTGGTGACTTGCTCACCGTTTGTTCCTGCAGGCTTACGGTAGTTCGTTCCAGCCTTCATCGAAGTTGATCTGCTGATAGCAGAGGTTGTCGCCATAATGAATGCATGGCCAATAGTTCATGTCTCACCTGTAACTGTCTACATGCCTACCGTGCTCACCCCTGCTATGTTTTTAACACAGAAGGTTGATTCGGTGTCTGCTCCATCAGGAGACCTTGATCTGAAGGATCTCTACCGGAGTCAGTGGAAGCAGGTCCAGGGACTCGCTGATTCATTCTGGAAGCGATGGCGTCAAGAGTACCTGGCGACACTACAGCCAAGAAGGAAATGGCAAGGAGACCAACCCAACCTGCAAGTTGGAGACATCGTGCTCTTAAAAGACGGCCAAGCCAAACAAAATGAATGGCCTATGGGACTCATAGTTAACACCTTTCCTGGACAGGACAACAGAGTCTGTAAAGTGGAAGTCAGAGTTGTTAAAGGTGGTTCCCCCAAGGTATATTCGAGACCTGCTACAGATGTAGTGTTACTACTTAAAGGTACATAGTGGTATAGCATTATACCAGGCGGGGAGTGTGCCGCCCCTTTAAGAGTGTCAGGGGATTGTTTAGGCTGCTGCACCGTTTGTTCCTGCAGGCTTACGGTAGTTCATTTTTCTTCCTGCTGTACCTAGAAGGGACATAAGTCTGTAAGTATATTGTTAGTGTGTGACTTACCTGTTATGGTGTCCCGTTTTGGTTTACTATCATTTGTGTGTAAAGTGAATAGTGAACCGACATCTGTTAAATATTTGTCTGTGGAAGTGTCTCCCAGTTCCATAAAATACGCTAACAATCTAAAATTGGTGCATGACAAACATTAAGTAAAAATATAAGGAAGATAAAAGATTTAAAAAATCAAGTATTAAAAGATATAAACAATATAAATATATGTACAATATGTTTTAGGATGAAAAGAGCTGTACAGTTTGTGCAGGAATATACAAAATATTTGACAGATAATGTGCAAACGTTCACAGTGAGCAGAATATTTTAAATGTGCAGATAATTATCAAAATGAGGTAGTCCAAAAATATGTTAAATAAAGGCTGTGCATTAATGTGGTCTGGGGTGGAGGGAAACTCAGTGTCAGAGGGGGCTGTGGGCCTTGTTGATGAGGCCAGTGCCAGACAAAAAAAAAAACTGTTTCTGTGCTGTGAGGTTTTGGTCCTGATGGAGCGCAGCCTCCTGCCAGAGGGGAGTGATGAGGTGGGAGGGGTCAGCCACAAGGTTTCCTGCACACCTCAGACACCACCAACAGAATTCCAAATGTGGACTCCTTGGACCACAGGACAGTTTTCCACTTCACCTCAGTCCATCTTAAATGAGCTCAGGCTCACAGAAGGTGGTGACAGTTCTGGATCTGGTTTATGTACGTTTGTTTCAGCTGTCATTTGTGGATGCAGAGATGAACTGAGTTCACTGATGATGGTTTATGAAGTGTTCCTCAGCCCATGCAGTGACAGAATCCTGTCTGTTTTTGAAGATCACGACCATCCAGTACTGGTTTTTGACCCTGTCACTAACATACAGAGAATAACTCTGATTCTCTCAATCTTTTATTGATGTTATAAACTTTAGACGATGGAGTCAACAGATTCTTTGCAATTTTACATTGAGAAACATTATTCTTAAATTGTTGCTCTATTTGCTAGCATAGTCTTCTCAACTGCACCCAAAGTTCCAAAACCTGGTCAGAATAAAATAATGCTGTTTAAATACAACTGTATGTTTAAATAATTTAATTAAAATAATTACTGTGATGAAGTAAGAAATATTGACTGGTAACAGGAGGAAGATCCAGATTTGGCTTTGGATGTTTTTACTAATTATTAAAAACATGCCCCCATAAGAAGTAAAATGTTAGAATGTTGTGGCTCCATGGCTGGATCAGGAACTCTCAGGTGGTAAATATATGTGATTACTATTTCACCTGTTTGTTCTTTCTCCGTGCTCCACACACCACCTACTGTGCTGAAAGGTAACTACACCAAATGATCACATTCAGCTGCAAATGAAATGAAAACTTTTCTCTGAATTCTGAGAGTTCGAAGTTGTTCATTTAAAAAAAAAAAACAAAGCAGATGTTTGTCATTGAATTCAATAATGTCTCTGTGACTATAAGACTGTAAAGACAGATGATAATACTGTACTATGAACTCAGTGTTTCAGGCTGAACTACACTGCACAGTTCAGCTTCACAATTATATCTGGCAATGTTTATGTAACACGACGCTGAAGTTGGCTTCCAATTCGCCAGCCTCCGATTCGGCACTTAAGGGAGAAAGTTAAGAGGAAATTAACTTATTGTGCAGTGCGACTGTTTGTCCATTAATTGGCTGTTTTTTGTGACACTTCTTGATGTGAAAACGTTTTAGACATTTTAGGTAAGACATCAGCTTTGCCTGACACCTACTTATTTGTGAAAATGCTAAAGGGGAGATTTCACTGTTTTTGTTTTATACCAAGACCTCATTAGACCAGGTCCAGATCAAAAACCACTGTGCCTAGACTTCTCAAATCTTTTTACACGGAGAAGTTGTTGAAAAGGCACAGAGTCTGTAAAAAAGTTGTGTCTAGGTGCCTCTTTGTTTTCTGCTTCTCTGCTTTCCTTTGCAGGTTCAGGTCGTGGGAGGGTCATCCTCTTCATGAGGCACCTGGACTGGTGTGGTGTCATAAAGACACAGTCTCTGATTTGTGAAACCTTTATTGAAAATAAAAGGACAAAAACATCTTTTCTTTCATGTCAAACCCCGTCTCTCCATCTCATTTCGAATGGACATGAAAATGTCTTCTTTCTCACTACAAAACAGTAAAAAAGTAAAAAGGTTATGTTTATCTCTTGAGAAACATTAAACACATCTTCATCGATTGTTCAATTGTGAAACATCCTATAAAAGTCATGATTTGCACTTACCTTTCCTCCATCTGGCCATGGTCTAATGTGGCCTATATGCTAAAAGAACGCTGAAATGTGTCTTTATTGCATTTTCACAAATAGAATAAAGGTTTCACAAATCTGAAACTGTGTCTTTATGAATCTTCAGGGTCTGTACATTAATCCAGTCCAGATTTGAGAGGTCTAGGTACAGTGGTTTTTGATCTGGACCTGGTCTAATGTGGTCTACATTCTGAAAAAATGGTGAAATGTGCGTTTATTGCATTTTCACAGATAGAATAAAGGTTTCACAAATCAGAGACTGTGTTTTTATGAATCTTCAGGGTCTGTACATTAATCCAGTCCAGATTTGAGAGGTCTAGGTACAGTGGTTTTTGATCTGGACCTGGTCTAATGAGGTCTTGGTATAAAACAAAAACGGTGAAACCTCTCCTTTAGCATTTTCACAAATAAAATGAAAGTTTCACAGATATAATAGTAGGTGTCAGGCAAAGCTGATGTCTTACCTAAAATATCTAAAACGTTTTCACATCAAGAAGTGTCACAAAAAACAGCCAATTAATGGACAAACAGTCGCACTGCACAATAAGTTAATTTCCCCTGGCTGGCGAATCGGAAGCCAACTTCAGCGCCGTGTAACGTTCCCTAAAACCTTTCTGAAGCTTTTATTTTGTCTGTAGGTTTTGTCTAAAGGTTTTTCCAAGTACAACTTTCAGGGAACATTCTCTCAAGGTTCTGTAAATGTTTTTTTTAAATATAACTTTTCCATCATATGGTATAAGTCACTGAAGTCCTGCACTCAGATGTCGCCGGTGAAACCGGTGCAGCGCCTCATCCAGTCCGCGTGAGGACCAAGAATAGTCCTCAGATTAAGGCCGCTCTTTCTCTGTGGCTCTGATCAGTTCAGTACGGATGGTAGATATTTGTTTATCCATTTTGGATCAACTTTTTCTAAGTGACAGACAGCAGCACCCAGAGTACAGTGACATGGTTCTGATACTGTTCTCTCAGCACTGAATAAACATTTCAAACTGGATTTGATCAGAGTTCTGTTGTTCACGTTCTGACTGCTGGGCTGGCTGGATGCACACACAAACACACACACACACACACACACACACACTTTATTACTAAATGATTAATAAATTTAATGTCTGCACACTTTGAACTCTTGCACATTACCTATATTAAAACATATTGTATATTTATATTGTTTATATATTTAGTACTTTTTTGTACTTTAGAACTTTTAGTACTTTTTATCTTAGTTTTTTTTTTTTAACGTCTGTTATGCGCCACTAACACCAAGACAAACTCCTTGTATGTGAAAACCTTCTTGGCAATAAAGCTGAATCTGATTCTGATGTATGAAAGTGTTTAAATGACACTGACATCATTAATATAAATTATTCAAAGCTCGACCGCTTGCAGAATAAACTGATGTAGATGATAATTAAATATGTAAATATATATAATAACATGGTAATTCAGTATTAGTACCTGAGTACTGATGGTCAATGATCGGACAGGTGAGTACAGGCAGGACAGGGGCCGAGGCTTCATGAATCGAGGCCTGTTGCCATGGACGCGGCGCGCTGTAATTCAAGGGCTGCCCACTGTGCTGTCTACCGCGCCAGGAATTCTTTCCCCAATCTGATTGGCCGCTTCTCTCTCACCAGACATCGTACATTTCACGCTATTGGACCGCCGATACGGCTCTCGCGCGTGGTTGTGATTCCTGATTTGGATTGGCCATAAACCTGCGGGACTCGGTAGCGTGCATGTCGTCTGTGAGCTGTGATTGGATTAGAAGCCAGGTGCTGTAGTTCATGGTGTCCGCTGCTCTGTCATCGTCATATATAAATACACTTTTACCGGACTGACTGAGGTGGATTTGCGGGTTCGATAAGAAGAACGGAGCGGTGACTCTCACTATCGCCGGGTTAACTTCAAACACAGGTGAGAACTTTACGGAGCTTTACAATGCTGCTGTATTTGAGTCATTCCGATGGAGGCCTGACAGCTCGGGTGTCTGTGTGATGTCTGTGTGACATGTTAAGGTTGAATAAGATGTTGAGTCACGGGTTGGCTGAGTTACTCCCTTTATATCACAGACACAGGCCGGCTAATGTTAGCTAAACCGAGCTGCTGTCGGTGGGTCATATGAGCTGGATACGGAGAGGATGTGGGTCCGTCAGCTATTTGGTCCGGGTAGCAATGTCGAAGTCATTCGGCGTTATGAACGGTCAAATTCGGTGTCTTGAGTCAGAGTTCGACCCTGATATATGTTTTTAAAACATGTAAGACACATTTAAGACATATAACAGGTCGCTCTTTTCATTGAGTGACAGTACAGTGACAGAGTCTAACGGGTTTAAAGATTTCTGCCCCGGACATAAACGACTTAGCTGAGTTCAAGAAATCCCGTTACCCTTTCACCCAGTTTGGTCTTCTCTGTCCTAATCTGCTCTGTGTCTCCCAAATACAAGCTTCATGTAGATGTTCAGGTGCGTGTGATGAGCTATTGAAGCTAACAGACATAAAATAAATGCGTCATTAACGCAGCTAACGTTAATTTAAAATGTCCTCTGTTTGCTTTTTATAGTTTGCTAGCTTAGCAACTTTGCACATTTTCTGCAGTGTTTTCTGTCAGCTCATGCTGTGTACACAAAGACTGGAGTTTGTTATTATAGAGATAAAACAGACTAATAAAGCTCTTACTACTAATGTAACGAGCTTAGCTAACATGCTAGTTAGACCATTTATGTTGTGAGTAACCTTCTGTTAGCTAACGTTAAGTAATATCAGCCGTCAGACCTTTAATCTGACAGTGTAACACTGTGTGTGATGTTACTGAACGGATGATACCACCATGTTAGCTTGGTTCTTGTTTACTCTTATAAAGTCACTGTGGAAGAAGAAGCTAACATGCTGGATGGTGCTCTGCTGACTCTTGTTTTGTGTTTGTGCTTCAAATTAGAGACAGTCTGGTGCACTTGGACCCACCTAACAATGTTATTACAGATGTTTAAGTGTTGGGAGCTGTAGGCTGTGCGTGTACTGAATATGTATGTGCTCACCCATTCCAACATCAGTAGTCAGGAGGCATTGCAGCCGCCCGATTAGCCTGTAGCTCTACAACGCTAACAACCCACAACATATTTATCAAAAATAATATAAGACCTCTTTTCAACCTGTTCAGGATGCCTGGATCAGCCCCAATCAACTGCCTGGGACCATGGCCCAAAGACGTGGGTATCATTGCCATGGAACTCTACTTCCCATCCCAGTATGTGGACCAGGCCGAGCTGGAGCAGTTTGACGGCGTGCCAGCTGGTAAATACACAGTTGGCCTGGGCCAAGCTCGTATGGGCTTTTGCTCAGACTGCGAGGACATCAACTCTTTGTGCCTGACGGTTGTCCAGAGGCTGATGGAGAGGAACGGTCTGTCCTACGACAGCGTAGGTCGGCTGGAGATCGGCACCGAGACCATCATCGACAAGTCGAAGTCTGTCAAAACCGTCATCATGCAGCTGTTTGAGGACTCGGGCAACACAGATGTGGAAGGGATTGACACCACAAATGCCTGCTATGGCGGCACAGCTGCACTTTTCAATGCTGTGAACTGGGTGGAGTCCAGCTCATGGGATGGTGAGTGAACAAACTTATGTTAATGTGTGTTATCTTTTCAGTATCATGTTTCTCTTTAGAGAAAGGAGCTGTGTCAGTCTTTAGAATCAGTGTTGTCATTTCCCTTCTCCTCATGTTTCATCTCTGCAGGGCGCTATGCCTTGGTGGTAGCAGGGGACATTGCTGTCTACGCTACGGGAAGTGCCCGGCCTACAGGGGGTGCTGGTGCCGTGGCCATGCTGGTTGGGCCTAATGCACCTCTGTCCTTTGAACGAGGTGAGTTGAGTGATAACCTTCTGTTGTGCTCAGTTTGTTGCTCTGGCAGCACTCTTCAAACACTCACTTATTGACCTTGCTGTTAGTGAGCTAATCCCATTTTGTTTACCGATTACTTAACTTTTGTACCAAGTCACTAGAGTTTGATTTAATCATCACAGACAACCTGAGAGCTGGGCTCTCTGTTGTCTTCTGTTTTTTCATTTGACTGATTTAATTAAAGTGTGTACTGGTTAGATGAGATATTGTGTTATTATGTTTTGATCTGTGTGTCAGAATACCAAACCTAGCTCAATCATTGTGGTTTATTAACAGCAATGTTGTGTCTGTGATCCAGGTCTACGAGGAACCCACATGCAGCATGCCTATGACTTCTATAAGCCTGACCTGGTCTCTGAGTACCCTGTGGTGGATGGCAAGCTGTCCATAGAGTGCTACCTGAGTGCCTTGGACCGCTGCTACTCTGTGTATCGCAACAAGATCCATGCACAATGGCAAAGAGGTGGGTTCAAATGGTTATTTACACAAAGTGCTCCAGTAGGCTTGCTTTTATATTCTTCTTACAGTTAGAAAAGACTTACTTACCATATCAGCTCTTATCGCATGCAGAGATATCAGAGATCACTGTTGAGATTTGGACTCAGCAACTGGGCAAGAAAGATATTTTATTATATTATAATATTATCAAGATCATACATCTGAACCTTTTTAAAACATGTACAGTACAGATTCCCAACAGAAAACACAACACAAAAAGAGCAGCTGTAATATTATTAGTGACAGTAACAGTGTGATGAATCTTCTTTTCCTGTTTCATTTGATAGTCGAGTAGCTTTCTGTAGAAAAGGAGCTGCACGTGGAGTGGAATGGAGGGACTGCTTGGATAACAGCCTAATTAGTTAAGAAGGTTTAGGACATTACCTGCTTGCTGTGCTAAGAAGTTCAGTGACCATAAAATAGTGTAATGAGATGAGCCTTTCACCCGATGTGTCAACATCTACAATATCTGAGAACACGAAGCTATTAGAGACACATTATTAACCTTTTTTACCTTTTTAAGCCGGCTCATATGATCTAATCACTGTTCTTCTTGACAGAGGGTTCAGAGAAGCGCTTCAGCCTGGACGACTTTGGCTATCTCGTCTTCCACTCTCCATACTGCAAGCTGGTGCAGAAGTCGTTGGCTAGACTGATGCTGAATGACTTTCTGAGCGACCCCAACCCCAACACTGAGACAGGACCCTTCACAGGCCTCGACGCCTTCAGGTACGCTGAAAACAGAACAGCTTACAAGTTAACTTCAGCATCATGTGGCCTGTCCTATATCAGTCAGCTGGTAATCCATGATGGTCAATCAGTCTCTCTTGATATGCCTCTTTGGCATAACTCCTTTTGAATTTATTCTAGATATTAGACAATAACAAGTTGCTGATAATCATGTATGTGTTTGGTTTGCAGAGATGTACGGCCTGAAGAGACTTATTTTGACCGGGACGTGGAAAAGGCCTTCATGAAGGCCAGTGCAGATCTGTTTGAGAAGAAGACCAAGTGCTCCCTGCTAATCTCCAACCAGAATGGAAACATGTACACGCCCTCTGTCTACGGCTGCCTGGCCTCACTCATTGCACAGTATGTCTAAGAAATGACTTCATTCATGCATCTACTATCTGTAACCATGTGTTATCATCATGATGATCAGGAGGGACCTAAAAATGATTTTGCGGCTAATTGTATTTTAAGATGATTGTTTATTGATGAGATCAAACATTTTAATTCAAATTTATTGCAAGACAACAGATTGCACTGTGTCAATAGTATATATAGTATAGTATGTAATAATATGTTTGTTGCCTGTGTGTTGCAGACAGACAGCTTCACAGATAGCAGGACAGAGGGTTGGAGTTTTCTCCTATGGTTCAGGATTTGCTGCTACTCTGTATTCTCTTCGAGTCACACAGGACCACACACCTGGTAAGTCACTCACCATTCCCTTCAGTTGTGTGATATGGATAAAAACAGAATATATATAGTCATGTGAGTTTGTGTGTTCTTCCACGTGACTCATCCATGTTTGTTTCAGGATCTGCTCTGGACAAACTTGTGGCCAGCCTGAGTGACCTGCAGGTCAGACTGGACTCCAGGACGAAGGTATCACCTGCTGTCTTCTCGGAGAACATGAAGCTGAGAGAGGAGACACACCACTTAGGTATGACTCTTCTATCACTGCCACTCATGTCTGATGTCTCATCATGTCTATCATGAGATAAATGGTAACAGCTTTTAATGTGATAATACAAACACTGAAGGGGTATTGATGTAATTGTTTCTTGGGTTCACAGTTTGGTCCAAAATAATTCTTGTTTCAAAGTCCAGTCATAAACTTCCTGAGTCCTGTCTCAGTAAACAACACTGTGTTCTGCCTGCCATCACTGTGATAATAATTTTCTTTTCCATCTGTCTGCAGCCAGCTACATCCCTCGAGGCTCAGTGAAGGATCTGTTCCCAGGGACATGGTACCTGACACGAGTGGATGACAAACACCGCAGGGAATATGCCCGGAGACCTCTGGACAATGACCTACCAGCAGAGCCAGACCTCGTCCGCTCCACCACTGCCACCGAGGTACAGGATGAATAAACGTTAGGTTAAGTTTCTTATTTTGAACAAATATCTAATGTAGATGAACACAGTGACATCATTACATTGATAGGGGAGAAATTACCTTACCTGTAATAGCTCCAAAGGTAAAGTTATTGGAATCTATATATATCACAGAAGTGAACAGTAAAAAAACAAACTCAGTGAATGTGTAAATAAGCAAAGTCTATAAATAAAGCCAGTGACAGCTCCGGCACAGTGATGCAAGCTCACCAGAACAAAACCAACATAAGAAAAGAGTCTTCAGATGATATCTCAGGATGGAGGATATCACTGATTGAAGTAATCAGTATGATTTCTGTAAACATAAAATAGTCTAACATTAGACAGACCAAGCTGATGGAAGTGTACCACACTGGTACAAATACATGTAGGCAGTACAGTGTGTACTGTACTCCAAACATAATTCTTCCACCTGTGTCAGGTGATCTGAGAGGTCTGAACGGGTCAGAACCGAGCAGCAGATCAGGAATGTCTGTGTGATCTTTATTCATGATGTTCACTGGCTGTTTTTCTTCCTTCTAGCACATCCCCAGTCCAGCCAAGAAGATGCCTCGCATCCCGGCAGCTGCTGCTGTACCTGAGGCTGCCATCAACCACTGAGCATACTCAGCTTACCTCTGAGAGGTATCAAGGTCCAACAGTTTGACAACTGTAAGAACTATACAACAGTACAGGTCAGAAGGCTAACAGAAGACGACCGTGTCGCCTCATTATATGTTAAACTCAGTTAGGTTGAAGTGTTGAGTGGAGGCATGTGGGCAGCTGTAGACCCTCCTCGCCTGTACCTCTCCCATCATCACGCTGTTGTCCACATGGAACACTGTTGGACTGTAAATTCTGTATTTGACCACAGAGTCTATTTTGATCACAATAATTTCTTGTTTTAACAATACATTGTTTCAAAGTTAGCACTTTTAAATGTTTTCCTTTTGCATTTGTACAAAATGGACAGATGTATATTTGGGAGGAGCACAGGCGGACGTTAACATGGAGTGCTGCTGATATCAAATTAAACAAGCAGACTTCCTCCTGGCAGCTGGCAGCCAGTGACAGGAAGAGGAAATTGACATAATTTGGCTTCAGACCTCCTGCTGATTAGAAGAGCAAAGGGAAGTGGGCCTCAACTGCCTCATCTGTGTTCATGCATCAAAATAGTGCTGCTGCTGCTGCTGCTGCTGCTGCTGCTGCTGGAGCTCGTACCCCCACTCTGGTGTTTGTGTTCAGTACCTCTGTTTTTATGAATAGATGTGGTCAGTTTTCTACTCTGCAGGTTTGTCATGTGACCGCACACATTGAATGGAGTCTTACTTTAAACTGATGTAGCTATGATAATGTAGTCAGCATGTGAACCATCCACACAGAACATGACAGCCTTCTCATACTTAGTGATGATCCTCAAAAAGAAAAACGGTTCTGTTCTGTTGACAGATGTTAAACACCCGTGTCATTTTAGTTTTTCAGTTTTCTTTTTATTGCCATTAAATGTCCAAACCCAGCGAATGATTTGACACAGTGAGCTGCTGCTCTTCTGTCAGGCTGCTTCACTTTCCAAAGTAATCCAATCCACACAGAAGTGCTGCAGGAGATGTACTGTGACATGTTCACATACTTTGTCATACTTTGAATTGTTTTTTGTTGATGAAATAGAATGAATTAGTTGATTCATCAGACAATGTTTGTTAAGGCATTCATCATTTAACCAAGTGAATATTCTCTAGTTTGATCAATCTCAGCTGTGAAAACATTTTTTGGATTGTCGGTCAAACAAACAAACAAACAAACTAACCATATTTGAAGTTGTCACATTGGTTTTGGAGCTGGACATTTTGACATTTTGACATTTTTAAAAATGATCACGGCCAAATTCTTTCCAAACAACTCTACAACACTACGAGTAGTGTGTTTGACTCGTTACTGCTCCCACATGTATAGTAACATGTTGAGAAACATAATGGAGAAAGGGGAAAATACAAAATAAAAAAATAAATAATAAATTAAACAAATGGAACCATAGAACCTCAAAGGTAGAGATGTTTGATTGGTCTGCATTATCTTTAGAGGTTGACCAATGAACTGTAAACAAAGTGTAAATATGACTTGTGTCATATTAAAAGTTACAATTTTGCACGCCATTCCTGCAAGTGACAGAACAGGGCACCTGAGCTTCCTCATCTGTGCTACAAATCCATTGTGACTTTGAGTTTTTACAGACACTAAAGTGAATGCAGATGAAATGATCGATAGTTGAGGGATCTCAGGGTCCTGAGCAGCCCCAGCAAACCACTGAAGCAGCAGCAGTTTGATGGTTTAATGTGTTTATTTTGTACAAGAAATATTACTGAATTGGTAATCTTGAACAGGGAAAGTATACGATATCAGACAATTCATTTAGACCCTTTGTGAAATCACAGTGATTGTCTCTCATTACACCACAGCCACACATTCATATTAGCCAATGTTCCAATGAAACAATGCTGTGACTGTGGATTGCAGTGTTCAGTGTTCTCGTTTGTCCTTGTCATTTTATTCAGTCAAAGTGTGACATGTTGATTCATACTAAAGCCTTAATGTCAAAGGGCTTTGTTTCATGGAGTTCTAGATCTGAAGATTTAACAGTTTGTCTTTTGTCAGCACATTCTTGTTGGCTGCTTTTTTCAGTTGTTCCTTGTTCCTTTTTAACATTGATATGAAAATAGTGCTGTCAGCAAAATAAACCAAATGTTGAAAGAGAGAGCTCAGGCAGAAAACATCAGCCTTAACATTGTGTGAGTGTGTTCATGTTCCTGTTGGACATCAGAGCAGTCAGGACAGTCGATGTCAAGGTGACTACGTTCTTGAGAAGCCTTACAATAAGCATGTATGACCTGTAAACAAACAACGCTTTTCTTCTAAACCTGTACAGATATTCTTTTTAATTGTACAGTCAGAATTAGTTCCTCTGGAGTCGGATCTCGCTCACAACAGCATCACAAACCACACGTGTGGTGTGTGTTTGTAGGGCCTGTTGCAGAGGTTGCATGATCTTTGCCAATGTTATGGTAATGTACAGTACAGACAGAAAGATTATTTATGCTGTGTAGATATGAATGAATTTTATCTAGACAGTTTGTTTAAACATGTAGATTCATAATAAATGGAGACTCAACATATGTGCTGTGTGTATAGTTATTCTTTCATTACCATGGAAACAATAAATGGATTTAGATAGAATCCACATTTTTGATATGCTATGTTAAGTTTTCATCCTTCCCCTACCCTCTAACCTCAAAACACAATGTAAACTGTCAGATTATAGAGGAGATGATTATACACAAATACTTCAGTAAAAAAAAACATAAGCTCACATAAAACACTACAGCTCAGCTACATATGGAATACTGTATGAGTATCAAACTTGATTAGCCAGAGACTTCAGACATCAGCTTCTAACCATTCAGAATCCAGCATGTAGAATCTTCAGGCACTCAGGCTCATGTGACCACACTGATGACCATTCAAATCTGTAAGGGTTCAGTCAGTGCCAGGATCTGGGATGGACAGTGGAACTGGGCCACCATCCATCGTCCTTGAAAGGAGGGGAAACTCTTGGCTACAAACATGTGGTTCTATTCAGAGGGAATCCCAGCGGTTAAAGAAGATTCTTTATGAAAAAGTTTATAGAACTGACTAATCATCATGACAGCAGAACTTCTGACTTTCTTCCAGTTAAACACCATCAAATTGCAGAGCACTGCTGCACCTTCAGTTACAGGTAACTATCACTTGTATTGAAACCTGTGTGGTTCATAGCATCCAACTCCTACAACATGCTCTTTGTAAAATGATTGCTTGTGTCGCCACCTCTTTGTGATTCATTTCTAGGAAGTGCTTTTCTGTCTATAGATTATATCCTCTATCAGAGTCACTCTTGGGAAATCAACTGCTAATAGGAGCCCCAAAAGATCGATAATTAATGTGGCAGCAGTTCACCAATTGACTGATTGATTGATTGATTGATTGATTGATTGATTGATTGATTGATTGATTGATTAAAGCCAATCATAAAAAAAGAAAATAAAGAAAAGGAAAAAAAATATGCAAAGAAAATAGAAAAGGTAAACAGGTCAAACCTGTACACGCACAAACTCAGTTGTTCTCAAGTTCTCTTAACCAGTGCAAATGAAATTAAATTGTACATGTTCAAAAGGGAGTAGGAAGAAGTATACATTTATATATTCCTTCCCCTTCTCCTCTACTTATTCAATTATTATTACTGTTTTTACTGATATATTATAATTTATAGACATACATTTCTATATAGATGTACATAATTTCACATTTTCACGTACATACATACACACACACATGAACCATACATATTTGTGATCATTCTAAATCTGTGTTCAACAATGCCAAAAATAAGCATAACTGTCCTTCCTCATTCTTATACCTCAGGAAAATATTGTTTTTGTATTTCTTCTTGAACTGAATAATATTTGTAGTTTGTTTCAGTTCCATGTCCAAATGATTCCACAGTTTAACCCCACATATTGAAATGAACTGATGAGTTACTCTAATGGTTTTTCTGTTCTGGAGCTGTGGGCTGCCTTCAGACTGACTGGAAGATGAGGATAGACACTACCACCACACTACTAGCAGATGGCGCCACAGTAACTTTTCCATTTTACACACAGTCGGATTTATTTCAGTTATTAAAGTTTATTCATATCTTTTGATGATGTTTAGATCTTCATACTTTAAGAATAATTCATTTCTTTCGAATTAAACTGGTCTAATCTTGATTCCAATCATATTATTGTGTGTTGTTGTACACTGTGCCCTCTAATGTGTCATTCTACCTTCTGCTGTTCTCAGCTCTTTGACTTACATTCATTCAT
Organism: Argyrosomus regius; assembly: GCA_946959425.1. Classification (NCBI taxonomy): domain Eukaryota; kingdom Metazoa; phylum Chordata; class Actinopteri; family Sciaenidae; genus Argyrosomus; species Argyrosomus regius. The sequence goes on along the minus strand of OX336898.1, from coordinate 600,935 downwards.
ATCATTTAAACTACAGACATGTAGCCTACACACATCCATGATGGATTAGCACCACAGCTGAATCACTGACTGTTGTGCTGTCGGGCTGTACTAACAGTTGGAGCAGCAGTTCACTAAACCTCCACAGAAGAGCGACACCGCCCCGCTGAAAGGCGACGCAGACTGCCAGGGTGGAGTTTAAGCAGCACCACTCCTGAGAGCGGATAGGGAGGGGAAGTAAGAAAAAGTCGCTATCTGGCATTTCCCCTCGGTAAAAAACGCCTTGTGTCGGGATTCATTGAAGGAGCATTAACACGTCTGGTTCCGAAAGTTCGAGGGGCCGCCGGCGGGACTGGATTCACGCGCTCAGGTCAGACTGTGTTTGTAACTTTTATAAAGTTTCCACCAGTTAGCTACAAGTCCGTGACGTCACCACAGACTCGATGTGGAGGCAAAAAACGGAGCAAAAGTCCGCAGACAATGGCCTGCTAATGAAACTGCCGTGTGTGTGTGTGTGTGTGTGCGTGTGTGTGTGTGTGTGAGAGAGAGAGAGAGATAGAGAAAGAGAGAGAGAGAGAGAGAGAGAAAACTCACTGCTTAGTTAACTCAAATGGAAAACGACGTGCTGTTAAGTAAGAGGCGCCACACACACACACACACACACACACACACACACACACACACACACACAGACAGCGGACTGTGCCTTTCCCTCACACACTCAGCTGAATATCCTGTGGACTACATCGCTGTCCACCAACAAACATGCAGTGTTCTGTTTAAGTTTCCGCAGAAGAAGTTAGGGCGTCTCACGGTGTGTGTGTGAGTGTGTGTTAGTGTGTTCTTAGTGCAGCGTTGTGAAATCTTGTTGCTCTGTCAGAGTTCCGCATTTTAAAAGAGCTATTGCCTGCAGACCACCTCTGTGCTCGGCCTGTCCTCTGACTGACAGCAGACGTTCAGCCTCACAGCCGTCACGTACCGTCCTCTGGCTAACATGTGGCTTTCTGTCGCTTCTTTATTCGGATGTGTGTTGGGCGTGTGTGCAGCTACCAGACAAGGAAAACATCGCCTCCGGGTGTAAATTCTTGCACCGCTGTGATTGTGGTGTGCGACACAGCGGAGGAATGTGCATGCAGACATGTTCACTTGCAGCAATAAACTGCTGTCAGTAACAGATTATAAGACAGGCTTGTATTTAAAAACATGGCAAAAAAACAAACAGATGACCTATGACACACTGCCTGCATGCAACTGTACGGACATTTTCACACACAGTACCACAGAATAATTCCATGTTATTCCCGGGATCTTTGCAGCAGCCTTGCCGGTCTCCCACTGCAACACTGCACACAGTGAATGGTCAAGATGTGTGAAAACTGCAGCTGTTCAGAGTCTGAAGTCAAGGCTCAGGTTCTTTGGGGAAGGTCCAGGTTTGTGAATGTGGGCCACAGTCACTGATGATAGGTTCAAGGTCTGCTTTGTTCCAACATGTTGCTGTCCGATCTTCCTCCCACACTCACCCATTTAAACCTCTGTGGATGGGCCATGCAGAATAAGTTCATATTTCTGTGTTACTGTCTGATGTTATGATCGTGACAATTATTGTTTACCTACTTCATTTTTATTCCTGGTTGATGATCTACCTGTCAGGTGTTTAGCATCTGATCTGTTCTGTGATCACAGATCTTTTTGTTTGATATTGTGAATTTCATGATTCAGACTTGTATTTTTTATCATCTCAGTGCTCACACTGTCCTACACACTTCCAGGTCTTCCAGGTGTGTGTGTGACGACACGTTAGTTATCTAACTAACGTGTCGTCACACACACATCATCGTTACATCAACATCATCGTTACATCAACATCAACTCTGTGATGATACAGTAGTAGTTATGTGCAATAATGAGTTATTCCATGAGGACACCATGCATATAATAATAATAATAATAATAATAATAACCTATACCTTATGGGTGATAAAATGGTTATACTTCACCTCAGTCTGAATGAACCATCTTAAAGACAAAGTGAGCGGACCAAAAAGTGTTTAGTGCCAGAATTATGAATTAATTACATTATTTTATCAACCAAAAATGAATCAACAATTGTAATAATGGATAAATGACTTTAAGACACTTTGATTACACTTTGCATGATAAATGATTAAAGATGGTTTGAAACGGTTGATGTTTCAGTTTTCTGTTGACTAATAGATTCATAGTTTCAGCACTGATATAGTCAAACCTGCAGCTGCAAGAAATTCATATTTGGGTTCTGAGGTTTGTGTTGACAGTCAGTTCTGGTCCATTTTTGGCGTCATTAGACTTTATACCGCTCTGCATCTCCTCACCAGCCACAGAGTATAGCAGAAGTCTATGGGCTGAAATATGTGCCACCAGAAACTGAATTTGAATCGTTTATATTTGAATTTGAATTGCTTAACTTGAATAATTGCATTAAGAAACTGAATTTGAATCACATAATTTGAATTTGTATTGTTCAATTTGAATCACTGCATTGAAAAACTGAATCTGAATTGTAGTTTGAAATTGAATTTATTAGTTTGGAACTGAACATTCAGTTCTCACAATTCAAATTCAGTTCTCACAATTCAATTTCAATTTTCTGTGACAAACATCCGGGTAGTTGAGGCAGAGCAATCGAGCACAGATACACAGGACGCCTCTTCGGCCAATCAGCACCTACATGTGTGTGTGTGTGTGTGTGTGTGTGTGTGTGTGCGCGCCACGGCAGTTGCCGGTGTCTGGGGCAGTTACCACTGCCCTGCCACGGCAACTGCTGCTGTTATGGGCATTTGTTTTTACTTTTTATTTTATAAAACAGTCGTCAGAGTTGTATTAGACTTGCTGGCAGTAGCATTTCCATTACGTGATTTCTGCATTAATTTGCGAGGTTTTCTTAATTAATCTCTCAACCGCTGCTGCTGTGTGGCGCAGCTGCCACTGACATGCCACGGCAACTACTGCTGCTTTGATCATCTGTTTTTATTTTTTATTTTATAAAACAGGCATTGTTGTATTAGACTCGATGGAAGTAACATTTCCATCATTAAAGTATTAACTTATGTGACTCTGATGAAGTTAAATCCCTGAGCTGAGTTCAGCTTACTCTCTCAAGACCTGCTACTGGACACAGATACAGGAAGTGACTCTTCAGTCTCTGTTGTAGCTAAACTAACAGCTCAGAAAGGCTATTCTGGTGTGTGTGTGTGTGTGTGTGTGTGTGTGTGTGTGTGTGTGTGTGTGTGTGTGTGTGTGTGTGTGTGTGCGCTTTTGGGCAGAGTGTCAGTGTGTGGAATCATCGTAAAGGGAAAGGGTGCAGTTTGGTGGAGCTTCTACAGCTGTCAAAAGCAAAAGCCCCAACCACCAACCAAAAATACTAAGCAGAGGGTTAGTAAACAACAGAATGAACTCCTGTGAATGATGAACCTCTGCGACTCTGGCTGACCTGAACACAATATTCACCTTGAATGAAAGGAATCTGGAAGTCAAGAAGATAAAGAGAGAGAGGGACCTGTTCAAAGGGAAGAGTGAAGGGGATGAGAATGACGTAGCTGCCTGCATATAGTAAAGAGTGTTGAGTCAAGTTGAATTGTTGTAGTAGTTGGCTTGGTCCCTGCTATGTCTGTCACACCTGTGTTGAATGGTGCTGGAAAAAAGGAGAGGACGAGGTGGAGAACCTTCACCCAAACTGACTGTTTACGGGACCACAAACACATCGTCCATTCACTGTTATTAATTAGCTGCAGGCTGCGTGGCTGAGGATAGAAAGGAGGCCTTCTGTGTTTTTAAAGGCTGGCATTATTTTTACTAGTGGAGGGAAACTGTTAGTTTGACTCAGTCAATTATCTCTAACTATAATTTATTCATTTATTTATTGTTATTGTCGATGTCCAGGGTGAGGATGAGAGTGCGAACAACTGGATGCTGACTGCAGTTCACTGTTCACAACAGCCAAATGTGTCATTATCAACAGGGGATTTCTCAATGTTTCATTATTTATTCAGGCTCTGTCATTGTATTCAAATGTAGATTTGACTTCATATTTAGATCAGGCTTGAAGTGAGTCTACAGGGAACATAAAGTACAGTGTAGCCTGTGAGAAAGATGTCATTCAGTTGGACCTGCGTGGTTTTAGTAACAGCCACACATCCAGCTGATAGAGTAAAAGCTCTGTTGGATAGGTGTCAGTGTGTTGTGTCATGGCCGACTCTCACACCAGTTAAGGAAACCTGCTTTTCATTCCAGAGTGCTGCACAGATCAGACCGTAGTGTTTTCACTCAGCCATATTTGGTCAAGACAACATGTGCCGCCACTCCTCCAGCACAAGAAATTATTTGTTTTAGACTTGAGCCAATTCCCAAACCTGTGTCAGATGCCTGGGGAGTTCAGTCAGAGCAGAGCGATGTGTGCAGAGATAAAAGCAGCTCATTTAAAGCATTTCATAATGATATGAAGGAAGAAGCTGAGGAGATTTGGAGATCCATTTTAGAAGTTTGATGTGATTATTTTGCTGACAGTGGTTGACTGCATGCTAACATTTGGGGTGAGACCATATGTGCCATTGTGAATCCTGGATGCCTGTTACTCAGCATCACACAGACACTTCAGAGCGTTCTGGTTTCTTTTCTTCACACATAAGCAGTATTTGGTTTCTCTTTCCAAACAGACGTGTGAATGGTCTTAAAATAACAAGTGCTAAGTTTGTCTGCTCACATGAAAGACAATAGTGTTACAGCAGTGACATTTTCTCTGTGCATTGTAGAACATTACTGGCCACTTTATATCTTTATATCACTTTATAACATGGAACTGTGGAGCAGCCACTTCTATTTAGTCAACACAACAAGTCCAGTTCAGAATGTGGTTGAGAAGGCCTGAGGAAGGGACAGTGTTTAAACCCAGAGGAAGTCGCTCAACACCAACGTTCTTCGACTCATTCTGTTCTATTCCACATTGAATGTATACATCACGGTATGTTCTACATTGTCAAACAGTGGGCTCATTAACTAATTTGAATAAAATCCACACAGAACGTGCATGTTCTTTTGGCTTCTATTTGATAGTAGCAGCCAAATATAGACAGGAAAGCAGTGAGAGAGAGAGAGACAGAGGAGATGACAAGCAGTAAAGGTTGGAATCAAACCTGCAGCTGCAGTAAGAACTCAGTCTCTACCAGGAGAACTACTAGGCACCCCAAGAATGTGCAGGTTTGAAAAAGCAGAGATGTGTCAGATAGAAAGGTTAGAGTGAAGAATAGGTATGAAGCTCAGGCCGTCTCTCTGTCCATGCTGTAGCCAGAAAACCTGAAATTCTCAGAAGCCCCAACGTTTCACACGTGGCTGAAGGAATTAGGAAATGTATTACATGTTGAGAAAATTAGAATGTGTCGACCTGTCGTTACTCTGATTGAACAATTGAAGTTAAGTGTTGATCCAACGGGTCAACTGCACCTCAGTGTCTTAACATGTACAGTACTAGTCAATAGTTTGGACACACCTTGTAGCAACCGATAATGTAATAAAGTCCAATAATGTAATACCTGCCAATAACGTAATAATTTGGGCCATTTTAAAGTAATAATAATAATGTAATAACATGCCAATAATGTAATAAAGTTTTTATTTGTCGTACAAAATCTTTATTTAGACTATTGTTTATTTGCTTAGATTTGTAAATTCATCATTTCATGTATGGAGGAATATTATTTAATTCATTACTGTGAAGTGTATATGGTAGTTAGATCACTTAGTGGAATGTGTGAGAATTCAGGAAGAGAACAGTGGTCATGTGACCTACATGTGTTTGCTCAGTGTTAGATGAAAAAGTCTAATCAGTCTAGTTATTACTAAGTTATTACATTATTGGCCTGTTATTACGTTATTGTCTTTATTACATTCAAAATGGCCAAAATTATTACGTTATCGGCAGGTTACATTATTGGACGTTACTACATTATTGGTTGCTACACACCTTCTCATTGGTCCTGAAATAGTTTGAGATGAAAGAAAAGCAGCTAACAAGTCCTCAGCATATGTGGGAACTCCTTCAAGACTGTTGGAAAATCATTCTAGGTGACGACCCCATGAAGCTGACTGAGAGAATGAAGAGTGTGCAGAGCTGTCATCCACGAAAAGAAAAATGTTTATGTTTACCACATAATTCCATCTGTGTTACTCTACTATATAAAAAATAGAATAAAGGGAAGACATGAAGGTGTGTCCAGATGTTTGACTGGTACTGTACTTGTGTCATACACCTGCTGTGGTACATTCAAGATTAATATGAATTATTCTGCCTTTTATGAATCTGTTAGATAGTCCATCTTCTTTATTCAATTTCTAAATTTTATTTCTGAAATAATACATTTAGAAATATTAATTCCATATCCAACTATATTCTGTAGTATTTTGACACATCTGTTTTGAAAGATTTTTTTAGTCTTTGCATTCGTGACAGTAATGTGCGTGTAAGTGTTTGTGGATATTTTTACCCTTGCTGTAATCCTCTGTAGCGTGTTTAGGCCCTGTACATCCTGAGCGGAAGCTGTGCAAACATTATTTAGGTTGAAGAAGGTAATTATCATTCTCCTAAAATGACACTGGAATTAAACAGCAGGCACAGACAGGGCAGTGAAGGACGGAGCTGTTTTATTAAAGATGCAAAAAGTATCTCAGACTCATCAAAGTCAACATGAGTACTGTGAGAATGCGTTAGCAGATAGTGCTTTGATAATAGAGATATTATATTCACAACAATGACAGTCTGTTGAAAGAGAGCTGTATAATAACTCATTTCATTTCAGAGTATTAATTGCTGTGTTTAAATGTCAGCGGATACAGGAAGTGGGATAAGTCCTGTCTGTATTCCAAACAGCCTTGTTTTCAGTTGACTTGGAGTTGAAAGCAGTCTTAAATTGTAGACGAGATGTTATCTTCCTGCTGCCACAGTATTTCTCCGTCCTCACATTCCTGTGTTCCTCTGGGATTGGCTGCATTTAGTTCTTGTGCTGGCTGCCAGTGACATCAGGCTGAATAAAGCTTCTCTTCTTTCTCCTCTCCCTCTTTCTCTCTGTCTCTATGTTCTGATGCTGGTATTCCAAAGGAATGCACAGTTGAATTCCTCCGCAGGGCTGGAGGCAGCAGAGCAGCTCTACAGTCTACAGAGGTTCATGTTGCTCTGCTAAATATGAACTAGTGCCTCATTTAAAGGATGCAGAAAGAAAAAGAAACAATAGCAACACGTAAAGGCTCTCCATTATCAAATGCTGCAGTGTTTCCTTCTCAAGTGTAGTGAGGAAAAATTCAAGTATTCCTTAATAATTACTAGGTATTACCTCTGGGTTTTACAGATACGACATATAATGGTATATTTGGACTGAAGTAGGCACTAGGCGATGCAGTATGCTGTTTCTAATGAAGAAAGTTAAAGTGGCCTGTGGAGTGATGTAATGTGGATTTCTACAACTGTGTCTTACCACTGTCATTGATGCGAACATCACAGAGCTACTCGTACACGTCCAACTGCTCAGTACAAACTTTAAACTATCTATCTTTAATCTGGTTTGCTGGATGGCACACTAACAACTAATCCAAACAGAGAAATGTAGCATTTTCTTCCTAACTTTTAGAAATGGACGGCCCTCTTCCCAGAATAGTCACAGTGCGGTTGGCTGAGTTACCTAAAGACAACATCACATGATGATGTTTTGGTATCAGAGCTCTCCCTTTGACGAAACTCTATCGAAATCTATCTATCTATCTATCTATCTATCTATCTATCTATCTATCTATCTATCTATCTATCTATCTATCTATCTATCTATCTATCTATATTAACACACAGTATTTAAGTCAGTGGTGAGGTGATGCTGTGGCTGCTGTAAAGTCCCAGAGAAACCGCAGTCTGCCCGTGGCTTCATGAATACTGTATATATAGATAAGCTGTAGAGAGATATGAAGTGTTTGTAGTATATAAAAATCACTCAGTAAACATGGTAAATGAACTGTACTTATATAGCACCTTTCTAGTCTTCCAACCACTCAAAGCACTTTACAGTACATATCTCATTCACCCATTCACACACATTCATACACTGATGGCATTGGCTGCCATGCAAGGTGCCAACTGCTCATCAGTTTTAGGAGCTAACCATTCATACACATTCACACACCGATGGCGCAGCCTTCAGGAGAATTTGATGTTCAGTATCTTGCCCAAGGACACTTCAACATGCAGACTGGAGGGGATCGAACCACCGATCTTCTGATTAGTGGACGACCTGCTCTACCTCCGAGCCACAGTCGCCCCAACATGTGGCCTTTCTGTGTGATGGTGTGCAGGTAAGGCAGTGTGTCTCCATTAGAACACATCGCAGCACTGAAACTGACTCATGTCTTATTGTGCCCCATAGTCTGTTTTGATGCAGACATTTGGACATGTTGTCATTGTATTGTAAGCACAGGCTAATGCATTAGTGTGTTCTATTTTATGAGTGTCTATAAGTGTCCAGTAAGCCATGATAGCACGTGAACCACCATGAATAATACTAGCACCTTGAAACTGAAGCAGCCAACACACTCTTCAGTGTCTTTGAGGGCAGGTTTGCCTCTCACTCATGATGTAGATGCTGTAAACGTTGCTTCTATTTCACATGGCTGAAAATTGTATACGGTCACATTGTTGAACTAATTCAATTTAAAAAGGTGTAAATGCTCTGAACTGTTTAATATGTTGTAAAAAATCTTCAAATCCTCAGTTTGTATCACATGTTTTGGAAGTCAACATCATTTTAGGCTCTTTACTCTCAGTTGATGATGATGATGAGATGATACCTGATTCTGCTTTTATTTGTATAAGACAGAGAAAGTTGAGTTGAGTCTATGTGGCAGTGCTACTGACAGAACTGACTCCCCAGCAACGGTTCTCCTTTTGACACTGTTGACCACAGGTGGAAGCGATCCCTGCACACAGCTGTCACTGACTCCAAGTACTCTAAGTGTCTGACACACTAGCCGTTTGCCAGTGTTTCACACAGATGTGCTGCTGCTTTCACATTAAAATGCCACTCCTTTGGAGTATCAGAAGAAATGGACCATGGAGGAGAGACTCATGGTGCCATCCTGTTTATAGGGTGATTTGACAGGACAGATATCCTGAGGATGGAACAGATTCTCCTCACAGTGTAGGATTTATCTAACGTGAAAGACTTTATTGATCACTCCTACTATCAACAAGACTACATGGATTCTAACAGTGGCAGCAGCACAGCAACACAAAAGAATAAACTGGACGCACTCAAAGTGGGGATGAGAAACTGAGACGCCCCCATCAGATTGTTCTGATGGTGTCACAGCAGGTCAAACACAGCTGCAGATAATAACCTGAACAGATGGCTCAGTGTGATTCAGGTGTCGCAGGTAGAGAGTGCTGTAATGATGTCAGGACTCTCTCATTGTCCCACTTTCATCAAATGTATTTTTAGGAGCTGCAGCTGTGTCAACTGTGGGTGTAGCAGTGGCACATCTGTGAAAAGACAAGAGCAGAGTGGTGCCAATGTGGAAGATGACTGACCAAATGTTATTTTCAAATATGAGTGCAGTTACAGCTCTTTATTACGTGCACTGGTCACGACCAGCAGCTGCAACATTCATGAATTACCTCAATGTAATGAAACAATGACTGCTTCCTGTTTCTGTGGAGACTTGTGATGACAGTGCATATTTAAAAAAATAAACGAGAGAGTTGAAATATTGTAGTAAATATGGCTCCAATAGAAAGGGCAGAGAAGTGCTGTGGTACAGGTCGATGATGTGCAGGCTGTGCAGTGCAGTGTCACATCGTGCTGCAGCGCAGACATCGTGGCTGGTTACGGTCACGATCACACAGGATGTTTGAGTGCAGCTGTGAACAGAGAGTGTAGAATTCATGGGTCGTATAGAGCTGTATGTGCTCTGCAGCATGTGAACTCATGCTCAACTCTTCACCACAGCCTGCTTCACTTCTGCTGCAACGCTGCACTGTCAAAACTTCTTTAGTTTGAGTTAGAGGAGAAGACAGTGGTCAGCAGATCTCCTGAAGATAATAAACCCAAACTAATAGCTGTGCTCTGTGCTCTGTAGTACATGTACTGTATATTATGCTGATGTGGAATCAGCTCATTCTTAAATGTGAGGGGTCTCACATCAAAACAATAACAACACGTAGTTTGATCTCAGAGTAGGGTGGGATCATCATCTGTGGGTTCATTTTTAAACCAACGTAGCATCATGTTAAAGGATGTTTGTCATCTTCTAAAAATGCATTATCACTATAACAAGAAACTGAGAAATTAGTTTTTGTGATGGTGACAGTAATACATGGGCATTGTGTGCAGGCCAGCTACTCTGTACCCTGCCAGTGAAGCATCACTTTGTCACACACAGCCACAAGTGGAATGAATGCTGACACATCCACCCAGTCCCGTTCTAGAGTATGAGTATCTCTTCTGCAGGGGCTCATATGGTTTAAACAGGCATGAGACTGTGGTGCATTCACTATCAAAGATAATCATAAATAGGGATGCACCGATCCGATATTTGTATCGGTATCGGTACCGATATTGAAGAAATTTCTAGATCGGGTATCGGTGACAATGGGCCGATCCATATCGGCCGATCTATTCAGTGTAATTCTATGCTGTGCGCTGTGAGTGACGTCATACGCAAGCAACACGCCGTGCGGAGCCTACAGTGTTTACAAAATGGAGCGAGCGAAAGGATCGGCTATCTGGAGCTATTACACATTACCTCAGTCAACAAGCTCCACGGCTACGTGCAACATCTGTAAAGTGAATGTTCCGAGGGGCGGTACTAAAACGTCTGGTTATAATACAACAAACCTCATAAAGCACTTACAAAAATTTCACGTGAGAGAGCACGCGGAGTTCGTTGAACAGAATAAACAAAAAGAAGGCAGCATGAAGCAGCTAACCTTAAAGGAAATGAAGGAAAGAGGAGACAAATTTCCAATGAATGGTGTGCAGGCAACCAAAATCACCGAAAGGATTTTGAACTTTATCGTAATGGATGGGCAACCGCTGTCGGTTGTTGGAGACAAGGGATTTCGGCTGCTAATTAGCCACCTGGAGCCACGGTATGACATGGTAAGCCGAAAATATTTGTCCGAGACGGCTCTACCTGAACTGCATGGTAAAGTGTCCAAACACATATTGGAGAGGATAAAAGACGTCAAAGCTCTGAGTTTCAGGACAGATATCTGGAGCTCTGACGTTTCCCCCGTGTCACTTTTGAGTTTAACAGCACACTGGCTGGATGAGAGTTTCGTGCCACACAGTGCAATGTTAAATGCAAAAAACTTCCGTGGGTCACACACCAGTGACGCGATTGCAGCTAGCTATATGATTAAGATTGTTTTACTGGTGCACAATTATTAAATAAATAAGTAATTAAGTACATTTAAATCTGTTTATTTGTTTTTAAAAAAATAGGAAAGAAATGTTTAAGTCAAGTCTCATGATCCCAGTCTTTTCCCCCCAATGAAACTTACAGTTTTTTACCATAATTCCGCGCTGTTTTTCTGTATCGGTATCGGATCGGTAACGGCCGATACTAAACCTCAGATATCGGTATCGGTATCGGAGGTGAAAAAAGCGGATCGGTGCATCCCTAATCATAAATAATATCTTTATTTCTTAAGTAAGTACAAGTACATATTCATTAACAAAAGTTGAGCAGTCCTGTGCTAGGCTGTGTCAAGCTATGTGAAGCTGTTTGATACCCCACTACATTACCACTCTGTTAAGGCAGAGAGTGCTAATGATGTGCTGCTTGTTAGCTGGCCTGGAGGCTGAGGAAAGTTCTGGTTCTGTTGCAGGTTGCATGACCGTGACACAGGTGTGTTGGACTGGTCACAGTAACAGGACGTCCTAAAATGTGCAGCTTTTTCTTGAAACGTGACATTTATTAGACACTTAAAGGTCCAGTAGGATTTAGTGCCACCTAGCGGTGAAGTTACTCTCCCACGCCTCACCCTCTCCTTCCAAGCATGTAGGAAAAACTCTGAGACGTGCTGAGAAATTCACATTAAAAGCAAAAGGTCATATCTAGATCAGGGTTCAGCTTGTCTGCTCTGAGCTTCAGTAGAAAAATGGTTCAACAATGGTTCTTATTTTCAGGTGATTATACACTGATGAAAACATACTTATAAATATTATAATTAATTCCTGCCAATAGATCCTCCTAAATCTTACACACTGGACCTTTAACTATCGCTATATGACACAGGGCTACAGACCTACCTTTACCTCTGATTGGCTAGTACTTGTTGCCGTCATTGGAATATCAGATGCTTGAACTCATGAAAAAGGGAGCTTGTTGAGTGTTTATGAATGTTGACGTGAGACAATAAAAGCAGCAAATCATCACATTTAAGTAGCTGGGACTAATCACTGTTTGTCTTTTTTTCTGTCAATTGACCAAACTCACTCAGAGGTGTTTGCACTCAGTGACTTGAAGCTTACAGAGCATACCTGATGTTGTACTGTTGAGAGAATTGATTTGAAGTGTTTGTGTCCTCCAGCCTTATACTACAATGTATCTCACTAGCCATGCTGTTAGCAGCTTCAGTCATCTGAGTTAATCAGCTCTAGAGAGCTATTGTGGAAGCGAAATGAGTTGTTCTGACATAAGAAGATAAGTTATTGTAATATTCCTCTAAAGCAGAGTGTGTCAGGCCTGAAGGGACAAGATAGGGCTCAGTTGTCTTGTATCTGTCTGCTGGACAGAGACAGGATGTTTGGCCTCACCATGACAGTTGACTGCTGTCACTTTATAGTGATGCTAAATAAATATATACGCACACTGATGGTGATTGGCTGCTGTGGACTATTTTCTTCTTCTTCTCATTTCTCAGTAACTGTTGTGACTCAGCACTTCCTCTTTCAGTCAGGGTGGAGCGGGAAGCCTCCACAGTGTACGTTCAGAAGTCTGACTTTGACTTGACACTAATCCAGCTGGGAGAGTGAAGGTCGAAGCAGCCTCAGCTTCTTGGTCCTTAATGTCTTTAATAATAATAAAGCACATGAGATCAGGAGACTTTGACCTTGTAGCACCTGAAATCCAGACATGAATGAGCTGTGGATGATTGGTCCGTTATCTGTCCTTAACCCTAACAAAGTGTCTTTACGTTCACTGCAGACAGGATACACTGCTCCCAGATGAATCATAGCTGGGAGTATACAGATCGCTGAAATGCCCTTTTATGGCATCGGAGGGCTTTTTTAAAACAGGATATGACATCACGACATCTGAGTGGGATCTCACAACGAACCCCTAACCCCACATACTCACCAAGCTAAAATAGCTAAATAGCAGTTTGAATGAAGATGTTATTTCATCTATGACAGCCTGATGAGAGCCACCAAACAAAATAACACACACACACAGGCGTGTTGTGTATCAGCATGTTGTGCTGACTGACAGCAGCCCGAGTGCTGTGCGTGCTGCAGCCAAATGCCTGAAGTCAGTTCAAACATGTTGCTGCAGAGTGATCCAGAGTCAGCCACTAAAATATTTGTGAGACGTGACTTCATATGAGTTTGACTTTTAACAGAAGTATATAAACCACTACAACTTCTTCTGTTATAGAGTTCACTTATTAATTGAATGTACTGTTCATGTTTATCATTTCTACACACAGTGGTGAGCCAGGCTAACCAGCTGCTGGTGGCTTCATGTTTAGCATACAGATGCAACAGCATTGTTTTTTTTGTTTGTTTGTTTGTTTTTTTTGCATTATTATTAGTTATTGTTTATTCTTTGAAGAAACAATACAACCACTACACAAAAGAAACTACAGCAAACATACTGATATATACAGACAATACAACACAATTATGAAAATACCGTGGAAAACCAAGAAATACATAAATAAAGAAAGAAATGAAAAGATAAGTAAAATAAGTATATAAGAATATATGAAAACTCAAAACAGTTTTCACAGTAGTTAATCCCTCCCCACCCATCCATCTACCGTTAAGCTGTAATTATGTAATATTGCCCCCCCCCAGATACTGATCTTTGCATGTAAGATAAATTGAGCTTACTATATGCAGCAAATCACAACGTTTTTTTATTTGGTTGTCTGTAGTGGAGGTTTTGATCCAAATTTATTGTTCTTACATAAACAGTCTCTGAGTTTGAGATATCTCCAGAAATCATTTTCCTGCAGATTAAATTGACCCTTTACAGTCTCAAAAGATTGAAAAATATTCTCCTGGTAGAGATTCCCAATACTTTTTATACCCTTACTATTCCAATCCCTCCAGTAAAATGGTAAAATGGTAAAATGGTTTCCCTCCTATGCAACAGCATTGTTGATGTTTCTAAGAAGGTGACGTGTATTTAAAGCATGATGAGCTATTCCTTTGAGAATGGGAGGAGAATCTAACATTTCAAGATCTCTGCAGTGTTTTAATGTGTTTTAGTGTTTTTAGGATCGGCTGCCCCTTTTTCCAGCAGTTATGTGAGCACGTCAGCTCAATTTAAAAGAAATCTTGAAAATGCTGGAGGGTTATTGTGTTTTGGTCATGAAGATGTAAAAGCATGTACCATGTTGGAATAAAAGCAGTAATGTAACCTGTGTGTGCGTGTGTGTGTTTCCTTTTCTTCAGCCAAAGAGAAGAAACCCAGAGTTCATCATCTGACTGGGCAGGAGGGCTGTCACCAGAACACTGGTTTACATCAGGTATTTACTTCACTCGCCTCCTTTCTAGTTTCAATCACTGAAGTGGATACTAGTAAAGTGAAAATGAGGAGCAATCAGCAGGCATGAACGGCAGTTTATCTTAGGTGAATCCAGTGCTTCACTCAGCACAATCTGTCATAGTCATAGTTAAAATATAAAGACTTGTGTGTTCATCAGAACTTTCAATAGTGCAACTATAGAAACTGTAGTCACAACACAAACCCCACTCATGACTCTCATGCGGCTCTCGTGTTGAAATGTAATGATAAATGAAAAACTTATTTTTTGTATCTTGTGTCAAACTCTGGGGGCAGAATTCACTCAATTTGCCAGGAAAAGGTCTGAAAGATCTGTCACTACAATACCAAGGATTCATTTTGATAACTCTATCCAGAGATCTGTTGCCCTACATCCGCATGTCATCAAGGAAGTAGCCAGAAGAAGAGGGAGGAACTGATAGTGATACAGTGTCAGCAGGATGTGAGGCTGAGGGTGTCAGGGCGTCTGTGTTGTGACATTCAATCCCTCTGAGTGCTGATGCCAATACATGCCATGCTGTTTTCTCTCTCTGTGCTGTCCCTCTGCAGCCAACATGTCATCTCCAAACAGCTTTAAAAAGAAACCTGCTTACTCCCTGCCCCTGTCTGCTGTCACAGTGTCCCTGTTATACATCCCTGATATATATCCCTGATCAAAGAACCATGTGGTGTAATGTGATCGTAGAATTAATATTATTAAATAGTAATTATTCAAGAGTTATTACTATCCGGCTCTACAGAGCTTTTCAACAGTGTTTTGCTTTTACGACCAGGCAGCTGTTTGCAGTGGAACAGCTCTTAAAACAGACAGTACTGAGTAGTGACTGACAAACCGTACACTACCTGCTCAGCACCACACAGCACAGGGACAAAGAGAGGGAACACAGTGGAACATTTCCAGGCTAAAGAGCCAGATAGTTTTCTCTGGAAACCAGAGCTATAAGAGGGAATACTGGACTTACATACTACTACAACAACTACTACTACTACTAATCCTAATTCTAATAATCCTAATAATCATATAATCATAATAGACAGTATTTGTCACATGCCTGATGCGTTACAGATAACATAAACAGGACTTTAAATGTTGCTGCTGGTTGTACTGCTGTTGTACAGAGCACCAGGTCTCTGTCTGAAATACTGCCATACTTCAGAGAATCATGGGCAGAGTCCATGCTTTGACATGATTGTGCTGCATCGATGCACATTATGTAAATCACACACAAAACACACACCCTGTTGTGCCGTGCCGTGCCGTGCCGTGCCGTGCCGTGTCGTGTTGTGCTGTTTCTGTGTACTGTGATACATGACATAGGTAACATGACGTACAAAATGATAAAGCATGGATGTGCTGACCGCTCTACATTAACGTGGAGCAGACGTTTGGAGGGGAATCTGTTGACTGACCAACCTGGTAGAAGTTTATTTTTTATTTTATTTATCAACTTTCATGCTTTATAAACTTCAGTATCACTTAGTTTCCTCTCTGTAGTTGGTTTCTCACAATGACCCGGTTTCATGTAAGTTTAAATAGAAATGGTGTTCCTCATTTTAAACAGAGCTCCATGCTCTCAACTGAGACTTGATGAAAATGTAGAAATCCCCTCAATAAAGATGACTTTGCAGGAATGTGGAACTTTTGTGGTGAACTTCCCTTTACTGAACTTCATTTAGCAGAGTGCTAAAATCATTTCCCTCTGTTCAGTTAAAAATAGCCTTTTAGCTTAGCTGAGCACAAAGACTGAGAAGAGAGGGAAACTGTTAGCTTGACTCTGTCCAACATACCACCACCTCTAAAGCTCACAAACTGACTCCACTGATTTAGAATTCTGATTCATGTTTTTTAAGGGTAACAGTACCCTCAAATTCTGCTCTCCCTTACAGCACATTTAAAGCATGCAACAGAGAAGTGTGGAGCAATGAGGCTTAACCTTTGTGATTATGTATTGTGTGATTTAAGTCAGGATTACACGGGGGAGACTGACTGATCACTGTCCAGTGTAGCATGGACAGCAGCTACTGACTCCCTGCTGCAAAGACAGGGAGTCTGGTGGAGCTTTCACAGTCACACTTTGTCACGGCTAGGGAGCAGCCAGAGAATATGGCTGAACTAAACTTTTAAATCCAAACAGACACAAACAGAAGAAACTTCAGTTTTCAACGTGTTTATGTTAGAAAAACCTCAGAACACATTTTTAGGTTCATACTTTAATTTTGGGTGTCTGCTAGGAAATGGTTACACGTTTTAATATTATTTATAATTTATTGTGGGCAGGTGTGGCTTAGAGGTTGTCCACTAATTAAAAGAACAGCAGCTCAAGGAGGAGCCAAAGCAGCAGGTCCAGACAAACTTCAAACTGATTCAATAACGAGACACACTCCTAAAGTTTAGCTTCCTCTGTATCAAAACATTTTGTACCCTGCTAATGAGCGGCCGGTCAGTGTATGTCTCTATCACATAATGTTAACTTAGTATATTAGTCACTGTAAACATACACTCATTTATGAAACAAACACTGTAGAACATGTGAAACATTAGTCAAGTCATTATTTCTAATACAAAGCCCTCATAACTGTGCAGAAGTTATCAAAGTACTAGTATAGGCACCCATGTGTTATCATTTGTGTACATGTTAGTTACATCAGACCAGTGACACTTACAGAATAAGGCAGAAAGATAAATTCTGTTACCATGTCAACATAATTGACAGTGGAAAGTAACTTGCTTATGTAGTTGAAAAACTGCTCACCAAAGTATCTGCAGCTACTGTGAGGACTGTACTGTACACTGTGATCTGTCAATACAACACATAATAAAGTTTGACTTATTATTAACTGCCTGTAGTAAAGGATTACTTGATTTCACAGTGAGGTGATGATAAGTGGAGAACATTTACATAAACACACATCACTGTGAGGATCACCGAGCAGAAGGTACTTTTGTAACAAAAAGCAATGTGAAAAAACATTTTCCCAAATCCAGTCTACGACTCTTCACTCTCTATGTCCTCAGTTTTAAAGTGAACCCTTCTTTGTACTTGAGAAAACAGTGAAGGGAACACACTGGTGTTGTACTGCTGAGGAATGCTGGCAAAAATGCATTGTAACCACTGAATCCTTGGAAGTCTATACAGGTGTTGACACGTCATACAGATACAATTCATTTGTCCTAACAACCACTTTACTTTTTTGTGCATGGTGCAGGTGTGAGTCGGGTGGAGGTGCAGAGCAGCAATCATGGTGGCCCTGTCACTAAAGATCGGCGTGGGGAATGTGGTGAAGACCATGCAGTTTGAGCCCTCCACCATGGTGTACGATGCCTGCCGTATCATCAGGGAGAGAGTTCCTGAGGCACAGCTTGGCCAGCGTGAGTTCTCCATCTTTCTCCGCCTCTCCCTCAGAAACCCCCTCCAAACCACACCTTTCCAATATATATAATATTTGGTTGTAATCACACTAATTTGACACTGATTGGTAATTGGCCAGGCATGCAGAGGTAAGAAGGAGCCAGGGTTTGTCCTGTCAGAGCAAAGAACTGCAGGCTTTTCTTGATGGTAAAGGTGTTTTTGGTCTGCTTCCAACTGGCTATGACAAGAATACCATAGTATTGATCTGATTGGTTAAGCTTTGCCCGTGATAGATGGTGACGGAGTATTTGTGCCTTCCTGTTCTAATGATGAGACCTGATCTAGGACAGTACAGGCATGCACATACTGCTGGTCACACAGGAACATTCCAGGCCAGCTGATGATTACAGGCTCTTCAGAAGTGTTGCAGTAGAAAACTGAGAATAGCCCTCTGCTCCACAGACATATCAGCTGGCGTGCCTGCAGACTTATGTCTCATTACATAAACTGTTTCACCAGCAGCTCTCTGTGTTGCCTGTTCCAACCTGTAAGTCATTTTACTTTTGAAAAGACAAAGAGTTAAAGGTCGGTATCTCTGACTGCCACATTCAACAGCTTGTTTCTACTCTCCAGCAGGGGAAGCAGTTCTCCTGTCTTACCCTCAGGAGACATGTAGTGGACAGTTTTGAACAGTGTAACATGATATGTTTGGAGCAGAGGTATGCATTTAAACAGATGTTGATCATCCAACGACCCACTGACCTGATTAACATGGACAAGGAAGCAGCACAAGTACTCGAGGCAGTAATAGCTCCTCAGTGGTTAAATATCCACATGCACATGTACGCCAAGAAACACACTTGCAGTGACTCACTCAGTATTTCTGTTTCCTTCTGCAGCCAATGACTATGGACTGTTTCTGTCTGATGAAGACCCAAAGAAAGGCATCTGGCTTGAGGCAGGAAAGGCCCTGGACTACTACATGTTGAGAAATGGAGTGAGTCACCCTACACCACACTCTACACACCACTAATGCTACAAATACTTAAAGCATAACACTGAAATAACAGTAGGTCTTTAAACTAGTGGTCAGATAGTAAAGCAGGACCATCCTTAAGGCCCTTATCATGTCAGTTGATATTGTGTTTACATATTCTCACAGTTTTTCAATTAAACTCAGACAAACCAGTTGACACACAATAAATCTGACTGCTGGAGGTCTAGGCCCCTGGGGCAGTTGGTAATCTGCCCTTTGAGTATCACAGATAATCAATGGCCTGAAAGATGTGTCAGACATTTTGACCTGCAGTAAGTCAGAGCTCCTGAACTGTCTCCTCTGTCTGTCAGGATACTCTGGAGTACAAGAAAAAGCAGAGGCCTCTGAAGATCCGCATGCTGGATGGCACAGTGAAGACCGTCATGGTGGACGACTCTAAGATTGTCAGCGACATGCTCATGACCATCTGTGCTAGAATAGGTCAGCTCTGTTACACACAGCTTAAACTTCACTGCTAGTATCTGCCCTGATGTTTGTCTGTCCATCAGTACATCACCTACACAACAAGATATATTGATGCTGCTGACTGTTTTTAATTGATCATGAAGGCTGCTATTATTCACAGTGATCTTGTGCTTGTACTCCAGTGTGTCATTGAAAGAAAATAGTAGTAACCTGATTATGTTTGCGTGTCAGGCATTACAAACTATGATGAGTACTCGCTGGTGCGAGACATCGGTGAGGAGAAGAAGGAGGAGACCACAGGCACCCTGAAAAGAGACAAGACTCTGCTGAGAGACGACAAGAAGATGGAGAAGCTGAAGCAGAAGCTCCACACAGATGACGAGTGTATGACAAGAACACATCAACACAAACACACTCACTTCATGTTCTGTAGTTTGACTGAGGTTAAATGATGGGTTTGACCAACGATGACTCGTTGCCATGGTTTTATCATCACATGTTGTGTAATGATCTGACTATACTAGAAATATTGTGATGACCACTTGTCACATCTCTTCCCCTCCACTTGACCTCTGCATAGTGTGAGCTTGCAAACTAAAGAATAGTCCAGAGGATATGTTGATACACATATTAAACATAATGATAAAATATCATAACACAAAATATAATTGTACCTTTTTTTTCTGCATACCTAACATGATACTGGTCCATTTAAAAACAGAGGCACAGCACTTAGTGTGGAGACATAATATGGTGAGACTAAATGATAATTATTGTATACAATTCAGTTCCCAATCCCCAATTCAGTTAACTGTCCACAGTTGATATTCACTTCAGTCAAATGGTTTCTTCCATTTCTGCAGAAAAACACGACTCTGTCCATCCACATAGTGTTTTTTTTTTCAGCCTCATCCTGTCTGATCAGAGACTTCTACATGGAAAATAAAGTGTCTTCCCCACCCCGACCCACTTCACATAAATGTATCAATTTGAAGTAAATTCTCAGCACTACCTTTGACCCAAATCATCAGTGCCATTTTCTGACTTGGAGAACATCATGTGACAGCAAGTGTTGCCTCTGTCTCTAAACAGACTCACACACATACAGCAGTAATGAGCTGTTAGGGAGAGTCAAGATCATTCATAAATAGCATGAGAGTAGAGTTAAAATAAATGCTGTACTGATTGGTTGGTGTCCCCATCAGTACACTCTGACATATTGTCTTTATTGTATATGTGCAGTATACACGACAAAAAGAAAAGACTGCAGCACAATCAACCATCTTTGACTACATTTCTTAAATGCCTGTTACTTTTCTGACAATGCATTCTACAGTATTAGATTAGATTAGAGGGACTATATGGACTAGTAAGTAAGTCTTTGTAACTGTCATTCTTCCTCAGTGAACTGGTTGGACCATGGCAGGACGTTGAGGGAACAGGGTGTGGAGGAAACAGAGATGTTGCTGCTGAGGAGGAAGTTCTTCTACTCAGACCAGAATGTGGACTCCAGAGACCCTGTCCAGCTCAACTTGCTCTATGTGCAGGTACACAATCTATTTACCCAGACCTGATAACTGCTTTTCCTTACTTTGTTCATTGGCATGCTTCACTTTCACTTTTCACCACCATCTTATAACATTCAGAGACAAATGAACATGCACTTTATATTTGAGTTATTCAGACAGAATCAGTCTGATTTAAAGATGAACATATATACTGGCACTATCTCTGTTAATTTTGGTTACCTTACTTCTGCTTCAAAAAGCCAAGTAACAGCTAAAAGCAGCAGTCTGCATACGAGTGTTAACCTATAACACTGATGACACTGCACTGTAAACTAATGCACAACCTCCAGCCAATCAGAATCAAATATTCTCCATGACAGTTGGTTGAAGATTGTTTTTGAAACTGAGGCTGTTCTCATTAGTGTGTGTGTGTGTGTGTGTGTGTGTGTGTGTGTGTGTGTGTGTGTGTGTGTGTGTGTGTGTGTGTCTGTGTGTGTCTGTGTGTATGTGTAATGGCAGGCCCGTGATGACATTCTGAATGGATCTCATCCAGTCTCCTTTGACAAGGCCTGTGAGTTTGCTGGCTATCAGTGTCAGATTCAGTTTGGTGACCACAACGAGTCCAAACACAAGCCTGGATTCTTGGAGTAAGCGCTGCCTTCATACATATTCACTGTTTTCTTTTGTCCATGTTTATTTGACATTTCGGTTTTGAATGAGCTTGTTTGACTCTAGTTGAACTTTTTCCTCTTTAGTTTAAAAGAATTCCTTCCCAAAGAGTACATCAAGAACAAAGGAGAGAAAAAGATCTTCCAGGTAAGAACTTGACTGTGGAGGTACATGCATTACTTAATTATTTCTGGACAGATAAGCAAGAGTACAGGAGTTATAATGTGTATTTACTGTACTGCTTGCTGATTTTGTTCTAGTTTCCAATATTAAAACAGAAACTCTCAGTATTAAGTTTGAAACTCTCAGCAGTGAGCAGAGAGGAAGATTTTAGATTTAGGGGAGGTATAGCAAAAGATTACCTTAAACTGGTGTTTAAAAAAAAGCACACTGAGTTGATGTACTCTGATGTTTCTCTTGTTTCTGCAGGCACACAAAAACTGTCAGAACATGACGGAGATCGAAGCCAAAGTCAGCTACGTGAAGCTGGCACGGTCTCTGAAAACCTATGGAGTGTCATTCTTTCTGGTCAAGGTAAGAAGAGGGTCATCACTCAACATGGAAGAACAGTGGCTTGATAAGATGGATAAGTTTATCCCAACTATATAGCTGTGTTAACCAGTGGTAACTGGTGACTCCTTTGGAACAGATCTGAAGTAACGTGAACTCGTCTTGGTATTTTCATGCATAGAGTTAGAAGAAAACAGAAAACAGATGGACAGAGTAGCTTCATGTTTGTTGTCAGGAGTACTCCTCACACTGCTAACAGTTGAATGAATTATGTGATCACTTGATCACACAAGAGCCCATCTTGCTAGGCTTCAGGTTATGTGTGGCCAAACAACAGTGGTTCAGACCCAACAGTGGTGGCTGCGAAAGGTGTTAGTATAGTTGCTATAGAAACATTTATATCAGGACTGGAGAGTATTGCTTCATAAAAGAAGAGCAAAGATCAGCACTAAAAGTTTGTAGGATGTGGATTTGTTTTGTAGACTTTGCTGGGTTATTTGCCGTAAGGACGTTCTAACTTTCCTCAAACCTCCTGCAGGAGAAAATGAAGGGCAAGAACAAACTGGTGCCTCGTCTGTTGGGTATCACCAAGGAGAGTGTGATGAGGGTGGATGAGAAGACCAAAGAGGTGATCCAGGAGTGGAACCTGACCAACATCAAACGTTGGGCTGCCTCACCCAAGAGCTTCACCTTGGTGAGTTCTTTGGTTGTAATGCATCAGAGCAGCAAGCAGGAGATCAGGTGTAGTCCCTTATATTACAAAGGTTTGATAGTAACAATAAAGTTTTTTATTTTTATGTTTTTGACCCTGAGCTGCTGCGCGGAAGAAAAGGTGAACTGAATCAGCTCTCAGTTTATCAGCCAGTTTACTTTACAAGATTCACCTATTAACAACGATGGTGTAAGTTTAAAATGTGACATGATGGATTTGAGCAGCTGAAGTGAGTTTTCTTTGCAGCATGTCTGGACCTGATGCTGCTTCCCCATCGCCCCCTTACAGCATCCATTCGCTGTGTTGAGACACGATATGCAGTGATTACGTGTGATTCCTGACGTAACTTAAAGCGAGTAGCTCAACATGTGTGATCACACAGGTCCTTAGAGAGCTTGAAGTCTCTGCTGTGTTTAGCTTTCATTTGGTTTGTAGAACGTTTGTCCTAAATGGTTTCAAGTCCTGTGTGCACATCAGAGCTCAGTCTCTTTGACTGAAGAATGAAAACCAAGTGAGAAATGATGGTGGAGTTAAGAACTCAGACCTAGATGCAATGTTCACAACTACACCCCGACTATTTTAAAAATAGATCAAAAGATTAGTGTTGAAACAACACAACATGTAGAAAAGTGCTGCAAATGTAACCTGCTTCTTCTCAGGCTCCACAGACCACAGCCCTCAACAAAAGGATATTCCATACTGCATTACCACAACACAGGAACATCACATACAGTATCTGTGCTAATATAAACTCAAAGACATGCAGAGCTATGAACTGACAGCTGATCCAGCTGCATTCCAGCTGCGTTCCAGCTGTGCCCATCATCATCAGAAACTGAGATCCCCAGTTAGACCCTAGCCAGGGGTGCTGATGGTCATGGTCAGCCCCCTGCATGTGTTCAACTTTCAGTCTAAAGTTATTTTTTGTTGTGCTTTTAGGACTTTGGAGACTATCAGGATGGATACTACTCTGTGCAGACCACTGAGGGAGAGCAGATCGCTCAGCTGATTGCTGGTTACATCGACATCATCCTAAAAAAGGTTATTATTATTATTATTATTGTTATAGACAAACAGGTGTAATAAACAGCCATACAGACACAAGGTGACGGTTTATCTGATCTAATCCACCAACTTAAGCTGTGTGGCCCCTAAGCAAGGAAGGACGGATGCTTTCCTCAACCTCTGTTGACTGATTTATATCACATTCCATCTAATGACACAGATTTATGTTCCGGTAATAGAAATATCACTCATTATGTATTATGTTAGTTAATGCCCACTTGGCCTCTGACACTGCTCTAATAGACACTTGTACAATACCAACATCAAACTTCTAATATAACATTTGAACCAACGGACATGAATGATGAATTTCTACTGAAGACTCCCAGATGCTCACTCTTCATCTTGTCTCAATAATGGATTGCTCATTAAGTTGTAATGATGTCTTGCTGCTCTAAACAGCAACTGCAGTCATTAGGTTAAAAATGTCACAGTATCTACTGACGCGTGTTTATTGACCATTGTCGTTCATTGTGTTCTGAGATATAAAAGCACAGTGTTTCAAATGTGTAGACCAGGTTGATGCCTTCAGCTGCCTTTCATTAAGAGATTAAGAGAGACTGCTGATGTCATTACTGTGTTTGAACAGAAAAAGAGCAAAGACCACTTTGGCCTGGAGGGAGATGAAGAGTCAACAATGCTGGAAGACTCTGTTTCACCCAAAAAGTAAGTGTGTTTGTGTTGATACTGCTGATACAGCATACTATTATTGTTAATCAATAGATTATTAAGCCTTCAAGTCATTTTCTTTTTCAGGTCCACAGTGCTGCAGCAGCAGTTTAACAAGGTGGGCAAGGTGGAGACGGGCTCAGTGGCACTGCCAGCCATCATGCGTTCTGGAGCCGGAGGTCCAGAGAGCTTTCAGATGGGCTCGATGCCTCAGGCCAAGCAGCACATCACCAGTGGGCAGATGCACAGAGGACACATGCCTCCACTGGTAAAACCACAACAAATATCACTGAACTGTGATCCAAATGTTCTGCATCAGTTCTACTTCAAAGAACCAATGTGTACCACGGGCCTGTTAACCAACCCCACAGACTTTTCACTGATTTGATTTGTTTACACACCTGAATCATGGTGGGTGTCATGTCTTTATTATACACACTATTGCTCTTCACACACATCTTCAGTAGGTTTCTCTACAACTGCTACTTCTGCATAGTTTCAGCTACAAACATCAGAATGTTCAGCTCTTTGAGGACATGTGAGCTATGATTCAGCTTTTTTCTACCATTTCTACCCATATATATAAAATATTCACTTTCTTTCAACAACAGAAATAAATCGAAGCAATCTTCAAATTCTCTTTAACTTACTGCACTTTGAAATGAAGCTACTTCTACATACTTTCAGCTCCAGAACTCACAGGACACAAGACATTTCTTTAATTGAGCTTATGTAAAACAAAACACTGCACATCACTGAACACATAAGGAACTCCACTCTAGGAAAAGGAGTTAGTATGGGCTGAAATATGTGCCACCAGAAACTGAATTTGAATCGTTTATATTTGAATTTGAATTGCTTAACTTGAATAATTGCATTAAAAAACTGAATTTGAATCACATCATTTGAATTTGTATTGTTCAATTTGAATCATTGCATTGAAAAACTGAATCTGAATTGTAATTTGAAATTGAATTTATTAGTTTGGAACTGAACATTCAGTTCTCACAATTCAAATTCAGTTCAGTGTGTGTGTGTGCCACATGTGTTGCCGGTGAGAACTGAATTTGAATTGTGAGAACTGAATGTTCAATAATAATAAGTGCACTGATTACAGTGGGTGACAGAGATAACGTTATTTTTTGAGAATGAAATGACTGACAGAACATAAAAACAGCAACTTTAGAGAGCCCTGAGTAACAATTCCTATTAAACAACACTGAAGTGATGACACCGTGTACAGACACACCCAGGAGACACGCCCAAGATGACAAAGAGTTCACAGAGCTGACCAACAAGTTTTCTCTTAGGAACCGGCAGATAGTGCCGGTTCCTATTCAGTTTCTGGTGGCACATATTTCAGCCCATAAGTTAGGAATAAAAACAAATGGCAGGAAAGAAATATGACTTACTTGAAATGCTAATAATAATAATAACTAAGTTAAAAATAAATAAATAAATAATGTGTGCAAAAATGGAAAGAACAAAATAAAGAATCAGAAGAATAATAATACACAGACAGAAAGAACGATGGGTCAATGAAAAAGCACAAAAAACCCCAAAACACACCATAGACACAGTGCAGCATACGATAGAAAGTCCATGATAATAAACAGCCACAACAGCAACAATATACTAATTACAAACTTATACTAATAAACAAACACATACATGTAAATGACCCACAGTAGAAAATAATGAGGGCTCAGGGCTGGCTAAAACGAGTCCAGCTCTAAAATGTTTTAAATGTAGTGATGTCAGTGATATTGAGACGACAGAAATGTTTTAGAAATTATATTAACTCTAACACAACAGGTCCTGTCAGTGACATTACTTTTCTCTGTCCACAGACTTCAGCACAACAAGCCCTGACTGGAACCATCAACTCCAGTATGCAGGCTGTCCAGGCTGCCCAGGCCGCTCTGGATGACTTTGATACGCTGCCTCCACTGGGAACAGACGCTGTGAGATTAAATCACCTTCATGCTGAGTTCAAACTGGATTGATGTGAGTGCTGAGCAGTCATTTCTAGATCTTTGTCACCAGAGGGCTTATTTTCTTTGTTCAAGGCATCCCAAGCCTGGCGCAAAAACAAGATGGATGAGTCCAAACACGAGATCCATTCTCAGGTGGATGCCATCACAGCAGGCACCGCATCCATGGTCAACCTCAC
The DNA here is from genome assembly GCA_946959425.1 of Argyrosomus regius. Lineage (NCBI taxonomy): Eukaryota > Metazoa > Chordata > Actinopteri > Sciaenidae > Argyrosomus > Argyrosomus regius. Next base: position 574,033 of record OX336898.1, on the reverse strand, counting down.
TGCAGGTAGAAACACTGTGTCCTTGTTGTTTTTAGTGTGTCATACCAGTGACATGTGGAAAACACTATCTGCCGGTTCCTAAGAGAAAAGTTGTTGGTCAGCTCTTTGTCATCTTGGGCGTGTCTCCTGGGTGTGTCTGTACACGGTGTCATCACTTCAGTGTTGTTTAATAGGAATTGTTACTCAGGGCTCTCTAAAGTTGCTGTTTTTATGTTCTGTCAGTCATTTCATTCTCAAAAAATAACGTTATCTCTGTCACCCACTGTAATCAGTGCACTTATTATTATTATTATTGTTGTTGTTGTTGTTGTTGTTGTTGTTGTTGTTGTTGTTGTTGTTGTCATTATTATGAGTCGTATTATATTGGGGTAATAGCATTTTGCCAGTCACAGGAGTCTGATCAATTTGTTTCCTATGTAAGTGTCTGTCTTTCTATCTACCTGTCCTCAGGTGACCCAGCAGAGACGGACTACACAGCAGTGGGTTGTGCTGTTACCACAATCTCCTCCAACCTGACAGAGATGTCAAAGGGTGTCAAACTGCTGGCAGCACTCATGGATGATGAAGGAGGAAATGGGCAGCAGCTGCTGGGTGCTGCCAAGAACCTGGCCTGTGCTGTTTCTGACATGCTGAAGACCGCCCAGCCTGCAAACACAGAGGTACACAGACAAACTACAATGTAGATGTAGATAGGTCATGTTTTTTTTGTTTTTTTTAAGTCTCTGCTCTTTGGTGTTTGTTGTATTTGTGACATGAAATCTTTTGTTTGTAGCCTCGCCAGAACCTGCTGCAGGCTGCAGGAAATGTGGGCCAGGCCAGCGGAGAGCTGCTGTCTCATATAGGAGAGACAGACACAGATCCACAGTTCCAGGTGAGTCCATCTTAACTTTGATTCATGCACAATAGAAGAGAGTTTGGTGCTACTTTATTCATGATGTTTTGAACTCCAAAGAAAAGGCTTTATGTGTACTGTAAAGAAAGTCTGTTGCTGTGTAACGTTACTGAGCATCATTCAATAAGCATGTGTACAAACAGACTGAAATGACTTTCATGAGTCGTTCAGTTCAATGCACCTACAATTTCCTCCTAGTAATGTGGAAATGTAGATGTCTTCCATATTTGGAACAACATTACTTAAAGAAAAGTGCTTTAAACGAATAAAATAAACTTTATATAACTTTGCCATTAATTAGCCTTTACATTAAAGCATGAGGAACTTTTCCCCCTAAAGTGAGATTCATGGGCCTCAAAGAATGAGAAAGTGAACATGTGAGAACACATTAGTCTCTGGTTGTATTAAAAACTGTCTCCTGTGTTCCTCTGTTTCATTTCTATATTTGAAAGTTTCTAGGTAAAGGATCTTTAAGGGGTGCAGGATGGAGAGTCCCCTCTTATTGTGAAATGCTGGTAACAAATGTGTCCTTAAGACAAATGTTTCATTCAGAAAGGCCAATCAAAACAAACTGTTACTCAACAATGTAGTGAGCAGTCCAACAAGATCATAAATCAGTCTGTCAATCATAATTTAGTTGCTATCAGACGTATCCTCAGTGGGGACAGGGATAGAAGCTCATGTTTAATTCTCATTTACTTTGTAATTAAATCATTTAAAATAACCATTTAATCACGTAGCTCTGAATGTAGTTTGAAAGTCTTCATGTGTAATGTTAGATAATGACTTAAATCTGATTGATGATTTAAGTTGTTTGAGTTTATCTTCTTGAAATATTCAGATTTATTTGTACTTTGAAAGAGTTATTTGTTGCTGTAATCATTCCCCTGTTACTGTCTCTCCACTGCTCAGCAAGAAATGCAGTGAAACATAAAAAAAGAAATTATTACAGCCACCAATAACTCGGTTAGCATTGCATGTGCGTAGAATGATCATGGTGTGAACTATAAATGTGAACCTCTGATTTGAAATCCCTGATTTTTGTTGACAGCCAGTAACACAGCCACCTGGGGCGAGCACTAGGATTGGTGGGTCGTATTTGTGTGCTTTAACAAACTCGCAGAGAATAACTTTCTGTCAGCTCATTGGCTCACAGTGATGGAACCTCCCCTATGAAACAACACCAACCTTTACTGCAGGCAGTAAAATATAACTCCTGATCGAGTTTGATTCAATCAACCATCCATAGAACTTTCTGATGTTTCCCCTTGTTTCACTTCCGTCATATCAGATTTTTTTTTTTCAGATGTTGATTATTGTATTGAGTAATTTCATTAATCTACATAATTCTAACAGAACACATTATCATTAATAACTGTTCCTCCTTCACTTGTGAGTAAGGAGTGCCCAGTGCTAAGTAATGCTAACTGCTGTGTGTGTTTGCTGTTGACAGGACATGCTCATGCAACTGGCTAAGGCTGTGGCTAATGCTGCAGCAGCTCTGGTGCTCAAAGCTAAGAACGTGGCCCAGAAGACTGAGGACTCAGCCCAACAGAACCGGGTCATTGCTGCAGCCACTCAGTGTGCTCTGTCAACATCTCAGCTGGTGGCCTGCACCAGGGTGAGTCATCTGCCTGAGAAATGTCCACTGAGAGCTGGACAGTGACCACAGTATTCACCATCTGGAAGCTGAGGAGAACAGGGAGTTCAGAACTTACATGTGAATGTATCGCTCCACTTATCACTTCATACAGGTGGTGGCTCCAACCATCAGCTCCCCAGTGTGTCAGGAGCAGCTGATTGAGGCCGGCAAGCTGGTGGCCAAGTCAGTAGAAGGCTGTGTGGAGGCATCACAGGGGGCCACCAATGACGAGGGCCTCCTGAAACAGGTGGGCGTGGCTGCAACAGGTGTCACTCAGGCCCTCAATGAGCTGCTTCAACACATCAAACAGTACGCCAGTGGAGCCCATCCTATTGGACGGCACGGAGAAGCTACTGACCGCATTCTGGATGTCACAGAGAACATCTTCAGCTCAATGGGAGATGCTGGTAGGTGAAGGGAGCTCAGATGCTGACATCATTTTTACTAACAACTGGTGCCATCAGTCTATCCATTCCACAACATCTGCTCCAAAATGTCCACATTTGAACTGCTACTGGCCTGATAAAGTTCTCAGTGGCTCTTGATATTCCTCAAAGGATAAACCCTTGACAGTTTGGACCCTCTGTGAAAGTTTGGCGAAAAGATATCTGATGGCTTTATCTCTATAAAATATGCTGTGGATATTCTTGTTCTTCATAGGATGAACCATGGGTGTGTTATGAATACTGGATAGCACTCTGATGGTGACTTAAACAGGATGTTGCAAAAAGTAATGCTGAGTGTTCGTTTAGTCAGTGAGCCATTCTCAGTTGAACTAGAAGCAAGCTGTTGTGGCCTGTAATGAACATTTCAGCCTTTCAGGTCAGCTGGGATTTCAACTTTTAAACTTTATGTTATGAAAACTAAATCATATTCTCAGGCTAATGCATAGAAATATCAATATACACATATACAATTGGTCATAAATCATGTAACTCCTGAAATGAATTGAGTATTACACCTTGATTAAATCTAACATTGATGGTGGAATTTTCCTTTAAATTGTGTCTTTTCTTTCCCACCTATCACCCACCAGGTGAGATGGTTCGTCAGGCTCGTATCCTCGCCCAGGCCACTTCTGATCTGGTGAACGCTATTAAGATGGATGCAGAGGGAGAATCAGACCTGGAGAACTCCCGCAAGCTGCTATCAGCCGCCAAGCTGCTGGCTGATGCCACTGCAAAGATGGTGGAGGCTGCCAAGGTCTACCTTTTGTCTTTTTCTTTACGTACATGTCTGCATTTAGCACAGTGAACAGACCTATTCATTTCAATGAGTCTGTTAGTTTAATGTGAGATGATCTGTGTGCCTTTGACCCCAGGGTGCAGCAGCAAATCCTGACAGTGAGGAGCAGCAGCAGAAGTTGCGAGAGGCTGCTGAAGGTCTCCGCATGGCCACCAACGCCGCAGCGCAGAATGCTATCAAGAAACGTCTCGTCAACAAACTGGAGGTGAAAAGTCCAGAAATCTTAGTAACATATACAAGTCCTAATTGTAACACTAATAGTACTACTAATATAATCTAAGTGAATGCAGTAAGATTATGAACATTTGTACCAGATGGTTTGACAGGCGATCCAGCTGTGCAGCACATCATAAATAGCTGATAAAGAGTGATGCTATGGAAACAAGGATTTGACTGTTCCATCCTCACATCTGTCTCTCATGTCCTTTCTGGGAGGACCCCAGAGGCGAGGAAAAGAAGCAAGGAGACATGTTAGCATAATGAAAAGTATCCTTGATTTTATAGACTGGAAACAACAAACCCACTGATGACCAAACTATCAACCAAAGAGTAAAGTGTATCATGAGAGCACTGCTGAACAGGAACAAGGAAAATACAGACAGGTCACAGTTTGCTCAGGTCTTTTCATGCTTTTAAGATTTGATTATTGCTCAAGTTGTGAGAATGAAGACCACAAACATGATCCCTGTGTTAGTTCTGCTGACCAGCTGATATTAGTTGCTTTATAGTCCCAGCTGCTTGTCATACGCTAACAGTGTTTTCACATCTTTTGTCCTGTCAGAATGCAGCCAAACAGGCAGCAGCAGCAGCCACTCAGACCATAGCTGCTGCTCAGCATGCTGCCTCCTCCAACAGGAACCAGGCTGCCCAGCAGCAGCTCGTCCAGAGCTGCAAGGTAAGCTACCTGACTCTGTCTGTTCATCTCAGCACACAGCAGAAAACCTCATCTTTTTTTGCCTATTAGCTCACTCTGTGTGTGTGTGTGTGTGTGTGTGTGTGTGTGTGTGTTCAGGTGGTGGCAGAGCAGATCCCTCAGCTGGTTCAGGGAGTCCGGGGCAGCCAGTCCCAGCCTGACAGCCCCAGTGCTCAGCTGGCCCTCATCAGTGCCAGCCAGAACTTCCTGCAGGTGACTGTCACACCAGCAGCTTCATCCGGCCTGTGAACAGGGACAGTAGAACCTTCTGTAGTAGTACAGAAACAGGCCTCCAGACTTGCACAGTGGTACAGTAATGGTGATACAGCAGTGATAAATATACCCACAAGCTGACAATCTTTGTTATTGCTTTATGTGATCTGTTCTCATACTGCATCACCAGGCCACAATAATGCTGACATGTTACTGATATGATATGCAATGGACTCGATGGAGGCAAAATCCAAAAACAGCAACATGTTTTGGTCAAGTTTGAAGAAATATCTAGATTTCCATTAAACTGAAAATATAATCATGGTCTAAAATCATCACGTTTTTTGATGACCTCTGATGAGGCTCCAATTCTGATGAGTAGGACTCAGCAGATAAGATTCTTCGCGAGGGGTTAAACCTGTTTGATCTTAATGATCCTTTCACCTTCCATGTAGTTCCAACACTCTCATATCGTGTTCATTAATCCTGTTTAAAATGAAGCCTAGTGCTTATAGTTTGTCTCCTCCTCTCCTCCACAAGCCTGGTGCTAAGATGGTAACAGCTTCTAAGGCCACAGTTCCCACCATCAGTGACCAGGCCTCAGCTATGCAGCTCAGCCAGTGTGCTAAGAACCTAGCCAGTGCTTTGGCTGAGCTCCGCACCGCCTCACAGAAGGTACTACCTCCACTTTCTTTATTTCACTGTCTTAATGATGTGGACTGACTGAAAAAGAATTACACAGCCAGAGCGCCAGAATTTTTTATCAAACTCTAATTTCTACAAAATGTTGGTTGTTTTTGCTCGTAGCTTCTGAACTGTATTAAGTGTACTGATTCTGTCAAAGTAACTAAGTCTGGTCAGCTGTCAGGGCATCAGCATTAGGTTGAGGCTACCTGTTCTGTCTGTGTGCAGATGTCTTTCACAAAAATGTTACAGAAGAGTAAAAAATAGAATTTCAGTTTGTGCTGTCAGAATTTAGAATGAGCAAAGAAACAGATAGCAAATGTTGCAGTGTGAGTACATTAGAGGCCAAGAGACAATTGTGCTGCACTGTGACACAGATAAAGAGTGCATTGACATGGAGAGAGATGCTAAAGAAACCTCTTTCTAAAGCACAGCTGTCTGTAATTCATACGAGAGTGTAGAGCAGGTCAGTAACAACAGAGGATCATAGTGGACAGAAACCTGCATGAAGACCCTCTAAAAACTAAAGAACTACTGACTTGCATAAGGCAAGCCATGATGATGATGTGATGGTGAACAGAACAAACATGAAATTGTTGCATGAAATCTGTTGGAGCTCTTCACGTTACTTCATGTGTACGTGTATGTTCTTGCATGCACGCAGGCTCAGGAAGCATGCGGCCCCTTGGAGATAGACAATGCTCTGTCAATGGTAAGAGGTCTGGAGAAGGACATCCATGAGGCCAAGGCTTCAGCTGAGGAGGGCAAACTCAAACCACTGCCAGGAGAGACAGTGAGACACACGCACACGCACACGCACACACACACACACACACACACACACACACACACACACACACACACACACACACACACACACACAGTCTTTATTTCTTCCACATCATGAAACAGATGCTAACAGCAAAATAACCTTCAGATTACCTGGAACATTGGAAACATTGAATAAATGTATAAAAAACAGTGCGAGTAACGACTGTTTCTTCTTGCTGCATCGTATAGCTCGAGAAGTGCTCGCAGGATCTGGGTACCAGCACCAAGGCTGTGAGCTCAGCCATCGCCCAGCTGCTGAGTGAGGCCACACAGGGCAACGAGAACTACACAGGTGGGTTCAACATGAACACTCATTTTTAACATTCATTCACAAATCTGAATGTAAGAAATCCACCTACAAAGTGCTGCAAAATTCAAAGTGTTTGTTTTTTTGTAAAAACAATCAGACATTGTCGTACAACACAAAGAACCAAACGTTGTATTGTTTTAAAATATATATATATATATATATTATTTTTAAACTAATATATAATATAAAAATGACCATTTTGTTTCTGTCAGTAAGGACAAACAAGTCAGTGCCAGTTGTGTGATTGGCTGTTGCTTCAGTCTGAATGAGACGACCAATCACAGCCCAGAACATCTCTGCAATAAATTTTAGACTAACATTCCATATCCATAATCCATATTTTTTTGTTTTATAATGTCTTATTTATTTATATAATTTATAACAATTTGGGTCTCCATAGTAACAAGTGCATTCATGTAGTATCATCAAGTTGCTCTGCTCTCTCTTGTTGGATCCAGGCATGGCAGCCAGAGATGTTGCCCAGGCTCTGAAGTCCTTGGCCTCAGCCGCCAGAGGAGTTGCTGCCACCACAGATGACCCACAGGCGCGCAACGCCATGCTGGACTGTGCCGGCGACGTCATGGACAAGTCAGCCAACCTGATTGAAGAGACCAAGAGGGCCATCGCCAAGCCCGGAGATGCAGAGAGTCAGCAGAGGCTGGCCCAGGTCAGACACACACTGAGGGATAGAAGTATCTAAATAGAGTCCTGTATTCAGCTGATGAACAAACTGATTCTGCTATGTCTGATACAAATGAGCTAACTGCTGTGGATGAGAGCATTAAACATGTAGTGACATGACATTAAGTAAGACACTGTTGGCTCGTTAGTGAAGACAAATAAGTCAGTCATGATGAAAATCAGCTTGTGGAGACATGAAACTTGTTTGACTTGTTTGTGTGTGCGTGTGTGTGCGTGTGTGTAGGTTGCTAAGGCAGTGTCTCAGGCCCTGAACAGATCTGTGAACTGCCTTCCTGGTCAGAGGGATGTGGACAACGCCATCCGCACTGTGGGTGAAGCCAGCAAGACACTACTGTCTGATTCTGTAAGTAAGATTACTCCTGACGTATATGACACAGATTCCAAAAACATGATTTGTAAACATTTTTGCCCTATACTCAGTTTAATAAAGTTCAAACTGTACAACAGGATGACTGGAATGTAAAAGATTTTGCTTGTGACAAACCCAGACAGTTATCATCTCTGCAGAGTTAATATTGATCAGGTAGAACTCTCACTGATCTTTTCCTCCTTCTCTTGCTGTAGTTCCCGTCCAGTGGAAGAAGCTTCCAGGAGGTCCAGGCTCAGCTCAACGAGGTGGCGGCCGGTCTGAACCAGTCAGCCAATGAGGTGGTCCAGGCATCCAGAGGGACCACCCAGGACCTGGCCAGGGCTACCAGCAAGTTTGGACAGGACTTCAGCAACTTCCTGGAGGCTGGTGTTGACATGGCTGGAACATCCCAGGTCAGTATGATGAGAAGAGTCCTAAACATCAGCGATGCTGTCTGCAGCCAGATGTGCTTTTCAGCTTGCTCTCAAGATATTTTGCAACTTCTAGTCAGCAAGGAGGAAACCGAACAATGAAGTTTTTTTTTGTTAAGAGTATTTTTATTAGTTTTCCAGGTTGTACAAAGTACAATTCAAAATACAGCTGAATATATTTTAACAAAGTCCCCCCATGAGCCCTACCCTATTACACCACCGAATGATGAAGTTATCCTTAAAACAGAATGCATCAAATAAAAACAATATGAAGAGAATATGGTTAAAGTGTATGAGCTCACTACAGTTTCCTGTTACCATAAACCTGTGGAAGATTCCTGACTAGACAGTCCTTTAAGTCAGCATGAATTTTCAAACCTTTATGTAAATGATAGTTTATGACAGTTTATGTGCTGAGAGATAATCTAAGTGAATGTGTCAATCTTTAAAAACTGTTCAACAGATGCTCAGTGTACAAACATTCCTGCTCCTCTCTCCTAGTCCAAAGAGGATCAGACTCAGGTGGTGTCCAACCTGAAGACAATCTCCATGTCATCCAGCAAGCTGCTGCTGTCAGCCAAAGCCCTGTCCACTGACCCCAGCTCCCCCAACCTCAAGAACCAACTAGCCGCTGCTGCTCGGTAAAAAGCATTTCTCTCACTCTTTGTTTGTTCATCTTTGTTACTGCTAATCTGTCTTTTACAGCTCTGAGTGTTTGTGTCCACAGGGCAGTTACAGACAGCATCAACCAGCTCATCACCATGTGCACTCAGCAGGCTCCAGGGCAGAAAGAGTGTGACAATGCCCTCAGAGAGCTGGAG